>CM074718.1:177686035-178886035 GCA_037306005.1 Rhinophrynus dorsalis
AGAGAATGCTGTTCAGAACTGGAGACGTGGGTTTTCTACTCTTACTTGTGTGCTGTACTCCAAAAAAAATAGGCGTTAGATTTCTGGAGAGAAATGTTGCAATTTAATGTGAGTTAGCCCTAACTCCAACATTTGAATAGCTTTTGGCGTCGTTTGTACATTATTCTCTATGGGTGAGATCTTGCTGTTCTGGCGACGGGCGATGTCTGTTTCAGAACTGGCGTCGCTTGTTTCTAGTAGAACATTTGCATTGCTCAATTGACGTTAAAAGCAGCGTCTCCAGTTTTTTCTGGCGACGCCAACATTTGAATCGAGCCCTTAGTCCTCTGTTCTTGCTGTTAAAAAATATGATCATTCTGGCTTCAAAGGTTTTTCTTTCTTGGGTATTTCTAAAGTTCCCTTTGAGTACTTTGATTTTTAGGTCCTTAACTGAGTGGTCGGGCTGGGTAAAATGGTGTCCCACAGGGGTGAAGTAGGATCCTTCTTTGTGATGTTTGATGGAGTTTCTGTGCATGTTCATTCTGCCATTTAATTGCTGTGTGGTTTCCCCAATGTAGCACCCTAGGTGGCATTTGGTGCAGTGTATCATATATACCACAATGCTAGATGTGCAGGAGTTTGAGCCTTTAATGCTGTAGGTTTTGTTGACGTGGGTGGCTTTGTTGTCTGGGCATATGTGCTGGCACAATTTGCAGTGAGGTTTCTTGCATTGTCTGGTACCTTTTTCTGTATTCTTCTCATCAGTGTATAGTTTCCTGTTGATGAATTTTTGCTGAAGGTTTGGTGGGGAGGATTATAGTGGGAAGATATTTGGACCCAGAATCCTACATAGCCTCTACTCCTCCCCCTGTCCCAATTACAGGTTCAGTAAGCTGTAAATCCCAAGCTGCAGAGTTTGTAGAGAGAAATGGTTCTTGACTTACTGCGAGAGAGAAGTGCAGAACAGTGCAGTGCAACAAAGCAGGAAATGGAAAGTTTGGTTAAACCTGTGCTGTTTTTTTTTTATTCAGTACCTTGAAGTAGAAAGGGAAACTGCTACAAGTAAAGTGCACAGATTGAGTTAGGTTTTTGTTTGTAGTGTCATTTTCATTGTGTTTTGTAAAACACTGCCTGCTTATTGTGTTTGAAGTGATGTAAAAATAAACCTGAACATATCTTAAGAACTGTGGACTGTGTGAGTTACCCTAGAAGACCGTGCTTACTGCCCATCCAGGGGCAGCCCGCATATGGTTTATAACAAGTTGGTGGAGAATGCGGGCAGGCACATTTAAAAGGTCTGTGGGTATGAAAGTTATCTGCCTCTGAAAGGACATTGCTTTACCATGTGCTATTGCATAGACATTGTGCTTTTGTGTTACCAGCTGCTTACCAGGCTGCTGTGATAAAACAAAACAAGCAGTATGGAAGACCTGATAAAAAGTTTTGGTGCAGCCAACTAGTACTCAACATGAAACAAACCGGGTGACAGTAGCCCAGCTCAACAGCCTTGTGGGGATAAAGAGACAGGCAACTGCTGCCCAACAGGAGGCTATTGCTGCCCAACAGGAGATGAATCTGCAATATTGCAGAACCCAGCAGGAAGACAGAGTCATAATTACTAATGCTCTAAAGACTCTTTTGCCAAGTGCAGCTACCTCCACTGTGGAAAGGGGGTGCCACATTTGGGTGAATTACTTTTTGCATAAATTATAAGAGCCAGATGATATTGAGGCCTCTCTCACAACTTTTGAGAGGATTGCTACCAGAGAAGGCTGGCATCAGGAGCAGTGGGGTGGGTTATTGGCCCTTGTCTAAGTGGGGAATCCCAAAAAGCCTATGGTGACTTGCCACTCAGCCAAGCCAGGACTATAACAGACTAAAGGCAGAAATACTAACATGCCTTGGAGTAATACCTGTGGTGCATGATGTAGCTGGAAGTAAACTCTGCCACAGTAATTTTGGACCACTGTCTCAGGAGTAGGGATGGGCCCTTGGGCCCTTTGCCCACTAAACAACCTAGTTGTATAATTCAGGTACAGCCATCCTGGAAATAAAACTGTGTCAGTACCTTGGTTTTCTACAAAAGAATACAAAAGCATGTCCACTGTTAAAATCTTAGCAACCTTGTCATTTCACAGGTGTACTTTGGGATTGTTTTTCTGAAGTTTTTTTACTCCTTCCCAAGAGCTCAGCAAGTGTGAACTCTGAACCCTTATTGCTTTAACAACATGGCTAGAGGAGGTGGTGGAGGTAAAGGCAACATGTGTGAGCAGTCTATGACTCTTTCCATCTCCTGCAGAAAACCCAGAGGCATCATAATCATCTGCAGCAGGAGCCATAGGTGTTATTTGGAATGAACTCATTGTTGGCAGTGGCATACTCTCTGACACATCAATAGCATCACTACTTCTATTATCTGACCCAGACTTCTGGGAACATTTTGTTGTGTTTCTGCATCTGCTAGTTGTGGCATCTCTGACCTGCTGATAGTGTGTCTCCCAGTGAGAGCTGTGGTTGTGCTTCAGGTGGGCTCTCATAGAGGAGGTGCTCACATGCTTTTTGCACAAACAACAGATACCAACATGCTTAGCTTCTCGATCCTGAGTCACGTATTGGCATACTGTGGACTTCATGGACTGCTTTGTTCCTGAGGGGCTGCTACTACTACTGGGGCTAGATGTTGATGCAATTCTACTGTTACTACTACTAAGTGACAAAGGTTCAGTACATCCAGCAGCAGCAAAGGTATTCATCATAGCTAAGGCTGTGGATGTTAATAACCTGTGTTTTTTGTTGTTGCCACTGGTTATTCAACATAAGTGTGTGTGCCTGAGTGGGGCTTGGACTTGGAAACTGTGATGATGATGATGATTAACAATTGGATGACTGTGTATGTTTAGGCATATTTTGAATTAAGAGCCAAAGAATTATCTCTTAGATTGAGGGGAAGAGGTACAGCAAATGCCTAATAAAGAAAGTATATCAAAGAGCTAAAGAACACAATTGCTGAAGCCAAAATAAAAAAAAAACCTCTCAACTAATGAAGATAGTCTACATATTCGGAAGAAAGTGAACAAATAGTAGCAACCATTAATCTCCATTGGCACATTTTACAACAGGATGCTGATCTCAAGAAAATACTAGGACCCAAAGTTTCCACAGGTTTTAGAAGGAATAGAAATCTCAAAGACTCCAATACAGCTAGTCAATATTTACAATTTGGCCCTAAAGCTTATACTGTCAAAGGTTCCTATCCCTGTGGTATGTGTAGATTATGCCCTCATATGCAACATACTTCAGTAGTTAAAGACAGATTTGGTAAAATACATAAGATTTCCAAATACATCATCTGTGACACAGCAGGAGTCATATACTGCTTGAAATATTCCTGCTCTAAGAATTATGTGGGGATGACTTCTAGAAAGCTCAGAGAGTTTTAGAGCATACCAACAAAATCAGAAGGGCACCACTAGATATAGTGAAAGAGAGAAACAGTACCACAGGAGCTATTTTTCTCACTCATCACAATGATGTCACCCAATTGAAATGTTGGGGACTGGAGAGAGTGCAATTAGGAATCAGAGGAGGAGATATAGAACAAGCACTACTTAGAAGAGAATGTTGCTGGATATTTCTCCTTGACAGTGTACAACCTAAGGGCATGAATGACTACATAAGTTTCTATATGTTCATTTAGATTATTCCTATTCTCACATGATTAACCTTGTTCAAATAGGAGTGTAAAGAGAATATAGGGCACTGTTAGACTTATTAATGACCCTGTGTTAATAATTTATATTCGTACTTTCAAGGTTACAGTTCAGTTCTAAATGTCCACTTAACTCTGGTAGACTAATATGTTACTGACTAATATGTCAGTCTATGACCTACAATTTTTTCAGTCCATTTGACACTAATATAATGATTTATTTTCCAGTGAAGTTGTAGACTGCTGTTGAATATTTACATTACTTTATAAGATGTGAACTATATGTTAAGAATAGTGATGATCGAGCACCCCGATGCTCGGGTGTTCGGGTGCTCTGGCCGAGCGCCCCCGGAGGCTCGAGTGCTCGGCCGAGCACCCGAGCCCCATTGAAGTCAATGGGAGGACTCGAGCATTACACCAGGCACCCCCTGCTCTGATGAGGGGAGGGTGCCTGGTTCATAGGAAAAGGTCAGAAAATGATGGAAACACCACAGAAATGGTTCAGGGACAGCATAGGGAGGATGTCTGGATGCATCTTGGACTCCAGCGTCGCTGCTGGGAACGATGTTTCGCCTGTAGTACGCCATTTTTACAGACTGACTGTAAAACACACAAAAAGGAAGATAAAAACGATTTTAGTCGAAAAATTGTTACCAAACAGTATTTGCTGTATATTTACTTGTATATCATCTGCAAATTCTGCAAAAAATGTAATCGATTTTTCGGAATTGGGGCCATGATTAAGAGGGAAACGTGCGCAGCGTAAAGCAGGTGTTCAACGTGGTTATGGCCCGGGTAAGGTACAGCATTCAGGAACGGAGGCCGCAGCTACCACAGGTTTTACAACATGTCCGTTTGCCCTTGTTAAGTCCAAAATTTATAGTCGGAACAGTGGGGTCTGATCCATTGAGTAAAAGTGACGAAGTGACTTAGTGGATGAAGCCAAGAACTACCTTCTGCTCTGTCGAACACCCCAGCCCTATTTAATTCAATGGGAGGACCTGAGGCACTCCGATACAACCTGTATATCACAAAATGGAGGGCCTCATTCACATTGTTGTACAATAGTTCAGGTAGTGGTCCAACACTCATAAAGCCTATGCACTAAGTGAAAGGGCTGCCAAAAATTAGACTGAAATGTCACTCCAATACACCCTTTATTACACATAAAGGAGGGCATCATACACACCCTTGAAAAATTAGGATTAATGGCCTGCTGGTGACCCTCTAAAACATTAGGGGCGAGGGCATGCCGCTAAGCTGACCATCTAAAACATTAGGAATGAGGGTCTGCTGCTGAGCCGACCATCTAAAACATTATGGGTGAGGGTCTGCTGCGGAGCTGACCATCCTAAACATTATATGCGAAGGCCCGCTAGTGAGCTGACGCTATAAAACATTATATGAGAGGGCCCGCTAGAGAGCTGACCCAATAAAACATTATATGAGAAGGCCCGCTGGTGAGCTGACCTATACAAAAATTGTCAAACAGGGCCCGCTGGTGAGCTGGCCCTATATAAAAATTATATCACAGGGCCCGCTGGTGAGCTGGCCCTATATAAAAATTATATCACAGGGCATATGGAAGAGGAGGAGGAGGATGAGAAGATTAAGAGTCAACCATATACCCGTTTTTTGGGTGGAAGGGGTGAATGGGAATACAGAGTATTCCCATCATTGTAAATAACATATCTAAAGTGACTTTATGTTCACCCGGGGCTTTCCTCCAGTGGAGTGGAGAAGTCAGGGGAAATCCAGGCCTTGTTCATTTTTATAAGTGTCAACCTATCAGCATTTTCGGTGGAAAGGCGGATACGCTTATCTGTTATGATGCCACCAGCAGCACTAAATACCCGCTCAGACAGAACGCTGGCGGCAGGGCAGGCCAGCACCTCCAAGGCGTAGAGTGCCAGTTCATACCACGTGTCCAGCTTGGACACCCAGTAGTTGTAAGGCACAGAGGGATCATTGAGGACGCTGACACGGTCTGCTACGTACTCCTTCACCATCTTCCAAAACTTTTCCCTCCTTGTGACACTAGGCCGCGCATCAGGGTGAGGGTGCTGGCGGGGTGTCATGAAGGTGTCCCACGTCTTGGAGAGTGTTGCCCTGCCTTTGTCGGAACTGCTGTGTGCTCCCCTTTTCTCCCCTTCTCGGTTGGCCAAGGTAGCACGTACTCTGCCGCCAGCGTTGTCAGATGGAAAATTTTGGAGCAATTTTTCAACAAGAACCTTCTGGTATTGCACCATTTTGCTTGTCCTCTCCACCGGAGGAATGAGAGATGAGAAATTCTCTTTGTAGCGGGGGTCCAGAAGGGTGAACACCCAGTAATCCGTGTTGTCTAAAATGCGTATAACGCGTGGGTCACGGGAAAGGCAGCCTAACATAAAGTCAGCCATGTGTGCCAGAGTACCAACAGGCAAGATTTTGCTGTCCTCACCAGGAGGATGACTCTCAATCTCCTCATCCTCTTCCTCCTCTTCTGTCCAACCACGCTGAAGAGATGGAAATAAAGTTCCATGGCTACCCTCTGTAGCGGAGGCAACCGTGTCTTCCTCCTCCTCCTCCTCCTCCTCCAATTGTCGCTGAGAAGACGAAGTGAGGGTGCTCTGGCTATCACCTTGTGTAAGCTCTTCCTCCCCCATTTCCACCTCTTCCACATGCAAAGCGTCGGTTTTAATTGTGAGCAGCGAGCGTTTCAGTAGACACAGAAGTGGGATGGTTACACTGATAATAGCGTTATCGCCGCTCACCATCTGTGTCGATTCCTCAAAATTGCGTAAAACCTCACAGAGGTCTGACATCCATTCCTACTCCTCACTTCTGATTAAAGGAAGTTGAATGGAGAGGCGACGACCGTGTAACAGCTGGTACTCCACTACTGCCCTCTGCTGCTCACAAAGCCGGGCCAACATGTGGAAGGTGGAGTTCCAGCGCGTGCTCACGTCACACAGCAGCCGGTGAGCTGGCAATTGTAAGCGCTGCTGCAGCGTCAACAGGCCGGCTGAAGCTGTAGATGACTTACGGAAATGTGCACACACGCGGCGCACCTTCGTCAAGAGATCATGCAAATTGGGGTAGGTTTTTAGAAATCGCTGAACCACTAAATGAAATACATGCGCTAGGCATGGTACGTGTGTGAGCTTGCCGAGCTCCAAAGCCGCCACCAAGTTACGCCCATTATCACACACAACCATGCCTGGTTGCAGGTTGAGTGGCGAGAGCCACTGCTCGGTCTGGTGACTAATCCCCTGCAACAGCTCTGAGGCCGTTTGCTGTTTGTCCCCAAGGCAGATCAGCTTCAGCACGGCCTGTTGACGCTTCCCCACTGCAGTGCTACACTGCTTCCAGCTACCGGCTGATGGGTGAGTGGTGCTGCGCGCAGAGAATTCGGAGGTGGAAACGGAGGAGGAGGAGGAGGAGCCAATAACGTACGTGCTGGCGGAAACCCTGATGGAGGTAAGGCCCGCAATCCTCGGCGTGGGTAGCACCTGTGCCATCCCAGGGTCCGAGTCGCTCCCAGCCTCCACGACATTCACCCAGTGTGAAGTCAGGGAAATGTAGCGTCCCTGGCCACAAGCACTTGTCCATGTGTCAGTCGTTAAATGGACCTTCCCAGTAACTGCGTTGGTCAGGGCACGGGTGATGTTAAGGGACACATGGTGGTGTAAGGCGGGGACGGTGCTTCAGATGGTACAGGTGCAGGGCGGGAGGTATGCGGGCCTGCGCCTTCGACAGGCGATTGGCCGGCACCGAAAACAGGGGAAGAGGAGGCAGTGGTGTGGCCTGCAGACACAGATTGGCGATCCGGGCGTTCCTCCCACTTATTACGGTGCTTGGATGCCATGTGTCGGATCATGCTGGTGGTGGTGAGGTTGCTAGTGTTCATGCCTCGGCTCATTCTGGTGTGGCACAGGTTGCAAACTACAATTCTTTTGTCGTCCGCACTTTCCTTAAAAAAACGCCATACCGCGGAACACCTAGCCCTTGGCAAGGGAGATTTACGCAAGGGGGTGCTCCGTGGAACATTTGCGGGCCGGTTTGGTGCGGTCCGCCTTCTTTCTTTAGCCACACCACTGCCTCTTCCAGCCTGTTGCGGTGCTGCAGATGGCTCACCCTCAGGACTGCTGTCATCGCTCGGCTTTCCACCTTCCCAGGTGGGGTCAGTGACCTCATCGTACACCAAGTCCTCCTCCACTTCCTCACTCTGATCATCCTCCTCATTTCTTGATCCCACCACATCCTCAGTCATTGGCAACTGTGTATCATCCTCCTCATCAAGGTCTTGAGACAGTAATTGTGGTTGATTTGATGGCAACTGTGTCTCATCATCATCATCCACTTCCTTTGACCTTAAATGCCGTTCCCCTCTGTCATCTTCTTGTGATTGGGTACCCTCTAGGGGTTGTGAATCAGGGCACAAGATCTCATGTTCCTCTGCAAGCGTGCTTGGAGAGAGGTTCAAATCAAGGATTGGTGATGAGAAGAGCTCCTCACTATATCCCAGTGTGGGATCACTTCTTTGGCCAGACCCTCTATGGTGGGAGGAAGGATGATCAGGGTGAGGATTATGTTGACCAGACTCTTGGCTAGTGAGAGTGGACTTGGTGGAAGACAGGGTGGTGCTTAACCGACTGGAAGCAGTATCAGCTGAAATCCAACCGACCACCTGTTCGCAGTGGTCTGACCTGTAAACTGTGACATGAAGCTAGGTATGGTGGATGTCTTTCTTTCTTGTGCTCTGGCACCAGGCACAGTTTCTGCGCGTCCTGACCCGCGCCCTGAACTATCAGGATCACGTCCACTTCCCCGTCCCTTTTTACCCGCCTTCTTCATATTAAACGGAATATATGCCGGTAATCTGCGGCTAGGCACACGAAACAGAATGTGACGCTAATCTGCGGCTTGGCACACTAAACAATATGTGACGCTAATCTGCGGCTAGGCACACTAAACAATATGTGACGTTAATCTGTGGCTAGGCACACGAAACAGAATGTGACGCTAATCTGCGGCTAGGCACAGTGAACGGAATATGTGACGTTAATTTGTGAATTTGCACACTAAACAGAATGTGACAATAATCTATGGCTAGGCACACGTTTAAAATGGCCCTTTTTGTCGCTGCGTTGTAAAATCATTGACCCTGTGCACCTAACAGAATATGTCAGCTTGTCACTGCACTGTGAAATATTTGTCCCTGTGCACCTAGTACAATGTCACCTTAGAACATGTCCCCCCCCACAAAAAAATGAAATTCTGCCACCCCCAAAAAAAATTAAATGCTGCCCCCACACACAACAGTCCTAAAAAGGACTTTTGGGTCTTGAAAGAGTTTCAACAATTTTATTCTCCCTACACTGACTTCCTGTGCATCTAGTATTATATGTCACCTTACAAATATCCCCCCCACAAAAAAAAGGAAATTGTGCCCCCCCAAACAAAATATAAATGCTGCCCCCACACACAACAGTCCTAAAAAGGACTTTTGGGTCTTGAAAGAGTTTCAACAATTTTATTCTCCCTACACTGACTTTCCCTGCCTAAGCGCATCTCTCCCTGGCTAAGAATGAGCCGAACTCGCGCGTCGGGTGCTATACAGCACCCGATCACGGGTTCTGGCCAGCCAATCAGTGTAATGCCAGCAGCCAACATGGCTGCTGGCATTACACTGATGTCAGAGCCCCCCCGCACATTTATTGGCTGCGCAGCAGCTGCGAAACGTGCGGGGAGGAGACCCGAACATGGCGGGCGAGCACATGCGGTACTCGTACGAGTACCGCCATGTGCCGAGCAGAGCGATGCTCGAGCCGAACCGAGCTTCGGCCGAGCATGCTCACTCATCACTAGTTAAGAACTAATTTTATTGACAGCAGTAATAAGAACTATTCAAGAAAGGATATATAATTTTTTGGTGAATCAGTATGTATATATATATATATATATATGTATATATGTATATATATATTTATATATATATATATATATAAGCTTTTATTTCTTGGGTATTTCTAAAGTTCCCTTAACTGAGTGGTCAGGCTGGGTAAAATGGTGTCCCACAGGGGTGAAGTAGGATCCTTCTTTGTGATGTTTGATGGAGTGTCTTTGCATATTCATTCTGCCATTTAATTGCTGTGTGGTTTCCCCAATGTAGCACCCTAGGTGGCATTTGGTGCAATGTATCATATATACCACATTGCTAGATGTGCAGGAGTATGATCATTTAATGCTGTAGGTTTTGTTGTTGTGGGTGGCTTTGTTGTCTGGGCATATGTGCTGGCACAGTTTGCAGCAAGGTTTCTTGCATTGTCTGGTACCTTTTTCTGTATTCATTTCATCAGTGTGTAGTTTCCTGTTGATTAATTTTTGTTGAAGGTTTGGTAGTTGTCTAAAGGCCAAAATGGGGGTTTCAGAGAAGATATTTTTCAGAGTCTTATCTTCTGTTAGCATTGGTTGTAGATCTTTAATAATTTTCCATATTTCTTCCAGAGTTGGGATGTAGATGACAACGAGTGGTACCCGTGTAGAGATTTTTTTATACCTGTACTGTACCAGGTGTGTGCGTGGTGTTTATAGAGCAGAGTGGATTTGTTTGGTAATAATCCTTTATTTGTAGCCTTTCTGTCTCATAGACTGGGAGAGTACATTTAGATGTGCATTACGGTCATTAGGGTCAGACCAAATTTGATGGTACCTAGTAGCTTGGCTGTAGATGATGCCCTGTTTAATATGGGAAGGGTGGAAGCTGGTGCTGTGAAGGTAACTGCATCTGTCTGTGGGCTTTTTGTAGAGTGAGGTGTGGATTGTGCCATTAGTACATGCCACCACTGTGTCCAGAAACTTTACAGATTTTGTAGAATATTCCATTTTCAATTTGATTGAAGGGTGGTATGAATTAAAAGAATCATGGAATTGTACGAGTTTTTGCTCGCTTTCGGTCCAAATGATGAAAATATCATTGATGTATCGGTAATACCTGTATGGTTTGGTATGTTGTGTGTCTAGGAATTTCTGTTCTAGGTCTGCCATAAACAGGTTAGCATATTGGGGTGCCATCTTAGTGCCATGGTAGTGCCCATGGTTTGTAGGTAGACCCCATTGTTGAAACTGAAATAATTATGCGTGAGGATGAATAGTGTCAGTTCTGCGATAATTTGGGGGCTGCATTTTGGTTGTAGGTGTAGGAGAGAAAATAGAAGCAAGCGTTGATGCCATCTTTATGTGGAATGTTGCTGTACAGAGAATCCACATCCATAGTTACTAGTATGGTGTTGGCAGGGAGGTTCGTGATTGGGCTGAGTTTGTTGAGTAAGTCGGTGGTGTCTTTTATGAAGCTGTTGGCATTGGTGACAGGAGATTTTAGGATATTTTCTACGAGTCCTGAGATTTGTTCTGTAAGTGTTCCCATTCCTGTAATTATAGATCTGCCAGGATTATACATCTTGTGGATTTTGGGAAGCATAGAAAAGGTGCCCATGCTTGCACTGGTGGGTATAAGTGATTCCAGTTCTGGTTGTAGCTTCTTAGGGAAGGATTTGATGAGCTCCCTAAGTTGCAATGCATATTCCTTGGTGTGGTCTTCATTTAGTTTTCTTTAGTATTTGCCATTTGACAATTGCCTGTCTCCCTCTTTTATGTAGTCTGGGGTGTTCATTATCACCACTGCTCTTCCCTTGTCTGCTGGTTTGATGGTGATATCATGAATATTTGTCAAATCACTTATTGTAGTTTGTTCCTGTACTGTGAGATTATGAAAAATGTCCTTTTTGTTTTGTTTTTTCACCAAGGATGTAGTTCTTAGACGGAAACGTTCAATGTAGCTGGCCAGTTTGGCATTTTGTCCTGGTGCTAGAGTGAAATGGATGTTCTTTTTGCTGTTGTTGTAATCCATTGTTGTTTTAGTGTTCTCTTTATCATGGAAGTATTCCTTAAAGGGATAGTAATGTTTCATAATAAAAGTTGCTCTAATTAATCAGCATAGTATTTGGACTTTGAAGAGTATTATTTCAATTCTGTCAGAGTTGTAGTTCCAGAGTAATTCAATGACAAATTATCCCCCTCCCGCCCCTTTTACTGATGTAACACTATTCAGCCAGTTCAGAAGGGAGGGGCCCAGGTAGATTGCAGAGAGGGACAATCTTCAATTAAGATAAGGGAAAAAGCTGAAAAGCTTGTCAAGGGGGGCAGGGCTTTCATTGTTCTGATAGGAAGAATAGTGTCCCTTGCTGTTATCTGTCTGGTCTATGGACTGCATTCCACATCTGAGAAGAGATGGCTTATACTAAGTAAAAGGGGCGGGAGGGGAAACTTTGCTTATGAATATCCCTCAAACCATAAAGGTTTGAGAGATAAGACTTATATCGTTCTTCATGTTTTTTTAATGCCTACAAAATAAAGTAAAGATAAAACGAAGTATTACTATCCCTTTAAGTCGCATCCTTCTGAAAAATTCTTCTAAATCAGAGTACAGATGAATGTGATCAAGTTTTGTGCTAGGACAAAATGATAGTCCTTTAGAGAGGACTGATACTTCTGACTCTGATAGTTCATAATCGGAAATATTAACAATCCCTGATTTCTCTTGGATTTCTCTTTTTCTGCCAGATGTTTGTGGTAATCTTGTTGAAGTCTCATGAGTTTATTATTTTTCTTTTTAAAAAGGTCCTGTTTGAGCTTTTTGTAAGAACAGTGTAAATCATTCTAGTTGTTCAGCGATGTATATATTATCATCAGATAGTTTTTGAAGTAAGCATTGTTTTTCATATTGTATGTAATGTTTCTTGTTGTAGAGCTGGTGGATAAGATGGTTTCTTAGCTTCTCACTAGTGTGTTTACACAGCTTATTGGCATACTGTGAATTGTGTGGAGTAGTGAGTGGATTTTTGATTTTTAGTCCTTTGGGAATCAGCTGTCTTTTCTTGCAGATGGATAGGAAGTATATGTCACTGTTGAGCTGTATTTCTTTTCTGGTCATCTTGTAGATTTGCTTTATTAAATGGCTGTATGTGGTATCTTCCATAGTAGTAGAGTGGAGATTGTAGCCGTATTAGTCCAGTGATACAGATGTAAAATAAAATACTAAATAAGTATCTTGTAATACCTTTTTTATTGGACTAACAGAATTTTGGATTGACAAGCTTTCGGGAGAACCTCCCTTTCTCAAGTCTAAAGCATTTCTGAGTAAAAGGACACAGAATTCACAGTGATACATACAATTCAAAGTTTAGCTGTGTGTTGGGTTAAAAAAACATGACTGCAGATAAGACAAGAAAATCTACACTTTTCTTGCAGAGGGTCGTAAATACCTTTTGTAAGGATTGTGGAGGGGAGAGAGAGAGAGAGAGAGAGAGAGAGAAATGCAGGAGATGGCAATGGAGTGGAGAGAATTAAAAAAGTTTGCAAATGTTAAGAATGCTAGAATTCCCATCCAACTTCAATATGCTAACCTGTTTATGGCAGACCTAGAACAGAAATTCCTAGACACACAGCATACCAAACCATACAAGTATTACCAATACATTGATGATATTTTCATCATTTGGACTGAAAGCAAGGAAAAACTCATACAATTCCATGATTCTTTTAATTCATACCATCCTTCAATCAAACTAAAAATGGAATATTCTACAAAATCTGTAAACTTTCTGGACACAACGGTGGCATGTACCAATGGCACAATCCACACCTCACTCAACAAAAAGCCAACAGACAGATGCAGTTACCTTCACAGCACCAGCTTCCACACCTCCCATACTAAACAGGACATCATCTATAGCCAAGCTACTAGGTACCATCAAATTTTATCTGACCCTAATGACTGTAATGCACATCTAAATGTACTCTCCCAGTCTATGAGACAGAAAGGTTACAAATCAAGGATTATTACCAAATAAATCCACTCTGCTCTATAAACACCACGCACACACCTGCTACATTACAGTGAGAAAAAAATCTCTACATGGGTACCGCTTGTTGTCACCTACAACCCAACTCTAGAAGAAATATGGAAAATTATTAAAGATCTACAACCAATGCTAACAGAAGATGAGACTCTGAAAAATATCTTCTCTGAAACCCCCATTTTGGCCTTTAGACAACCACCAAACCTTCAACAAAAATGAATGAACAGGAAACTACACACTGATGAGAAGAATACAGAAAAAGGTACCAGACAATGCAAGAAACCTTGCTGCAAACTGTGCCAGCACATATGCCCAGACAACAAAGCCACCCACAACAACAAAACCTAAGCATAAAAGGATCATACTCCCACACATCTAGCAATGTGGTATATATGATACATTGCACCAAATGCCACCTAGGGTGCTACATTGGGGAAACCACACAGCAATTAAATGGCAGAATGAACATGCACAGAAACTCCATCAAACATCACAAAGAAGGATCCTACTTCACCCATGTGGGACACCATTTTACCCAGCCTGACCACTCAGTTAAGGACCTAAAAAGCAAAGTGCTCAAAGGGAACTTTAGAAATAAGCAAGAAAGAAAAACTTTTGAAGCCAGAATGATCATATTTTTTAACAGCAAGAACAGAGGACTAAATGTTGATTTGGGTTTCCTGTCCCACTATCAAAGTTTCACATGACCCCTCTATCAGTATGTTACTCCTCATATGTGTCCACATGCTAAAATGAAGTCTAATAACAGGTTCTATATTATTATTAGTATATCAGCATGGCATACAGACAGATGCTTTCCCATACTCCAATACATGTACGTATATATGTGGGTGTGCTATTCTATATGTGTATATGAGTTTATGTGCATATATTTACATGTAGGTATGCATATATGTATGTGTTTGTGTATGTGTATATGTACTAGTACATATATAGGCTCTTGTGTATGGACGTATGTTTTATTATGTATTCCTACATATTTGGGTGTATGCATTTGTGTAAATGTGTGTGCTCATATGTATGTGTTTATGTACATATGTATATATACTTAATGCATATATATTTGTGGGTGTGTATATAGTCACATTGTATGTGTATGTATAGATGTATGTGTGTGTAGGTATGTATATATATATATGTATATATATATATATATATATATATATATATATATATATATGTATGTGTATATGCATGTATGTATTTATATATGTGTATGTGTGTTTATGTATATGTGTGTGTGTGTGTGTTTGTGTGTGTGTGTGTGTGTGTGTGTGTGTGTGTGCATATGTATGTACACATATGGGAGCATGTTGTATATAGGCCTGAATGCACATGCTGGATTGTTGGATGGGAATTCTACCATTATTAACATTTGCAAACTTTTTTAATTCTCTCTACTCCATTATCATCTCCTGCATTTTTTTTCTCTCTCTCCCCCCCAACAATCCTTACAAAAGGTATTTATGACCCTCTGCAAGAAGAGTGTAGATTATCTTGTCTTATCTGCAGTTATGTTTTTTAACCCAACACCCAGCTAAACTTTGAATTTTATGTATCACTGTGAATTCTGTGTGTGTATTGTAACTACAATATTCCTAAAAGTAGAACACAAAGTTTCCTTTAAATCAAGTTGAGTCTAGACAGTTAACAGGGATCTCTTTTAGACCCGTGGGACACCTCCAACTTAGGAGGTGTGTCTCTCAGGTATAAGTACAGGTCACCTGAGCCCTCCTTGACACACCTCTTAGGCAGGCATAATCTAATGCCGAAACATGTTAGGTGTTGACTGGATGTGTCTCCTCTGTAGTGTTGAGGCAGCCAGAAAGTTTTTCTAATATGTGGGGTGCCTCTGACCGTATGGTAAACATTTATGAGGTCAGAGGAATGATTTGAATTTTCCCCCACTAGATAAATATAGAATTAGGTTTTAATAATCAGAATGATGATTCTCTTTTCATTTTTTTGACAAATACCAGTATTAAGAATTATTCTACGTGCAAACTGGAGTGGGTCCGGAGTAAGTTTAGCTCTTCTTGCTAATTGACGTAGGGAGTCAGGGTACTAAAGAGTGATTGCCACTTCCACGAGGCAGAGCCTCTTTGTTGAAAATTGGCAGTAATCAGTTACCTTTGCACACAACAATATAGTGGACTAAAAAAATATCATGTAGAGCTAGGTATTCATGTTCAGTAAGACCGCATATAAGCCAAACGATGTATTGGAGACCTACGTCACTATCCATAATCATAGTTTCATCACACAACACACAAAAGGATCCTCCTAAATACTTTTTGAGCACTCGGATGTTGCCATTATTATAATCTAATTGAGAGGCATATGTTAATTAGTTAGTGTGTTTATAAGCTTGAAGATCAATCTCACTTATGGTCAAAGAATAAGACTTTAAAGTGGCTCTGCAATGTGCCGGAGACCCGCTATGTTGCATCTCTATTCAGCTGACCGCATGAAATATATACCCAGAACTCTCCCAAGGAAGACGGAGAATTTAATTCCTCTATGATGATTAATCAGTATAGAGCTGTATTGTGAATGGACAACTACAAGAGAAAACACTTACTCATGTTGTGTTAACATCATTCACGCTCTCAGCCATTTAAAAGCCATATATCTATTTACCTATATAGTGCTTTTTGAATTAAAAGAAACACAGCTATATATGGGGATAAATCCTCCACACAGTAAGCTAGTAATACTGACTCTGGGGATTACTTCCACCCCGTACTTGCAACCTTTACTGTGACAGGGGTAATCTTTAATAAGGCTTGTATAGCTCTATCCACGAATTGTACAGGGATTTCACATCTCAGAATTACAGCTTTTGAGCGATGGCCACCAAAAAGGTGGAGCCAGATACAGCTTTAATCCTAATATAGGGGAATCATTTCTGATATATTTTACTTTTGTCTAAAATGTGTATTTATGTTAGGATGTTTATTTTGTAATAAAGTTATTTTAGAATTTATTAATTATTGGGATATTTAAAATCAGAGTGCACCTAAATCAATACTTTCTCTCTCCTTTGTTTCTTTTGTTTAGGCATCTTTGCTTGTGCAGGGTCAGAGTTTTCAATTGTTTTCTCAAATAGTTTATAGACAGGCACAGTGCTCCTTTTCAGTGGTGGCAGATTAAAGGGATAGTAATACTTCATTTTAACTTTATTTTATTTTGTAGGCATTAAAAAAACATGAAGAATGATATACGTCTTATCTCTCAAACCTTTATGGTTTATGAGATATTCACAAGCAAAGTTTCCCCTCCCCGCCCCTTCTACCTAGTGTAAGCCATCTCTTCTCAGATGTGAATCTGGTTGTATGACAGGACAGATAACAGAAGGGGACAATTTTCTTTGTATGAAAACAATGAAAAGCCCTTCCCCCCTTGACAAGTTTTTCAGCTTTTTCCCTTATCTTAATTGAAGATTGTCCCTCTCTGCAGTCTACCTGGGCACCTCCCTTCTAATCTGGTTGAACAGGGGGGGATACTTTGTTTGTGAATATCTCTTAAACCATAAAGGTTTGAGAGATAAGACTTATATCATTCTTCGTGTTTTTTTTAATGCCTACAAAATAAAATAAAGTTAAAACGAAGTATTACTATCCCCTTTAAGCCAAGTTTCAGCCAACTTTTTGGATGAACAATAAAAGCAAGATTAGCAAGAAAATTGGACCACAGCTATCTTTGTCTTTCAAATCAAATCAGTCAGGAAAAATGTTTGGTTATTTTGGGGGTCCAATCTCCTTTGCTCTCTTCTCTTTCCCATACCAGAATACCACAGCACAGAGATAATAACAGCAAGATCAGCAAGGAAACTGGACCTCAGCTGCATGTGTCTTTCAAATCAAATCAGGAAAACAGAATATTGTAGTATTTAAGGTCAACCTCCTTTGCTCCCTTCTCACACCCCCGATTACGTCCAACACAGAGAACACAAAAGCAATTTCAGCAAAGGAAATTGGACTGCAGCTGCCTGGGTCTTCCAAATCAAATCAGTTAGGTAGAATGTTGGGGTGTTTGGGGTCAACCTCCTTTTCTTCCTTCTCACAGTACCAGACACGTCCACACAGAGATAATAACAACAAGATCAGCAAGGAACTTGGACCACAGCAGCCTGTGTCTTGCCAGTCAATAACACAGAATTTTGGGGTATTTAGGGTTAACCTCCTTGCTCCCTTCTTCTCCACAAAGTGCATTCAGACTCCCCTAATACAGAAAACAACTGTCCTACCTAAAACTACCTAAACTAAGCTTCAATTCCCCTTTATTTGCCTATGTTCTCTCTCTCAAAAAACTTGCTGCTTTCTCCTCTCACAAACACAGAATGTATTGCTTGCTGTGAGAGTCTGATATATAATAATAGTCCGAACCACAATTCAGCGGGCTCCAAAGAAAGCTGGTAAATCCTTCCACATGTGGACACAGACTTATAGACTATACCGTCTTCATGAAAAAACATTTTAGACCGGTGTGCGTGAGGGAAAAAAACAGCTTCTCCAAACCTTCAATATAATCACAAATGAACAAAAAACCATCCCATATATCGCACCACCGTCACATAGTATGTATATCAAACAGACTTCATTTAAAACATTGCACTTTATTTCAAATACGTATTGAAATCATACTTGCTGTTTTGTGATATCAACGAAGAACAAATGGAGAATGAATAGGGTGAGACTTACAGAGGTCAGTACAGCAGTGGTTACATTACAAAAGATCAACGCGTTTCACGCAACAAGCGCGCTTATTCATGATCAAACTGCTGTACTGACTCTGTAAGTCTCACCCTATTCATTCTCCGTTTGTTCTTCGTTGATATCACAAAACAGGCAAGTATGATTTCAATACTTATTTGAAATAAAGTGCGATGTTTTAAATGAAGTCTGTTTGATATACATACTATGTGACGGTGGTTCGATATATGGGATGGTTTTTTGTTCATTTGTGAGAGTCTGATACCCTTTATATGCCTGTAGTAAAAAGGAGAGAAAACTGCCATGTGGTAGGGAAAAAGTCAGTCTTCCCATTGATCTCAATGCAATGAGCTAGGCAAAAAAAAGCTGGCAAACTGCACTTTTCGCTGGAAATTTCCTGCTAGATGGGAAGTTCCATTTTTTGTCTGTTTACTGTTTTGAGGAGAAAAACTTTCTCCCACCCCTACTGAAACACACCCTAAAATCTGGATGTGTGTGTGTGTAGCCAACCAGTTGAGATTGCCCTTTAAAACTTGGCGCACTAGACAGTTACCTACTCTGCCAAATAGAAAATCCATCCCTAACTGGTATTTTTGATACATAGCTCACACCTTATGCACATTGCTTTGTAGTCAACTAATTTTGTCAAGGGCAAGCATTTAGTCACTAATGACATTTAAGAATAGTTGATATTACATATCCTTCAACTGGTGCCCTTCTGTATATGTATGTATGTGTGCGTGTGCATGTGTATGTTGGTGTGGGTATGAATACACACATAATGATTTTCTTTTACATAATATGATACAATCCTGTCAATTAAATTTTTATTTCTAATTTTCAACATCTTCTCACATAAAGATCCATAAAGATGTCTAACATAAAGAGTTTTCTATGTAATACAAATAATATCCTATCTAAAAATCTTTTGTTAGCTATTACTACTGCTTACCTTATTATTTAAAATTAAACAGTTAAAATTGACCAAAATGATAAATAAAACATAATATGCCTATATTATTATATTATTATTATTTATAGTAGTAGTAATAGTAGTAGAAGACGTGTTTTGTTGTGCCTGCCTAACATCTGTTTACTGAGCTATTTACACACGAAATTGCCCTCTGTATTTTGCTTGAACCAAGGGAAGAATACTTGGACAGTGGACATTTTAAAGTATTCAGTCTCTCGGTTCCCTTTGAGAAAATCAGTGTAACATTTTTCCATCTCCCTACACTTGCTCACAAGGCAAGCCTGGAGGGACTGGTATAACAAATAGAAATAGGCTCTACTGGTCCTGCCAAATATACTGGGCAAGGCAGCGTGGAGACTGGTACAACGATTAGTTATAGGCTCTACCGGCCTTGCCAATACCGGGTAAGGCAACCTTAAGTTGGTATAATGTGGAATAGGTTCTACCGGCCTTACCAATACTGGGCAAGGCAGCCTGGACTGGAACACAATCTCTACCGGTGCTGAGGAATACGCAGCAAGCAACCGGTTAATACGTGGAGTGAACCAGTACCCGCGTACTGAAGGAACAACCAAGACTCCGGGTGCTGTCTAGGACTGAACAGCAATCGGTTATGCCATGGAGCGAACCAGTACCCGCGTACTGGAGGGACAAAGACTCTCCCGGAGCTGTCTAGGACTGAACAGCAACCGGCTATGCATGGAGTGAACCCAGTACCCACGTACTGGAGGAGGAAACTCTACCGGTGCAACAAGCAGCCGGCTGAATGGAGCGAACCAGTACTCGTGTACTGGAGGTACCCAACCACCACCGGTGCTGTCCAGATGATAATAAGCAGCCGGTTATACATGGAGTGAACCAGTACCCGCGTACTGGAGTAAACCTAGAACTCCACTGGTGCCACAGCAGCCGGTTAACATGGAGCAAACCAGTACCCGCATACTGGAGTAACCAGGACTCTACCGTGCCACAGCAGCCGGTTATACATGGAGCGAACCAGTACCCGCGTACTGGAGTAAGCCTAGAACTCTACCAGTGCAACAGCAGCCGGTTGTATGTGGAGCGAACCAGTACCCGCTTACTGGAGAGTGGAACACAAGAGAATGAAAATGTCGCCAGGGCGACTGGAGGAGAGGGGCACACTGCAGGCGATCCAGGAGCAGGAACACAGCCGTTGAAGGACAGGAAACAGATCTACAGGCAGTCCACCGGATCAGGAATAGCAGCAGGAAACAGCAGCAGAGACAGCAACCCCAACCGGATCAGGAACGGATGCTGGAACCAGGGAAGCTGGGTGAACAGAACTCAGGCGATCACTGATGAGCAGGAAGAGAGAGATGGCCCAGGAATCTCAGGAATCCAATGCAGGTGCAGATACCATAGAGGGACAACACGAAAGGGCAACCAAAGGGTGGCCCAATCTCAGTTTAAATAGGCAACACAGGGCGGGCTGAAGGCAGGTAGCTAATGGAGAGCTCCCTACAGGTAAATGACAAGGAAATGCAGCAATCACGGCACCGTGATAGTGTTTTACTCTCTACAGTACACAACTGATGGTGTGTGATGTCTTGCCTAGGGATAAGCAAAACATTTTGCCTCAAACTGAAATTGGCGAATAATGGCACTTCCCACTTGGCAAATAATTTCCTGTGAAAAGTGCAGATTTTCAGCTTTTTTTGCCTAGCTCATTCCATTGAATCAATGGGAACATTGAATTTACACACAACACAGAGCAAATATGTTTTTTTATTTACCAAAGGTATAGTATAAAAGGGGCATAAAAGTGACTTTTTTGTGGAATGAGGGGAAAGAAACAGTTGAACAGGGAAGTATATTTTGGGGGTTTGTGGCAGTTAATACAAAATAAATCCTAAATAAAAATAGGGTGGAGTCTGGGGAACGAATCAGTTGAACAGGGAATTTGTTTTGTGGGGTTTTTGACTGGTATTGGGGGGACAGTTAATAAATAAATAAATAAATAAAATAAGAAATGTATGTATAAAGTGATAAAGACAGGAACCCCCTGACATAAGATGCCACTGGGGTGGACAGATACTTGACTGGATAGAGTGGTTTGTAGAGGAGTATTTGTTAGATTTGTTGTTAGAAGCCCAAGCCTGAGAACACTTTGATTTGTAGGACTTAGTCTTATTAGAGGGCACAAGCACTGAAAACAACATTGATTTGTAGGACATAAGCTTGTTTGGCACAAGCCCTAAGGAAGCATTGATTTGTAGACTTAGGCCTGTTAGAAAACCCCCCCACAAATTGTTATTTTTTATTGTAGGGCTATGATTTTTTTTAAAGCACAAGCCATGAGAAAAATAAAAAAATTCCCTACTGGGCCTAGTGCCACTGGCCATTGTCAAATGCCCTGATGTAGAAAAGGAATTTGCAACTGATTTTTTGCTGCTGCTGAGTTGTTTAAGCAGCAGGATGATTAGGCAGCTGAAAGGAAATGGGATCAACAACAGCAGTAACATGTTGATGGATGATGAAGGTTCCCACTTGCCACAACTAGCTCCAGTGATGCGTCTGATGCAGTAGCAGGCCCAATAAGTAGCCCCCAGTCTATGTGGAGAAAAGAAGAAGTTAGCCAATAATTTGTCTCTAACCTGCCCCACCCTCCAAAATCATAGATGTGTTGTTATTAGAATAAACATTTTCCCTTGAGAGCAGGAACTGTGTTTCACAACTGCAATGTGCACAGTGTGTGTGTGGTAAATAACACCTGGGGGCACAAACTGTATCCAAACACCATGACACCAGAAACCAAGTACTTCTGCTGTCACTATACCCCTTGTCCAGACCCTGCCTAAGGACACATAACAACTTGCTGCCTGCCACCATCTTAGCATATTCTGTGGGATGGAAATCTCCTCTAATGCCGCTTGATGACCTGCTTGTGATTCTCCCCCACCACACTGCTATGTGTGGTCAGTGCACTACACAGTGTGCAAAGGGTGGAGAAAAAACTGCCACATCCTATAATCAACAGAATGGCTATCATTTGGTGGGGGAGGTAACGATGAATGAGGTGGATTGGCAGAAGATGTATTTACCCTAGAGAAAGAAGGTGATGGCAAGCTAGTTGTTTCACTCATCATGGAACTTCCAGTCTCTGCCTGGGCTTCTGTATTCTTCTTCCTCTTTAATCACCGCCTCACCTCTTGCTGCCTTTCTGGAGAGTCAGGGGGTACAGCAACAGCAGTGCTTTATTTATGCGGTAGGTGTTTGTATTTAACATGTTTGACATAAATGTCATGGTGCCTTTTTCTCATGTGTGATATCAGGATGTTGTCTCAAGGCGCATTCCCTCCTTTCCCCTTCTCACTGACTTGTTACAAATTGTGCACAGTGCCATTGCCGCTAACTGCACTGTGCCTGCCCCAAGAGAAAAGTAGTTCGGGGGAAGACATTGCTGCTACTGCCTCAGAATCAGCACTGCAACTAGGACCAGGAGTATTGCTGCTGCTGGCAAGTGGAACCTGTTCTAGTCCGGTGTCACTTGTTGACTCCATTCCCACTGTGTCCACGGTGGTCTGTGGCACACTAGCTTGCTCCTCAGCATCCTGCTGCCCTTGAAACTCAGGCAGCAGAAGGAATTAGATAGTGCAAATTCCACAAATTCCAAAAGCTTATTGCTAGTGGTGGTGGTGCCCATCCTCATTCCTGTCTCCTTCTCGGTTTCTGATAAAAAGGCCATCAATGTCTCTCACCCCAGCTTCTTCAACATTATCATTACCACCACCACTAGTTCCTACATGCTGCTATTGTATTACAGACATCTTGAGGAGGTGAAGAGCAATGTGACAGAGGGTCCCCTAATGTCACACTTGGCAATTCTTTTTGACCTGAAGAAGGGAGACTGACAGCACTAGCAGCAGGCTCAGGCAGCTGATCTGTACTCCTGCTGGTGGTATTAATTCTGCTCCTGCTCTCCTCCAACACCAGTTATGGCCTCTTCATGATCATGTTCCACTTGGACACTGTAGTAAAGGAAAAGGGAGACTCCCAGAGCCAGAGGAGCGGTGTGGGCTCCCTTTGCCACTAGACAGGATGCACTCAAATGCTTCCCCTTCCACTACCCCTAACACTAGTCCCACTGGCTGCTTCACCATTACTGCTACTACTAACACAAAACCACATCAAGTTCAGCTGCAGAGTCTTCCTCCTCACAATCACTAGTAATATGAGGATATTGATTACCCCCTCCTTCACGCCTCACACTAACAAGCTGCTGGACCTTCATAGTACTAGCACTAGCGGGGACTGCTTGGGGATGGCAATTGTGACTTAAGGTCCTGTGAAGTCACACTTGGTATCATCTTCTCCTCCCCCCTCCTGAGTATTAAAAGACACACTGGCAGCAGCTTCAGTACTGGTGGCAGCAGCTTCAGCACTAGTGGCAGCAGCTTCAGCACTGGCAGAATTCATAGCACTGGTGGCACTAGCAACAGAAGCAGCATGTCTGACAGCAGGCACAGTATTGGTGGCAGCAGGTTCAGCACTGGCAGCAGGCCAGCCACTGGTTGCCAACAGGGTCAGCACGTCTAACAGCACTAGTGGCAGCAGATACAAGCAATGGTGGCAGCAGGGCCAGCAATGTCTAGCAGCTGGTGCAGGAATCTGACCCGTCCTGCTCTCAGAGTCACTAATACTAACCCTTTCTCCCTTGTTCTTATTCCCTTTTCTTGCTCCCTTCCCTTAAATTCCCCAACATCCCTAAGGGTGATTTCAGCAGACTGAACAGCATTGGTTCAGTAGTGCTCACTTCCTCCTCCTCCTCTGACTCAATGGACACATAAGGGTCCTTTTAGTTCCTCCTTTTAATATTTTTTAAACTGCTCATAGTGATAGCTGTCACTATGAGCCCCTCCTGTCTCAATTTTTCCAAAAGATCACAGCAGAATAGAATGTCATGCCCCTCTAGCTCCTACCTCCATGTCCCAGCCATCCTCCGCTGCTGGGGGCTTCCCAGATGCTCCACGATCACTGAGTAGGCCGAAGCAACGGCCACGAGTAGCGGTGTCTGCCCGCGGTTGCGATCGCGATAGTGCGGTAGGCCTAAGCCATGGCCTAAAGTTGAAGGGAGTCTCCAGGAAAGGTATCCACAGGGTGCCCAGATCAAACCATGGTGTTGTACACCTGTAGGGGGGAGGTGAAGCCTGCCTCTCTCATCAACTGTCCACCAATAGTGTGCCTCCAGGTAAACAGTGAGACAGGTGCTGTGGTTGCACACCCCTCTGTTGGCCAATCCAGTGAGAGGTTTGTTCAGCAGAGGGGAGGGGTGAAAACCCATGACACTATAAAAACCCCTCAGGCTGTGCCCACTTTGCTTCAGTGTTCCAGAACTTTGGTTCCTGTGTGCTCTAAGCTTCCAGTGCTCAGTGCTTCTTTCCTTGCTGTGCTACAGACCCTCTGCTGGATTTCCCATTGCCTGACCTTCTGCTTGCCTCCTGGACTTCCCTGCTTGCCTGTTTCCTGACCTTGGCTAGTTTTACTGATTCTGCCTGATTGCTGCCTGCCCTGATCTTCTGAACTGTTTTTGACTACACTTTGCTTAACCCTTGCACTCCCGTGCTGTCACTCCTACCTAGGTGTTCTACCTGTATACCTCTGTGGATCACCTGGTAGGGGTGTCTGGCAAGAGATAGCATTCCCTGCTCCTACGCTCCAACCATATCAAGCCTGACATAGAACAGCACATCTACCTCGCTCTGTAGCTGCTTCTATTGTGTTTCCCTTCCGCAAATATGTCAAGTTTTTATAGCAAAAAGGCAAAAACTATGTAAATCAATGGGTAGAAACTTTCTAGCCATTGAAAAAATGGTGAACAATTTTGGCCAATGGTTTAAAAATGTGAACATTTTATTCGCTAGTTTTAAAGCAATTAAAAAGCTGACAACATAATGGTTTTCGCAGGATTTTTAGCAGGAACATGGCAATAACTTTCACCCACCCCTAGTCTTTCCTTGACCCTTTAACAACAATGTAATCTGCTGTCTATCAAGTCTGCCTCAGTCACAAAGCTCACATTAGGCTCCCAGTCAGCTGTCTAATATATTTATTTGTTTATTTATGTATTTTATGTTTATTTTATTTATTTATTTTTTATTTTTGTCCACCCTACCTTATTAAAGTTAGTCCAAAAAAACTAAAATAAAATATATAACTAAAAAAACAAAATCAACAACTTCTTTCCTCAGACTTCCCCAGTACAGAGATAATAAAAGCAGAATCAGCAAGCAGTTTGGACCCCAGCTAACTGTGTCTTACTAGTCAGTCACACCAAATTTTGGGGTATTTGAGGTGAACCTCCTTCTTCCCTTCTTCTCTACCATAGTGCCCCCAGACTCCCCTGCTACGGAGAACAAATGTCCTACCTAAAAGACTCCCTAAACTAAGCTTTAATTCTCCTTTATTTGCCTATCTTCTCTATCTCAAAATAATGTTTCTCTCTCCTCTCACAAACACAGAATAACATACTATGAGAGTCTGACAGCCTTGTATATGTCTTCAGAAAAGTACAGAAAACTTTTATGTGGTGGATAAACATTTTCTACCCATTGATTTCAAAGCAATTAGCTAAGCAAAAAAAGCAGGAAAATTGCACTTTTTGCAGGAAATATTTCATCAAGGGGAAAGTGACATTTTTTTGACAATTTTGGTTTGAGGGAAAGGTTTTCACCCATCCCTAATCAGGAGCATAATTCTGGCTTACACTGAAAAAGAGAAAAAGGACAGACAATTAAGCTTGAAAAAAACCAAAACAGATCTAGCTGCTTTGGAATCCATACATAAACAACACCACACTCTAGCTAATCTTCACAGAGTTCTTCAGGCAAGGGATGCCTGTAATAGGCCAAACTCTAAAGAAATAGTTAAACAAATGATGGACACAATAGTTATTTTATGAAAGGGCAAACAAACTGCACATAATTTTAGCCAGGAAACGTAAGCAAATGTGGCAGTGCTGCCAAATTCTTTCTATAAAGTCTCAGGTTGCACCCTCCATGACCCAACCAATATTTACAATGAGTTCCACAAATTCTTCTCAACTATTCAATATGAAACAACATGCCTAAAAATCTCCTAGTAAGATTTGACTGGATATACCATAGGTTCTTTCCTACAGAATTTCCATTTCCTCTTAACCTAGGAAGATGACATAGCTACTTTAAATGCCTCCATCTACCTCCCTTTCATGATTTTGGATCACTCCACTCCCTCCTTAGCCCCCTATTCTCCCTTCCATATGTGTGGCATGTTTATCTTTGACAGTATTTCATTTGTTGATTCCCTTGGCTTGCCTTTTGCTCACCAAACTACTCTCAACCCTACCCACTGCTCTCTATCACTCTCTTTCCCTCCTCCATCTTATTGCCTCTTTCCAGTTTCCCTCCATGATTTATTCAAAATCAGTCTGGGCAGATTATTTTTTTCCTTATCCTCTAAATCCATCTCTGAAAGGAATTACACCCATTTCACTAATCGCTATCATCTCAAATCATGTAAATGTTCAGTCAGCAAAGACTACAGTTGAGTCCCACAATGACATAGATATTTTAACAAAAGCCAAGGAACTCCATATGAGATGTTCTATATTAGGTCTATTTGAGAGGTAGCCTGTCTACTCACTGTGTTATCTTGCATGCTGCATAGATCTTGCTGTTAATATTAATATTTTCATACTCTCCTGAAACATGGCAGCCATAGGAAAATGGCTAAATTGTAAGCTCTGATTTCTCCGCCTTATTATACTGAAAATTCTATTCAATGAAAGGAATCAGATCCTGATTATGCTGTACATTAAGAATAATATGAAGCACTACAAATTTAAGTTATTATTTTACTCTCTTATTTCAAGTATATTGAGAAAATCAGTCATAGGAAGAGAGACAGAGCAATCAACTTTTGTGTGATACTAATGTAAGCATTCATCAAGGCTTATATTTTAGTAGTAACCTTGAGTATATTAACCCTTTGACCAGCAGTGAGGTATTCAACACAGTGGTTATGCTTTTCATTAATGGTACATTTTAACTACCATACCACATCATCAGAGCAGTACAAATAACTGGTCATACAAAGCATTTGTTTTTGTTTTTTCCCCCAGAATCTCATATGAATCTATTCATTTCCAATTTCAGTATGGAACTAAATAATTTTCGAGTTCAGATAATCAAGGATGAGCCTGATACTTAAAGTTTTAAAACACACAAACTTGATTGCTTTGTACAAATATTTTAAAAGGAAGCAATCAAAAGGTGAGAGAATTAAATGTATCATAAAAAATATTCTATTTTTGAGGTCTGCCTTTCACAGTTTTATGCAAACCAACAAATGAAATTGCACTCAAGCTTTATATAACCCCTTACATCACACTGATCTATTTTTCACATTATATATCTTTTTTCTTGTCTACTTTAAAGAAAGATATAAAGGATGCATTGCTTTTCACATGTAAATTACAATACAAAGGCTGAATTACCCCGCACAAACACATATAAACTGTAGTGTACTCATGACAGTCTTTAAATAAACTGGCAGCGTCTCAAAAATTCTATCAACTGGTGGACATGTTGTCTTTGCTTCAGGTGAGTGTCGATGTAAGCTTTCTACTTTCATTCTTTCACTAGTAGCCTTATACATTCTTAAAATATTCCTGAAATGACTGCAGAGGAAAAGTAATAGGATGGAGGAAAGAATGTAAAATAAAGGGAAATTACTTTCAAATTCTGTTAACAATAAAAGCAGAATGGTTGTCTTTTCAAAATTGTATTGATTCCTTAATTTGCAAATTCTCTCCTCCAGGTAACAGACTGATTCTAAAAAGTACAGAAAAACTGCAAGTGACACCCAAAGAACACTGCTGTACTCTCTCACTTTATCTCACACTATTTCTTTTACACTGTATAAAAGCACACAAAAAAGATTAAAGCTGTTAAGAATATGTGAAAGTTGAAAACAATAGAGTATGAGTGAGAAGGAAACAATATTAATTGGAAATACTGTCAATTTTGCAAAACACATGCATTTTGCCATGTAATTGTACAAAGTCAAAAGTAGTGTTGCAGTGCACAAAACTTTTATAAAATCAGCAGAAATCCTAAAAAGTTTTAAAAGTTCCCCAAACTTAAAGTGGATGTATCAACTACATACAAGTTTGCTTCATGTCATAGGGACCAGTATGCCATTAAACAAAACCGATTTCGTTAGTTGAAAAACTCACCCGTTACACTGGTAATTCTAGTTTTTAGATTTCCCTTGTGACGTCATTGTTGTGCTTGCTGTAGACCAAGGCTAACCGCAGTAACCGCAGGGAAATGAAAGCCGCCTCCCTTCCCTCATCGGATCCCTCCCAGAACACATCCCACCTTGCCCTGAGCTGTGGTGCGCTGGAGCACTCACAGCTAGATGCGTGTCCATGTGCAGTTCAGTGAACTTGCCTCGCGTGTTCAATGAACTCTTTTCATCCATATTTAGAGTTCACACGCTTGCTGGGTTATTTCTAGGTTTCCAGCAAGCGGAGTGAATGGGAGCGCAGCACAGATACATGTTTATTCCCACAATATTACCTAATACAGCACGCCCCTCTGAGAAGGGGAGGAACAAACTGGCGTGACTGACAAGCACGCAGTGCTGGAGCTGTGCCTCTTGGGAATGATGCAGCAAACATGGATGCGCTCTGCTGTGTATACTGGGGAAAGTAAAAGTGCATACTTTTTATTAATAATGGCAATGGTGGACATTTAAGATATATTTTGTTTGTTTTGAAGGGGTAAATTAACATTTAAGCTTTACTTTGTATGGTGTGACACATCCACTTTAACTCTCCCCCTCACTAAGTTAAGTATAGAAATTCAAAATTTCAAAAGAAAGTTAAATGTAAAAAAGTAACCAACCAACAAAACTATTTTGAATAATCATCAACATAAGTGTGTAGGAAACTAATGATCTATAATCTTAGATAAAACCCAAAACATCTATTGTACTTGACTTATTGTCATAACTTTGTCATATCTGCTGAAATGTACCAGAAATAAAATGTTATATATTATAATAGGCTATCAAAACTGTCAAACAATTTAAAGACACTGATGGGTAGGATGAGATTGACTGATTTCAGTAGCTTTCCAAAAACTGAAATTATTCTTCCAAATGGCCATTAGCAGATTCTCTTTTTCAATTATGAAAAGCTGTTTAAACAAAAACTGTCAAGTGATACACTGTGAACTGATTCCATTCTGGAGAAAAAAAAGATGAAACATTCATCCACTGGAGAACAGAGGGGAGTTAGTAAACATTCTTTGAGGAATGCTTCTAGAAATAATTGAAAGAAAAATTATCTATGTTTTTTTTTAATTTTAGTTTAATTTTTACAGTGGTCTTCTTCATATTAAACATACAGTTTGCAATTTAAAGAGCAGCTTTAAGATTTCAGTGGATAGGTGACAAATATAAAATACACATTATTTCCATGACTTAAACTTTTAACAATTAGAGATGCTTTATCATAAAATACTGATTCAAATCATCTTCATCAAATCATTATCAGAACTGTTTTTCTTTTGGACTTCAATATTTACTAATCAGCACTGAATAGAAATAGCCTTATTTCACAAATAATGTTACCAGAGATGTAAGGCTTCACATAATAAGATAATAGTTTACTTTTTTCCATGAATAGTTTTATTCAGATCATACACTTCCGTTTAGAAGACACATTTCCAATTATTTCACATTAAGTAGTAGACAGGGAGAGGGAAAGAAGCCAACCAGCACTGGTTTACCAATGAGCTGAACAGATATAATTATATTTTTCACAAAATACTTTCCACAGGCTGCTACTCATAAACAACTACATATTTATTGAAATGTTACAGTATTACGATGTAGTACAGGCTCATTAAAGGGAGTTTTATTATGTTAGAATAATACATTAATTATATTTACTTTAAGCTGTGTAAAAAGGAATAAGTGACAGAAAATACAGTAAGTTTATTTTAAAAGTTATGGCTAAAGCTGTTGTAACACTATATTACCAAGGGATAGTGCTCACATTAAACTGCCACATTAGCAAAATGGTAATAAGTAAAGTGTTTTCTTTCCCACATATCTGTCTATTTAAATCATGATGCCTCTACATAATTATATGTTTTTATTACATGGTGTAATTAATAAAAAGTCCTTAAACTAATCTATAAAATTGCATATATATATAATATATATATTTATTACATCCTTCCTGCTAAATGTTTTTTGTTCCAAAATGGACTGTCCTGAGGGCGGGGGGGCGGGGTTAGGACTCAAAAGTACATCATGGGTTTATATAGAAAAGTGAGAACTTATCACATATCACCTTATGGTCTGCACGAGAAATGTTCCAAAACTCTGCATTCTCAGTCGTATCAAAGCAGGAATGACATCACAGACATACTTCTAGCAAAGGGTACCCAAAATATACACATGGAAAGTGCATTGTAGCTGGCTGAAAGCAGACGATAGAAAACAACATATACATTAATTAACTCAAAAATTAAGTATCAAAGTCCATAATAAACAAATTCTATAATAAACAAATAACACCTCATCAGAAAAGACAACAGAAAAGAAGCAGAAACATTCAGAGAGAGTTTACCAACACACAATGAATTTTGGAACTGATTTGATTTCTCCCCTTCCCCTCTTGTCTCGCTTGAAAATGCACCTCCTGGATAAAACCTCAACATGCTAGAAGGCACTGATGTTGTACAAAGAACACTCTTATAAATGATTTACTTTACTTGTGTCCCCTATCGTCATTATCAGAACTCTAGCACTGTATTCAGCACTTGACCCTTATGTGTTCTGTATGTCTCTCATTACCACTTTAGATTGTAAGCTTTCGGGCAGGGACCTCAAATCCAGTGTTTCACTCTACAAAGCATTGTAACCCTGTATTGTCTAAAGTCTTAAATTGTAAAGTGCTGCATACACTTGTGGCTCTATATAAATAAACATATTAATCAATTCATTCATTAATGACCCTTGTATGACCATAATACTAATCCTTTTCTTTTCTGTCTGAGTATTTAAAATCTTTAGATGCCTTCAAGTCAGGTAAACTCATAATGGGAGGTGGTCTTAACCTGACTCCTTTTTTATATTTTTATTAAGAACAGCTTCAAGATACAAGACAGAGCAGCAAAATGCATGCCTTGAAACAGTGGGATCATCACAGTACCTTCTCAGGCATGTGTGAAGGAGGGAGGCTGGGGGAATGAGGGAAAGTTTTTATCTACCCAAGGAGGCTGATGCCCCCATAACGTCCCCCAATGCATCAAAACCCCCAGCATCAGAACTAGGGAGAGAGGTTAAAATCAAAGTGAGATAACCAGACTCCCCAGACTGACTGAAACCTGCATGGGGTCACTGTAGGGGTGTTCACTACACAGTAATGTGAAAGATTCTGGGCCATCAGATTATCACGGTGCCCGTGATTGCTGCCTTTCCTTGTCAGTCACCTGTAGGGGGCTATCCATTGGCTGCCTGCCTTCAGCCCGCCCTGTGTTGCCTATTTAGACTGAGCTAGGGCACCCTTTGGTTGCCTTTCGTGTTGTCTCTATGCTACCTGCACCTGCATTGGATTCCTGAGCTTCCTGGGCCATTTCTCTGTTCCTGCTCATCAGTGATCGCCTGAGTTCCTGTTCACCAGCTTCCCTGGTTCCAGCATCCATTCCTGATCCGGTTGGGGTTGCTGTCTCTGCTGCTGTTTCTTGCTGCTATTCCTGATCCGGTGGACTGCCTGTAGATCTGTTTCCTGTCCTTCAACGGCTGTGTTCCTGCTCCTGGATCACCTGCAGTGTGCCCCTCTCCTCCAGTCACCCTGGCAATATTTTCATTCTCTTGTGTTCCACTCTCCACACATACAACCGGCTGCTGTTGCACCGGTAGAGTTCTAGGCTTACTCCAGTACGCGGGTACTGGTTTGCTTCATGTATAACCAGCTGCTGTAGCACCGGTAGAGTTCTGGTTACTCCAGTACGCGGGTACTGGTTCGCTCCATGTATAATCGGCTGCTTACTATCATCTGACAGCACCGGTGGTGTTCTAGGTTACTCCATTACGCTGGTACTGGTTCACTCCACATCAACTGGCTGCTGTTGCGCTGGTAGAGTTCTAGGTTTTTCCAGTACGCGGGTACTGGTTCGCTCCATGTATAACTGGCTGCTTGTTATCATCTGACAGCACCGGTGGTGGTTCTAGGTTACTCCATTACGCGGGTACTGGTTTGCTCCACATCAACTGGCTGCTGTTGCGCCGGTAGAGTTCTAGGTTTTTCCAGTACGCGGGTACTGGTTTGCTCCATGTATAACTGGCTGCTTGTTATCATCTGACAGCACCGGTGGTGGTTGGGTATCTCCAGTACGTGGGAACTGGTTCGCTCCATATACAGCTGGCTGCTTGTTGCACTGGTAGAGTTTCCTCCTCCAGTACGCGGGTACAGGTTTGCTCCATGCATAGCCGGCTGCTGTTCAGTCCTAGACAGCTCCGGTAGAGTCTTTGTTCCTCCAGTACGCGGGTACTGGTTTGCTCCATGCATAACCGGTTGCTGTTCAGTCCTATACAGCACCGGTAGATTTGTTGTTCCTCCAGTACACGGGTACTGGTTCACTCCACGGATTAACCGGTTGCTTGCTGCGTATTCCTGTCACGGTTTGTTATGACTCTCAGACACAGAGTTAAGGTAAAACACAACTTTATTGAAAAGTTTAATGGATACCCATGTGGGTAGCATACACATATAACATTTAATGTCAATAGATAGTAGCAAGAGTATTGGTATATGGAATGTAACACGGGCTCTACTGGCCTTGCCAATACCGGGTAAGGCAACCTTAGATGACACAAATGGAAAAGGTTCTACCGGCCTTACCAATATATTGGGCAAGGCAGCCTGGAGACTGGTACAACAAATAGTAATAGGCTCTACCGGCCTTGCCAATATACAGGGCAAGGCAGCCTGGAGACTGGTACAACGAATAGTTATAGGCTCTACCGGCCCTGCCAATATACCGAGCAAGGCAGCCTGGAGACTGGTACAACGAATAATTATAGGCTCTACCAGCCATGCCACTACCGGGTAAGGCAACCTTAAGTTGGTAAAATGTGGAATAGGTTCTACCGGCCTTACCAATACCGGGCAAGGCAGCCTGGACTGGAACACAATCTCTGCCGGTGTTGAGGAATACGCAGCAAGCAACCGGTTAATACATGAAGCGAACCAGTACCCGCGTACTGGAGGAACAACAAGTCTACCAGTGCTGTCTAGGACTGAACAGCCACCGGCTATGCATGGAGCAAACCAGTACCCGCGTACTGGAGGAGGAAACTCTACCGGTGCAACAAGCAGCCGGCTGAATGGAGCGAACCAGTACCCGCGTACTGGAGGTACCCAACCACCACCGGCGCTGTCAGATAATAATAAGCAGCTGGTTATACATGAAGAGAACCAGTACCCACGTACTGGAGAAACCAGAACTCTACCGGTGCAACAGCAGCCGGTTGTATATGGAGCGAACCAGTACCCGCATACTGGAGTAACCTCGAACACCACCGGTGCTGTCAGATGATAGTAAGCAGCCGGTCATACATGGAGCAAACCAGTACCCGCTTACTGGGGAAACCAGAACTTTACCGGTGCGACAGCAGCCGGTTGTATGGGGAGCGAACCAGTACCCGCGTACTGGGGATACCCAATCACCACCGGTGCTGACAGATGACAACGAGCAGCCTGTTATACATGGAGCGAACCAGTACCCGCGTACTGGAGTAACCTAGAACTCTACCGGTGCCACAGCAGCCGGTTAACATGGAGCAAACCAGTACACGCGTACTGGAGTAACCAGAACTCTACCGGTGCCACAGCAGCTGTTTATGCATGGAGCAAACCAGTACCCACGTACTGGAGTAAGTTTAGAACTCTACGGGGGAACAGCAGCCGGTTGTATGTGGAGCAAACCAGTAACCGCGTACTGGAGAGAGGAACAAGTGAATGAAAATGTCGCCAGGGTGACTGAAGGAGACCAGTACACTCTAGGTGATCCAGGAGCAGGAACCCAGCCGAGAATGGACAGGAAACATGTCTACGGGCAGTCAACCGGATCAGGAACGGTGGCAGGAAACAGCAGCAAGAACAGCAACCTCAACTGGATCAGGAACGGATGCAGGAACCAGGGAACTGGTAAGCAGGAACTCTGGCGATCACAGACGAGCAGGAACAGAGAAATTGCCCAGGAAACTCAGGAACTCAATGCAAGTGCAAGCAGCATAGAGACAACACGAAAGGGCAACCAAAGGGTGCCCAAGCTTAGTTTAAATAGGCAACACAGGGCGGGCGGAAGGCAGACATCCAATGGAGAGCCCCCTACAGGTAACTGACAAGGAAATGCAGCAATCACGGGCACAGTGATAATTCCTTATCACCGGTAGAGATTGTGTTCCAGCCCAGGCTGCCTTGCCCGGTATATTGGCAGGGCCGGTAGAGCCTATTACTATTCATTGTACCAGTCTCCAGGTTGCCTTGCCCGGTATATTGGCAAGGCCAGTAGAGCCTATTACTATTCGTTGTACCAGTCTCCAGGCTGCCTTGCCCTTTATATTGGCAAGGCCGGTAGAGCCTCCTTTTCTCCGTTACTAGTCTAGGGCTGCCTTGCCCAGTATATTGGTAAGGCCGGTAGAACCTTTTCCATCTGTGCCAACTAAGGTTGCCTTACCCGGTATTGGCAAGGCCGGTAGAGCCCGTGTTACATTCTGTTTACCACTACTCTTGCTACTGTGTATTGTCATTAAACGTTATATGTGTATGCTACCCACATGGGTTTCCATTAAACTTTTCAATAAAGTTGTGTTTTATCTTAACTCTGTGTCTGAGAGTCATAACAATCCGTGACACAGATGCACCCAATGATCATGTGAGGGCAGAGAGATGGACATCCACAACATTGGTAACTATCTTTTGTGCCATAACCAAAATCTCAAAAGAGATTTAACAGGTTGAGTATCTAGTTCATTCGGGATAATTGACCAGAGAATAAGCTTTGGGGTTGGGGGGATTGGTCTGCCCAGGATCCCTGACAGAGAAGAAAAGACTAGGGATGGAAGGAAATGTTTGCCTTGTCAGAGAAATTGCCATGATGGAAAGAAATGGTTAATTTTTCTTTTAAACCAAATTCTCTAAAAGTCTGTATTTTAGATGTGTGTAAATGATCTCATATTACATAGTAACATAGTAATTTAGGTTGAAAAAAGACTTGCGTCCATCTAGTTCAACCTTTTCCTATTCCTTTTTACCATCGTTGATCCAAAAGAAGGCAACCCCCCCCCTCGATTAGCAATTTAAAATTCTGCCTTGAATGGGGGGGGGGGGATTCCTTCTTGATTCAAAATGGCAATCAGATTCCTCCCTGGATCAACAAGCCCCAACTAAATATTCATCCCAATACTAACATACATAGCCCTCTATTTTATGCTCTTTTAAATAAGTATCCAGGCCCCTTTTAAAGGCATCTAATGTTTTTGATAGCACCACCTCCTCAGGCAGTGAATTCCATACCTTTTTTGTCCAAACAATAACCTTTGTTTCAAGGTAGGGGGTGAAAATAACAGAATGTCATTTATGGAGATATATGATTATGTGCTAGACACCAAGTCTAAAGGAAGATATACTCCCATATGGGAAAGTCTGGTAGGGTGACATATTCATGTCAAGTCTAATGACTTTGTGGCCATTCTTATCTGTTGATATAAAACAGATCTAGATATCATATGTAAAATTTGAAGGTGGAGTAAGAGCGACATCTCCAGGCTAAATAGCATTATTACTAGTGCTTCTGAATTTTTCCATAATAATATGTGTGATATCCAATCAGAGGAGATTCTGATAAGGGCAATTTTACATTATAAATATGTAAGCTTTGAGAGAGAAAGGGACTTTTTCCCTCTTGGTTACTGGCTCTTCAATTCCTGCTATATACCTGGCTGCATGCTAAAGAAATCCTAAGAAATCCAAACTTATTGGAACGGTAACTATAAATCTTTCCTTATTTAAATTCTGCAAAATTCAGAATCAAATATATATTTCTTCTATATCTGAAGAAACATAATTTTCCTTATAGTTTGTCTTAATTGGACTGGCCAACCATCTGGGATCAATTATAATAAGTTATATTAGCTGTAGTAATTCTGAATTAAGTGGAATTCATTAATTTACTGGTAAATTGTTATATTTTGCCAGATAAGTGTAATATAGTTAAATAGCTTGGTTTATATATTAGTTAATATAATTCTTGGTATTTCCAGAATAATATATTATGTTTCTGGAAAGGTTATATAGCTAATATTGATTTGGGAAATTCTTTGAATTAATTTATTAACCATTTAAATGTTGCCTATTTAATTTGTGGTGTTTCTTTGGATTTCTTTGTGTGTGTTTTGGGTCTAAACTTTTGTACAGTCAGAAGTTTATTTAAACTTCACACCAGACAAAAGAAGTCACCAGTTCTCTTTGGTGTGGCATACTATATTTATAAGTGAATTAACCCTTGGAGCATCCTAAAAGTTTTACATAGGATTGCTATGGTCATGTGTATGATATATGTTGCATGAAGTTTGGTATACTGTAGACATATATTATTAGATTGAGTCTAAGTATATTCTTGGTATTATCTATTATTGACTATATAAAATGCAATGTATATGTTTTATTCAGAAGGTATGCAATATTTAAAATCAGTAGATAATTAAATTATAGTGATTTAAAACTGGGATTTTATTCCAGTTAGTTTCTCTAAATTTGGTTATTATATATGGTATAAGGAAATTGTCAGAGGACCTGGCTTAATATTAAAGCTTGCTCACCTGACAACCTACCTTAAACCTCAATTAGCATAGTTTATACAGTTTCTGGGGCAGAGGTATTCATATATGCTGCTGCCAACTGTATTTTAATTAATTATGGGATCAATTATACTTTTTTATGTTGCTGGGTTCAATTATTGTTATTTAATAACTCTGAACATACCTATGTGTGGTTAACCCTTCAATTGCTGGTAATCCTAATGGTGATAATTGTGGTTTGAGTTACTGTATATCTATTGTAATTGCTGGTCACTCATTTATATATTGTTGTTTACACTTTATATATAGTATATTGTATTTAATAAATTATATATATTTTTGCACAAATATGCGGGATTGATTATTTTAATCAATTCTTTACTGTGAAGTAGCGTGTCAATACCTCATATAGTGTAACGTTCTCAAAATTAATTTGATCTATTTATGTGAAGGTATCCAACCTAATAGTTTCTCTTGTTTAATCCTTTCTTGGATATCACCTTCGACAGCCTGAAACTGAAATTGGCGAATAATGGCACTTCCAGCTTGGCTAATAATTTCCAGTGAAAAGTGGTTTTTCTGCTTTTTTCATCTAGCTCATTCCATTGAATTCAAAGAGAAAATTGAATTTACACACAACACACAGCAAATATTACTTTATTTCCCAAAGGCATAGTATAAAACGGGCATGAGGGTGCCTGTGTTGGTGGACTGTGGGGGAATAATAAGTTGAAAAGAGAATGTTTTTTGGGAGGTTTTGTTTACTTGGATTGGGGGGCAGTTAATAAAAATAAATCCTGAATACAATTAAAATTACCCCATAAGACATGGTATAAAAGGGGTCTGAGGAGAGTGCCTGTGTTGGTGGGTGGAGTCTAGGGAAAGAATCAGTTGAACAGGGAATTTGTTTTGGGTGGTTTATTGACTGGTATTGGGGGTCAGTCAATAAAAAAATCCATACATATTTTTTATTGTATTTATTTAACATCATAGAGACAGGGACCCCAACATAAGCTGCCACTGGTGTAGACTGATACTTGATAGGACAGTGTATTTTCTAGAGAATGATTTGCAAGATTTGCTGTTAGAGGCCCAAGCCCCAGGGAAACGTGTTTTTTTTTTTTTTTTTTTTTTTTAAAGCATAAGCCCTGAGAAAATAAAATGCCCTACTGGCCTAGTGCAAGCAGGTCATGTTGTGTTGGCTGGCGGCCAGTGTCATATGCCCTGATGTAGATGTGGAATTTGCGACTGCTGTTCTTGCTGCTGCTGCAGTAGGATGATTAGGCAGCTCAAAGGGAATGGGATCAACAAAAGCAGTAACATTCGTGATGGATGATGAAGGTTCCACTTCCCAAGGCTAGCTCCAGTGATGTACCTGAGGCAGCAGCAGCACAATAAGTAGCCCACAGTATATGTGGAGAAATGAAGAAGTTGGACAATAATTCTTCTCCACCTGCCCCTCCTCAAAAATCAAGGGTGTGTTTTATTAGAATAGAAATGTTTCCATTGAGAGCAAGAACTGTGCCTTTTATCAGCAACTGCAATATGTGTGTGGTAAATAACAACTGGGGGCACAACTGTATCCAAACACCATAAACCAAGTACTGCTCTTGTCGTTATACCCCTTGTCCACTCCCCAGTAAGGACACACAACCACTTGCTGACAGTTAAATAGTAATGATGAACCCTCCCTACCACTAGCTTAGCATATTCTGTGGGATGGAATCTCCTCAGATGCCTCTTGATGACCTGCTTGTGATTCTCCTCCACCACACTGCCCTGTGTGGTCAGGGCACCACTCTGTGTGAAATGTGTGGACACAAACTGCCACATCCTAACATCTACAGAGTGGCTATAATTTGGTAAGGTGGATTGGCAGAAGATGTAAAGGAAGAAAGTAATGGTGATCTAGTTGTTTCGCTTTTCATTGATTCTTTCTAGAGGAAGAAGGTTATGGGGAGCTAGTTGTTTCGTTCGTAATTGATTCTTTTTCCTCTTTGATCTTCTCCTTGCCTCTTGTTGCCTTTCTAGAGAGTCAGGTGGTACAGCAGTCAATTTCTGTAGTGGATGGTTGGCTTTAATGTATTTGATATAAATGTCATGGTGTCTGTTTTTCATGTGTGTATTATGAGGGCAGTTGTGCCAAGGTTTGTTCCCTCCTTTCCACTTCCCACTGACTTGTTACAAATTGTACACAGTGCTGACTGCACTGAGCATGTCCCAAGAGAAAAATAGCCCAATACCCATGGCTTCAGGGGGTAGGGAACAGGTGGAGAAGAATGGCCTGTTTCTTATTCTCCTTCACATTCCCATTCAAGTGTGACCACAGGGGACCCTAAGTCACACTGGCTATCCCCAAGCAGTCCTGAAAGTGCTTGCACTATTACTAAGAAGGTCCAGCAGATTGTTAGCATTAGGAGTGAAGGAGGGGGGTAATCATCATATTACTTATAACTGTGAGGAGGAAGACTCAGAGGCTGAAATTGATGTGGTTGGTGTTAGTGGGAGTACTAGTGACATGATGGTGAAGCAGCCGGTGGGACTAGTGTTAATAGAGTGATAAGGGAAGCAATTTAGAGCATCCAGACTAGCAGTCAAGGGAGCCTACACCATTCCCTGATCCTGGGACTCCCCTCCCCCCCCACATCATTCTCAATATAGAACATGATCCTGAAGAATTGTTAGCACCACATTAATACCACCACCACCTTCATAAGGAGCTCCACAGATCAGCTGCCTGTGTCAGCTGTTAGTGCTGCCAGTCTGCCTTCTTCAGCTCAACAAGAAATGGCAATTGTGACATTAGGAGACACTCTGTCACATTTCTCATCACCTCTTCCAACCAGAGACATCTGTAATAGAGCATCAGCTGCAGCAAGGAGGGACTGGTGGTGGTGGTGATGATGATGGTTGAGAAGCTGGGGTGGAAGAGACATTAATGGCCTTTTTACCCCAAACCTAGAAGGAATGGGAGACAGGGATGGGGATGGACATCACCACCACCACAAGCAATGATATTCTGGAATTTGTGGAGATTGCTGCTGCTGTAATTCCAGCTGCTGCTGAGTTTCAAGGGCAACAGGATACTGAGGAGCAGGCAAGTGTGACACAGAGCACCGTGGACACAGTGGGAATGGGGTCCAGTTATGTCAGACTAAGACAAGTTCCTCTTTCCAGCAGCAATACTCTGGGTCTTAGTTACAGTGCTGATTTTGAGGCAGTAACAGCAAGAGCAGCAACATCCTTCTGTTCCCCAGCCAGTGAAGGGGAATGTGGAGGAGAAGACGAAAGAGGCCATTCTTCTCCACCTTTCCCTTCCCCCATGAAGTCCTGGGTGTGTGACTATTATTCTCTTGGAGCAGGCAAGTGCAGTCATCAGTGACGGCACAACAGAGCTAATAACTCACATGAAATACAGACACCATGACATTTATGTGAAACACAGTAAAGCCAAACCCCAACCAAAAAAATCTGAAACTGTTGTTGCTGTAGCCCCTGACTCTCCCCAAAGGCAGAAATCAAAGAGAGGAAGAATATTGAAACCCAGCCAGAGTCTGAAAGTTCGATGGCCAGCAAAACACCTGGCTCGTCATCATCTTCTGGCTCTAGGGTCTGGGCAAGGAAAGATCATGTAACTACATCTTCTGGTGATCAACCACATTCATGTTTACCTCCCTCACCAACTGATTTCAGACTATGGCAGTTTGTTTCCACCCAATGAACACTGTGTGGTATGCTGACCACACATTGCAGTGTGGTGGACGATATTCACAAGCAGGGCATTAGGTGTCAACATTATTATTAAACTGTCATGTATTCTTAATGAGGAGTGGACAAAGGGCATAATGACAACAGTAGAACTTGGTTTCTGGTGTGATGGTTTCACAGTGGGGACCCATAAGAATCATGGTGTTTGCTTACAGTTTTGCCACGTGTTTGATATAAGTGCAAATGTTCCCATTCTTTCCATTATTTACCATACAGACACTGGGAACATTACAGTTGCTGATGAGAGGCACAGTTCCTACTCTCAAGGGAAAAAATTCTATTTAACAACACACCCATGATGTTTGAGGAGGGGTCAGGTGGAGAAGGATTAGTGGCCAACTTCTTTTCTTCACATACACCTGAAGTGCTGGGGGCTAGTTGTGGTGCTGCTACTGCCTCAGGAGCATCACTAGAGCTAGTAGTGGCAAAAGGAACCGGCATCATCCATCACCCATGCTACTGCTGTTGTTGGTCCATTCCTTTTGAGCTGCCTACTCATCCTGCTGTTTAAACGGGGAATCTGACAATGGCCACTGGCCACCACAACATGACCTGATGGCACTGGGCCAGTAGGACATTTTTTTTTCTCAGGGCTTGTTCTTTAAAAAATAACCAGAGGCCTACAAAAAATAACACTTTTTGGCAGCTTGTTTTTAAGTCCTGATTCATCAGGGCTTTTGGAGCTAAGAAGTCAAAGGCCTACAATTCAATGTTCACTCAGGGCTTGGGCCTAACACAAGTCTAAGTCCTACAATAAATCAATGTTTCCTTAAGGCTTGGGCCAAACAAGTCTAAAGTCCTACTAATAAAATTTTCCTCAGGGCTTGGGACTCTAACAGCAGATCCTGCAAATGATCTTCTATAAAACACTCTATTCCATCAAGTATCAGTCTGCCCCAGTCAGAGCTTACATCAGGGGGTCCCTGTCTCTGACATGTTATGTACACATTTCTTATTTGATTTATTTTTTATTTATTTATTTTGTTATTAACTGTCCCCCAAATACCAGTCAACATCCCCCCAAAAAATAAAAAAAATTCCCTGTTTAACTGATTCTTTCCCCAGCCTCCACCTGCCAACCTAGACTCAATATTCCCATTGATTTCAATGCAATGAACTAAGCAACAAAAGTGGAGAAACTACACTTTTTGTGGTAAATTTAACACCAAGCAGCAAGTGCCATTATTCTCCAAATTTGTTTTGCGGCAAACATATTCACCAGTCCCTACTATCAGGTAATACATGTGGCAGGAATTGGCATAACTGGTCAATAAATGGGTCTCAGGTTAGAAATAAAATGGGTTATATGATTTCGAATATATTGTTCTAGGTATTGTTCCAGATATTTCTAATGATTTGTTTCAGCTTTATGAGATTTATACAGCCTCACTTAGTCCACTCTGGGCTCTTCTGACTCACTACCTATGCCTATGACAAGAGGAATACCACTGTTTGTAAGTAGGGATGGGCATCAACACTGAAATAGGCGGAAACTGGCACTTTATGTCTAGCGGGAAATTTTCAGTTAAAAATGTAGTTCTTCAGCATTTTAGTCTAGCTCATTGCATTGAAATCAAAGGGCAGACTGAACTGACAAACAACACATAGCAAATTTTATTTTATTTCCCACAAGTATAGTATAAAAGGGGTCTGAGGGTGCCTGACTGCTTTGTTGGTGGAGTCTGGAGAAAGGTTTAGTTGAACAGGATTCTTTTTGGTGAGTGGTTTATTGACTGGGAACAGTTAACAAAAAATAAAATAAAAAAATGAAATAAAAGATTGGTACGTAACATGACAGAAACAGGGACCCCCCTGGCAAAACCTGTGACTGGGACAAACCTGATACTTGACTGGATACAATATTTTGTAGAGGATGATTTGTAGCCCTGATTTGTAGGACTTGTTGTTAGAGGCCCAAGGGCCTTGTTAGGGGCCCTGAGGAAACATTGATTTGTAGGACTTTGTCACGGTTACTCATAGCACTCAGGAGTCAGAATGTATATAATAAAACAACCTTTATTCAAGGCACAAAACAACAGCGGACAATAGCAACAGACAGTAGCTCAGCAGATAAGCTAGCGCTACTATCAGGAATAGTAGGCCGCCTAGGATAGACCTCACTGCTGAGACTAGGCCGAAGCCACTGGTAGTCTCTGCTGGAACTTGGACTAGAACAGGAACAGGATTAGCCACAGATAGTCTTCTGCAGGAACTGGAACAGGAACTGGAACAAGTAAACTCCGACCAGGAACAACGAGTAGATATCGGACTCATACCTGCAGTCGGTATAGATGGTAGTCTAGATATCGGACTCACACCTGCAGTCAGTATAGATGGTAGTCTACCAGAGCCCCATGACTGTGCCAGATGGATGTCTGTGGAAGAGAAGAAACACAGGAGGCAAGCCGGACAGAGCCACAGGACAGCACCAGATAGAATGGTCAGACAAACCAGGTCATACACAGAGTGATTAATCAGTCAGAGCCACAGGTCTGCACCAGATTGGTTGTCAGACAAGCCTAGGGTCATACACAGAGTGGATAGTGAGACAGAGCCACAGGTCAGCACCAGATCGGTTAGTCAGACAAGCCAGGTCCTACACGGAGTGATTAGTCAGCCAGAACCGCAGGTCTGCACCAGAATGGTTGTCAGACAAGCCTAGGGTCATACACGAAGCAGATAGTCAGACAGAGCCACAGGTCTGCTCCAGAATGATGGTCAGACAAGCCAAGGGTCATACACGGAGCAGATAGTCAGACAGAGCCACAGGTCAGCACCAGATTGGGTAGTCAGACAAACCAGGAATATACACAGAGCTAAACCACACAACTGCACTGGAACACCAAGAAAGGGCAACTGAAGTGGTGTCCAGGAAGTTTAAATACTGATTGCTACACCTCTGGGAGGTGGAGCAAAAATGGTACTGTGTCTTTAAAAAAGCCAGGTCACGACGTCACTAAGGGAATCCCTTGTGATGTGGGCCCGACTCTCTGCCTGCAAGGCAACACAACAGATGCAGCAGGAGCTGCAAGGGGGAGCAGCAAGGAGACCGGTTGCCCAGACGGTTACCAGGACGCACTGGTTCTCCCGGCGAGACAGAATGCGGCAACCCCACAAGGCAGCCACAAGAGACTGGCAGCACAGTGAGTATCCAGTGGCCATCTCTAACACAGGTAAGCGGAACGCTTACAGACTTAGACTTGTTAGCACAAGCTTTGAGGAACATTGATTTGCAGAACTTTAGTTTGTTAGAGGCACAAGCCATGAAGTATCAGTAATGATTGACTGGACTCAGGTTTTTTAGATGAGCAATCCCTGAGGAACCAGTGATTACTTATTGGACTTAGGTAGGGGTGGGCGAAAAGTGTGAAATATTTCCAGCGAAAACGTGCAGATTTTTCGTTTTTCCTGCGAAAAATTTTGCCTTTCCGCCTATGCAAAAATGTCCTCCTTTTCGCCTATTTTAACAAATTTGTCACCTATGTTAACAAAGTTGTCGCCTATGTTAACACATTTTTCTGCTATTTTAACACATTTTTGCCTATATTTCCTATTGGAACTACATTTCCCACTCTAATATTACTTCTTCTGAGGGCTGAAGTTTAGAAATAAGTGGCTGAAAGTCAAAGTTGTGAGTCCTACAGCAAAATATGGCTTGAAAAATGTGTTAGCATGCAGAATGCATTTGTCCTTTGCCCACAACACTTTCTTGCTTAAGTGACACTGGCACATATTCAGGATGGTATCAAGTAATAAAAAAAAATAAAGTACAACCTACAACGTGGCAGATATGTATTGTAAGCAAAGATAGAAAACCCACAGCTCTAAACCACCATGATTACTATATTTAATGTGAAGTATGTGAATTAATCTAGTGATTAAAGTATGGAACGCTGCAAGGAAAGAGGGGGCTTGTCCCCAAAACCCTAAACTTAGGAAAAACCTAGAAGAAACACAAAAGCAAAAATTAACCTGCGCTGATCCATACTGATAATATAAGTTGTAAACCCCATAATAAGCCTTTATCATAATTGTGCTGTGCACATATTCAGGATAATATCAAGTAATAAAAAAAATAAAGTACAACCAGCAATGTGGCAGATATGTATTGTAGTGGTGGTGGGGGGGGGATTTGTGTGGTGTGATTTGTGTATGTATTTTTACCATTGTCATACTCTATCCTCCTTCTCAGATTATTGACACATATTACTTATCGGTCATAGCAGTGGTCCCAAGTGGGGTAGATGGTGGCAACCCTTCTTCACATCTGTCCTCCACCTCCTCATCTGTGCTGCTGTTAATATATTTGTACTGGCTTTGTCTGTCATGTGTGGTTTCTGCTACTACTACAACTACTGGAGCTGAATGTTGATGTAATTCTACTGCCACTACTACTAGGTGTCAAAGGTGCAGCACTTATAGCAGCAGCACCAGAGGTACTCGTCGTATCTAACATTGTGGATGTTAACCTGTGTTGCTGTTGCTGGGTACTCAAAACAGGTGTGCGTGGGTGAGTGGGACTTGGACTTTGAAGCGGAAATGATGCTGAGGATGACTGATAGGGTGACTGTGTGCTTTTTGACATCTGTACTTGTCCAGAGTCAGACTTTCCAATGGCTTTCTCAAACAGTTTGTATACAGGCACAGTGCTTCTTAAAAGTGGTAAAGATACAGCCTTTGACTTTCTGCTAACCTTATAGTCCTGTCATCATCCTCACTCTCAACTTCATCTGTATCTGAACAAGAGAAGGATGCTTGAGGGATATATTCTAGATCTGCATCGTCATCAGTCATCATTAGGTCATCCTCAGCAGCATCACCTGACAGTTCTAGCCCACGTCTACCCTTATATTCATCTAAGCTTTTGAAGGTCTCAAACAATTTATTTTTACTTTTACTATAACAAAATTCACTACTACTTTGAGGACAGGTGTTTTGGTGTCTCACTGTCTGATGCAGCAGGTGGTTCAGCTGCTACACCTTGCTCTATTATGCTGTTGCCAGCATCATCAACACTTGAATGTGACTTGTTGTCATCTTCAGTGTTCTGCTTATATGGTTCTATATTTCTACTGGCACTAGTGGTGCTGGATCTATTTTTGCTGGGACCTTGACAAACTGCATCCTCCCTTGGAGTAAAGGGACCATCATCATGAATGAATGAATGAATTATTTCTATAGCGCCGCAAGTGTATGCAGCACTTTACAATTTAAGGGTTGAAATAATACAGGGTTACAGGTGCTTTGTAGAGTGAAACATTAAGTGGGAGGTCTCTGCCCAAAAGATTACAATCTAAAGTGGTAATGGGAGACATACAAAGTACATAAGGGTGAAGTGCTGAATACATTGCTAGTTCTGATGATGATAGAGGACATCAGTAAAGTAAATAATTTATAAGAGCATTCATTGTACAAAGCATGTAGCATGTTGAGATTTTATCAATGAGGTGTGTTTTTAAGTGAGATTTGAAGGTATCAACGAGATGCAGTGGTGCAGGTTGGATGGAAGAGCATTCCATAGATACAGAGCAATGAGAGAAAAAGGTTTGATACGTGACAGGGCTGTAGACACAAAAGGAGCTAAGAGAAGACAATTATTGGTTGAACATAAATGGCGGGATGGGGTATAACAGGAGATCAGAGTGGAAATGTAAGAAGGAGTAGAGGAGAGAAGTGTCTTGAAAGAGAGAAGTAATATTTGTAAGATATCCGGAGTTCGATAGGCAGCCATTGGAGAGTTTTGAGGAGGAGTGGGGCAGGGACAAACCTAGGTGACAGAAGAGTAATTCGAGCTGCAGCATTCTGTATAGATTGAAGTGGATGGAGATGGGAGGCAGGAATGCCAGACAGAAGAATGTTGTAATAGTCCATGAGGGAGAGAATGATTGCGTGTATAAGAATTTTAGCTGTGGAGGAGCAAAGGAAGGGATGGATTTTAGCAATGTTACGCAAAAGAAAGCAACAGGCTTTAGCAATGGCATTAATATGAGGGGAGAATGAGAGAGACATGTCAATTATCACCCCTAGACACCACGCTTCTGATACTGGATTTATGGTAGTGCCATTTACAGTTACCTGGAAGGGTGTTAAAGGGCCAGGCCTAGGTGGGATGAGGAGTAGCTCAGTTTTAGACATATTGAGTTTGAAGTGCCTAAGAGACATCCAGTCTGAGATAGCTGAGAAGCAATCTGTGACTCGAGCCTGGATATCAGAAGTCAGTCCAGGTGCAGACAAGTAAATCTGGTTGTTATCTGCATAGAGGTGATATCTGAGACCAAATGAGTTAATAAGGTCATCAAGTGTTATTGTGTAAAGAGAGAACAGAAGCGGTCCTAGAACAGAACCCTGAGGAATCCCAGGAGTTGGATGGGAGAGGATGAAGAAGTGGCAGAGGAGACACTGAAGGATCTGTTAGATAAGTGGAGAGCCAGTCCAGTGCTGTGTTACAGATTCAAAAGTGTCAAAAGCTGCTGAGAGATCAAGGAGGATAAGTATTGAATAGTGACCTTGAGATTTGGCAATGTGAAGATCATTGACCACTCTTGTAAGAGCAGTTTCGGTGGAGTGGGCAGTGAGAAATCCAGATTGTAAAGGGCCCAGCAGGTCGTATGTGTTAAGGAAGTCAAGCAGGCATGAGTAGGCTAGGAGTTCCAAGAGTTTAGAGACTAAAGACAGAAGAGAAATGGGTCGATTGCTAGTGGGTGTGTTACTGTCAGAAGAGTTGTTCTTGAGGATGGGTGTTACTAAGGCATGTTTGAAGTCGTCAGGAAAGGTAGCAGTGGCAAAGGAGGAGTTAAAGATTTGTAATAGGATAGGGATTAGTGTGGGGGAGAGGGGCTAGATGAGGTGAGAGGGGAGAGGATCAAGTGAGCATATAGTGGACGGAGCAGAGGATAGCAGGTTAGTCAGTTCCTCCTCCGTGACTAGTGAAAAAGAGTCCAGAGTGCCAGGAGGGGAACGAGGGAGGCTAGGAGGAGATGTACAAGTTGCTATATTATCCCGGATGGAGTCCACCTTGGCTTTGAAATAGTCAGCAAAGTCTTGTGGCTATATAGAGTTTGTGGGGGAAGCAAATGGAGGGCGGAGGAGGGAGTCAAAGGAAGAGAAAAGGCATTGGGGGTTGGATTTATGAGTGTTGATAAGTTGTGAAAAGTAAAGTTTTTTGGCGAGGGACAGAGAAGAGTTAAAGCAAGAAAGGAGGAACCTGTAGTGGAGAAAGTCTGATAGAGAACCAGACTTTCTCCACAGTCGTTCAACTGAATGGGTACAGGAGCAGAGGAAGCTGGTGTCTTTATTAAGCCATGGCCGCGGGTTAGTTCAGCAAGTGGATTGGAGAAAGAGAGGCGCATGCAGGTTCAAAGAGGCAGATAGGACTGAGTTGTATGTTTTGACAAGGCTGTTAGTGTTAGGATTAATGGGAATACATGAAAGTCCAGTAGCCAGGGAGGACTGGAGAGTCATGAGATTGAGATTTGAGGTTATGTGTGAAGCGGGGAGAGGAAGCAGGGATTACGGAAGGTGTATAAGTAGTGCTGAATGTTAGAAGATGGTGATTGGATAATGGAAGAAGGAAGATATTAAAATCCAAGAGAGCACAACCTCTAGTAAACACAAGGTCTTGGAAGTGACCATCCTTGTGAGTGCTAGCATTTGTCCACTGGGTTAGTCCAAATGCAGATGTTAAAGAGAGAAAACGGGATGCCCAGGAGATGGAGGGATCATCCACATGGCAGTTTAAGTCCTCCAGAAGAAGTGAAGGTGTGTCTGAAGAGAGGAAGAATGAAAGCCATGATTCAAAGTCAGATAGGAAGTCTGAAGGTATATATGTGGAGGTAGGTGGGCGATAGATGACTGCAACTTGTAGAGAGACTGGAGCAAAGATACGGACAGCATGCGATTCAAAAGAGGAAAAGCAGAGTGAGGAAGGGGTTGAAATTAGTTTGCAATGACAATGTTCAGAGAGCAGCTATCACGGTGCCCGTGATTGCTGCCTTTGTGTGTCTATCACCTGTAGGGGGCTCCCATTGGCTGCCTGTCTTCAGCCCGCCCCACTTTGCCTATTTAGACTGAGTCTGGGCACCCTTTGATTGCCCTTTCGTGGTGTCTCTAGGCTGCTTCTACTTGCATCATGTTCCTGAAGTTCTATGGGCCATAAGCTGTGTTCCTGCTATCCTGAATTCGTCCAGTTCCTGAGTCTCCTGATCAGCTGTTCCTGGTTCCGTGTCTGATCCAGTTGGAGTTGCCGACGTTGCTGCCAGTCCTCGTTGCGGTTCCTGATCCAGTTGACCATCATAGTACTGGTTCCTGTTTCATATTCAGCGTCCAGTTTCCTTTTCATCTGTGGTGGCTGTGGTCTCCGGCCGCTCAGGTGACATTTCTACACTGTTGGTTCCCAGCGCGCGGGCACTGGTTCGCTCCACTGCCTTACGGCTTACTATACATTGAGTCTGTTGGTTCCCAGCGTGCGGGCGCTGGTTCGCTCCACTGCCTTACGGCTTACTATACATTGAGGGCTCGATTCAAATGTTGGAGTTAAAACTAGCGTGAAGAAAAAAACTGACTTCGCGAGTTAACCAAGACTGGGTAACGTGAGATTCAAATCTTCCATACCCAGAAAGGCTAACGAGCGAAGACCAAAATACACGTTCACCTGAAACCTGCGTCGCATACAAAATCTTCCCTAAAAACACACGATAAAAATATTACCTAGCACCACAGCCAATCACAGCACTACACAGTAGAAAGTACAGTCAGAAAATCCAAAACCAACGTCGGCAGTTCTGAACAGCATTCTCTGTGCTTCCCTACCCAGCCAGTAGGGGAACACAGAGATGGCTTTCAGCACCATGGACAGCATTGAATGTCATAGGGATGTTCAGTGCTCAACCCTGTGGCATTCAAAGGTTGAAGGAGAGTGGAGCAAAAGTACTAATAGCAATGGGACACAGGAGGTAGGACACTAAAAATTAATGAGATCTAATTTAAACTATGTTTAATAATAGTCTTTTAATAAAAAAAGTTTAAAACACACACACACACACATATACAGGCAAGGTATGTAGTCCATACCTTGCCTATTAACCCTTTGGATACCAGAGGGGTAGGAAACATGCTAAGCAATGCTTTCCTACCTCTCTGGTACTCAAAGGGTTAATTGTTGAATAAAAGACAGGTTCGACTACTATATGAGTCAATAAGGTGAATATGGGATGGAGTTAGTATGTCGAATATATGCAATATATGTCAAAATACTAAGGGGGGGATGTCGAAGGTGGGGCACATTGTGTAGTGCTTGGTGTACTGTTTCTGTTTCAACCTTCGAACGCCACAGGGTTGAGCAGTGCACATCCCTATGGCATTCAGTGCTGTCCATGGTGCTGAAAGCCATCTCTGTGTTCCCCTGCTGGCTGGGAAGAGAAGCACAGACTCATGTTATCCCTAACTCTCTGTTTTATTTCCCTCGACGGTGGTTTTCTACTCTGAGTTGTGTGATGTTCGACAAAAAAAATAGGCGTTAGATTTCTGGAGTGAAATGTTGCAATTTAACTCTCGTTAGCCCTAATTCCAACATTTGAATGGCTTTTGGCGTCGCTTGTACATTATCCTCTACGGGTGAGATCTTGCTGTTCTGGCAACGTGTGTTTCAGAACTGGCGTCGCTTCTTACTAGTGGAACATTTGTATTGCTCAGTTGACGTTAAAACCAGCGTCGCCAGTTTTTTCTGCCGATGCCAACATTTGAATCGAGCCCTGAGTCTGTAGGTTCCCAGCGTGCAGGCGCTGGTTCGCTCCACTGCCTTACGGCTTACTATACATTGAGTCTGTTGGTTCCCAGCGTGCGGGCGCTGGTTCGCTCCACTGCCTTACGGCTTACTATACATTGAGTCTGTTGGTTCTCAGCGCGCGGGCGCTGGTTCGCTCCATTGCCTCATGGCTGACATTATAGTGACACCGACGGTCCCCAGTACGCGGGCACTGGTTCACTTCACGCTGTCCAGTCCTAGACAGCTAGTTATTTGTCCAGTACGAGGGTACTGGTGTGTGCAGTATACCTGGTATTACCACTATCTCAGTTAGCCTCCATATGTCATCTCCAGAACTGTCATTGTCATCTGACAGTCATTGAGGCCATAGTGGTTGACATCCCCTCCTTTAAGGCTGCCTTGCCCGGTATATTGGTAAGGCCGGTAGAACCTTCTAGTCATTTCCATTTGGGTTGCCTTACCCGGTATTGGCTTAAGGCCGGTAGAGCCTGTATCATATGGCCTTCTGTTAGGCTGCCTTGCCCGGTATATTGGCAGGGCTCGTAGAGACTGTATCATATGGTGTTCCATTAGGCTGCCTTGCCCGGTATATTGGCAGGGCCGGTAGAGCCTGTACACTCCAGGTAGTCCATTTTGCTGCCTTGCCCGGTATATTGGCAGGGCCGGTAGAACCAGTTTCTCCTTGTATTCTGATAGGCTACCTTGCCCGGTATATTGGCAGGGTCGGTAGAGCCACCTTTTCCCATTGTTTGCCCAGGCTGCCTTGCCCGGTATATTGGCAGGGCCGGTAGAGCCTTACTCGCTATTATTACCTCTTTTCTGTCATTTCTATGTATGTGTATGTATATGTATAAGATCCTATGGGATTGTCTTAAACTTTTCAATAAAGTTGTGTTTTTACCTAACTTGCGTCTGAGAGTCTTAACAAATCGTGACAGCAGCAAATCCACACCTCCCCCATGTCCAGTTGAGAGTGGAGTGTGAGAGAAGGAGAGACCACCGTAGGAGATTGCTGCCTCTAAAGCAGTGTCAGTAATAACAAGTAGATTGAAAGAGTGGGAGAAAAAGAGATCATGCACAGTGTTATATTTGTTAGTAATGGAGATATCATTCCACAGAAAAGGGAAGATATTGAGGTTGAAGGCAGGGAATGGTGATTAGATTTGAATTGATCCTTTGCTGACTGGAGGTACAGTGTTTGTGAATGGAGATGCGGCCAGGGTTTGGAGAGATATCTCCAGCTGCCATTAACAGAAGAAAAGAGAGAGACAGGAGATGAGAAAGTGATTTCTATGTATGTTGTTTTTGGTTTGTGTGGGGTGGGGGAGTGCAGAAGTGGAGAAGAGTGAGCAGTTGGTGTGTAGAGGTGAGTGTGGATGATAGAAGTGAAGGAGAGCTATAAACATGGGGTGGAGGGTAGAAGGAACCAAATATTTTACTGAGAACTGCAGCCATAGACAGAAGAAATATTAGGTATTTAGGTACTCTATGTAGAGGGCATGATGTTGAAACAACAGTCCAAATGGGCCAAGAGCACCTTCTGATGACGGAATTTGTTTTGTAAAAAGAGTCCATAAGCTGGTGTTATACAAAGAATCTTGAAGTTTAGGAGAATTGCAGAGTTTCTATTTAGATGTTTGCTTCAAGTCCTCTGTAGCCTTGCTTTGGTTGGTGTTCTTTCTCCAGTGGAGTCTATTCTGTCTCCTGCCCCACTCCTGCTCATGTCCTGCTTAAGTCTCAATCCACTTAAAATGGCTCACTTGAGATGGGGAGCCCCTTAGAGTGTCATCCTTTAGGGCTGTCACCCTACACTTGTGGTATTATATAGCAGTCTTATACACATGAGGCTTATTTAGCTTAATTAACAATCAAAGGCTGACCAAATGACTATCAGCATTGATAAGCAAATTAATTCACACCCATGTGAAAAGAGTGACCAAATTAGACCTCAGTAAGAGGTCTGATTGGTCACTAATTGATTGCACACATTGTAACAACCATTGCTGCAGTAGGTTTTTGGACTACTACTTTATTCTCACATCCCTACACTTTTCCACCCCTCCCCCTTCCCCTTATGCATTTGCTGGACATTCTGCAACTACACTGTGTTTTTTTACTGTACAGTGCACAACACAAAAGATGGAGCTGTATGATACTTTGCCTAAGTCCAGTCAGCTGTCTGTCACCTAAGATATTTCATTTTTTTTCTTTTTTTTCTTTTTTTTATTTTATTTATTTTATTTTTTTAAGCTGTCCACCCTGTTTTCTTATCACAGTCTGACCCAAAAAAATTATAACTGAAAAAGAAAATCAACAATGTTTGTCCCCAAACTTCCCCACCCAGCACAGGGACAATAACAGCAAGATCAGCAAGCAAATAGGTTGCCTGTGTCTTACTTGTCAGTCACATGGAATTTTGGAGTATTTGGGGACAACCTCCTTCCTCCCTTCTTATCCCCTAGAGTGCCCCCAGACTCCCCTAATACAGAGAACAAATGTCATACCTAAATAACTTCCTAAACTAAGCTGCAATTCCCCTTTATTTGCCTATCTCCTCTAGCTAAAAAACATGCTGCTCTCTCCTCTCACAAACACAGGCTGCTGTGAGAGCCTGACAGGCTTTAATATGGCTGTAAAAAACTTTTTGTGTGGTGTTGGAATATTTCTTCCCCTTAATTTCAATGGGCGTAAAAGGTGGTAAAAGTGAAAAAACGGCACTTTTTGCAGGATATTTTTTTGCCATGCGGAAAGTGCCATTATTTGCCGATTTCAGTTTGAGGTGAAAATTTTCTCCCATCCCTAGACTCAGGATTGTTAGAAGTACAAGCGCTGAGAAAACAGTGATTTGAAAGACTTAGGTTTGTTACAAACAAGCCCCTCTATAGGCCTCTGAGGTATATCTAAAGATCAAGCCCTGAGAAAAAAGAAAGATGCCCTACTGGCCTAGTGTCAGCAGGTCATATTATGGTGTCCAGTGGTCACTGGCCATTGTCAAATGCCACGGTGTCATTGCTTCAAGGGAATGGGATCAACAACAGCAGTGATATGGGTGATGATGATCATGGTTCCACATGCCACTAGGGATGGGCTAAAATTTCCGCCTCAATCTGAAATCAGCAAAAAATGGCACGTTCTGCTTGGTGAAAATTTTCCCATGAAAAGTGCCGCTTTTCCTGCTTTTTTTGCCTGGCTCATTGAATTGAAATCAATGGGTAGAAAATTTTTTCTCCACCACCATTTGAAAGGTTGTCAGGCTCTCACAGTGGAGGGGATGTGAACTGCACGGTATCCAACTGAAGACTTGTTTCAAATGATGTGTATAATGATTGGCTGATGCTTATTCAAAAGTTCAAATGGATACCACTGGACCTCAGGTCATGAGTAAGCATGTCAAAAGCGAAACACATTGATCTGTCATGGACTGATTCAAATACACTTTGCTGGTTGAAGTATGAATACCACACAAGTCTCTCCTCCATCTCTATGAAACTTCTGGATGTTGTTGTATATATTTTTATAGTATTTTGTTACAATAACATTCATCATTTTTATTTAACTTGCAGTTTATTTGTATGAGTGATATTGTTTGCATTTCTGGTGTTCAGTTGAGGAGCATATGGAGAAGCTCCTATATTACTATACTAAATACTACATATTTTTCCCGATCATACATTATTTCGCTAAACTGCTGGTATTATTACTCTGCTTTAAAGGTTCAGTAGAATTAGATGTAAGAGCTGCTGAATGACTTTTGTTTTCTCTGATTTAGGCTCTCACAGCTTGCCATTCTGTGTTTGTGAGAGGAGAGAGCAGCATGTTTTTTGAGCTAGAGAAGATAAGCAAATAAAGGGGAATTGAAGCTTAGTTTAGAGAGTCATTTAGGTAGGACATTTGTTCTCTGTAGTAGGGGAGTCTGGGGACACAATGAGGGAGTAGAAGGGAGGAAGGAGGTTGACCCAAAATACCTCAAAATTTTGTGCGACTGGCTGACAAGACACAGGCAGCTGGAGTCCAAATTGCTTGCTGATTTTACTTTAATTGTCTCTCTGTGCTGGCGAAGTCTGGCGAAAGAAGTTGTTGATTTTGTTTTTTAGTTATATATATATATATATAAATATATATATATATATATATATATATATTGTGGGGACTAACTGTGATAAAATATGGCGGACAACTTAAAAAATTTTTTAAAAAAATCAAATAAATATATTAGACAGCTGACTGTAACAGTTAAGTGAGGATAGTTTATTGAAGATAGCAAGTTAAAAAAAATGTGAAAAACTCAGCAATAAATAAACACAATATGAAACAATAATCTTGATCCGAAGTACTGGCACAGGAACTCTGGAACTAAAGACGTCAGAAGGACAGCAGGCTACTGGGACTGGGGAAATCCAAGAGAATGGCCAGAACTAGTGTTGAGCGAGCATGCTCGGCTGATGCTCGGATCGGCTCGAGCATCGCTCTGCTCGGCACATGGCGGTACTCGTACGAGTACCGCATGTGCTCGCCCGCCATGTTCGGGTCTCCTCCACGCACGTTTTGCGGCTGCTGCGCAGCCAATAAACGTGCAGGGAGGCTCTGACATCGGTGTAATGCCAGCAGCCATGTTGGCTGCTGGCATTACACTGATTGGCTGGCCAGAACCCGTGGTCGGGTGCTGTATAGCACCTGACCAGCGAGTTCGGCTCAGTCTTAGCCAGGGAGAGCTGAGGATAGGAAGGGAAAGTCAGTGTAGGGAGGAAAAAAAGCAAAATTGTGAAAAAAAAGAACCAAAAGTCCTTTTTAGGACTACTGTGTGTGGGGGCAGCAGGTTATTTTGTGTGGGGGGAAAAAAAAAATATATATATATATTCTGTTTAGTGTGCAAAGTTGCAGATTAGAGCACATTCTGTTTAGTGTGCAAAGTTGCAGATTAGAGCACATTCTGTTTAGTGTGCAAAGTTGCAGATTAGAGCACATTCTGTTTAGTGTGCAAAGTTGCAGATTAGAGCACATTCTGTTTAGTGTGCAAAGTTGCAGATTAGAGCACATTCTGTTAAGTCTTCAAACTAAAATATCAAAGTCACATATTCCATTCAGTGTGCGTCGCCGCAGTTTAGCAGCACATTCTGTGTACTGTGCAGAGTTGCAGAATAGGAAGAAATACTGTTAAGTCTTCAAACTAAAATATCAAAGTCACATATTCCATTCAGTGTGCGTCGCCGCAGTTTAGCAGCACATTCTGTGTACTGTGCAGAGTTGCAGAATAGGAATAAATACTGTTAAGTCTTCAAACTAAAATATCAAAGTCACATATTCCATTCAGTGTGCTTCGCCGCAGTTTAGCAGCACATTCTGTGTACTGTGCAGAGTTGCAGAATAGGAAGAAATACTGTTAAGTCTTCAAACTAAAATATCAAAGTCACATATTCCATTCAGTGTGCTTCGCCGCAGTTTAGCAGCACATTCTGTGTACTGTGCAGAGTTGCAGAATAGGAAGAAATACTGTTAAGTTTTCAAACTCAAATATTAAAGTCACATATTCCATTCAGTGTGTGTCACCGCCGTTTAGCAGCCTATTCTGTGTACTCTGCACAGTTGCAGAATAGGAAGAAATACTGTTAAGTTTTCAAACTCAAATATTAAAGTCACATATTCCATTCAGTGTGTGTCACCGCCGTTTAGCAGCCTATTCTGTGTACTCTGCACAGTTGCAGAATAGGAAGAAATACTGTTAAGTTTTCAAACTCAAATATTAAAGTCACATATTCCATTCAGTGTGTGTCACCGCCGTTTAGCAGCCTATTCTGTGTACTCTGCACAGTTGCAGAATAGGAAGAAATACTGTTAAGTTTTCAAACTCAAATATTAAAGTCACATATTCCATTCAGTGTGTGTCACCGCCGTTTAGCAGCCTATTCTGTGTACTCTGCACAGTTGCAGAATAGGAAGAAATACTGTTAAGTTTTCAAACTCAAATATTAAATTCACATATTCCGTGTAAGATGAAGAAGGCGGGTAAAAAGGGACGGGGAAGTGGACGTGATCCTGATAGTTCAGGGCGCGGGTCAGGACGCGGAGAAACTGTGCCTGGTGCCAGAGCACAAGAAAGAAAGACATCCACCATACCTAGCTTCATGTCTCATTTCACAGGGCGTCGCAGGACATCACTCTCGAGGTCCGACCACTGCGAACAGGTGGTCGGTTGGATGTCAGCTGATACTGCTTCCAGTCGGTTAAGCACCACCCTGTCTTCCACCAAGTCCACTCTCAGTAGCCAAGAGTCTGGTCAACATAATCCTCACTCTGATCATCCTTCCTCCCACCATACACGGTCTGGTCAAAGAAGTGATCCCACACTGGGATATAGTGAGGAGCTCGTCTCAAACCAATCCTTCATTTGACCCTCTCTCCAAGCACGCTAGCAGAGGAACATGACATCTTGTGCCCTGATTCACAACCTCTAGAGGGTACCCAATCACAAGAAGATGACAGATGTGAATGGCATTTAAGGTCAAAGGAAGTAGTGGATGATGATGATGATGATGAGACACAGTTGCCATTAAATCAACCACTATTTCCGTCTCAAGACCTTGTTGAGGAGAATGTTATACAGTTGTCAATGACTGAGTATGTGGTGGGATCAAGACATGAGGAGGATGATCAGAGTGAGGAAGTGGAGGAGGACTTGGTGGACGATGAGGTGACTGACCCCACCTGGGAAGGTGTAGAGCCGAGTGATGACAGCAGTCCTGAGGGTGAGCCATCTGCAGCACCGCAACAGGCTGGAAGAGGCAGTGGTGTGGCTACAGAAAGAAGGCGGACCGCACCAAACCGGCCCGCAAATGTTCCACGGAGCACCCCCTTGCGTAAATCTACCTTGCCAAAGGGTAGGTGTTCCGCGGTATGGCGTTTTTTTAAGGAAAGTGCGGACGACAAAAGAATTGTAGTTTGCAACCTGTGCCACACCAGAATGAGCCGAGGCATGAACACTAGAAACCTCACCACCACCAGCATGATCCGACACATGGCATCCAAGCACCGTAGTAAGTGGGAGGAACGCCTGGATCGCCCATCTGTGTCTGCAGGCCACACCACTGCCTCCTCTTCCCCTGTTTTCGGTGCCGGCCAATCGCCTGTCGAAGGCGCAGGCCCGCATACCTCCCGCCCTGCACCTGTACCATCTGAAGCACCATCAGCGACCACATCCACTTCCCTGTCCCAGCACAGCGTCCAAATGTCGTTACCCCAGGCATTTGAGTGCAAGAGAAAATACCCAGCCACCCACCCACAGGCCATAGCACTAACCTCACACCTTTCCAAATTACTGGCCATCGAAATGCTGCCATTTAGGCTTGTGGACACTGAGTCCTTCCGCAGCCTGATGGCAGCAGCTGTCCCTCGGTACGCGGTCCCCAGCCGCCACTACTTTTCCCGGTGTGCCATCCCTGCATTACACCACCATGTGTCCCGTAACATCACCCGTGCCCTGACCAACGCAGTTACTGGGAAGGTCCACTTAACGACTGACACATGGACAAGTGCTTGTGGCCAGGGACGCTACATTTCCCTGACGGCACACTGGGTGAATGTCGTGGAGGCTGGGAGCGACTCGGACCCTGGGATGGCACTGGTGCTACCCACGCCGAGGATTGCGGGCCCTACCTCCATCAGGGTTTCCGCCAGCACCTACGTTATTGGCTCCTCCTCCTCCATTTCCACCTCCGAATTCTCTACACTCAGCGCCACTCCCCCATCAGCCAGTAGCTGGAAGCAGTGTAGCACTGCAGTGGGGAAGCGTCAACAGGCCGTGCTGAAGCTGATCTGCCTTGGGGACAAACAGCACACGGCCTCAGAGCTGTTGCAGGGGATTAGTCACCAGACCGAGCAATGGCTCTCGCCACTCAACCTGCAACCAGGCATGGTTGTGTGTGATAATGGGCGTAACTTGGTGGCGGCTTTGGAGCTCGGCAAGCTCACACACGTACCATGCCTAGCGCATGTATTTAATTTAGTGGTTCAGCGATTTCTAAAAACCTACCCCAATGTGCATGATCTCTTGACCAATGTGCGCCGCGTGTGTGCACATTTCCGTAAGTCATCTACAGCTTCGGCCGGCCTGTTGAAGCTGCAGCAGCGCTTACAATTGCCAGCTCACCGGCTGCTGTGTGACGTGAGCACGCGCTGGAACTCCACCTTCCACATGTTGGCCCGGCTTTGTGAGCAGCAGAGGGCAGTAGTGGAGTACCAGCTGTTACACGGTCGTCGCCTCTCCGTTCAACTTCCTGTAATCAGAAGTGAGGAGTGGGAATGGATGTCAGACCTCTGTGAGGTTTTACGCAATTTTGAGGAATCGACACAGATGGTGAGCGGCGATAACGCTATTATCAGTGTAACCATCCCACTTCTGTGTCTACTGAAACGCTCGCTGCTCACAATTAAAACCGACGCTTTGCATGTGGAAGAGGTGGAAATGGGGGAGGAAGAGCTTACACAAGGTGATAGCCAGAGCACCCTCACTTCGTCTTCTCAGCGACAATTGGAGGAGGCGGAGGAGGAGGAGGAGGAGGAGGAGGAAGACACGGTTGCCTCCGCTACAGAGGGTAGCCATGGAACTTTAGTTCCATCTCTTCAGCGTGGGTGGGCAGAAGAGGAGGAAGAGGATGAGGATATTGAGAGTCATCCTCCTGGTGAGGACAGCGAAATCTTGACTGTTGGTACTCTGGCACACATGGCTGACTTTATGTTAGGCTGCCTTTCCCGTGACCCACGCGTTGTACGCATTTTAGACAACACGGATTACTGGGTGTTCACCCTTCTGGACCCCCGCTACAAAGAGAATTTCTCATCTCTCATTCCTCCGGTGGAGAGGACAAGCAAAATGGTGCAATACCAGAAGGTTCTTGTTGAAAAATTGCTCCAAAATTTTCCATCTGACAACGCTGGCGGCAGAGTACGTGCTACCTTGCCCAACCGAGAAGGGGAGAAAAGGGGAGCACACAGCAGTTCCGAGAAAGGCAGGGCAACACTCTCCAAGGCGTGGGACACCTTCATGACACCCCGCCAGCACCCTCACCCTGATGCGCAGCCTAGTGTCACAAGGAGGGAAAAGTTTTGGAAGATGGTGAAGGAGTACGTAGCAGACCGTGTCAGCGTCCTCAATGATCCCTCTGTGCCTTACAACTACTGGGTGTCCAAGCTGGACACGTGGTATGAACTGGCACTCTACGCCTTGGAGGTGCTGGCCTGCCCTGCCGCCAGCGTTCTGTCTGAGCGGGTATTTAGTGCTGCTGGTGGCATCATAACAGATAAGCGTATCCGCCTTTCCACCGACAATGCTGATAGGTTGACACTTATAAAAATGAACAAGGCCTGGATTTCCCCTGACTTCTCCACTCCACTGGAGGAAAGCCCCGGGGGAATATAAACTCACTTTACATATATTATTTACAATGATGGGAATACTCTGTATTCCCATTCACCCCTTCCACCCAAAAAACAGGTATATGGTTGACTCTTAATCTTCTCATCCTCCTCCTCCTCTTCCATATGCCCTGTGCTATAATTTTTATATAGGGCCAGCTCACCAGCGGGCCCTGTGATATAATTTTTATATAGGGCCAGCTCACCAGCGGGCCCTGTTTGCCAATTTTTATATAGGTCAGCTCACCAGCGGGCCTTCTCATATAATGTTTTATTGGGTCAGCTCTCTAGCGGGCCCTCTCATATAATGTTTTATAGCGTCAGCTCACTAGCGGGCCTTCGCATATAATGTTTTATAGCGTCAGCTCACTAGCGGGCCTTCGCATATAATGTTTAGGATGGTCAGCTCTGCAGCAGACCCTCACCCATAATGTTTTAGATGGTCAGCTCAGCGCACGTTTCCCTCTTAATCATGGCCTCAGTTCAATAAAATCAAGGAAATTTTTGGGATAATTTGCCTCTGCGCACGTTTCCCTCTTAATCATGGCCTCACTTCAGAAAATCAAGGAAATTTTTGGGAGAATTTGCCTCTGCGCACGTTTCCCTCTTAATCATGGCCTCACTTCAGAAAATCAAGGAAATTTTTGGGATAATTTGCCTCTGCGCACGTTTCCCTCTTAATCATGGCCTCACTTCAGAAAATCAAGGACATTTTTGGGAGAATTTGCAGATGATATACAAGTAAATATACAGCAAATATTGTTTGGTAACAATTTTTCGCCGAAAGTCGTTTTTATTTTCCTTTTTGTGTGTTTTATGGTCAGTCTGTAAAAATGGCGTACTACGGGCGAAAGATCGTTCCCAGCAGCGATGTTGGAGTCCAAGATGCATCCAGACATCCTCCCTATGCTGTCCCTGAACCATTTCTGTGGTGTTTCCATCCTTTTCTGCCCTTTTCCTATGGACCAGGCACCCTCCCCTCATCAGAGCAGGGGGTGCCTGGTGTAATGCTCGAGTCCTCCCATTGACTTCAATGGGGCTCGGGTGCTCGGCCGAGCACTCGAGCCTCAGGGGGTGCTCGGTCAGAGCACCCGAACACCCGAGCATTGGGGTGCTCGCTCATCACTAGCCAGAACCCATACAACAAGGAACTACTATGGGAAAGACCACAGGTAAAGTATGAAAGGTAACCTAGCCTCAGGTAAATAAGCAGTCCAGACACAACACTGAACCAAAGATAGACCCACAAGACCTGACGACTTGCTATATGGAATATATACCAGCACCACAGTCGTTAATAGCAGACTCTAGCTCCAGCCGTAATGCCACTCCTTATGCTGAATGCACGCCAGCAGTCCAGCAGGCCTTATTTGCAAACGTCAAGCAACACACCCTCAAGCTCTCAATTATGTCGCCAGTAGGAAAGCGGCTAGCGGAATGCGACACTGAGCAGCGAGGTAAATGGAATGAATATGCCCACATGTAAGGCCAGGATAGGCAGTGACTGAGACAGGAGTAAAGGCAAAGGCAGACTCGCATATATAGGTGTGCAGAAAATCAGAGCAAGAGCGCAGCAGACATGCAAGTCAGGCCGGGTCATCAATAGGGAAACCTTGGTAATGCTTAGCACAGAAGCACAGGCAATAACGGGTCATACACTGAGGAGGGATCGCCACCAGTACCTTTGAATAGTAAATCGGAAGAGCAACAAAACTGGGTCATACGCAATCGGGTTCGCAGCCAAACATCCTGGGTCATACACAATCGGGTTTGCAGCCAAGATCGGGTCATACACAATCGGGTTCGCAGCCAAAATCGGGTCATACACGTAACTCTTAGCAGAAGAAATACAGCCAGGTAGCAGGTACTGAACGAGCCCAGACTACACCAACACAAGGGCGACTTGGAAACCAGTGAGCCAGGCTTAAGAAGTCTACACAACCGGAAGCAGCAGGGTGGGGTTAGCTTTCAGAAGTCGATAGACAGAACAATACAGAAATGAGGTAAGTATCTTTCAAAAGCCCAGCACTATGCTTCTCCAGTATTACAGTCCCTCACGCGGACATGGACGCCACAGGAACATTTTGACAACACTGCCAGAAACCCAGCAGAACGCTAGCAACAGACAAACACCCACAGCAAACAGGAACTTGGTAATTCACCGCCAAGAATGCTTCGCTGGAACTTAGGTACCATGACACTGACTGAAATATCTGTGACTGAGGTAGACTTGATAGACAGGAGACAACATTGAGAATTTTGTTGAGGGCCAAGGCAAGACATTACACTGCATCAGTTGTGTACTGTAGAGAGTAAAAACACACACAGTAGTTGAGTATTGTCTAGCAAATACACAAGTGGGAGAGGGAAAGGTGGAGGAAGTACAGAGGTGTGGGAATAAAGTGTTAGTGTAAAAACTGACTGCAGCAATCATTGCTTCTGCTGATGATGATGATCCCTCTCCTCCTGGGTTGTATGCGGTTTTTCAAGGTCCCACCAATCACACCACGCCAGTCCTCCACCACCACTGCCATACACATTTGCCACATTGTAGGTTGTACTTTATTTGTTTTTAATCACTTGACATCCTCATGAATATGTGCCAGTGTCACTTAAGCACTAAGTAGTTGTTGTGGACAAAGGCATTCTGCCTGCTCACACATTTGTCAAGGTATATGTTGCTGTAGGACTCACAACTTTGACTTCCAGCTACTTATTATCCCAATACAGCCCTCAGAAGAAGTAATATTGTGCTGGGAAATGTGGCACTATATTAAAATAGTAAAAAAATGTGTTGGGATAGGAAAAAATGTGTTGGAATAGGAGAAAAATGTATTAGAATATTTTAGAATAGGAGAAAATGTGATAGAATAGGCAAAAATGTGTTAGAATATGCAAAAAATGTGTTAGAATAGGAGAGTAATGTGTTGGAATAGGTGAACATTATGCACATTGCAGCTGATGACGACATGCTATGCTAGGTGGAAAGGAGGAAAATTCTGCATTGGAGAAAAAGAGAAAACTTTCACGAAAAAAAGCAAAAAAAAGTGTCCTGTTTCACGAAAAGTCTTGCTGGAAATTGTTCTCACTTTTCATCCACCCCCTACTTGCCACTAGCTCCAGTGATGTGCCTGAGGCAGAAGAAGCACCACAACCAGCCCCCACCACTTCAGGTATATGTGGAGAAAAGAAGTTCGCCAATAATGCTTCTCCTCCTGCAATTTCTCCAAAATCATTGGTGTGTTGAAATACTAATTTTTCTCTTATCAGCAGGAAGGAACAGTGCATGTCGTCATCAGCTGCAATGTGCACAGTGTGCATAGGGAATTGGGGCAAGACTGGAACAATGCGCACATGCCTTTTTCTGTCAGTTACCTGAAGGGGCTCTCCATTGGCTGCCTGCCTTCAGCCCACCTTGTATTGCCTATTTAAACTGACCTTGGGCACCCTTTGGTTGCCCTTTCCTGTTGTCTCTATGCTGCCTGCATCTGCATTGTGATCCTGAGCTTCCTGGGCCATTTCACTTCCTTGCTCTTCTGTGATCGCCTGAGTTCCTGTTTGACAGCTTCCTCGGTTCCAGCATCCGTTCCTGATCCGGTTGGGGTTGCTGTTCCTGCTGCCATTTCCTGCTGCCGTTCCTGCTCCAGTTGACTGCCATTGAAGACATGTTTTCCTGCCCGTCCCCGGCTGGGTTCCTGCTCCTGGATCGCCTGCAGTGTGTCTCTCTCTCTCCCAGTCAACTTGGCGACATTTTCATTTACTCGAGTTGTGCTCTCCAGTATGCGGGTACTGGTTCGCTCCATGTATACCGGCTGCTTGTTGCACCGGTCGAGGTTATGTCACTCTAGTACGCGGGTACTGGTTCACTCCATGTTAACCGGTTGCTCATTGTGAACTGACAGCACCGGTGGTGATTGGGTAACTCCAATACGCGGGTACTGGTTCGCTCCATGCACACCGGTTGCTTGTTGCACCGGTAGAGGTTACGTTACTCCAGTACGCGGGTACTGGTTTGCTCCATGTATAACTGGCTGCTTATTGTGGTTCAGACCACACCAATAGAGATTGTGTACTCCAGTACGTGTGTACTGGTTCACTCCATGCATAACCGGCTGCTTGCTGCACCGGTAGAAGTTCTGTCACTCCAGTACGGGGGTACTGGTTCGCTCCACGATTAGACTGTGGATGTCCAGTCCTAGACAGCACCGGCAGAGATTCTGTCACTCCAGTACGCGGGAACTGGTTCGCTCCACGCATACCGGTTGTTTTTCAGTCCTAGACAGCACCGGCAGAGATGGGTAACTCCAGTACGCGAGTACTGGTTCGCTCCATGTACAACAGGCTGCCTGTTGCACCGGTACAGATTGTGTTACTCCAGTACGCGGGTACTGGTTCGCTCCATGTATAACCGGCTGCTTGCTGCATTTCTCTCAGCACCGTTAGAGATTGTGTACTCCAGTACGCGGGTACTGGTTCGCTCCATTCTTCATTGGGTGCCGGGTTATTCTATCTGCCCAGAGGCCCTCAGTTTGTCCATCTTAAGCCTCTGGTCTGTATACCTTATGCCAGCCACTGAGGCCACCTTTGCCGTGATCCAGTACTTGCAGTTATAGGCTGCCTTGCCCGGTATATTGGTAGGGCCAGTAGAACCTATTCCATCTTATGCCAGCCTAAGATTGCCTTACCCGGTATTGGCAAGGCCGGTAGAGCCTCACTACTCATTGTACCAGTCTCAAGGCTGCCTTGCACGGTATATTGGCAAGGCCGGTAGAGCCTTATTCACTCGTTGCACCAGTCCCCAGGCTGCCTTGCCTGGAATATTAGCAGGGCCGGTAGAGCCTTCTTCTTCCTGTTGTACCAGTCTCTAGGCTGCCTTGCCCGGTATATTGGCAAGGCCGGTAGAGCCTCCTTCTCCTGTGTTGCTAGTCTCCAGGGCTGCCTTGCCCGGTATATTGGCAAGGCCGGTAGAGCCTCCTTCTCCTGTGTTGCTAGTCTCCAGGGCTGCCTTGCCCGGTATATTGGTAAGGCCGGTAGAACCTTTTCCATCTTGTGCCAACCTAAGGTTGCCTTACCTGGTATTGGCAAGGCCGGTAGAGCCTGTGTTACATTCTGTGTTCCGCTACTCACTATACTATGTATTGTCATTATACGTTCTAAGTGTATGCTACCCGCAAGGGTTTTCTTTAAACTTTTCAATAAAGTTGTGTTTTTAACTCTGTGTCTGAGAGTCATAACAAACCGTGACACAAACACCTTGATGTTTAGGTCTGCAGTCTCAAATCAAATATCCCCCAGAAACCAAGTACTGCTGCAGTCACTATGTCCCTTGTCCTCTCTGCTAAGTGCTATATATTTTAGGCAGACCTCCTAAACACATGATTATTATCAAACCCCAGATCTACAGTTGTGCTTCTGTGTGTGTATCACCAGTGATGTGACACTAGTCTCCCTAGGTCAGTAGATCTCAATGTTTTTGTTCAATATAACACTAACATGCAATCTGAAATTTTCAGGGCACCCCTTGAATATTTTTAAGTAACTTCACAAAGACTTAATGAGGGCATAATAGTACATTTATAGTTATCCTTATGTCTCACAGTCATAATGACAACAAAGAGTTTATTATTAGTGATGAGCGAGCATGCTCGGCCGAAGCTCGGTTCGGCTCGAGCATCGCTCTGCTCGGCACATGGCAGTACTCGTACGAGTACCGCATGTGCTCGCCCGCCATGTTCGGGTCTCCTCCCCGCACGTTTTGCGGCTGCTGCGCAGCCAATAAACGTGCGGGGAGACTCTGACATCAGTGTAATGCCAGCAGCCATGTTGGCTGCTGGCATTACACTGATTGGCTGGCCAGAACCCGTGATCGGGTGCTGTATAGCACCTGACCAGCGAGTTCGGCTCAGTCTTAGCCAGGGAGAGATGAGGATAGGAAGGGAAAGTCAGTGTAGGGAGACGAAAAGTGTGTTTGAACAACAAAAAGACCCAAAAGTCCTTTTTTGGACTATTGTGTGTGGGGGCAGCAGTTATATTTTGTTTTGGGGGGCAGAGTTAAAAAAAAAACGTCACATATTCCGTTCACTGTGCCTAGCCGCAGATTAGCAGCACATTCTGTTTAGTGTGCAAAGTTGCAGATTAGCAGCACATTCTGTTTAGTGTGCAAAGTTGCAGATTAGCAGCACATTCTGTTTAGTGTGCAAAGTTGCAGATTAGCAGCACATTCTTTTTAGTGTGCAAAGTTGCAGATTAGCAGCACATTCTGTTTAGTGTGCAAAGTTGCAGATTAGCAGCACATTCTGTTTAGTGTGCAAAGTTGCAGATTAGCAGCACATTCTTTTTAGTGTGCAAAGTTGCAGATTAGCAGCACATTCTGTTTAGTGTGCAAAGTTGCAGATTAGCAGCACATTCTTTTTAGTGTGCAAAGTTGCAGATTAGCAGCACATTCTGTTTAGTGTGCAAAGTGTAAAAAATAAAAGTCACATATTCCGTTCACTGTGCCTAGCCGCAGATAAGCAGCACATTCTGTTTAGTGTGCAAAGTTGCAGATTAGCAGCACATTCTGTTTAGTGTGCAAAGTGTAAAAAATAAAAGTCACTTATTCCGTTCACTGTGCCTAGCCGCAGATAAGCAGCACATTCTGTTTAGTGTGCAAAGTTGCAGATTAGCAGCACATTCTGTTTAGTGTGGAAAGTTGCAGATTAGCAGCACATTCTGTTTAGTGTGCAAAGTGTAAAAAATAAAAGTCACTTATTCCGTTCACTGTGCCTAGCCGCAGATAAGCAGCACATTCTGTTTAGTGTGCAAAGTGTAAAAAATAAAAGTCACATATTCCATTCACTGTGCCTAGCCGCAGATAAGCAGCACATTCTGTTTAGTGTGCAAAGTTGCAGATTAGCAGCACATTCTGTTTAGTGTGCAAAGTGTAAAAAATAAACGTCACATATTCCATTCACTGTGCCTAGCCGCAGATAAGCAGCACATTCTGTTCAGTGTGCAAAGTTGCAGATTAGCAGCACATTCTGTTTAGTGTGCAAAGTGTAAAAAATAAAAGTCACATATTTCGTTCACTGTGCCTAGCCGCAGATAAGCAGCACATTCTGTTTAGTGTGCAAAGTTGCAGATTAGCAGCACATATTCCGTGTAATATGAAGAAGGCGGGTAAAAAGGGACGGGGAAGTGGACGTGATCCTGATAGTTCAGGGCGCGGGTCAGGACGCGTAGAAACTGTGCCTGGTGCCAGAGCAAAAGAAAGAAAGACATCCACCATACCTAGCTTCATGTCTCAGTTTACAGGGCGTCGCAGGACATCACTCTCGAGGTCAGACCACTGCGAACAGGTGGTCGGTTGGATTTCAGCTGATACTGCTTCCAGTCGGTTAAGCACCACCCTGTCTTCCACCAAGTCCACTCTCAGTAGCCAAGAGTCTGGTCAACATAATCCTCACCCTGATCATCCTTCCTCCCACCATAGAGGGTCTGGCCAAAGAAGTGATCCCACACTGGGATATAGTGAGGAGCTTGTCTCATCACCAATCCTTCATTTGAACCTCTCTCCAAGCACGCTTGCAGACGAACATGACATCTTGTGCCCTGATTCACAACCTCTAGAGGGTACCCAATCACAAGAAGATGACAGAGGGGAACGGCATTTAAGGTCAAAGGAAGTGGATGATGATGATGAGACACAGTTGCCATCAAATCAACCACTATTACTGTCTCAAGACCTTGATGAGGAGGATGATACACAGTTGTCAATGACTGAGTATGTGGTGGGATCAAGAAATGAGGAGGATGAATAGAGTGAGAAAGTGGAGGAGGACTTGGTGGACGATGAGGTGACTGACCCCACCTGGGAAGGTGGAGAGCCGAGCGATGACAGCAGTCCTGAGGGTGAGCCATCTGCAGCACCGCACCAGGCTGGAAGAGGCAGTGGTGTGGCTAAAGAAAGAAGGCGGACCGCACCAAACAGGCCCGCAAATGTTCCACGGAGCACCCCCTTGCGTAAATCTCCCTTGGCAAGGGCTAGGTGTTCCGCGGTATGGCGTTTTTTTAAGGAAAGTGCGGACGACAAAAAAATTGTAGTTTGCAACCTGTGCCACACCAGAATGAGCCGAGGCATGAACACTAGAAACCTCACCACCACCAGCATGATCCGACACATGGCATCCAAGCACCGTAATAAGTGGGAGGAACGCCCGGATCGCCAATCTGTGTCTGCAGGCCACACCACTGCCTCCTCTTCCCCTGTTTTCGGTGCCGGCCAATCGCCTGTCGAAGGCGCAGGCCCGCATACCTCCCGCCCTGCACCTGTACCATCTGAAGCACCATCAGCGACCACATGCACTTCCCTGTCCCAGCGCAGCGTCCAAATGTCGTTACCCCAGGCATTTGAGCGCAAGCGAAAACACCCAGCCACCCACCCACAGGCCATAGCACTAACCTCACACCTTTCCAAATTACTGGCCATCGAAATGCTGCCATTTAGGCTTGTGGAGACTGAGTCCTTCCGCAGCCTGATGGCAGCAGCTGTCCCTCGGTACGCAGTCCCCAGCCGCCACTACTTTTCCCGGTGTGCCGTCCCCGCCTTACACCACCATGTGTCCCGTAACATCACCCGTGCCCTGACCAACGCAGTTACTGGGAAGGTCCACTTAACGACTGACACATGGACAAGTGCTTGTGGCCAGGGACGCTACATTTCCCTGACGGCACACTGGGTGAATGTCGTGGAGGCTGGGAGCGACTCGGACCCTGGGATGGCACGGGTGCTACCCACGCCGAGGATTGCGGGCCCTACCTCCATCAGGGTTTCCGCCAGCACCTACGTTATTGGCTCCTCCTCCTCCGTTTCCACCTCCGAATTCTCTACACGCAGCGCCACTCCTCCATCAGCCAGTAGCTGGAAGCAGTGTAGCACTGCAGTGGGGAAGCGTCAACAGGCCGTGCTGAAGCTGATCTGCCTTGGGGACAAACAGCACACGGCCTCAGAGCTGTTGCAGGGGATTAGTCACCAGACCGAGCAGTGGCTCTCGCCACTCAACCTGCAACCAGGCATGGTTGTGTGTGATAATGGGCGTAACTTGGTGGCGGCTTTGGAGCTCGGCAAGCTCACACACGTACCATGCCTAGCGCATGTATTTAATTTAGTGGTTCAGCGATTTCTAAAAACCTACCCCAATGTGCATGATCTCTTGACCAAGGTGCGCCGCGTGTGTGCACATTTCCGTAAGTCATCTACAGCTTCGGCCGGCCTGTTGAAGCTGCAGCAGCGCTTACAATTGCCAGCTCACCGGCTGCTGTGTGACGTGAGCACGCGCTGGAACTCCACCTTCCACATGTTGGCCCGGCTTTGTGAGCAGCAGAGGGCAGTAGTGGAGTACCAGCTGTTACACGGTCGTCGCCTCTCCGTTCAACTTCCTGTAATCAGAAGTGAGGAGTGGGAATGGATGTCAGACCTCTGCGAGGTTTTACGCAATTTTGAGGAATCGACACAGATGGTGAGCGGCGATAACGCTATTATCAGTGTAACCATCCCACTTCTGTGTCTACTGAAACGCTCGCTGCTCACAATTAAAACCGACGCTTTGCATGTGGAAGAGGTGGAAATGCGGGAGGAAGAGCTTACACAAGGTGATAGCCAAAGCACCCTCACTTCGTCTTCTCAGCGACAATTGGAGGAGGCGGAGGAGGAGGAGGAGGAGGAGGAGGAGGAAGACACGGTTGCCTCCGCTACAGAGGGTAGCCATGGAACTTTAGTTCCATCTCTTCAGCGTGGGTGGGCAGAAGAGGAGGAAGAGGATGAGGAGATTGAGAGTCATCCTCCTGGTGAGGACAGCGAAATCTTGCCTGTTGGTACTCTGGCACACATGGCTGACTTTATGTTAGGCTGCCTTTCCCGTGACCCACGCGTTATACGCATTTTAGACAACACGGATTACTGGGTGTTCACCCTTCTGGACCCCCGCTACAAAGAGAATTTCTCATCTCTCATTCCTCCGGTGGAGAGGACAAGCAAAATGGTGCAATACCAGAAGGTTCTTGTCGAAAAATTGCTCCAAAATTTTCCATCTGACAACGCTGGCGGCAGAGTACCTGCTACCTTGGCTAACCGAGAAGGGGAGAAAAGGGGAGCACACAGCAGTTCCGACAAAGGCAGGGCAACACTCTCCAAGGCGTGGGACACCTTCATGACACCCCGCCAGCACCCTCACCCTGATGCGCAGCCTAGTGTCACAAGAAGGGAAAAGTTTTGGAAGATGGTGAAGGAGTACATAGCAGACCGTGTCAGCGTCCTCAATGATCCCTCTGTGCCTTACAACTACTGGGTGTCCAAGCTGGACACGTGGTATGAACTGGCACTCTACGCCTTGGAGGTGCTGGCCTGCCCTTCCGCCAGCGTTCTGTCTGAGCGGGTATTTAGTGCTGCTGGTGGCATCATAACAGATAAGCGTATCCGCCTTTCCACCGACAATGCTGATAGGTTGACACTTATAAAAATGAACAAGGCCTGGATTTCCCCTGACTTCTCCACTCCACTGGAGGAAAGCCCCGGGTGAACATAAAGTCACTTTATATATGTTATTTACAATGATGGGAATACTCTGTATTCCCATTCACCCCTTCCACCCAAAAAATGGGTATATGGTTGACCCTCTTCCATATACCCTGGGATATAATTTTTATATAGGGCCAGCTCACCAGCGGGCCCTGTGATATAATTTTTATATAGGGCCAGCTCACCAGCGGGCGCTGTTTGACAATTTTTGTATAGGTCAGCTCACCAGCGGTACTTCTCATATAATGTTTTATTGGGTCAGCTCTCTAGCGGGCCCTCTCATATAATGTTTTATAGCGTCAGCTCACTAGCGGGCCTTCGCATATAATGTTTAGGATGGTCAGCTCCGCAGCAGACCCTCACCCATAATGTTTTAGATGGTCGGCTCAGCGCACGTTTCCCTCTTAATCATGGCCCCAGTTCAGAAAAATCGAGGACATTTTTTGCAGAATTTGCCTCTGCGCACGTTTCCCTCTTAATCATGGCCCCAGTTCAGAAAAATCGAGGAAATTTTTGGCAGAATTTGCCTCTGGGCACGTTTCCCTCTTAATCATGGCCCCAGTTCAGAAAAATCGATGAAATTTTTTGCAGAATTTGCCTCTGCGCACGTTTCCCTCTTAATCATGGCCCCAGTTCCGAAAAATCGATGACATTTTTTGCAGAATTTGCCTCTGCGCACGTTTCCCTCTTAATCATGGCCCCAGTTCCGAAAAATCGATGAAATTTTTTGCAGAATTTGCAGATGATATACAAGTAAATATACAGCAAATACTGTTTGGTAACAATTTTTCGCCTAAAGTCGTTTTTATCTTCCTTTTTTTGTGTTTTACGGTCAGTCTGTAAAAATGGCGTACTACGGGCGAAACATCGTTCCCAGCAGCGATGTTGGAGTCCAAGATGCATCCAGACATCCTCCCTATGCTATCCCTGAACCATTTCTGTGGTGTTTCCATCATTTTCTGCCCTTTTCCTATGGACCAGGCACCCTCTCCTCATCAGAGCAGGGGGTGCCTGGTGTAATGCTCGAGTCCTCCCATTGACTTCAATGGGGCTCGGGTGCTCGGCCGAGCACTCGAGCCTCCGGGGGTGCTCGGCCAGAGCACCCGAACACCCGAGCATTGGGGTGCTCGATCATCACTATTTATTATACATTTCATTTCTATAAATATACATATGAAACTCAACTTTAACTTTTTTGTCAGTCTTCATAGAAAACATTGGGCACCCTAAGCTTGTATTCAAGGCACACCAAAGTGCCATGGCACCCTGGTTGAGGACCACCACTTCAGGCTCAAAGGATCCATGACAGAAGCACTTTATGCTTATGTCATGAATAGGCCATTTATAGACAGCTAAGTGTAAGGAACTAGCCAATGACTGTTTGGAGATGATGGTTCTTAGTTTACAACAGCTGGAGGTCCATTAATTGACTACCTCTGCCATGGAGTATACACATGTAAAAGATGTACTATTTCATGATCATGTTATTATCGAATATATATTAATTATTTTGTTAGACAATATTAAATGTAAACATAAATATTAAGTAACAGCAAGTTAAATCAATTTAAATATTTTTTTTTATCCTTAAATTAAATGTGCACCCTTGAAATATATAGTTAACCCTTCCTTTGTCATTTACATCACTAATGTATATGTGGCATTAATTATTAATATGTATATGTTTTGGCGGTTGGCAGCTCTTAATTAAACTTTAATGATATTAGTCCTTGAAGTAAATGAAAACATAAAATGTAATACAGTGGATTTAAGCCAAGTTGCACATTACAAAATGCAGTTTTCAATATGTATATCTTCATGAGATTGAGAAGAAAACTGCTTTTTATCTGCAAACCACCTTGAAACAGGAGAAGGTCAGATATCATCAGATTCATTACAAGGATGGGAAAATACTTTGGTACATGTCAAGCATATTATTGGTTCTGTTCTTTTTAACAAAGGAAAGTGATAAGTTACAATATAGCTGAACTAAAATGAAAGAATGATTAAAGGGCAAGATATTAGGGGAGATTATCTTCCCTAGACATATTTAGACTACATCATGAAGTATCAAATAGATGCATGATACAAGTTTATATAAAAATGTTTTTTTCTTGTCTTTTTGCTTTTGAATGCAATTTTTAATAGAAATGAGCATAAACGTGTTCTCTGTACTTTGGACTTTTTGACCTGCTTCTGGAGTGAGATTATAAAAATTAAAAATGAATGGGAGTAAACAGTTTATGGAGTAACTGAAAAGGAGTGAATTTAATGTATGCGTTGAGATTACAAATGTAATCTTTGAGCTTAGAGGTTGAATTAAAGAGGCTTCTATTGCACACGGTTTACTTCCAGTCTATACAAATACACAATAATAGCATGAGGAAGAAAAGGTATTTCAAAAGCAAGAAACAAAGTATACTTCTATCAAAAAGACTATGCTTCTCTTTCTACCTTGCTTCCTTATGTATTTCACTGCTGTGGAATTATCGCCCTGGATCTTTAGGTACAGAATTGATCTGCCATACTGTAGGAACAATGCCAAATAGCTTGATTGACAACACTATATTCCAGAATGTTGGACATCTCATTCACAGCAAATCTGACCAAGGATTTGGCCACCAACCTTGCACTATTTCTTTGAATACAACTCCCTAGCCATTCTCACAGCATCTGTTAGGCTCTCCCATTGTATGTTTTCTAATACACAGCTTTGAATATTTTTTTATGCATTCCCCCATCACAATAAAAGAACCTCCTCTAGAAAACCATGGTTTCTAGAGAGTCAACATACTTATCCCATTAAACCTTTTCCCATTTACCAGTGGAATTGTTGCCAATAGAAGACTAAACAGTCTCATCCACACTGGTAGTTATGAATTCCTTGGTTCTGAATTGCCTGGTTCTGAACTTACTTGTTCTGACTTTTTTGGAGAGGGAAAGGTCCTACAGATAAAGCTAGTTGATGAAGGTAAACTGTTTTTCTCTAGATTTATCAGACATGCCATTTTGGAAGAAAATTGCACGGCTTGATTTTGAGGTCATCTAAATAATGAAAAATTCTTAGACCTCTCTCCCTCTTCTATGACTCGATAAGGTCCTTAGAATGGTATTCAGCCCAGATAGAAGGCAAGTAATCTAACAGACCCTTCCCCCTATGGCAAACCTGAGATACTTGCAATGTAGCCTTATATTGATGATAATCTCCAAGGAGTCCATCTTGATGTGCTTGATCCAAAGTAACCAGTTGACCTCATTGATATCCAGTAGTGGACAGATCTCCTGATATTTACTTCACAAAGCAAACTATATAATAAATATCTTGTAATTTTTGGTTGCTTGTTGCAAGCTTGATAGCCCTTTCATGAAGGAGTTATTCCAGGAAGACAGGAAGCTTTTCTCTGGTAATGTGTTTAATTAAAAGCCATAGAAACAACTTATTTGGACCTCGGATCTGATAGTACTTCAGCCCACACCATCTGGAAGTTCTTCAGACATATTTCTATGCTGAAGGCCTGGACTTAAACACCACCAAAATCTTAAGAATCCCTGGTGGTATTAGCTGCAGCTTTTCCAAGATATCCCAGTTGTCCACCCTTCCATGCTTTCATCCTAAACTATTCTCTTCACGGTCAATAAGATCTGAACTCAGGAAATTAATGCTTTTCTTTCTGTGTGCTTTTTGTTGGAATCAGGCTCCCCTTATTCACCTTTCTTTTATGTGGAATAAAAACGCTCCCCCCACCACTAAAGCAGCCTTCTTAAAATTCTTTACCAGCCTTTCACCGAATAGCATGCTCCCAGCAAGTCGAAGCCCACACAACTTTCAAACTGAAAGACTGGTTAAGAATGATAATTCTATTGCTTTATCCTGCATCAGGACTATATCAACTGAGGAGTCAATTAGGAATTCTATGAATAGCTTCAGCTCGGTTCAGTAACCCATGATATATAATGTCCTGTGCCCCAAACAGATATAGTTCGGTACAGACTACATCCAGATCTTTATAGCTTTGGAAATAGAAGTAAGGGCTAAGCAGGCTTGCAAGACACACCATAGAAGACAAACAGTATTTTTAGAACATTTTCCAACTTTCTATCTACCAAGAGTATCTCTGAAGTAAGATTTTCTAGGCAAGATGCACCACAGCAGTTCTGGCCCCTTCTCAGTAAAAGGATACATTTTAGAGACTCTGGAGCTAGGTTTGGGTCTCTTCTCCCAATTCTTCAATTTAGTGACTTTTTTGAAGACTTTGTCAAATGAGAAGGATGCTCCTTTCAGTAATGAATACAGGTGGGTCCAACTGTCCCATCGCGTTCATGCAAAAAAAATCAGCAAAAACCACATTGTTTCTGCTTTTTTTGTGGGAAAATCCAATTTAAATACAGCTATTAAAATCTTCACCAGTTTCGCCCACAGGCAAAAATTCTTCACTATTTTTTCAATGGTTATAAAGTTTTGCCCTTTGATTAAAGTGCTTTTTGCATTTGCATTATAAAAATGTATTGTTTGCCAGGAAGTGAAACACAATAGAAGCAGCTACAGTGTGAGAGAGATGTGCCTTGCAGTTCTGCTGTGCAATTCAGACAGGAGAGGCTTATAGTGACTGCTATCACTATGAGCCAGTGGCATCACTGGGGGGGGGGCAGAGGGGGCCAGGCCCCCCCTACATTCTACTGCGCCACCCCATGTCCCCCCCAATTTTCTTCACCACCTGGCTGATAATAAGTGCTCCCTCAAGGAGTTTTTTTCATTCGAGCTCTAATCTTTCAGGCAGCCCGAATGAACAGAGCCTCAAACAAATAAGGGCAGAGATGGAGCACTTCACTTTATGCATGAACAGCTCCACGCCGCTGACAGCTGAGCACTTAAGTAATGCTATTGTTGGCATTCTGCCTAAGCTGCCTCTGTGGATCCTGACTAATAAAACTGTCACAGCGATTGGCTAGAACTCCTAGCCAATCATAGTGACAGTACTAGAACAGACTATCGCAGCAAGTGATGCTGCTGGAGGCTGGATACTCCTATTAGTGGGAAATTTTACAGAGAAGTATGCTGCCCCCATTGCTGCTGACTCTACACCTCCGAGTCCTCTCTCCTGCATGAAAAAAAATGTGAGCAACTGGTGGGACCATGAAGGAAGTGATGAGGGTAGGTGGGGGAGAGAAATAGTTTGGAGTTTTTGTGTGCATGCTGGGGTGATCATTGCATGGCTGGAGGAACACTTGTTAGAAGGCTATTAACCTGAGTGTGAGTGGTAAGGAGAACTAGGGGAAATACCTTCTTCCATCCGTCCTTCTTCTTCATCCCTCTGTCCATTTTCTTCCTTCATCTTCTTCAACCCTCTTTCCCTCCAGCTTTTTCCTACATCCAGAGCTGGATCATGGGCAAAGGCACATTAGGCACCTGCCTCCTATGGCCCAGTGAAGCTGGGGGGCCCTGCCATGCTGCTTTATCCAATTGGCTCAAATATTGCTGCTGTGATTGTCATGATGGTCAGCCAATCACAGCAAGCAAATATGACATCCTGAAGACTGCACTCTGCACCCACTTTATTCATAAAGTGCTATGCCACTCATGTTCCTCTCTGCATCCAGAGCGAAGCAGGTATTAACCAGTATGTGGGAATAGAGAGATCTATGTGTGTGTATGTGTGGAGCATGCAAAGGGTTAAAATGCAGAGGTCCGGTAGTTTAGCCCTTCACTACTACTGAGAAACGTATGTTTTTTAATTTTCTTTCCTATTGACTGTAGTGAACAGCAAGGAGGATTAATAAGGATTCTCTACCCTGGATCACTATTTAACAGTTCCAGTCGTACAATTGACATCTACTGACATATCTTGTGCTGCTTCTACTACTCATTCCTGTATCTCTGTGTGTGAATTATAACTACAGAGGTGCAGTCTGGTCAACTCTCAAAGCATATTTCTGCTTTCAGCTGGGATTAGTCTGCACCTCTGTTTATTTTAAATATACACAGGAGTACAGGAATCAACATAAGAAGCAATGCAAAATCTGTCAATAGAGGTGACTTGTATAAAACGAGGAATGTGCTTATCTTATGACAGAGGGTATTAAATGGGGGTTGAAGTACTGTCAATAGAAGGAATCCTTATCAGACCCTCTGTGTGTGTCCTCCATGCTGCTCACCTCAGGCTGAATTCTTATCTACAAGGAATGAAAAGACATATTTTTCACATTGGGAGTGAAGTGGTGAACTACTGTATCTTTGCAGTTCTTTAACCCTGAGTGCCAGAGCCCATTGGACACCTCTAACACAGAATGAGTGTAATATTTAACTCCTCGGGTGCTAGAGAGGTCTGCAACCCAACCCCTCTAGCATCCAATGGGTTGTATAATTTCTGATCATTGGTATACATTATTTTAGTAGATGTAGACACAACCTCTGAAGTGTAGTCCAACAGCAGGGGGGGACATGTTGCTCACCCATGCCTTAAGGAATCTTAATTTAACTCTTAAATCATGTTGATGGTAACCCCTTAGATACCCCACAGATGTTCAATAGGGTTTAGGTCTGGAGACATGCTTGGCCAGTCTATCAACTTTAGCCTCAGCTTCTTTAGCAAGGCAGTGGTCATCTTGGAGGTGTGTTTGGGGTCGTTATCATGTTGGAATACTCTTCTGAAGGGAGGAGATCCTGCTCTGCTTCAGTATGTCACAGTACAAGTTGGCATTGATTGTTCCCTCAATGAACTGTAGCTCCCCAGTGCAGGCAGCACTCATGCAGGCCCAGCCCATGACACTCCCACCACCATGCTTGATTGTAGGCAAGACACACTTGTCTTTGTACTAATCACCTGGTTGCTGACACACGCACGTGACACCATCTGAACCAAATACGTTTATCTTGGTCTCACTGGACCACAGGACATGGTTCCAGTAATCCATGTCCTTAGTCTGCTTCCTTCTGGGATGACAGCCATGCAGACCAATTTGATGCAGTGTGCGGTGTATGGTCTGAGAACTGACAGGCTGACCCCCCCCACCCCTTCAACCTCTGCAGCAATACTGGCAGCACTAATATGTCTATTTCCCAAAGACAACCTCTGGATATGACGCTGAGCATGTGCACTCAACTTCTTTGGTCGACCATGGCGAGGCCTGTTCTGAGTGGAACCTGTCCTGTGAAACCGTTGTATGGTCTTGTCCGCCATGCTGCAGCTCAGTTTCAGGGTCTTGGCAAACTTCTTATAGCCAGGCCATCTTTATGTAGAGCAACAATTCTTTTTTTCAGATCCTCAGAGAGCAAATTTACTCTGTTATACAGGCTGTACACTCGCTACTTTACATTGCAGCAGAGTGTCATTTCTTCAGTGTTGTCACATGAAAGATATAATGAAATATTTACAAAAATGTGAGGGGTGTGCTCACTTATGTGAGATACTGTATTAACAATAACACGGATACCTTGCTTCTGGAATCATTTGGTGAAAGAGATTTCAATAGCTCTCATAATTTTTTTGTCGCCTATGCCCATGGTAGGACCTGCAGTCAGGGGCAGACTGGCATATTTGAATTTGCTGCCCAGTTACTTACATATCTTGTTATAATTTTTCAGGATCAGCCAGGTCCTGCCTTCCAGTTTTACAACTGGACATCCGGTTGTAAAATGTGGTCAAGGCAAGACCTGGCAGGACCTTGGAGAGACAAGCAGAGGATTGGTAGAAAATTCAAATATGCCGCCAACTGGAGAGAGAGAGGGATATGGAGGAATAGTAATACCACAGTGCTTACATGAGATTTACAAGTGATACCACAGGGCTTACAAATGAAATGTTTCTACAGTAGTACTGTAGTCCCATTTCAGTTGTAAGCTCAGTGGTTCAGCAGTAGTACTGTAGTCTCATTTCAATTGTAAGCTCTGTGGTGTTACTATCATAACTCCATTTAAATCGTAAGCTCTCTGGCATAACTTTGTAGCCCCATTTCAGCTGAAAACTCTGTGGAATCACTTGAGTCCCATTTCAATTATAAGCTCTGCAGTAGATTTGAATATATTTAAAACATTAACTTTTGTCTTTAAGTTGGTACTAGTACTTCTACCCACGAGAACAATGGTCAAACTAAGGAGTTATGTGTATGTGTGTGTGTGTGTGTGTGTGTGTGGCCCAGTTTGAGATCCTGCCTAGGGCCCAATGGAGTCTTAACCCCTTCAGTGCCAGAGGCTTGGGCCATTTCCTTTACCCTGCAGGCCAGACACTTTTTCAACATTGTTGCTATCCTTCTGTTTAGGCTTGATTTCCTCTGGGGATTTTTAGTTACATATGGAAAACTATATATTGTTTTTTTCAGAACGAATTGAGCTTTCTCGTGGTACCTTACATGAAGAAAATTTTACATTGTGCAAAAAGCTATGATGTCATAATGACAAAAAAGTGAAAATTTACTCATTTTGCTAAAATCACATACTATGTATCAAAAACATTTACCTTGATTGAAAAAGTTTCAATTATTTGAAAAAGCCTTGACTCCCCCGAGTAAAAAAAATACCAAATTTGTATAGTTTTACCTACGTCCATGGCTAGCGTAGAGCCCTAATCACCAGCAGCGCAAAATGACATTTTCAACTTTATCAGCTAATATGTTTGTTCTAGTGTTTTTGTGGTAAATCTACCCTAAAACAGTGGAATAACTATATAAAACTATATATTTCTGGAAAGTAGACAACCTGCTGCATCTAATGAGGGGTGACTTGCATTGTTACCCCAAGCCTGGTGTGCACAAATGCCTCCAGAAGATGGCGCTAATGAAAAAAAAAGGCATTTTTTTACATTTATGCCCCTTCAAATGTACTAAAATGTGTGAAAACCATGGCATTTCAAACTGTATTCATTAGCTAGTGCTCTTAGGAGAAAAATGACACCCCATTGGTATGAGTTCACCTACCTCAGGGGGCGCTACAAGTACAAAACTACACCTATTGCAACCTCAAATTTTTTTAAAATTTTCTCAAACATGTCTGTACACAAATGGTTATAACAACTACAGAAGTGAAGAAATGCTACATAAACCATACCATTTTGAAAAGAAGACACCCTGCTGCATCTAATGATGGGTGACTTGCCTTGTTACCCCAAGCCTGGAGTGCACAAAGGCCTCCAGAAGGTGGCGCTAATGAAAAAAAAAGGTATTTTCTTACATTTCTGTCCCTTCAAATGTACTGAAATTTGTGAAAACCATGGCATTTCAAACTGTATTCATTAGCTAGTGCTCTTAGGAGAAAAATGACACCCCATTGGTATGAGTTCACCTACCTCAGGGGGCGCTACAAGTACAAAACTACACCTATTGCAACCTCAAATTTTTTTAAAATTTTCTCAAACATGTCTGTACACAAATGGTTATAACAACTACAGAAGTGAAGAAATGCTACATAAACCATACCATTTTGAAAAGAAGACACCCTGCTGCATCTAATGATGGGTGACTTGCCTTGTTACCCCAAGCCTGGAGTGCACAAAGGCCTCCAGAAGGTGGCGCTAATGAAAAAAAAGGCATTTTCTTACATTTCTGTCCCTTCAAATGTACTGAAATTTGTGAAAACCATGGCATTTCCAACTGTATTCATTAGCTAGTGCTCTTAGGAGAAAAATCTGCCGAGAAGCACCACCCTTGTCTCTATAAAGAAACCCAATAATATAGGCACACTCTAGAGATAGAAAAAAAATAATAAACAATTTTATTAATGATACAAAATACAAAATTAGCACATAAAATCAATTAAAACCAAAGCTGTTCAGGAGTATAATAATACACAGACAGATGCTCCCTAAAAATAGTAAGTCCCATACTAATACAATGTCAAACAATAAGTATCATGCATTCTCCAAAAGTAAATACATAAAACAATTCACAAAATAGTAATGTATCAACCAATAATCCTGAATGCACGAATACTTATCTGTATGGGAAATAGAAACACAAGGGAACCTCTCAGACAATCCAGTGTAACTCCCGAACGCCCAACACCCTACGCGTATCGCCACTAAAAATGGCTTCGTCAGGGGTGATACAAACCTATCGGATGCAGATTTAAATACAATTGACATACCAATCAGGTGCCAGATCATGGTCAGAGCCGTTAATGTTAACCTCATTCGAGCGCAGCACACGCAAAATAAAAGCGCAGTACCTTACAGCATAAAATAAATGCGCAAGATAGCCATAGTCCCACTAATAGAAACCCAGCACTATAAAGCGCTCTACCAGATATAATACAGATCCACAGAAGGGAATCATTTTCCCTTTACCGTGGTCAAAGGTGCACCTTTCTAAACTATATGACCATAAGATGGGACCCGAAGGTAAGCATCCAGATAGACAAAGATTGGCAACAAAATAAATATACATATAACAAAAATAATTATAATTATACATACTATACAATATATATCTCCCACAGATTTCAATAGAGTCCTCATGTATTATTCAAGTAAAAACTTGGATCTTTGTTTAATACATGACAATATTCATTCTTCTTATAAATCAAAAATGATATAACTTAACAAAAAATATATATGTATATATATGAATGAGCTACAATAATCCACAGATCTTCCTCAGCAAATAATGCCATAGCTGCTATCAACTGCAACAGTTCCAATTCCGTAGCCACCATACAAGCATGTATTAAGTCCACGAGCATCATCATAAAGGAAGCTTCTTGCTTTAAATGGAAAAGTAGTAGACACAGCTACAATATATCCATTCTCTAAAAAAGAAGCAAAAAAAGTTATAAACAATACAAAAAGACAACATTCTATGAATCAAGATAGCAAGTAAATGACATATCTTCATTCAGACCATGTGGTTGACATGCCTGCAGCATAAAGATCCACCAGGTCTCTCGCTGTAAGAGTCTCCGGGTAAGATTACCTCTTCTAATACCCATTTGAATTTTTTCTAGGCCCATAACTTGTAGACCATCAGTAACACCCTGATGGACTGACAAGAAATGATCTGCCACAGAAGTAAGGACATCCCCTCCCAGTTTGTCCCTACTAGCATTCTTGATCAGTGAAACATGTTTCTGTATCCTGCTTTTAAGTAGCTGTGTAGTCTGACCAACATAAATCTTATTACAGGGGCATCTAAGAGCATATATACAATTCTTGGTTTTACAATTCACAAAATATCTAAATTTTAAGAATACATTTTTGATAGGACTAAAGATTTCTTTATCATCACAAATAAAGCTACAAATTGAACAGCCCCCACACGCAAATGTGCCAACCAATTGATGTCCCACTCGATGTAATGTGGGTTCACAAAAATGACTGGACACCAAATGATCTGCTAAGGTCTTACTTCTACGAGCTGTTAATGAGGGAAAATCTGTCAAGAATTGTCGCAAGGTGTTATCAGACAAAAGGACTTGCCAATGCTTGCGAAGTATCATGCGTATAGTGTCCCATCGTGAGTTTAAACGTGTAATAATGCAAATAGTTTTATCCAAAGATTTCCCTTTCCGTTCTGTATCATTAATGAAACTATTACGTGTTATAGACCTTGCTCTATTAAAACTACGTTTCAAGCAAGACTTCGGATACCCACGCTCTTTAAATAGTTGTTGTAATTCCTTAAATCTTAGCCGAAACTGGTCATTCAATGAGCAATTGAGGCAAATTCTTAAATACTGGCCAATAGGGATCCCATTCTTGCAACTTCGCGTATGGGCACTAGAATAATGCAATAAAGAATTAACAGCTGTATCTTTACGAAAAAGATCCGTTTGTAACTTACCCACATTATCAATAGAAATAGATAAATCCAAAAAATCTATTGAATGTTCAGAACAAGTATAAGTCAAATGAGTATTTAATTGGTTTTGATTAAGTTGATCAATAAATTCTTTGCATAATCTGTCTGTTCCACGCCAAATAAAAAATATGTCATAGATGACATATTTTTTATTTGGCGTGGAACAGACAGATTATGCAAAGAATTTATTGATCAACTTAATCAAAACCAATTAAATATTCATTTGACTTATGCTTGTTCTGAACATTCAATAGATTTTTTGGATTTATCTATTTCTATTGATAATGTGGGTAAGTTACAAACGGATCTTTTTCGTAAAGATACAGCTGTTAATTCTTTATTGCATCATTCTAGTGCCCATGCGCGAAGTTGCAAGAATGGGATCCCTATTGGCCAGTATTTAAGAATTCACCGCAATTGCTCATTGAATGACCAGTTTCGGCTAAGATCTAAGGAATTACAACAACGATTTAAAGAGCGTGGGTATCCGAAGTCTTGCTTGAAACGTAGTTTTAATAGAGCAAGGTCTATAACACGTAATAGTTTCATTAATGATACAGAACGGAAAGGGGAATCTTTGGATAAAACTATTCGCATTATTACACGTTTTAACTCACGATGGGACACTATATGCATGATACTTCGTAAGCATTGGCAAGTCCTTTTGTCTGATAACACCTTGCGACAATTCTTGACGGATTTTCCCTCATTAACAGCTCGTAGAAGTAAGACCTTAGCAGATCATTTGGTGTCCAGTCATTTTTGTGAACCCACATTACATCTAGTGGGACATCAATTGGTTGGCACATTTGCTTGTGGGGGCTGTTCAATTTGTAGCTTTGTTTGTGATGATAAAGAAATCTTTAGTCCTATCAAAAATGTATTCTTAAAATTTAGATATTTTGTGAATTGTAAAACCAAGAATTGTATATATGCTCTTAGATGCCCCTGTAATAAGATTTATGTTGGTCAGACTACACAGCTACTTAAAAGCAGGATACAGAAACATGTTTCACTGATCAAGAATGCTAGTAGGGACAAACTGGGAGGGGATGTCCTTACTTCTGTGGCAGATCATTTCTTGTCAGTCCATCAGGGTGTTACTGATGGTCTACAAGTTATGGGCCTAGAAAAAATTCAAATGGGTATTAGAAGAGGTAATCTTACCCGGAGACTCTTACAGCGAGAGACCTGGTGGATCTTTATGCTGCAGGCGTGTCAACCACATGGTCTGAATGAAGATATGTCATTTACTTGCTCTCTTGATTCATAGAATGTTGTCTTTTTGTATTGTTTATAACTTTTTTTGCTTCTTTTTTAGAGAATGGATATATTGTAGCTGTGTCTACTACTTTTCCATTTAAAGCAAGAAGCTTCCTTTATGATGACGCTCGTGGACTTAATACATGCTTGTATGGTGGCTACGGAATTGGAACTGTTGCAGTTGATAGCAGCTATGGCATTATTTGCTGAGGAAGATCTGTGGATTATTGTAGCTCATTCATATATATACATATATATTTTTTGTTAAGTTATATCATTTTTGATTTATAAGAAGAATGAATATTGTCATGTATTAAACAAAGATCCAAGTTTTTACTTGAATAATACATGAGGACTCTATTGAAATCTGTGGGAGATATATATTGTATAGTATGTATAATTATAATTATTTTTGTTATATGTATATTTATTTTGTTGCCAATCTTTGTCTATCTGGATGCTTACCTTCGGGTCCCATCTTATGGTCATATAGTTTAGAAAGGTGCCCCTTTGACCACGGTAAAGGGAAAATGATTCCCTTCTGTGGATCTGTATTATATCTGGTAGAGCGCTTTATAGTGCTGGGTTTCTATTAGTTTCTATTATTTTTTTCTACCTTTCTACAGTCATATAAAAGGGTGTCAGGCATGCCATTCTGTGTTTGTGAGAGGAGAGAGCAGCATGTTTTTGAGCTAGAGAAGGGGAAATGAAGCTTAGTTTAAGGAGTCTTTTAGGTATGACATTTGTTCTCTGCATTAGGGGAGTCTGGGGGCACTCTGGAGGAGAAGAAGGGAAGAAGTAGGTTGACCCCAATTACCCCAAAATGTGGTGTGACTGACTGGCAAATCACAGAGAGCTGTTGTCCAATTTGCTTGCTGATCTTGCATTTATTGTATCTGTGCTGGGGAAGTCTGGGGGAAGAAGTTGTTGATTTATTTTTTAGTTTTTTTTTAAATTATATATATATATATATATATATATATATATATAAAGAAGTAGAAGTATCAAGCACTTGCAGGTCTTAGACAAAAGTTAAAAAAGGATATTTATTAACTCAACGTTTTGACCAGACAGCGCTGGTCTTCATCAAGTCCTGATGAAGACCAGTGCTGTCTGATCGAAAAGTTGAGTTAATAAATATCCTTATTTAACTTTTTTCTAAGACCTGCGAATGATTGATCCTTCATTTGTATATTCCAGTCCTAATAAAGCACCCAGGCAATATTTGGACCTTGTTAAGTGAGTGTGCTTCCCAGCTCTTTGATATTATATATATGAAAAATGATAAAACTAAAACCAACTATTAAAATAAATTAAAAAAAACATATAATAAAGAAAGAACTAAAAACACTGAAAAATATATAAAAAAATATATATGTGTCTGCCTGAGGACACCCCTCTCACCCACTTTTGGACACTTTGTGGGCAGTACTGTGTAATTTTCTTTCCTCCTGAATTTGTGTGTAAGTGTCACTCTTTTCTTATTATGGGGGCAGAGGCTCAAATGGAGGTGGTTATAGTGTGTGGTGTATGTTTCTCTCACATTCCTCCAGTCTGTCGTGGGCAGGCCAACTGTGTCCATTAAATCTGTTGATTCTTTACTTTTGCTTTTGGACCTTTAACTTGATTTTCCTTTCTCTCTCTTCCTCCCATATAACGTGGGCAGGTTTGCTGTATCCGTCGCTTCCCTACAAGACACCTCCGATATCAAAATCCTTCCTCTGGGACAAATTATAATACTAAGTTCAGTCACGGATTGCTGACTGGGAGCCTTATGTGAGCTCTGTGACTGAGGCAGACTTTATAGACAGCAGATGACATTAAGAATTTTGTTGAGGGATAAAGCAAGACATCACACTCCATCAGTTGTGTACTGTAGAGAAAAAAATAAACACAGTCATTGTGTAGGACTCACAGCTGCTTATTTCTACTATGGCGCACAGAAAAAGTAATATTGTGCTGGGAAATTTTGCACCATAGGAAACATATGAGAAAAATGTCTTGAATAAGAAAAAAATGTGTTAGAATAGGTTTTGGAAGAGGTGAAAAATTTGCTGGTAGAGGTGAAAAGGAGGACAATTTTGCATTGGAGAAAAGTAAAAAAACTTTTGTGAAAATAGAGGAAAATCGTCCATTTTTTTAGTATCAGTAGAATTGCATCAACATCTAGCCCCAGTACTAGTAGCAGCTCCTCAGAAACCCCTCAGTCCATAAAGATCACAGTACGGAGGTACTTCATTCAGGATCCAAATGCTATGACAGAGAAAACCAGGCCAAATGTATTAACAGCAGTACAGATGAGGAGGAGGAGGGGAAGGGATGTGAAGAAGGGTAGCTACCATATAGCAGACATGGAACCACTGCTTTAACCAATAAGTAATGTGTATCAGTAATCTGACAAACAGGATAATGGTAGAAAGCTACTGTAGGAATATATATTATATATATATGTATATATATACATAAACCACTGCAGTCCCTCCCCACTATCACCATACACATATGCCACATTGTAGCTTATACTTTTCTATCTCTTGACATCATCATTAATGTATGCCAGTGTCATTTAAGCAGTAACACATTTTTCAAGGCATAAGTTGCCTTAAGACTTCTATCTTTGACTTTCAGACACTTATTTCTCCACTGCAGCCCTCATACACTTATTTCTCCACTGCAGCCCTCAGAAGAAGTAATGTTGTGGTAGGAAATGTCACACCATAGAAAATTTGTTGGAATTGGCAAAAAGGAGAAAAAGTTTGCATAGCAGAAAAGTGGAAAACTTTAGCAAAAAAAAAAAACAAAACAGAAAAATCTACCTTTTTCACACGTCATGCTGGAAATGTTTCTCACTTTTCACACACCTCTACTTATGAAGGCATGTCCCTAAACTCAGGGGTCCATTAATTAAACATGGCCCATTCTGTTCTGCTTTGCTAGGTGGATTGTGAGTTGAATTGGACAACAGTGTATGTGCTGTGTATGCTTACCTATGGTACAACAGCATAAATCCAAGTAATATGTGCATGAGTTTTGTGCTCTGCATTGCTTTGCAATGCACTGGAGACATCTCTGCTATGTAACCTGTAAGAAACCAGAACATTCACACACATAAATTGGATGAATAGGTATTTTTTTATTTGTGGGAAACATCACAAATGGGGCTTTTTTATTATTTTTTCAGGGGGGGACATTTGAAGGAGCTGCATAGGTGAATGCCCACATAGTCTATCTTGTGATTCTGGGGATTTTTGTGGTTGGTGCAGGGGTCACACTGCAGGGGGATGTGGTTGCAGTGGACACCTCAGTGGATTGATGCTCCCTCTCAGGCTGCATGTTCTCCCTCCCGCAATTCTATGAACATCTGGCCCATCATGTCCATCATTCCTCTGCGGAACTGCCAGATCTCAGTGGTCAGAATTGCCTACTGGGATTCAAGGGCACAGAGGGTAGCTGTGTTTCTCTGGGCATCCTTTTGCAACCTCCTCAGGTATCTTTTGGTTCTACTGGACTCCCTGAGCTGCCTCCTCTGGATGCTCAGGCACTCTGTTTCCATTACTATGCTTTGCCTACTTGTGGACAAGAGACGTGGCCGGAGATGTTGGACTATCATGGGCTGGTGGTGGCTCCACAATGTCCTCTGCCTCTTCCTGCTGGCCATTGTTTCCCTCCACCTCTTCTTTGGATTTTACTGGTGGTGGTGGTGAGAGGTGTTGTGGGCCTGTTGGTGGGGGCCCAGCATGTGTGGAGCCTGAGGATGCAAGTGTCCCCACCACATCTATCTACTCTGATCTTGCCATGAATGGCTGAAACTCTGGTTGAAGATGTGGTGGTGGGGGGTGAATTCCTTCTGCTGTTGAGGGTGCTGTGCTCCCCAGTTAGGTCCAGATGTTCAAAATCCAGTGGCCATGGGTCATTCCATGGCCATTGGTATCCAGCTCCTTCCTAGCTGGGTGTGGAGTGGGCTCCTGCTGTCATGCAGTGGGTAGCTATGGTCTTTCAGTGGGACCATATACCTCATAATGTGGTGTTGTCACCAAACAGGGCATCCAGTGCCTTCCCAGTGGTGGTGGTTGGGCCACCAAATATTGGCCTGATGTGGAGGGAGGAATCCATCTCCCAGACGGCATCCAGTTGGTGACTGTGAGGGTGGCAGCCTTTGTTCAGAGGGTGGTGGTGGTAGCCTATACTCAGAAGGTGGTGGTGGTGGTTATGGTGCCCTCATGCTTGTCTCCTATTCTGGTCCCTCAAGGGGTAAGTCATTGTGGACGGTGTCATATGCTTCCTTCTCACTGCCCTCCTGCTGTGCTGCAGTCATGGATGATGTGTGAGGAAATGAAATGGTGTGATTATTCTCCTGAGCTATATCAGAGGAATTCAAGACTTTGACAGTGACAAGAGAATCCTTGAGTGCAATGTATGGGATACCAGCCTGGTAATCAATGATTGATGGGCTTGACAGATCCTCTACATTGATATAAGCCACCTACAGTAGTTGATATTTTGTTCTCATGTTTATCCTGAAGAGTGTGGATAGCAATCAATAGCTCCTTGTCATCCCCACTCTTCAAGTTAACCAAAGCTTAACCATCACAGTTCTTCTGAGACAAACTGATTGAATGTACAACACATAGGTCTTGACCGCAAAAACACTAGGTCCTTGCCATCCCCACTCCTCAGGATACACACAATAACCAAGAAATGATTTCTACTTAGTTGTCAATATCTTTGAATGGTGCATTACTTTGCTTTGAGGCCCTAGTGTTTTGGCATTAGGGGCATATGTGTTTTTTGGGTACAATGTTTTTGTTAGACCTTATGGATACGTTTAACATTGCGGTGAAACATGACAAAGCTTCATGTGATAACTTCATTACAGGTATTGTTTGGGTGGAGTGAGTGTCATGATAAGTGGTGGGCAAAAAGTGAGAAAAATTTCCCTGCGTGATTTTTCATTTTTTTGTGAAATTTTTCTCTTTTTCTCCAATGCAAAATTATCCTCCTTTTCACCTATTCGAGCAAAATGTTCACCTATTCCAACACATTATTGTCCTGTTCTAACACATTTTTCTCCAATTCTAACACAGTTGTCTCCTATTCTAACACATTCTAATACATTTTTCTCCTATTTCAACACATTTTTTCTTATTCCAACACATTTATTTTTCTATGTTTAATATGGTGCAACATTTCCCAGCATAATATTACTTCTTCTGAGGGCTGTAGTGGAGAAATAAGTAGCTGGAAGTCAAAGTTGTGAATCCTACAGCAACCTATACCTTGAAAAATGTGTTAGCATTCAGAATGCCTTTGTCCTTTGCCCACAACACTTACTTCTTGCTTAAGTGACACTGGCACATATTCATGGTGATGTCAAGTGATTAAAAACAAATAAAGTACAACCTACAATGTGGCAGATGTGTATGATAGTGGTGGTGGGGGACTGGCGTGGTGTGATTGCTGGGACCCAGACAAACTGCATCCACCCCGGGAGGAGAGGGATCATCATCATTTATTGATCATGCTGCAGCAATGATTACTGCAGTCAGTTTTTGCACTAACACTTTTTTTCCATGCCCCTACACTTCCTATACCTTTCCCCCACCTGCTTGTGCATTTGCTAGACATTACTCAACTACTATGTGTGTTTTTACTCTCTACAGTACACAACTGATGGAGTGTGATGTCTTGCCTTGGTTCTTAACAATGTTCTCAGTGTCATCTGCTCAGTCACAGAGATACCAGTCAGCTGTCTAATATATTTATTTGTTTAATTATTTAAGTGCTTTATTTATTTATTTATTTTTTTAATCACAGTTAGTCGCCCAAAAAATATATATAACTAAAAAACAAAATCAGCAACTTCTTTCTCCAATTTTCCCAAGCACAGAGACAATAAAAGTAAAATTAGCAAGCAATTTGGTCCCCAGGTGCCAGTGTTTTGCCAGTCAGTCACACAAAATGTTGGGTTATTTTGGGTCAACCTCCTTCCTCCCTTCTTCTCCCCCATTGTGCTCCCAGACTCCCCTACTACAGAGAACAAATGTCCTTACTAAATGACTCCCTACCAGTCAGCTGTCTAATATACGTATTTGTTTAATTATTTCGTTTTTTTATCTATTTTGTTATTTATTTATTTTTTATCACAGTTAGTCCCCCAAAAAATATATATAACTAAAAAATAAAATCAACAACATCTTTCTCCAAACTTCCCCAGCACAGAGACAATAAAAGTAAAATCAGCAAGCAGAGAACGAATGTCCTTACTAAATGACTAAATGACTCCCTAAAACTAAGCTTCAATTATTTTTCCTACCTTCTCTAGCACAAAAACTTGCTACTCTCCTCTCAAAAACACAGAATGGCATGCTATGAGAGCCTGACAGCCTTGTAAATGGCTGGAGAAAACTTTCGTGAGGTGGAGATTTTCAATGCAATGAGCTAAGTGAAAAAGCTGGAAAAAGCAGGACAAACTGCATTTTTTTGTGGGAAATTTTTCACGAAGCAGAAAGTGCCATTTTTCGACAATTTCAGTTTGTGGCAAACATTTTTGCCCATCCTTAGTCATGATCAACACAGCAACCAGTGGGTTAAATCTTTACTTGTACAGGATTTTTCCTGCTGAAACCTTCCCATATCTGCTGGGATTGTTCAGTATTCTTAGGGTACTTAGAGTCCTTAAGGTCCCTCAGCCCCAGCCTGGTATATATTGGAGCAGTGGCTTTCATGGCCTGCCTGTGCTTCCCCTGAGTGTTTCTGTTGTGGTCACCAGGATCTACCCATCATACCACTGTCACAGCTGTCCCTGGCCTCTGTGTGCCTCTCCTCCATCAGGTCCCCCTCTGCCCAGCTGGTCTTCCTCTCCCACTCCTTCCCTCATTGGTCATGACCTCCTGACCTTCCTCTTCTCCTGCTCCTCTCCCAATCCCTCTTTCCTCCTCTCCCTGTCATCAAGCACCGACTCACACTCAGGCACTCACATAGGTCCTCACAGATACACCTGATCAGACTCACAGATACACCTGATCAGACTCCCTCTCTAACACTCCCTTGCTCTCACTGAATCACACTGTTGTGCAATTTGTTATAAACAAAAAGATATGTGTGTGTTTGTGTATGTAAGCATGTATGGAAAATGTGCAAAGGTGTATTATGTGTAGTTATAGGTGTAAGAACTCTCTTCTTTCCCAGGTTCTACTACCTCGCTTGAATGAATGCTCCTATCTCTCTCTATCACTATCCTCCGCTCCTGGGTCCTGTGCTTTATCTCACAGAAACTCAAAACAAAGGCAAGTTATGTCAGTTATTTTGGGGTATAGATAGGTGTATTTGAATGTACTTGATACTTTTGTGTATTGTGATTGCTTGCGAGTTTGAACTTGTCTTGATAACGTTTAGCGTTGCTACATAACAATGACCGTTATCTTTTTCCTTTGAACTTGACATATTGTATCTTCTTTATCATCAGTTTTGAAAAAAAGCAAAGTCAAAAAAAGGTGCAATGCAGGTTTTGACGCTACTTGAGTTTTTTTGGTCCTAGGTTAATTAGCGATTCTGGTAGATGGAGAATTGAATACTACGTAAATCAGATTTGGCTAACGATCATTGGCCTTTTTGACCTTAATGGCAGTTTTACTGGACACAATTCAATCAAGGCCAAAGTATGTACATATACTTGCTAGTTCTTCCTCTGCTAAAGGCATTAAATATTTACAGAAAAATAATATTCTTATTCATTACTTAAAAAATTTTACTAGTATAATGACACTGCATGCAAAGTTTACAAATTTGTTAATTAAGTAATTGAGCAGTTCCACAATTAAGTAATGTAAGAATACTAAGTAATATATGTATTAAATTGCTTTTCTAATTAAAAAGTTGTGCTTATTGCAAAGTAAAACAAAAATGAATTTGAAAGTCAAGAGACTAATGTTAATTTTCAATACCTGTAAAACCCGATCTAGAATGATCCTTACCAATACTTTTTCACTTATAAAAACGAGTTTCTATGACCACAAAATATGTACATATGGCAATGCACTACAATGTGAACTCATAAATAACAAAATATGCATTTTATGTGCATTATACAAAGTGCTATAATTAGAGAATAGCATAGACTGTGACAATAAACTTAGGGAAAGCAGGATCACATCCTCATTAAGATCCCACCGGAAGCACAAAAACATGTATGAGTGGGAGACAAACCAGTAGTAGCATGTCAGAAGTGCAACATCTAGTAGCAGTAGAATCACTCCTAAAGATCATGGGTCTAAGGGGCACTTAAAGGGATTGTAATGTTTCATAATAAAAGCAGCTCTAATTACTCATCATAGTATTTGGGCCTTGGAGAGTGTCATTTAAATTCTGTCAGAGTTGTAGTTCAAGAATAATTGAATGGTAAAGGATCCCCCTCCCACCCCTTTTACTGATATAACACTGTTCAGCTCAGAGCAACAGGGAGGTGCCCAAGTAGATTGCAGAGAAGGACAAGCTTCAATTAAGATAAGGGAAAAAGTTGAAAAACCTTTCAAGGGGGGCAGGGTTTTAATTGTTCTCAAAGTAAGAAGATTGTCCCTTGCTGTTATCTGTCTGTTCAAGCAACCAGATTCCACATCTGAGGTGAGCAGTGTTACACTAGGTAAAAGGGGCAGGAGGGGGGATCTTTATCATTCAATTACTCTTAAACTACAACTCTGACAGTATTGAAATAACACTCTCTATGGCTCAAATACTATGAAGATTAATTGGAGCTGCTGTTTTTGTGAAACATTACTATCCCTTTAACAGTGATGTAGTTTTATCAGAAAGTGAACCAACATTTCTTCATTTACAATAACACCCATGGCTCCTGCTACTGTTCTGTAAATGCAATCCACACTGGAGTATGACTGAATTTGTTGGAGATGTGAAGTCATAGAGTAGCTTCAATTGCTACCACCAACGCTTACACCTCAACCTCCACAAGTCATGTTCTTAAAGCAATAACGTTACACAGTTTATATAAAAGAGTAAAAAAGGACTAAAATAGTCAAAAAGTGTGTTTGTAGAATGGAAAACTTGCCAAAATGTTGGCAATGGACATGCTGCCCTTACCTTTTGTTGAAAAGAGAGGTTCTAAAGAAAAGGAAAGATGTCATGTGTCATGTGTTGCACTCTACTGGCATATCCAAAGCTGCAGTTATTTTTCTAGAATGGCTGTGCCAAGCAGTTGGTTAATGTTGTGGGCAAATGACAAAAGGACTCATCCTGCTAACAATTTTTTCAAGGTTCATGTTGCTGTAGTTTTGCCATGGAAAATTCACTGGCTGTGTAAAAAGACAGACATGTTATGTATTTTCTATGGTTAGGACATTTAACAGGAAAATCAAGAAATTTTCTTTGAAAATTTCTGCTAGAGATATTTTTTTTGTCCACTAATAATACATTCTAAAAAAAAAAAAAAAAAAGAAGAAGACTGTGTGATCTTCTATTCCCAGCTAAGATGTCCCACTCTTTTGTTAGTGCACTGAACTACCTAGATGATCATCTCTGATGCCACTTACGGTATGCTGTATTATTAATATTATTATGCATATTATCTTTTGATTCACATTAATGAATACTAAATGGAGTATCCTTATGCCAAACATTTTGTTCTCTATTTAAATCTAAGGCAACTGTGAAGAATTAAACAAACTGATTTCCTGGAATAATTCTGAAGTAAATCAACTGCACCATAAATGAAAACTCCCAATGGTTAAAATTATACTTTTAATCCATTGATTTCTAGGAAGGTCTCCAACACATTGCAAAGTTCTGAGTTGGAGACCTCCCTATCATTTAAGGGGTTACTCCATTTAAATGAATGGAAACATTTGGAATATTTGTTTGTCCTCTATGGTACTGCTGGTTTGCTCCAAAATTGAAGCAATTTGTATTAGTACAATAACCTTAATGTACACCTCCGTCATCTCTTTTTGTGTGCTTCTTATATCATTGCATTTTTCTTACATGTTAGAGGCTTTAGATGAGTCAACAATCTATTGTCTCTAAGACAGTTTGACATTTACAGTAGTTTAAAAAATCTGGTGGTTTATTGCAATATTTAGGACATTCTGCTTGGCACTTATTTGATAAAGGGATGGTAATGTTTCATAATAAAAGAAGCTCTAATTAATCATCATAGTATTTGGACCTTGGAGAGTATCATTTCAGTTCTGTCAGAGTTGTAGTTCAAAAGTAATTCAATGACAAAATATCCCCCTCCCGCCCCTTTTACTGATGTAACACTGCTCAGCCAGAGCAGAAGGGAGGTGCCAGGTAGACTGCAGAGAGGGACAATCTTCAATTAAGATAAGGGAAAAACCTGAAAAACTTGTCAAAGGGGGCAGGGCTTTCATTGTTCTCATACAAAGAAGATTGTCCCCTTCTGTTATCTGTTGGTCTTACAACCAGATTCCACATCTGAGAAGAGATGGCTTACACTAGGTAAACAGGGAGGGAGGGGAAACTTTGCTTGTGAATAACTCTCAAAACATAAAGGTTTGAGAGATAAGACTTATATCGTTCTTCATGTTTTTTAATGCCTACAAAATAAAATAAAGATAAAACAAAGTATTACTATCCCTTTAAATAGTGGGAGCAATGGTCTTACTCTGATCAGCAGGGTTGGGTGAAAATTGGTACAAAGGAATCAAAAAGGCAAAAAGTAGCAATGTCTTCCATGGGAATAATTGCAGAGGGTCTGTTTTCACTAAGTTTTCTCATCATTGAAATCAATAACAATTGATCATCAAATAAAAAAAAGTTCAGATACTTTTGCCCCATGAAAACAATGGGAATTATAATTTTCCAACAAATAATTTGCTCTTTCCTCTTTAATATTGATTAAACTTTCTGCCATTGTAGCAAAACACAATATATAATAGTAAAGATAGGAGGAAACAGCACGTCTGGGGGAATTTTCATAGAAAACATAAATGTGTTCAGAAGTTGACTACCCCTGATTTTCAATAATAAAGTAGATCTGTATGAGATTAGAGTTCCTATATACCAATTCCACAATCTATAAAAGCATTTCATTAATTGAAAAGCAAAAAATCACAAAGCAGTTTAAATAGAGTAAGACTTACAGCTGTGTGGAGACAGGTGCACTTTATTTTAATAAATATTACATACCTACTTTCCCTTATAAATTGTGCAATACTATAAGTTTCAAAGAGGGTGATTTACTAAGAACTGGTTGTCTTCTGGAAGACACCAGTTGTTGAAAAGGAGAGAAATACATTTCTCCAAATTCCCATGCATTTCAAAGGGGATTTTAACCCTTTGAACTCTAGATAGCTCTCCAAATAATTGAGAAGCAATGAGCTGGAGCCTTTTCTAAAATCCAGGTAGTTAAAAGCCCCATTTATAATAATGGAAATGTTTAATTGTTCCCTATGGCAGGGCTGCCTTCAGGGGGATACAGTCTTTATCCGAGTATGGTGCCCAGCCAACCAAGGGGTCCCACCTCCCTGATCACACAAAGGTACTCACAGCACTTGCAGGGTAGGGGGACCATGTGAAAAGGGGCCCCAGATGACCAGACAGTCCAACAGGGACTTTTGAGGATCTCCAGATGATCGCCATTTTAAGTATGTTCTGTAGGTAGAATAGAAGAGAACTGGAGCGCACCTCTACCTCAGTCTTCCAGTTCATATTATCCTATATAATAATTCACTAGGATGTTTGTCACGATGCAGTCATGCACAATAGAGACTGCCTGCTTTCAGGCAGTCTCTGCTGTGCATGATTGCATCGCGTGAGTAAGATGACACAAGACTGCATGATGTGGAGCAGTGAGGTAGCGGCCTCTTAACCCTTTGAGTGCCAGAGGGGTACACAACGTATTGCCCTCTGGAACTCAAAGGGCTAACATTACCTGGACCTTGGACCATGTACATGAGGCTTTTACACTAGTACCTCATATTAGTGCAGTTCCACAGGGTCTGCCTTTATGTACACTTCCAGATTGCAGTGAACATGCATGAGGAGGGAGTTTCCTGATTTTTTTATTTGTATTGGGCACCAAGATTTATGATGGCAGCCCTGCCCTACTGTGCAGTTGGCTTGTTCCAGAATTGTTCCAAATCTTTATATAATATTAGCCTTACAAATTTTCTCTATACAGTATTTCTTTTCTCACATAAAGATATGCAAGTTAACCCTTTAAATATTTCATCACTAACATCTTGTTATACAGAACCTCATCCTCCGAAACTGTATTAAATTAAACATTTGCCACTCCTAAAAAGAAAAGTTAACCTTTGGTTCTTGGAGACTTTAATGTTAATTGTCTGGACTCCAGGAACGAAAAATTCTGTTCATTGTTAAAAACATCAAACATATCACAGCTAATCTCCTCCCATACTCGCATAAATATTAAAACATCCAACCATACTCTGCTAGACCTGATACTTTCATCCTGCCCAAGTAGAATCCAAGCATCAGGTGCACTAGCAAATGTGTTTAGCGACCACTCCATAGTATACTGTGTTCGCAAAATAAAACCAATCAAATCATGTCCAAAAGTCATAACTGCTAGATCATTTAGAAAATTTAATCTCCAGTCTTTCCTAAATGACTGAAGAAATTGCCCGTGGTATAGAATACACCTTATATCTGATCTAGACTCAGCAATTGACTTTTTTGACTCAGAATTCTCACAGGTCTGTAATACCCATGTCCCACTAAGGAAGATTAGGGTAAGGGGGGCCATCTACCCTGGGTCTCTGCTAATCTGTTTGAATGATACAGTTTCAGAGATGCACTATGGACAAAATGAAACTGGCTCCGTTAATGATCACACTGCATACAGATAATGAAGTGGAATACTTGCACAAAGTAAACCAAACTAGCAAAAGCTCAATATTTTTCTGACAGCTTGAACAATAACATTTCAAAACCAGCCAAATTCTGAAAGGTTATTAAAAACATCTACAACCCTCCTAATCACTCTCACCCATCAACTATAACCATAGGCAAAGAAACGATACAGTGCCCTATAGCAATAGCTAATGCGTTTAACAACTACTTTGTTGGATGTGTCACCACTCTGATAACACAAAACAAAAGTAATTCTGAAGCAGAAACATACACAGAACAGCTTCTGTCACATGCTACTTGGTCCAGTGATGCTAATGAATTTAATTTTATGCCGGTAAATGATAGTGAAATATATGACTACCTCCTTAACCCAAAAATGAAACCTCAATCTGGCGCTAACCAGCTATCAGCAATGTTATTAAAGCTCAGTGCCTCGGTCACTGCCCATCCTATTACAACCCTAATTAATGCCTCCCTGTCATCTGGGTATATGTCCAAAGCCAGGAAAGTAGCTAGAATTGTGCCTATCCACAAAACTGGGAATAAAAATGTTGCATCAAATTATAGACCAACATCCCTACTCCTCACATTGGCAAAAATCCTAGAGAAATATGTCCATGTACAACTATATATGTACTAGTGCTGAAGGCCCATGTACACGGGCCAAATTGGCAGCCAACGGCCCCGGCTACTGCCTCGGTTGCTGCCCCAGAGCCGGGGCACTGGGCCATTAGGAGCTCCCCGCTCTGGATCAGCAAAGCTCTGAGTGCAAACAGGCACGTGACTGATCGTTCCCAACTGCTCATGTGCTGTTACGCACACAGGGAGCAACTCATTATAGCGCTTTATGTAATTTAGATTATCGGCTGACCAGTTTTTTCACCCCCCTTCAATCAGGCTTTCCTTCAAATCACTCTACAATTACTACCCTCCTATAAGTAACCAATGATATCCAGACTGGCATGGAAAATGGTGAACTATTTTCCTAGATTTTGTAAAGGCTTTTGATACAGTAGAGCATAATATTCTGATAAGGAAACTCCAACATTCAGGATTAGATAATAATTCTCCAAACTGGTTCTGAACCTATTTATCAGACAGAATGCAATATATGTCTGTTGCTGACAATACTTCCCTTCCACTCAAAGTAACCAGTGGGGTTCCCCAAGGCTCCATCCTTGGACCTCTTATATTTTCTCTATTTATAAATGATGTATCCATGGTTTGCAAAGCATCTTCTATACACATGTATGCAGATGACACTATAATATACTAAAAATTAAAATGTATGACATCTTAAGGGCATATTACAGCATGATGTCTCTGTAAGCTGAAAGATGGATAGCAAAGAACAAACTGTTGTTAAACACTGACAAAACGGTCACAATGTTATTTGGTACAAAGCATAAACTGCTTAATCTCTCCAATACCAATCTATCCATTGTAACAGAGTCTAATCATAAATTGGCCCCAGTGGACTCCTACAAATATCTTGGTATGTGGCTTGATGCCTACCTCACTTTTGGTCTCCATATTGATAAATGAATGTCCAAACTTTATCCCAAAATAGGTGCTCTATTTATAAACAAATCTTGTTTAAATCCAATGGTAAGAAGACATATTGTATAACAGATGTAAATGCCAGTCATAGACTATGGGGATGTAGTATATGCTCCCACAGCACAAATCCATATTGCTAAAATTGACACTCTGTATAACTCATTATGCCTCTTTATCCTCTAATGTAATTACGCAACCCATCATTGTGATATGTATGAAGAACTAAATTGGCTAACACTCAAACCTAGACGTGCCCTTCACCTCTCTTTCATGGTTTATAGCCACTTCTCTAGAAAACTACCACATTACCTCAGCAATATGGTGACTCCAGCTCTCCATACTAACTATAATCTCTGCTCCCCTGCTAACAACTCACTGAGTGTTCCACAATACAAGAAAGAAGCCGGTCGATCTGCCTTTTCCTTCAGAGCTCCGAAAATCTGTTATAATACCTGAAAACATCAGATCTTCTCCCAGTCTAAAATCCTTAAAAATAACTGCTTCTTAATATCTAAAAACAATATTCAACTGTATATAACATTTTTAGTGTGTATATATATTTATTATGTCTCTGTATTTATGCAAATATGCAACTCTTTGCTGTAACCATTCCAGGATATACTTGAAAACGAAAGAAATTTCAATGCATTCTTCCTGGTAAAACATTTTCTAAATAAATACATTTGTTAAAACACATTGAAAAGTATATAAAAAAAATAAAACAGAAGCTACCTTTCCTTGTGGTTGTTGCTGGATCTCTGCTTTGGGATCTGGTGGGTCAGTCTCATCACATCTCACAATAAGCGAGATGTGTGTTTGCAGGAAATGCTCAAGGATGATACATTTCTTATGGTACTCTTTCCCACTCACACAGCCTTAGATTTCTCATCTTGGAGTATACATTTTTCTCTGTCTTATTTCACGTGTGTGTTCACATAATTGAATTCTTTGTGAACTATTTAAGCTTCTCACTATACTTGTTGCTTAGTTATCTTATTTCACCTTGCTACTTTGTGTTACTTTGCCAGCCTATGCATCTCTTGTTCTATCATTTCTGTTTGTTACAATAACACAATAAACGCAAGTACAATATTCTTCTCTCATAAAAAACCAAACATTTTTCATGGGAATACTCAAGTGTACTTAGTGTAAGAGATGAGTAAAACATCCACAGTTCATTTCATGGATAAATTCTGAGGACCTAAAACATTTTTAAATCCATCAAACTCATCTGAAAAGAATTATACACTTAGGTAAAAAATTATTTGATCCCCTGCTGATTTTGTACGTTTGCCCACCGACAAAGAAATTATCAGTCTATAATTTTAATGGTAGGTTTATTTGAACAGTGAGAGACAGAATAACACATTTCAAAATAGTTATAAATTGATTTGCATTTTACTGAGTGAAATAAGTATTTGACCCCTTTGTAAAACATGACTTAGTACTTGGTGGAAAAACACTTGTTGGCAGTCACAGAGGTCAGATGTTTCTTGTAGTTGGCCACCAGGTTTGCACGCATCTTAGGAGGGATTTTGTCCCACTCCTTTTTGCAGATCCTCTCCAAGTCATTAAGGTTTTGAGTAGGGATGGGCATAAATTTCCGCCTCAAACTGAAATCGGTGAAAAATGGCACTTTCCTCTTAGCGAAAAATTTCCCGCTAAAAGTACAGATTTTCCGCTTTTTTCACCCATTGAAATCAATGGGAACATAGAAGTTACACACAACACATTACAAATAATAGTTTATTTCCCAAAGGCTTTGTATAAAAGGGGCATGAGGGTGCCTTTGTTGGTGGGGTGTGGTGAAAGAATCAGTTGAACAGGGAATGTTTTTGGGAGGTTGTTTACTGGGATTGGGGGGCACTTAATAAAAAAGAAATACTAAATAAAATAAAATAACCATAAGACATGGTATAAAGGGGTCTGAGGAGGATGCCTGTGTTGGTGAATGAATGAATCATTTGAACAGGGAATTTGTTTTGGGCGCTTTCTTGACTGCTACTGGGGGGGACAGTTAATAAAAAAATAAATCAATAAATAAAATAAGACATTTGTATTTAAAGTGACAGAGACAGGAACCCCCTGACATTAGTCCTGAGAAAAAAATAAAAATGCTGTACTGGCTTAATGCCAGCAGGTCATGTTGGCCAGTGGCCACTGTCAAATGTCCTCCTGAGTCCTGAGTTGCAGCTGTTGTTTGTACTGCTGCTGATGAGTTGTTTAAGTAACGTGGAAGATGGATGATGAAGGTTCCACTTGCCACATCTGGCTCCAGTGATGAGCCTGAGGCAGTAGCAGAAGAATAAGTAGCCCCCAGTATATGTGGAGGAAGTTGACCATTAAATCTTCTCCACCTGCCCCTCCTCCAAAATCATCATGGATGTATTAGAATATATATTTTTCCATTGAGAACAGGAACTGTGGCTTCCATCAGCAACTGCAATGTGCACAGTGTGTGTGTGTGGTAAATAATATTTGGGGGCACAACTGTATCCAAACACCATGACACCCAAAACCAAGTACTGCTGCTGTCACTGTACCCCTTGTCCAGACCCTGCTAAGGACACATGACAACTTGCTAACAGTTTAATAGTAATGATGAACCCTCCCTGCCAGAATCCTACCATATTCAGATTCCACCTGATGACCTGGTATCGATTCTCCTCCACCACACTGGCATGTGTGGTCAGTGCACCACACAGTGTGCAATGGATAGAGATGAACTGCCATCATTTGGCGGGAGAGGTAACGATGACTGAGGTGGATTGGCAGGAGATGTACTTGTTACCCTAGAGGAAGAAGGTGATGATGATGGCGAGCTAGTTGTTTTGCTCATTATGGAACTTCCAGTGTCTGCCTGGGTTTCTTTATTCTTCCTCCTCTTTGATCTCCACCTTTCTGGAGAATCAGGGGGTACAGTAACAGCAGTGCTAGATTTCTGTAACAGGTGTTTGGCTTTACCATACTTGGAGTAAATGTCATGGTGTCTGTGTTTCATGTGTGTTATCAGGGTGGTTGTACCAAGGTGTGTTCCCTCATTTCCCCTTCTCACTAACTTGTCACAAATTTTGCACTGTACCATTGTTGATGATGACTGCACTGTACCTGCAGGAAGAGAATAATAGTCCCACACCCATGACTTCTGAGGGGAGGGATAGGGAACAGGTGGAGAAGAACAACCTTTTTCTTCCTGTCCTCCACATTCCCCTTCAATTTCTGTGGCAGCAGATAATGTTACTGCTGTTGCTTCTACTGCCTCAGATTTAGCACTGCAACTAGGATCAGGAGGAGTATTGCTACTGCTGCCAAGTGGAACCTGTCCTAGTCCCGCATTACTTGTTGACCCCATTCCCACTGTGTCCACGGTGGTCTGTGGCACACTGGCCTGCTCCTCAACACCCTGCTGCCCTTTCATTTCAGCAGCAGCAGAAGTTAGAGCAGTTGCAATTTCCGGTAATTTCAAAAGCTGACTGCTGGTGGTGGTGGTGATGCCCATCCTCATCCCTGTCTTCCATTCCTTCTCAGTTTCTGATAAAAAGGCCATCAATGTCACTTCCACCCCAGCTTCTCCAACACCACCACTAGTCCCTATGTGCTGCTGCTCTATTCCAGACATCTCACTGATGCTTGGGGAGGTGATGAGCAATGTGACAGAGGGTCCTCTGCTGTCACACATGGCATAATTTTCTCCTTCCCCCCGAGTACTACAAGAAACACTAGCAGGAGGCAAAGTAGCAGGTTCAACAATAATGGCAACACATCTGACAGCAGGTACAACACTAGTGGCTGCAGGTACAGCAATGGTGGCACTGGCAACAGGGGTAGCACGTCTTGCAGCAGGCACAGACAGCTGACCTGTCCTGCTCTCACTAGTACTACCCTTTACTCCCTCCCTTCCCATTCCCTTTTCTCCCTTCTTTCCCTTTCCCTTTTCTGCCTCCCTTCCAATTAAATTCCCCAAGATCCCTTGGGGTGATTTAGGGGGACTGGACAGCATTGGTAAATGTCACGGTTTGTTTTGACTCTCAGACACAGAGTTAAGATAAAAACACAACTTTATTGAAAGTTTAAAGAGAACCCTCGCGGGTTTAGCATACACACATAACAACACGTGATTTGTACAATGCAATGTAGAATAGTGGTACAGTGAATAATAGTAAGGCTCTACCAGCCTTGCCAATACCGGGTAAGGCAACCTTAAGACTGGCACAATATGGAAATAGGTTCTATCGGTCTTACCAATACACCGGGCAAGGCAGCCTGGAGGCTTGCATAACGAAAGAGGAGGCTCTACCAGCCCTGCCAATATACCGGGCAAGGCAGCCTAGAGACTGGCACATTGAGAGAAGAGGCTCTACCGGCCTTGCCAATATACCGGGCAAGGCAGCCTTGAGACTGGCACAACGAGAGAGGAGGTTCTACCGGCCTTGCCAATATACTGGGCAAGGCAACCTTGTGACTGGCACAATGAGAGAGGAGGCTCTACTGGCCTTGCCAATATACCGGGCAAGGCAGCCTCGCTAGGCCCAGAGAACTGCAAGTACTGGTGCATATGCGGAGATGGCCTCAGCAACTAGACATTGATGGAGTAAACTAGTCACCTATAATGGACACACAGAGGCCTTACCGGGGCTGTATATAGGCAGTGAGCACCCAGTAATGATGGAGCAAATCAGTACCCACGTACTGGATGAACTATACAAGACAATTCCGGTGCTGAAAGGAATGCAGCAAGCAACCGGTACAAATGGAGCGAACCAGTACCCGCGTACTGGACTACACAGACTCTACCGGTGCTGAATGGAACGCAGCAAGCTACCAGTTAAGTATGGAGCAAACCAGTACCCGCGTACTGGACTACACAGGACTCTACTGGTGCTGAATGGAACGCAGCAAGCAACCGGTTACATATGGAGCGAACCAGTACCCGCATACTGGACTACACAGGACTCTACCGGTACTGAATGAAATGCAGCAAGCAACCGGTTACATATGGAGCGAACCAGTACCCATGTACTGGGCTACACAAGACTCTACCGGTGCTGTATGGAACACAGAAAGCAACCGGTTATATATGGAGCGAACCAGTACCCGCATACTGGACTACACAAGACACTGAATGATAAGAACGTTCCCCAAGGCGACGTGAAGGAGGAGACACTCTGCACGCGATCCAGGAACAGGAACACAGCCAGGCCAGAACAGGAAACAGGAACAGTAATGGCAGCTAACCGGATCAGGGACGGCAGCAGGAACAACAGTCCAAACCGGATCAAGAACGGAGGCAGGAACCAAGCTGTCAGGCAGGTACACAGGCGATCTCTGGAGAGTAGTATAATCAGTCACGGCCCAGGAAGCTCAGGAATACAGTGCAGGTGCTAGCGACATAGAGACACCACGAAAAGGCAACCAAAGGGTGCCCAAGCCCAGTCTATATAGGCAATACTGGGCGGGCTGAAGACAGGCAGCCAATGGAAAGCCCATTCAAGTAACTGACAGGAAAAGGCAGCAATTACGGGCACCGTGATAGTACAGTAGTTGTCCCTTCCTCCTCAGACTCAGTGGACACATAATGGTCCTTCCAGCTCCTCCATTGATTATTTTTTACCCTGCTCATAGTGATTGGAGACACTATGAGCCTCTCCTGTGACACGTTTTGCAAAATATCACAAGAGAACAGCACAGCACGTCTATCTCACTCTGTAGCTGCTTCTATTGTGTCTGCCTTCAGTAAAAACTTCACGTTTTTATAGTGGAAGTGTAGAAACAACATAAATTTTGGCCAATGTGCGAAAAATGCGAACATTTTAACCGCTGCATTTAAAGCAGATTTTCCCACGAAAAAGCGGGTAGCAATGTGGTTTTTGCAAAATTTCCCACGGAACACAGCAACAACTTTCGCCCACCCCTAGTTTGAGACTGATGTTTGGCAACTCGAACCTTCAGCTCCCTCCACATATTTTCTATGGGATTAAAGTCTGGAGACTGGCTAGGTCACTCCGGACCTTAACGTGCTTTTTCTTGAGTCACTCATTTGTTGCCTTGGTCGTGTGTTTTGGGTCATTGTCATGCTGGAATACCCACCCACGACCCATTTTCAATTCACTGGCTGAGAGAAGAAGTTTCTCACCCAAGATTAGATGGTACATGGCCCTGTCCATCGACCCTTTGAAGCAGTGAAGTTGTCCTGTCCCCTTAGCAGAAAAACACCCCCAAAGCATAATGTTTCCACCTCCATGGTTGATGGTGAGGATGGTGTTCTTGGGGTCATAGGCAGCATTCCTCCTCTAAACACGGCGAGTTGAGTTGATGCCAAAGAGCTAAATTTTGGTCTCAACTGACCAAAACACTTTCACCCAGTTCTCCTCTGAATCATTCAGATGTTCACTGGCAAACTTCAGACGGGCCTGTACAAGTGCTTTCTTGAGCAGGGGGACCTTGCTGGTGCTGCAGGATTTCAGTCCTTCACGACGTAGTGTGTTACCAATTGTTTTCTTGGTGACTATGGTCCCAACTGCCTTGAGATCATTGACAAGATCCTCCCGTGTAGTTCTGGGCTGATTCCTCACTGTTCTCGTGATCATTGAAACTCCACGAGGTGAGATCTTGCATGGAGCCCCAGATGGAGGGAGATTGACAGTTATTTTGTGTTTCTTCCATTTGCGAATAATCTCATCAGCTGTTGTTACCTTCTCACCAAGCTGCTAGGCGATGGTCTTGTAGCCCATTCCAGCCTTGTGTAGGTCTACAATCTTGTCCCTGACATACTTGGACAGCTCTTTGGTCTTGGCCATGGTGGAGAATTTGGACAGGTGTCTTTTATACAGGTAACAAGCTGAGCACTCCCTTTAAGAGAGTGCTCCTAATCTCAGCTTGTTACCTGTATAAAAGACACCTGGGAGCCATAAACCTTGCTGATTGATAGGGGGTCAAATACTTATTTCACTCAGTAAAATGCAAATCAATTTATAACTTTTTTGAAATGCGTTTTTCAGGATTTTTTTGTTGTTATTCTGTCTCTCGCTGTTCAAATAAATCTGCTATTAAAATTATAGACTGATCATTTCTTTGTCAGTGGGCAAACATACAGAATCAACAGGGGATCAAATAATTTTTTCCCTCACTGTAATCAGACAGTGGGAGGTAGAGAGAATTATAGGGAATGATGGAAGCTGTCTTTGAAGAGGGAGTAAAAGGCAAAATGGAAATGGAGAAAGAAAGAGTGAAGGAGAAGAGGAAAAATAGAGGGTGAGAATGGGAAGAACAAATTGGGGAGAAGGGGAGAGACAAAGCAGGAGAGAGGATTAGAGTTGTCTGGCAGCTTCTTGTTCAGATAAACCTGTTTGACAACTAAAGCTCAGCAAAAGCATTGTTTCTTTTTCTTTAATTTTCTGAACATCACAATTACTTTCTTCAAAGAGGATACATGCAGAAAGCCCCAGTTTCCTACAAATTCTGAACTTACAGAATCATTTTGCTCAACCCTGCTTAGTACCAGAACTTTTCTTTCAATACATTATCATTTATAGTAACAAGAAAGGTTATTTTGAACGTACACTTTTTTTACTCTGAAATGAGCCCTGCTGAAAAGCAGTATATTGGAAATACTTCTACCATACAAATTGGAGAAACTGAGATGCACCAAATAATTAATCGTTATGGAATTCATGCATGATTAGGATAGCTTGCATATATATATATATTTCTATAACACCACTTGGAATGTCAGGGGCATTGAACAATGCAGGAAATTCATGCACATGCAGTACAGAAAAATTAGTACAAGTGCAGTACAAAGCAAAAAAAGGAGCAGTTGCCTGATCAGAGAGCTTACAGTCTAATAAACCCATTAATGCCCAATGACGTGCCAGAGCCTGTGTTAAGTACTGCTGATGGATCTATCTTTTTGTATTACAGCATGCCTACAAGTCATACTGTGGTTGCTGGGAGAGCCTAAAACTGACTGCTCTGAGAGCAGAGCAATCAGGTTCAGACCCCAGTAGAGAGCTGGTATGTGTGAGCGATCATGTGTACCGGCTCTCAACTGGGGCTGAAACTGACAGTTAGTTTTAGGCTCTCTAAACACAGTGCACAGTGGTCATTCAGTGCACCCATCTCTGGATCCTGCAGACCTTAAGAGGTTAATATGGGCTAATCTGGCGCACAACAACTGCACCAGAGGGGAAAAATTAAACATTGTAATGATTTAACTGCTGTTTGTAACCCACTGAAGGCAAGAGTGGTCTCCAATGCACTGTGAAACAATGTGTTGTAGACAACTATAGTACTCAAGGGGTTACCAAATCCACTTAAATCAATAGATAGTTTTACTTTTCAAACACCCCCTTATGGTGCAGTTGGTTTGCTCATCTGAAAAATGACCAATTCTGGAGCATACCAACTGCACTGTAGGGGACATGAAAATTAATAGAATTACCATTTAGTTCAATTGGGCTTTTAAGTTATGTTAGTTTTCCAACGCACTAAGAAGGAATTCAAGGGGTTAAAAGTCCCATTCAAATCAATGAAAATGTTCATGCGCCCATCAGAATGGTGTAGTTGGTTTCCACCAGAAATGTTTATGTTTTCTTCCTTCAAATGGCCCTATCAATAAACATGTGCGCATGTATGACTCAAGATATGTTAGAGACTTAAGTCTATGATTTTGCATTGATTGGCATATACATAACAAATTACTGTTGTTTATAAGCTAGTTAATACATTTAACACATCTGAATAAAACATGCTTTTGAGCTAATGCAATCTGCTGTGAGAAAAAAATTTGCAACAGCTTTAAATAGCATTATCCAAGATTGTGTACAGTTAAATCAAAAGAAAGTCTCAATGCGTGGTTTATATAGTCACATATCTAATTAATTATTAATATCTGTATACAAAAGGAGTTTGAAAAGATTGCCCTCTAGTATTTGAAAATACGAAGATTGGAAGATGTAGATAGGGAATGAAATGATTACCATAGATTTCATTGTTGTGAAGAATAGGCCATTGTGCTTAATTGATTTTTTAATCTTATTGAAAAGCAAATCAAATGTGGATACAAACTGAATTCAGTTGGTATTACCTTTCTTGGTTTTGTCTTAGTTAGCTGTATCTTGTTGTAATGTATGGATTGGGAACTTGAACTTGATAAGATGCAATTTGAATATTTAAATAACTGACATTTACTTCTAGGAATTTTTTTTTTCTTTATGGTATCAATGTTTATAAATCACAAACATTGTGGCTAGTTTTGTTTAAAAGTGACCAATTTATAAAACTATACATAATTGAAAAAAAAAACCCAGATGAGAATAACACATGTGAAAGCACTCACAACCAGCTGTTGAAGACTACAGTTCAAGAAAAAACACAAATAAACTGAATGATCTTATATGGCACTCAGACTTCTTCAAATTTAATAGATAAAGGGCTCGATTCAAGTCGGTTTTCAATTGTCCTACTGGCTAAAAACACAACAGATGTGAGGCAACAAAAGGTCCTGTGGCCAAACATCCATGTTGTGCGTTGTTACCAAAGTGCCGCTAAATAGCATCAATATTTGGAACCTCAAAGTAAAAAGCTAACTATTGGTGCCTGACATACTAACTTATATGTGTTAAACATCGTTTGTATTATATGGAGGCATCATTTGAAATATCACATACAGGTTTTAACCCTTTGAGCTCCAGAGAGGTACACAATTCATTGCTCCGCAATACGTTGCGTACCCCTCTGGCACTCAAAGGGTTAAACTATGTATGAGTGTGTGGGATATTTAAGAAAAACATTTATTTATACTTTTTTTACAGCTAGAAGACAGAAGAAAGAAGAGAAGACAGAAGAGAAGAAAGAAGATACAAGACAGAAGAAAGAAGATGGAAAGTAGCTGAACAGGATGCTGAGGACTTCGATGGCCATCTGGATTAATAGTAAGTGTTACTTTTTATGTGATGTATAAAGCTTGCAAGCAAAAGCGGGGTAGTGGACACTGCTTTGCCTACTTGTGAATATATAAGAATAATCTGTAACCCATAAATGGTTATATTATCTTAACAGCTTTTCATTAGTCATCTTAGTATCTTGTCCAGCAAGAGACATAGGAAGTTATATAGCAAAGCAGAAGAAAAGGCATGAAGCGCTTATACACAAATGATAGAGCAGCATGTCTCTCTTTTCACCCGCACTTCTCAGGTAAAACTTGTAAGCATCTAAGCTTAAGCATACACATCACAGTACAGCAATAACAGGAAATATAAAAGATAGTAGTTGTCAATCTCACCACTTTGAAGTTTATTCTGCTATATCCAACAGCACCTGCTCAGAAATCTGTGTCCTGGTCTTCGCCTCAATGAGCATTGAGATCAGAATCATAATCATCGACATACATGCCAACCCTATTAGCAAGGTCAAAGTCAATCACTGCCACTGGTACAAATTCCATACAAACTACATATATGAGCAGTATCAATCGATAACAGGGGAACACATCAGCATGTTTGCCCCAATCATCAAGGGGCTTTCAAGATGAAGATACAGATAATCATCTCCTCCTTCCTGATATATACCTTAAACATGGAAGCCTCTCTTTCTATAATGCACCAATCACAGTAACTTCTTAATTAATCTTAAAGACTACAATTCACATCAACCTGCCATGTTGAGGACTTGTGTGAGTCCCTCTGGCTTATCTAAACTTGGGGGTCTTGGGAGGACATACAACATAAGTTAATTGGTAGTCTAGATGGTTGCATAATCATATTATTAGAGAATAGGTGGCATAAGATATACAAAGATGCGTGTGTCTGAATAGCTGGTCCTAATAAAGAATTGACTCTGTGTATATGAATTAATAACTTAATATGTTTATTTATGTAGTGCCAAAAGTCCACACACAGCTTTACAATTAAGGGTTTAGACAATACAAGGTTACAAGTGTTTTGCAAAGTGAAACACTGGAAGTGTGTTCCCTGTTTTAAAGCTTACAATCTAAAGTGGTAATGGGAAACATACAGAGTCCATAAGGGTCATGTGCTGAATACAGTGCTAGAGTTCTGGTCAGGATAGGGGACACAATGGTAGTTCATATATGTAAAGACAAAATGGCACAGTATAGTAAAACAGTAAATATTTAAGAGGTGTGTAAGAGGCTTTCTGAAAAGGAATTTATTCTGAAGGACATTTATCTTAAGTCAGATTGTCCCCTGGATAGTTGTTTTCCACTGTTCATTGCCATTTACAATTTTTTTCTGAGCAATTCTCCATGTTTATCAGAGTCTGTTCAGTAGACATACTAGAATGAAAGCAAATTATTTCCTTACATGAACTGTGATTGTGTAGATGTTTCTAAAATTGTTTTTACCAGTTGTTATCTGAAATTGGTCTGTTTATTCACTGTCAGAACTAAAATTCAACAGGCCATTTAACTCTTCAATTGCAAAGGGCTTGTAATAATGAGATGAATGTACAATGCTGATTCTGCACTAAATGTGCTGTTGGAATAAATGTTTACTCTCTTCGTCACCTCAAACAAAGAGAAATCCACATAGATGGGGAGAAAAGCCATTACTTCAATGCTGCACTCCTGAGGGACCCAAGGTTGATCCAATTGTATAAGGATCAAAATGGAGAAAATAGAATATTTAAAACAACCTGTTTATTAAATAATATTTAAAATACTAGATAAATAATAATGATAACACACAAGATAAATAATGTATTGTTTTACCTATAAATCAAATACTGATCTCGTTCTTTTGCGTAGTCTGAATAGGTGGAAGAGAGTATTTCCTAGTCATTGCAGAACACCTTTACCCACAAGTGTTTTAATACCATTGAACTCATTTGTTAACAAGTACACATAGGATGAGATACTAATATTCCTTCTACTGACTTCATGTAGCAACATGATTCAGTAATTGCTAAGTTTTGTTACTCTTGTCTCCAGAAGTCTAAAAAGATAGAGGCAGACAGTGTGTCCATAACATCTCAGAGCTCTGTTCCTCTTGAATACTATATAAACATCTCTGAGCACTGTTCCTCTTGAATACTATATATCTAGTTGGCATATAATCAACAATAGTATAATGATTTACCAATTAGTATTCTTTGGACAAGACAATTATATTTCTTATACTAAATCAATGTATCAATATGATCTAGTAATTGTCACATTTGTTATTCTAGTCTTCGAGTGTAATCCTTAAAGTACGGGAAAGACAGTGTCTCCATTACATTGGAGAGCACAGTTTTTCCCTATTACTACGCATTTAATTGATTGATGTAGAGTAGCAATATGATCCAGATAGTGATTACACTTGCTACTCCTGTATTTTTGTGTGCTGTAACAGGAATGAGGAAGACAGTGTCTCCATAATATCACGGGGCACCATTTACCTTGAATATTACACTTCCAGTTTGAATAGTGAACAATGTATAGACATCATTTTCTGTAAAATCCAAGTACACACAAAATAAGAAGACAAGTTCTCTGCATTTTTGCTAATAGTTAAATAGTAGAAATGCACTGATAGAAATGTCCTGATAGTTAAATAGTAGAAATGTGCTACATTCATTATAATATTGTCTGCCACAGAACCTGTCTTATATTATTCTCAGGATAATGCACTGAATCAGTAGTGCATTATCTGTTTAGGACCAATAATCTGCAATTAAGGCACATATTTATGAGGGTCCATTTGAAGACGGGAGCCATGGTAGATGATTGTTAATGAGAATGTGCATATAGATCCTAATGCACACCAATTACTATATTTATCTTGAGATTAGTAATCTTACTCAGTTTGGAATACATAATAAAGTCCAATTGCTGCTAGTGGTGGGTGGAACGGCAAATGCCCAATGTATACAGAATTGTTATTTTAGGTAGTCCCAATATCCAGCTGTTGACCCTTTGGTGCCTTTAATATCCTTGGTGGCCTAAGCAGGCCACTTGCCCTTGATACCTTTCCTCACTTAGAGTGTTTTCAATTAGTGTATCTCATATTATCCTTGCTCCACCCTGATGGAGCTGGACTATGTGAATTATAGATAACACAATATATTATTTATCTTGTGTCTGGTCATTATCATGTATCTAATATTTTAATTATTATTTAATAAACAGGCTGTTTTAAATAGTCTTTTTTCTCCATTTTGATCCTTATACTATTGGATCAACCTTGAGTCCCTCAGGAGTGCAGCTTTGAAGTAATGACTTTCCTCACCGTCTATGAGGATTTCTCTTTGAGTTATACATTTTCATTACTATTACACCCAATTGCCTGTTTCTTCCACAATGCCTTATCCAAGTTTAGACTTGATTCAGTGCAACCTAGATTCTTCTCTTTTCGTCTGTCTAACAACACTTTATTAAACCATGAATGATAAAAAATAAAACTTCCTCTTAATGCTGTTTGCTCTAAGAGAAGGGTAATAGGGCCATATATGGGCATTTTGGGGCATTCCTTTTTTCCGTGTCAAATTCTACTGTAAGTAGTAACATAGCATAGACAACAATATTGGTAATCTTCTGAGTTTCCTTGCAAATGCTATGTGGCAGGTGCAGGGCTTGCTGGCTTTAAAGGCCTATGATGGAGTGGATCCACCAGTAGGGGTGTGTGAAATTAACTGTTTTCCACTTTTTTCACCAAGCTCATTGTATTGAATTCAGTGGGAAGACTGAATTTGCCACTACCACCACCACATGGCAAGTTTCCCTTTTTTTCCACAGACAGTGTATGTGTATGTCATTCTGTTTTTGTGAGGGATAGAGAAACACTATATTTTTAGCTAGTTTTGACAGGCAAATAAAATAATGTTGGAGTGTAGTTTAAGGAGTCTTGTAGGGGTGTGTTAGTAAAGTAGAAGTCCAGCAACTGACTGCAGCCATGGTTGCTGCAGCATGTGCAATAAACAATGATGATCCTTCACCCCTGAGGAAGCACTTTATCAAAGTCCCATAAAAATAGTATAGCAATAATGGAAAGAGAAATAGGATGTTGATCTGCAGGAAAATATTCAACTACCAGTTAGACTTAGGGAATGAAGTTTTGGCCCACTTGGGGCATAATTGGAAATGGCTTTAAAGTTTTCCCCCCTTTCTCTGGCCGAACAGGGGTGATATAATATATGGACAGATGTGCCATCTGTTAACAATGTTTTTATTTGTCTTTTCATAATTTTTTATTCAATGGTGTCTTTTAAACTGAGCAAATTAATTGCTCATTATGTCATGCTATATATAATTTGTGGGCACTTCAAATATATTGATATGTGCCTGTTTCATTATACTTCTTTTGTTGATAGGAACAGAAGTGTGCCAAAATGGGGAGTGTTCTGATGTTTATACATACAATAGTAGTGACTGTCATTTTTACACTTTGTTGTCTTGCTTGACTCAAATAGCCCAAAAAAAATTGCAGACAATAATTATTATGAAAAGTATGTTTTGCTTATATAATAGCCTACACAATGGTAAGCCAAGAAAAATTATTTGGAGGTGGGAAACTTAAAGCAAAATAAATGTATAAAGAAAATATAAAAAGATTAATGCATCAGCTGCAGTTGCACAATTATTAAAAAAAGATAACAAAAGAGAAATGAAAAAAAGGAACAAAAAAATCTTAATAAAAATAATTTACCTTCCTAGCTACCAGATGCTTAGGTGGTCTGTATCCTGTTTGTCTCCACAACATTACCATGTGTAAACTTTATGCCACATAGTGTGCAGTGGGTGGACACAAACTGTCATATTCATGTCTGCACAGAATTGCTGTCTAGAGGAGGTAATGGCATTGGTGGAGGGATTTGTGACTGAATGGGAACAGTTTGGACAGGTGTGGAAGCTGGGAGTGGAGCCACTGGTGCTTGTGGCTACTAATGGCTGAAGGGTGATTGCTGCTGGCTAATGATTGGTTTCTGCAGCTAATTTGGTTTTATTAGTAGTGGGGTTTTCCTGTGTCCACATTTTTTTATACATGTCAGCATGCCTATGTTCCATATGCTTTATTAATGCATATGTGCCAAGGTGGGATCCATCTCTTCACACAGGGGGCATAAAGTATTTGTAGTTTACTGTACTGTTCCAGTCAGACCACAGGGAGAAGTATTCCCATATCCAGAGCTTTAGTGCAGGAGGAGGATTATCTTGTGTCTGGAACATGTGCTGCAGAGTCTGACAAAGCACATCATGATCTTTGGGTTCTTCCTCTATGAGTCTCTTCCTCAATCGCTACAACTTCTGTCACCAGTCCCACCACCACATCTTCAGGCCCAGTCACAGGAAACTGCCCGTCTTCTTGCTCACTCAGAGGAACCTGGCCTTCTTCCTCCTGACCTTTCACAGGATCCTGCCCTTCTTCTTGCCCATTCCCGGTCAGAACCTGACCCCTCACATAAACCTGCACCTCTTCTTTCTGCCAATTCACAGGATCCTCCACTATATCTTCTTGCTGTCCACTAACAAGTGGATTTCTGTCACTCACTACGCCTGCTTCCAAATTTCTCTATGTCTTCTGAATTTGTATCCTCACTCCCTGATACTATTTCCTCTCTGTGCCACTCCATGCTCATCTGGTGAAGAAAACATTGGAGTGCAATGAAAGACTCAGAGGAATCATCACTATTTACTAGTTTGTGTGGTGACAATGATGGTGAACCTGGTGTCACCACCATTGTTGGTGCAGGTGGCACTGGCTGTGGCTCCACTGCAGTGCTGCTGATGGTGGTGGCAGTAGCAATGACACTGCTAACAATTGGTGTCTCTCATTCCACCATGACAAGGATGATTCTCATCCACTTCCTCCCCATCCCCCAAACTATTTATACTCCTGCACTCGCTACTCCCCAAGGATATCTATAGTATAAGAATAACACAATAATAAAATAGACATAAAATATATATAATATTTTAAACTCATAAAAACATAAGCACCAACACATAATTCTCTGAAACCTTGACTCAATCAGCATGTTCTCCAGGACGTTTGAAGGGTTCTTGTAGAATACATACAAAAAATGAAAGAAAACAGAACAGAGTAGTCCCCTCAAAGAGTAGCATGTTTACAATTCATGGTTCAACCCCAAATTAAGACTGAAGTGAGTACTCAAATTTCAAAGAGGCTAATCCTGCCTCTGGGATGAATCACCTTGACTAGATCTGACCCCCAATCTAGCTTTCTCTCATGTTCTCTTCACTCCTTCACTCAAACATGGCCTTACCTTTCTTAAGAAGGAATTTCTTCACCTTCACAGCTCCAGTGTAGATCATACTAATATGTTATTAGGGAGGAATAAGCCAACAGGACTAGAGTGTCAAGCTCCTTCTGGTTACTCCTCCTACCTCTCTCTTATATTGGCCACTGTTGCCTTTATCTACCTGCTTCAGCCTCCAGCACTTGCTCGATTTTTGCGCCAAGTTCCTGAGAGTCCTTGCTGTAACGTTCCTGAGTTCCTGAATCTCCGTGTACCGACCTTTGGCTTGTTTCCTGACCTTGTCTTCAGTCTTCTGTACCTTGTGACTATTTGATTAAGAATCCCTACCTGGCTCCTCTCTAGACTATGGCTCCATCTCATCCTCAAGTACCTTCGTCTTCTGTCTGGCTCCAACCTTGGCTTTTCTTTGACCACTCTTCTTTGTGACTCCTTTCCTGCTGCTCTGCTGCACAACAAGTTTCCCTCCAGCTGCCATCTGCCTGAGATTCCTGTTGATTTTGGCACATTTGAATTCGACTTGTATCCTGTCTTCTGCTGAGCAACAAGTATCCCTCCAGCCATCGCCTTTCTGAACCTTCTGCTGTTTCTGGACACTCATACAATTGTTTGTTCGACTTCCACACCTCAGGCCTTCCGACCAAGTTGGGGGTGTTGTTGTCGGTGCTCCCGGAATCCCTCCTGGCTAATCGAGGGTGTGGATGATCGACAGCCTATGAGTCCCTGCCTCCTGCTTGTCCAACTAGTCGAGAGTGTCGTAGTCAAAGCCTTATGACTAATGCCTCCACTGACTAGTTGAGGGTAGTGGTAGTCAAAGATTCAAGGATTAGTCTGTCAAGGTCAACGGTGCCTTCCCTGACCCGGTTTGTTCGACTCTCTACGAATCCTGCTTCATCTCCTGAGTCCTTTGTATTTAGATTTGAATTGTGCTACTGCTGTGTTATCCCTTCACACTAAGTCTCGACCTTAGTCTCTCTCAGACATTGACATAGTGAGACTAACAAGTAGGTCAAAAGTTACATTTATTAAATAAAATCTAAAGTCCAGTATATTTAAAAACAAAGCATAGAGTGTAACTACACCCTATATATTTTGTAACTCTATTGCTACTTCATAAGGAGAATAAAACAATTTAAATCATATTTTAGCCATATATATATTTCCAAACCTAACAGCTGAATCTTCCTTCCATTTTATCCATATTTGAGCTAATACAACATCTCCATTCTCTTCTAGAACTCCAAGATGCTCCATAGATGGAAAGAAAATTACACATTTTCAGTTCCGCTTATGGAGGGGCACATCATCATGATCTCTATTTCCATTTATAATTTTCCTTTGATGTTCGCCAATCCTTTCTCACAAGCATCTAGTGTTTATACCCACATATCATGCACCACAGTCACAGATAAGCATGTATACTACATATTTTGTTCCACAATTAATAAATTGCTTGATATGATGTTCATTTTTCCATGCCTATCTGAGTGTGTGTTTACAATGATGTTTATATTTACAATTTATGCATAGTGACTTATTATATCTATAATTACCTATAGTGGGTTGAATGATCTCACCTCAAATTTTCCCAAAAGATTTTTGGGCGACTTGGTGCTACATAATTATATATTTTCCTTTTTTGTAGATAACTTTAGATTTATTTGTAAGATATTTCTGTAGCAATGGGTCATCTTTTAAAATCTCCCAATGCTTATCCAAGACAACCTTTATATCTTTTGCAAAAAATGCTGTATCTCTGTATAAATGAAACCCCTTATTTTTCTATTGTTTTACCTTCATTATTGATACTGTTCTCTATATTTGTGTTTTGATGTTTATTATTTTTATTCAAAACCCTTTTTTTATTTATATTTTTAGGGATCAATTAAGAGTCTCTATCTAGTTGACTTGATCTCTGAAAGGCATCATCTATATATTTCTCTTCATATCCTCTTTCCTGAAAGTCTGTTTTTTTTTTTGGTGTAAAATATATGTAGCACCAATGGGAATGTTTTAAGTGTAGTACCAATGTGTGCCATGGGTGCAATATATGTAAATGGGAGGGGGAGCAAGTGTACATCTTTTAGAAGTAATTTAGAGTTACCAGTGGAAGTGGAGAGGAGGTATATGTTAAAAATTTTGTGAATCAACAAAAGCCCCAAACCATATTTTTTTACAGGAGAAACTGGAACTATGTCATTTGCAGGTGATGTTCTGGCAATCAGTGAAAGCAGAGAGGCTCTTAATCATAAGCGGAACCTGAAATGTGTCATTTTTGTTCCATTTATGGAACTCATTGGTGTTCTGGAAGAGAATGGAGCTCTCTTACTAGCTCAATAATGGAGAAAATGGAAGGAAGATTTGGATACAGTGTTTGTAAAGCTATAAATGCCTGAAATCTTAGTTGAATAATTTGGACAAATGTGATAATCCCCAGAGAGGTGTACAAAACAGTGAATTTTTGTTCATACCTTGTGGTGAGGTTCATTTGCTCCACTGTCTTTTACAGTCAATATTTACCCCTTTGATGGTGAGAGTTGAGGGAAATGCATTACAAAGCACCCCCCATTTGCCAGCAGTGGTCCTGTTATGAAATGCTCTTTTGTCCTTCCCAGACAGTTTGTAATGCCTGTAAATGAATACTGAGTGGAGAACCATCCAAAACTAGGAGTTCTATCACAGATGAATATATCATCATACCTTCCAACTATACCTGTTAACCAGGGATAGTACCCTTCTTTATTCCTGTGTACCTTATAAAGCAGCATCAGTACAGACAAACGATTATATTTTGCTGGCTTGAATGTGATGATAAGAGAGAAACTCAGACACAGGAATTTGGAAGAAGAACCTTCAATTTTGGAGGTGTTTTGTCTTCAAAATATTGCTTTAAATGACAATTGCACTGCATAGAATAAATCAAACCATTATAGCTATTAGTTTTGTCATTTCTAACAAAGAAAGTGAATTTCTTTGTATTATTTTGCTTTTCTATTATTATTGAAGTGATTGAAAGCTTACAGTGAAACATCAAAATATGATTTACAAAATGTGATTTACAAAATCTGCTAGAAAAATAGGTATAATCCAGTAAATTATTATTTTTTCATACAAGGAAGACAGTGAAGTTGATTTAATAAGAACTTGACTGATTCTTGAGCAAAGCAAATAAACCATAGGGAACATATAGCATTTCTACCAAATTCCCATTGATTCAAATCAAATTAATTTCTATTTTCTCCTATTCTGGTTTTTCCCAGAATTATTACAGTATTTCAGTCTAAATATGATTATAATCTCATCATCATGTACTCATGTTCCCTAAACCAAAATCAGTACAAATATATATGTCTTGTATATAACATATAATGGTACCACATTTTTGCTAGTGGTGGAATGCTTCTGTGATCCGTCAACATAATTTTCAAATGTTAACTACTTCATTGCTATCCACCCACGCTTGTTTTAAGCTTGTTTCCATGCTGTTTTGAAGTTTACAGTCAAATAGCAGTTTTTGTTGCTTTTCTGTAGGGGTGGGTGAAAAGTCCCATCCTTTTGCTGTGAAAAAAAAAATCAGCTAAAACCACGTTGTTTTCAGCTTTTTCTTGGGAAAATCTGCATTAGAAACAGCAATTATAATCTTAACATTTTTTGCCCATTGGCAAAAATTCTTCACCATTTATTAAGTGGATAGAAAGTTTCCACCCATTGATTTACATGTTTTTTGCCTTTTTACTTTAAAGAAGTGACGTAATTCAGGAAGTGAAACACAAGAGAAGTAGCTACAAAGCGAGTTAGACGTGCTGTGTTGTTCTGATCTTTTTAGCAAAATTGAGACAGGAGAGGCTCATAGTGACTGCTATCACTATGAGAACATTTAAAACGAATAAAATGAGGAACTGGAAGGATCCTTATGTGTCCACTGAGTCTGAGGAGGAGGTGGAAGTGAGCACTAGACAACCAATGTTGTCCAGTCCCCCTAAATCACCCCTAGGGAATTTGGGGAAATTAATGTCAAGGGAGGCTGAAGAGGGTAGCAGTGAGCAGTTGCCTGTGTCTGCTGTCAGACATACTTCTCCTGCTTTCCCCATTGCTGTGCCTGCTGTCAGATGTGCTGCGCCTGCTGCCACCAGTTCTGTGCCTGCTGTCAGATGTGCAGCCACCAATTCTGTGCCTGCTATCAGATGTGCTACCCCTGCTGACACCAGTGCTGTGCCTGCTGCCAGTGCTGCCCCTGCTGACACCAGTACTGTGCCTTCTGTCAGATGCGCTGCCCCTGCTGCCAACAGTACTGTGCCTGCTGTCAGTGCTGCACATGCTGTCACTAGATCTGAACCTGCTGCCAGTGTGTTTTGTAACACTCAGTAGGAGGGAAGGTTAAGCAGTCCCACCAGTGCTAGTACTACTATGAAGAAGGTCCAGCAGCTTGTTAGTGTTAGGAGTGAAAGAGAGGTAATCATCATATTACTAGTGATTGTGAGAAGGTAAACTCAGGGGGTGAAATTGATGAGGTTGGTTTTAGTAGTAGTAACAGGAATGCTGAAACAGTTGGTGGGAATAGCATTGCGGAGTAGTAGGGGAAGTAATGAAGAGCATCCAGACTAGCGGTGAAGGGAGCCCACACCATTCCCCAGACCCTGGGAGTCCCCCTCCCCCCACGACATTGTCCAGGTGGAACATGATCCTGAAGAAGGCAGAATTGTTACCTACCAGCAAGAATACCAACACCACAAGGAGCCCAGGTCAGCTGCCGGTGCCTGCTGCTAGTGGTGCCAGCCTGCCTTCTTCAGGTCCCCAAGAAACGGCAAGTGTGACATTAGGGGACCCTCTGTCACATTTCTCATCACATCCTCTAACCAGCGGTGAGATGTGTGTAATAGAGCAGCATCAGTGCATGGTCAGATAAGTGGTGGTGGCAATGATGATAGTGGAGAAGCTGGGGTGGAAGAGACATTGAAGGCCTTTTTAGCCCAAACTAAGAAGGAATTGGTGATAGGGATGGGGATGGGCATCATCACCACCGCCACCAGTGAGCTTTTGGAATTTACAGAATTTGCAACTGCTCTAATTCCTGCTGCTGCTGAATTGTAAGGGCAGCAGGATGCTGAGGAGCAGGCTATTCTTAAATTTTAGACTGCCTGATACAAGTCGTCTGACTGATACACCTTGTGAGTACATTTCTTTTATTCTTTATAACCAAGTGTTTTAAGGAATTACACTATTTGGCACCCAGTCCTCTTTTTTGTCTTTGTGGGATTTATATGCCTCTTGGGAGCATTTTGAAGAGAGCTGCCATGGAATTCTGTATTGAAGCTGCTGTGCTGTTTCTGGGAGCAGTTCTCACATATTCCCAGTTGCCTGATCTGTTGGAGGTGACATAAGTCAGTCTTCCAACTATAATTTTGTAAGTGTACAAAATATACCTACTGCTATACACAGGGGCACCCCTGTTTTGTCTCCTCTTTTTTCTGTTCCATTCCATTAAACAGATATTGGTGAAATTTTTAGCCCAAACCGAGGAGTGGGAGACAGGGAAGGGGATGGGCATCACCACCACCAACACCAGTGACCTTTTGGAATTTGCAGAATTTGCAACTGGTCTAATTCCTGCTGCTGCTGAGTGCAAGGGCAGCAGGATGCAGAGGAGCAGGCTATTGTGCCACAGACAACTATGGACACAGTAGGAATGGGGTCAACAAGTGATGTGAGACTACGACAGGTGCCTTTTCCAGTAGCAGCAATTCTCCTGGTCCTAGTTGCAGTGCTGATTCTGAGGCAGAAGCAGCAACAGCAGCAACGTCATCTTCTGCCCCAGGCAGTGAAGGAGAATGTGGAGGAGAAGAAGAAAGAGGACATTCTTCTCCACCTTTTCCATTTCCCCTGAAGTCAGTGCAGTTATCACCAGTGGCACTCTGCACAATTTGCAACAAGTCAGTGAGAAGGGGAAAGGAGGGAACATGCTTTGGCACAATCACCCTGATAATACGCATGAAACACAGACACCATGTCATTTATGTCAAAGGCATAGTATAAAAGGGGTATGAGGGTGCCTGTGTTGGTGGAATGTGGGGAAAGAATCAGGGATTTTTTTTGGGGGGCATTGTTTACTGGGACTGGGGCAGTTAATACAACATAAATCCTAAATACAAATAAAAAACCCCATAAGACATGGTATAAAAGGGGTCTGAGGAGAATCAAAAGTAGGGCATCAAGCGGCATCTGAGGAGATTCCATCCTGCAGAATATGCTAAGATGGTGGCATAGAGGGTCCATCATTACTATTAAACTGTCAGCAAGTTGTCATGTGTTCTTAGCCGGTTGTGGACAAGGGGTATAGTGACAGGGGTATTACTAGGCTACTGGTGTCATGGTGTTTGGATAGAGTTATGCCAAATGTTATTTACCACACACACACTGTTCACATTGCAGTTGCTGATGAGAGGCACAGTTCCTGCTCTCAAGGGAAACATTTCTATTCTTGTAACAATACACCCATGATTTTGGAGGAGGGTCAGGTGGAGAAGAATTATTGGCCAACTTTTTCTTTTCTCCACATATACCTTATATGGTGGAGGCTAGTTATGATGCTGCTACTGCCTCAGGAGCATCACTGGAGCTAGTTATGACAAGTGTAACATTTAACATCCATCACCCATGTCACTGCTGTTGTTGATCCCATTCCATTTGAGTTGCCTAATCATCCTGCTGGTTAAACTATTCAGCATCAGCAGCAAGAACAGCAGGCACAAATTCCTCATCTACATCAGGGCATTTGACAATGGCCAGTGTCCACTGGTCAACACGATATGACCTGCTGGCATATATTAATCTGCATTTCTAGTATAAATCAATGAAAAAATATACCATGTAACCATATATACTCCAAAGTTTTTAAAAGTAAACAGAATTTTAATTTCTGGGACTACTCATTTGCATTTTTATCTCATGGCTGACTTGCTGTGAAATCAACAGAAGCTGGCACTATAGCAAATAAACAAAATAATGAATTTTCCCCCATTTTGAAAGTTCCTGGTCTGATTGGAAGGCACAGTATGCCAGAGGTGTCACAATTTGGAGCAGAAGAAGAGTCCCTAAAAATTCAAGGGACGCTGAGGCACATAATAGTTGTGCTGTAAATGTGCCGGAAAGTTTATGAAGATTTTCTTAATTTGCAAGTACTATAATCTCTATGAAAGTCAAATGAAAAAGGCTCACAGGCACAGCACTAGAATACCATTATTAATACATATTTTACATATAAAAATAATCAATAATATGAACAAGTAACAAAGCATGGCAAGGGATGAAGGGGATTCTCAGTGTCAGCATATATCATGCCAATGTGCTAATGTTACTAAAAAAAATAATACTGAGGGTTTTATTTGCATAGTTTGGCCAGAGCCAAAGCTTGCTCACCTCACCAAGGTATTGCATTTAGAGCAAGTCCTAATCTATATATGTTACCATTAAAAACATTTGCATTTAAAATATTTCTTTCGAACAGGAGCCCTCTGCAGTGGGTGAGTGAGCAATCAGTACAAAAAGGAATTTCATTAAAGGCATAGTTTGTGGCCTTATTGGTAATTGGATTACCTAGCCTTAGTATTGCCTATAATTGTGTTTTTTTCAAAATATTTTAAACAGCTTGCAGTGGGGAGGGTGGGGAGGTCATATATTGAGGACTGGTGGTGTTCCAGTCTCTTAGATCCTTGATCCTTGATAGCAGGTGAGTCTAACCTAGGGAGACACTAGATGTTGTAATTTTAAGTTTTAGGTGTTTTTCACTAGGCCTGCAGATGCACTTCCATAAGCATAATGTTATTAGAAGAATATTCTGAATGCAAATATTTTTAATGTTAACATATATAGGCCATGACTCGCTCTAAATAGGGACCCTTGCTTAAGTGAGCTTAAAAATGTTTTAGCCAAAACAATGCAACTAAACCTCATTGTTATTTTTATTATTAGCATTAACACATTGTTATGATATATGCCTTGCTTCATTTTGATTATTTGTATGGAGTAGTGCAGTTTTGTTTTATTTTTTTAATAATCCCTATGGCTTCTGTTGCTGACCTTCAAATGCCAAATACAGAGGAGTGCAAACCTAAGTTTGTTGAAGAAGATGACAAGTCATAGAGTGCCTGCCATCATCACAACAACTTATGCAACTATTCATGCTGTTAAAGCAATAAACTTATATAGCTCTTCACATTTACTGAGTTATTAGGGGGGTCAAAAACTTCACATAAGTAATCCCAAAGTATACTTGTGGAATGGCAAAGTTGCCAAGAATTTGGCAGTTAACATGCTGTCTTATTCTTTTGTAGAAAACTGAGGTTTTAACCCCTTGAGTGCCAGATGGGTATGTAATGTATTGCAGAGTAATGTGTTGCTTACCTCTCTGGCACTGAAAGGGTTAAATAACTGATGTCATGTGTCATACCCCACTGGCATATTGTAAACCACAGTTTGTTTCAAGAATGGCTGTGCCAGGATTGTACAAGAAGGTGGATATTGTGGTGGGCAAAGGGTTGAAACATCATGTGGCAAGAAAATCCAAATGACAACAAATATGTGGACAAGCGGACATAATATAGATTATATGGCTGTCACTGCTCAATGGGTTTCCTCCCACCAATGAACAACATGCAGCCTCAGGTCACAGCTAATCTTGCAACTGGTTCTGCCAGTATTATTAAAGGACAACCACAGGGTAGTCCATACCATCAGCATACAACTTTATGTATGCTGAGATTTGAGAGACAATCTCACAGTCATAGATGTATAAATGAGGCTAGAGTAGATGGTAGAGGAATGGCTTGTACCCTGCTCCTTGTAGGTTGTAAACCACTACATCAAAAAAGAAAAAAATCAGACCAATACATTCCCAACCCGAAAAATTAAATTTTTACCCCTTGAGGTCTCCAACACATTGCTTTGTAATTAGGGGGTTAAAAACCCATTTTAATTCAATGTTACTTTAGACTTGTCCTCCATGGTGCAACTGTTTTGCTCCAGAATCACTCCTATTTTTCATTGAGAGGCTGATTTTGGAGAAAACTATCTGCTCCATAGTAAACAAATAAAATCCAATTTTGTTCACAATGCACTGGAGGCATTTCTAGCACTCAAGGGGATATTTATGTGTCCCCCATTGTGCACTTGTTTAGCCACAGTATTACTCCAGTTCCTAGTAGATTAGTTTCCATGAAAATATATAATCTATTTAATTCCCCAAAAATTAAAGTAAAAAGCACAAAACACATAGTAACCTGGATATTCATAAAATGGATACCAACAAGTAGTGCATGAACATTGAGGGAAAAGAGGTGTGGAGATAAAGACATTGAAAGATATAGCTAAAGATGTATCTCTACTGATTGTATAGATTTGCCCTCACTGCCTGTAGGTTTTCTGCATTAAGTAAACAAAAGAACTCCATGCAAGCTAATGGAAGATATTCAGATTGAGGTGGCTTAATCCTTTAATGACCAGTGACATGCCAGGACTGTTGCACACTTCTGTCCTTTAAGAAGAGGTGTCAAGTTTTGTCATGTCTGTCCTTTAACCCTTTGAGTGCCAGAAGAGTACACAACGCATTGTTTTGCAATGCGTTGTGTACCACTCTGGCACTCAAAGGGTTAAGAACAGGTGTCAGTTTTGGCATGTCATGCCAACATGATCAAGAGAGAAGCAGAGAACAGAGCTACAAGTGCTTTAAATGGCCAAAAATGAGGGACTTTTGACATACTGGGAGCAGGACTGATGGAGGGGAACATAAAAGAAAAATAAATGCATGACAGTTTGACCCGTAATTGTGTTACTGAATAAATAATTTAGAGCAAGCATTTTTTTTTTATTTATTTTTTTTAAATCATATTTTTATTAATAGGATGAATCAAAATCTTACAAATATGACAAAATACGTTCAATCCGGGTATATCAAGACATGTTCTATACGTACACAAAATAGTCATAACACATTAATCATAAGCAAGCAGTTCAATCCATCCCATAACCTTTTTAACCCCTTTTTTTAACAAAGACCCCCTCCCTAACCCAACTCCCCATCCTCCACCTTACCCCATCTCGCTCTCACAGACTAATGTATATACTGAAGTTTTAACATACATTTATGTGAGTTTTGTTGCTGTGAATCTATGTGATATACCTAAGACACCAGTGTGGGAAAAAGGAACATAAGATTTTTCACCTCTGAAGGACAATATCACTAAAAAGGGACACAATTCATACTTTTTATACATTCACTGTTAAAAATTAACCAAACAAGCGCAAATTATCACAGGAACACCTATAAAAATGTCAAGGTTTTACAAATGTTTCCAATTTTTTATACTATTATTAAATTAAATGGCAGTTTGTCCATATAATAGTGGCATCAAAAGAAAGCCCTAATAGTTTGTGTAGGTGGACTATATGAATTGGAGGGAAATATAGTTGAATAAAGTAAGAAGGCCAAATTTGTTCCTATATTCTGGAGTTAGAAAAAACCCTTGTGACTAAGGAGTTAATGGCTACATATATTTTCAACGATTTTCTATAATTTTAAGAAAACAAAAAGTCACATGAGGTTTTACACTATTATTTTCTCTTTTTCCTCACTCCTTGCTTTTTTTAAAAATTTGTATGTATACCCACTGGGTTGCTTCATGAAGCACTCTTACTCAAATACTCATTTTATTATAATAAGATTAACATAGTGACATTTTAATATTTATGTAGTTTCCCTTTAAGTGTAGAGATGCAAAGCCGAGATACACTGACAACCCTCATTAGCATACCATTCAGATTTGCCTGTTTCATTAGGAGAATTGTTTGCTATATGATTTTGTGGGATTTTAACTGCTTTGTTTTTTTTATCTTCAAAGAAATTGTGAATTTTGTCAAATTATAATAGTGTAGTTATTAGAAATCCAGCTGACAACCTTTTAATTATTAATATTATTTTTGTGATTAATCAATCTGATCCCCTTATCTTTTAGATCCAGAAGATGTCAATATGTTCAGCTTAAGTGGGGATAATGAAACAAACTTGCCTGCCTGCCTGGGACAGTTATATAACATTGTTAGACTTACTAATTAGATTTTGACCTATAAAATCAAGATTCACTATTTACTGAGGTGATAGAGCAAAGAGGTCCACTACAGGGGCAAACTATGGGTTTAGCCACAAACATCCTGGATTTGTTACCCACCACTCTGTTCTTCTTTCATATGTAAGTAACATACAGATGTAGCAGCCCTTGGGCTGGATTCAAATGCAGGAGATAAATGTTACCTACAGTTTTATCCAACATTTTCCTACTGAGGATAGAATTCCTATTGAGGAATATTTTTTTCATATGGGGATACCTGGAGATAAAAGCAGAGATAAAATTAGCACCTGCATTTGAATCCAGCCCCCAATCTGCAGTCTTTCCGTGTTAAGCTAGTTGTTCTGTTTAGCAACTTCCATTGACTTGCATGTAGTGGATCTTTGCTTACTTTAAAGGATAGTAATGCTACATATATGTTACATATATTATGTTCTCCTTAAATTAGCCCCCACCACTTCAGACAATGCTTCTACACCTGTCTCTCCTCCAAAATCATGGGTGTGTTAACATATACATTTTTCCATTGAAAGCAGGATGGAACTGTGCCAGCAAGATGGAACTGTGCCTCACATCAGCAACTGCAATGTGCACAGTGTGTGTGGTGAATAAGGGAAAAACTGTAAAACTCAGCAGATCTACACTCACATCAAACACCTGGCACAACTCAAACCAAACACCATGACGCTTAGGATGTGGTGTGAGACCATTCCACCAGAAATCAAGTACTGTTGTCACTATGCCCCTTGTCCACTCACCTATAAGTACAGGTGACAATTTGCAGACAGTTTAATACTAATGATGAATTCTCCCTGCAAGCAGCTTAGCATATTCTGTGGGATGAAATATCCTCAGATGCCACTTGATGCCTTGTTTGCAATTAGCCTCCACCACACTTCCACGTGTGGCCAGCACACCACAGTTTGCAATGGGTAGACATGAACTGCCACATCCTGACATCTACTGAATGGCTATCAACTGGTGGGTAGGTAAAGATGAATGTATTGGACTGCCAGAAGATGTAATTACATAATCTTGCTGCGGCCTGGACCCAAGAGCAAGAAGGTGATGGTGAGTCGGGTGTTTCCCTCTTCATCAAATTTTCAGGGTCAGACTGGGTTTCTATAATCTTCTTCTTCTTCTTCTTCTATTATTTCCACCTGGCCACTTGTTGCCTTTGGGGAAAGTCAGCAACAGAGGTGCCCGATTTCGAAGGGGTATGGCTTTAACATGTTTCTTATAAATGTCATGGTGTCTGTGTTTCATGTGTGATCTCAGGATGGTTGTGCCAAGACGTGTTCCCTCCTTTCCCCTTTTCACTGAATTTTCACAAATTATGCACAGTGCCGTGGGCTCCCTTGACCACTAGTCTGGCTACTCTGCATCACTTTTCCTACCACCTCAGCATCAGTAGGATCTACTGCGGTCACACTAGTCCCACCAGCTGTTCCACTATGACTATTAGTAACATCAACCACATCAATTTCAGTCTCTGAGTCTTCCTCATTGCTAGTAGTTTGATCTCCCCTTCTCTCACTCCTAACACTTTGAGTCTGTAGCTGCTGGATCTTCTTAGTAGTAGTGGCAGGACTGCTGGTTGATGACAAGTATGATTTAGGATCCCCTGCTTTCACACTTGGCATCATCCTCCCCACCTCTACTGAGAATCACAAGACACCCTGGCAGGCATAGCACTGGCAGCAGGCACAGGTAGCTGACCTGTCCTGCTCACACTAGTACCCTCTTTTTCTCTACCCATAACACAAATTTCCCCAAGATCCCTAGGGGTGATGTAGGGGGCTGGCCATGGTTGAGTCTGAGGAGTGCCATTTAATGTTAGTAGTGGTCACTTCCTTCTGCTCTTACTCTATGGACACATAAAGGTCCTTCCAGCTCCTCCTTTTATTCACACTTTTATAGCAAAAAGGAGAAAATGTGTAATGAAAAGGGAGAAAAGTTTGTAGCCATTGAAAAAAATAGCAACAATTTTTTGGCAATGGGCAAAAAAGGCAACGATTTTAATTGCTTTAATTAAAGCAGATTTTCCCGTGAAAAAGCAGATAACCACATGGTTTTCACTGATTTTTTTGCGGGAACATGATGGGACCTTTTGTCCACCCTTGCTGCTGATTCCACAACATAGTTTTTCATCTTTTGATGTGAGACACAATGAGCTCTCTTCAAGAAGCTAAGGAGATATAATTCCATAGAAAACCAACTGTTCCATAAGGAAGAAATAAAGATCTCCAAAATTTCCATTCATTTAAATGCGGACTTGTAGAAGAATATCCAATACATTGTGATGCAATGTACCTGAAACCTCTCTAACATTCAAGATTTTAAGAGCCCCAATTAAATCATTGATGGTGTTTCTGGTTTGTTTCAGTAATGCTACTCTTTTTTTTTCTAATTTTTGGCCCAATCATTCAAATGTGATGATGATTTCCATTATAAAAGTAGAGAATGCACCCAGTATAATCTAAGCAACCATGTGTGTCTCAGCCAAATTAGTACAGTGATCTCTTCAGAAATATTGACACTGTACCAGAATTCATCACACAATATGAGTGTTTGTACCTACAGCTATTACAAAAACTCAAATGAAGTACAGTAAAGGGAGAATCTAAAATATGTTTACAATAATGTTTGCTACATATGTATGATGCCAGGATCAAATCCCAATCAAACATGACACCTTCTCTACATTGTAGTCAGAAAGTAAATGGCCTAGGCCTTTTGACCACAACTAGTAACTTAGCTCTGTCCACCTGCTCCCTCTTTCTCCTCCTCATTCCTTGTATGAAAAGGAAGAAAACTGCTGCCCCTTTAGGGAAATTTTTTTGGGGGTTGAAAATTAAGTTATTTAATAAATAAGCAAACACCATAGCAAAAATGTAAAAAAATACACTAAATGTGTTTTTTTGTCATATTGGAAAATATTTAAAAATTGATTCACACATGGTGGGACTGTCCAAAGCTCCAAGCACATTGGGCTAGATATTTTTCAATTATTAACACAGCTGAAAAACCCAATTTGCAATTTTTCTCATCAGTAGGTTTGGCTTTGATTAATTTAGAATTGGAACAGCTTATCAGATTTAAGGGGACAGTAATGTCCCCCAAAACATATTTCCAGTTTTGTAGAGTTTAAAATAATAATCAATATGCTCCAAACTCTATCTCTCAAACCACTATGGTTTGAGAGATATAGGGATTCAAAGTTCCTCCTTCCCCTCCTCCTCTCCTGATGTCAGCTGTAAAGCTGACAGCAGGAGATTCAAGTCGTACAACTCGAGGAGGCTCTGCATCAGAGCCAAAATCGCATTATTGCAAATGAATTCATTCATTGGAAAGGTATACAAAGTGTGCCTGGTTTGCAAGCACACTTTGTAAACCTTTCCAATGAATGAATTCTTTTTAAGTAACGTGATTTCAGCTCTGCTGCAGAGCAGCTGACTGGTCCCTGGACCGGGATCTCTTGCTGTCAGTTAGACACTGAGATCAGCAGAAGGGGAGTTGGGGACTTTGAATCCCTATATCTCTCAAACCATGATGGTTTTAGAGATAGGGTTTGGAGCATTTTGATTATTATTTTAAACTCTACAAAACTGGAAAAAAATTTTTTTGGGACATTAATGTCCCTTTAAGTTAGTGGTCCATATTCTTATGACTCACAGAGTAGTAATTCAGAGTCATTGGATATCTCGTAAACCCCCTAACCACGAAGGGACTTACTTTCCTTATTTATGTAAATGAGTACTTGGAAGCCATGACTGCTAGAATTTTTAACAGTGAACACAAAAAAATTGGGTTATCATGGAGTGATGCAATGGGAATACATACTTTTTTTTTTTCTAAATTGACTTAATCTTCTTTGGTTAATTGTGCCACCATACTGATTGGTCTTCCTTCCTTCTCTCTTTTGTCCCCCACCCCCTCCCTTATCTCCGAGTCCCTACCCTCTTTTATTTTAGTTATGCAGTGTCCTATATGTAACAGACACTAATGATGTGATCTTGGTTATCATTATGCTAATAACATAGTTACTCTCCTCCTGCTCATTGTATATCCATTTTTACTCTGTATTCTATAAATCAAATTGGTTAGTGTATTTTTGAGCAACTAACAATAGCAAATATTTCTCCCCTATGGTGCAGTTGGTTTGCTGCAGAATTGTTCAACTTTTCTTTAGTACATCAGACTCAGAGGTGCAAAGGACATTTTATTAAAAACCCTATAATTCTGTAATGACTGAAGCTGTAATTAATTCAGTTCAATACTACAAATATATATTTTCAAAATATTGAGAGGGATACAGTACATTTGCATTGTTGTGGATGTGTATGTTTTAGTATTGGGAAGATAACATTGTTGTGTAAGTCCTTTAGCACAAGGACAGATTCTGAAAACCTGTAGCAGCAGATGCTGTACTATCATTAAAATAAAAATGAAACATAATAAGTGAAAGAGAACTAATTGCAGCTGTTATTTATATACCATATGCATATATTTAGCATCTCTTTTAAACCTGCCAAGCTTTGATTTATGATTAGAGTATGCCGTTTCTCAAAATTAACTTATTATGATTGGGATGTTCACCAGCCCTTTGCCTCACCAACAGATAAAACACAAGTAGTGTCTCAGTTATTTCTGATTGACTCATCTGTGCAAATGAAGATATATCTTTAAAATAGATTGCTGCTTATGGACACCTATAGATATAAACTTTGCAGATAATGTATTATTGTGTATGATTATAAAGTGAACTAAATTAAATTGAATAATAACACTTATGGGAAAGTCACTGTGAAAAATATTTTAGATTTTATTTTGTTCACCTTTTCAACAATGTAAATGTAATGAAACACCAAGAATATTCTTTAAAGGAACAGTACATTTTTTTCATGAAAACCTATGTAAAACAATCTGTCAGTTGTTTTATTCAAAATGTCTAAAAGTTCAAATAATCAGGAAGTGATTTTACTGTGTGTTTACTTGCAGATAGTTATAACTGACAGGAAGTGACTGTTTCTATCATATTCTATTAAAATGTAACAGAGTAATTGAAATTTGACCACTAGAGGGCACTGCTAATGTAAAAAAATGGGTTTAAACTGTAATAAATCTGGAAATATACATCTCTCAACAGTGGGAGCACCCTTATTTTACTCAAAAGAAAATGTCCTTTAATATATATATATATATATATATATATATATATATATATATATTTTTTTTTTTTTTTTTTTTTTTTTTCATTAAAAAAGGTTACTGCTCCATTAAATAAAACCTTGGTATATTAAAGGTCAGGCAGTGGTAATGGGTGTCCACCCTAATAGATGGTAGAAGTTTCATTTCAGGTAGTCCTCTTTCAGGTAGTCCATAACTTACAGGTTTCTCTTGTCTGGGAATCCTATACTGACACTTAGTAGTTATGTCCTGATTACACTATGGGCTAGATTCTATTGCAGGTGATAAATGTTAACACCCGTTTTATCAAACATTTTCCTATTTTAGTCTACAGGGAAACCTGGAGATAAAAGCAGGGATAAAAATAGCACCTCCAATTGAATCTAGCCCTTGATCTGTGAATAAAATACAGAGAAACATAAACCACAGTCTTACATTTCACTAATAAGAAACAATATTTTTAACATGGTTCTTTAATCCCTTAAGGACCAGCCGCGCATGCGCACTGCTGGCACTTAAGGACCACGGACCATTTTTTTTTTTTTTTAGCCATCAGATTCAGGGCTCCCCAAATGATGTGCAGCCATGTGGGGACCCCTGAATTCCATAACGTACATGTACGTCCTTTAGGAACATCCAGCCTGTGACGTACTTGTACATTATGGGTTGTTAAGGGGTTAAGTGCCATCAATTAATATCACCAATAAGCATAAAAAGTTGAATAAGTTTCACATTTTATATTACATTCTTCTCTATTACATAGGATAATAAATTCTCATTATTTGGTTTTGTAAATTGTCTTGATAAAGGCTAAAGTAAACACCAAAACATTGACCTGTCCACAAATAAACAACATTAACATAAGCACATGACCCATTGTTGGTCTTGTGGTGCGTATATATGCTTGGAGTTTTCCTGATGAGTAAAGTACATGTATTTTAACTCTCTATATGTATTATAACTCTCTATATTAATACGATATCTAATGAAACTCCATTTTAGACTATTAGGGATTAAAGATGAAGCAGATTTCATTTTCTAACAATTCATCCAACTGTTAGAGCTTTGTATGCTTAGTTGTGCTTGCTGTTTTAATTGAATGGTTCATTAAACAACATGGTAGGAAATATGTGCTTCATAGTACTCTTGCTTATCTTAAAACAGTTGCTATCACATACTGCATATCATATTTTTCATCTGGTCAATTAAGTTGCCTGTGGAGTCTGACTAATATGTGTAATATCCATTCCCAACAGGTCTAGACAGAAACATTTGTCTGACAAAGGTTATAGTTAAAATAATTGAGGATTTTTACTGTTTTATAAACCACAAAGCTCAGTACTAATTGTGATTGTTTCATAATGCATAAATAAAAAAATGAAGCCCAAAAAATATAAACTAATACAATGTTTCAATCAGACAGAATGTATGATACAATCTAATAATATCTGAAACTACTTTGCAATCACGGAACTGTTGTGTCCTGTGGTGTACCACTTGTTTTAATTATTTATAGGGAGTTGATGGTTTATTTAGAGCAGAATACACTTATAAAATCACACTTAAATCATCTATGTGTTTTGCTGACATGTTACTGCAATAGAAATAGAAATAGAAAAGTATTTCTAGATTTGCATTGAACTGTTCTAGCACTATTTTATTTTTCATTTTTTAACCATGTACAACTTTTTTCAATGATTTTACCCATCATTTTGTAATGAACAAAATAACGTTACAGTAATGTCTTGTGAATGTTTCCAGACTACCTTGGACCCTGAAATGTTGACCAAAAGGAAGAAGGTCCAACATTTTGTTGACACTGTTTCTCAGTTGTAATCTCCATTTACTAAATGGTGCATGGTATAAGTATGTGGCTTGCTGCGCGCAAATCTTAATTAGTGTGTCCACCATTTAGAGTATTTTACTGCACAAAAAGATCACAAAAACTAAAGGACAGTGTATAAGAAACCCTACCTCTCAAATCTACTGGGAACATTAAAAAACATAGGTGATAGATGCTTTACAATTGAAAACACATTAAAAGAAAAATACAAGGGCAGCAATATAGGGAGGTATATCACAACTTTAGTGTTAAAAGGTTACATCATATAAAACTACAAAGCCTCTTTATACAATAACTAGGCAAATGACTCCAGTGACAATAACTAGTATGTAAGGAACTTACAAATACAATATAGAGAGCAATGCACTGTTCTAAAATAAGGAATATATTCCAATAGAAAAGGCATACGTTCCAAACCACCAGCAACAATCAGTTGTTTAAGGTTTTAAATCAGTGAGAAAAGGAATGGTGCATAGTGTTGCATTTGGAGTCACATCAGAGGGAGTATGTCATAAACATTTGTGCCTTAACTTATGTGTGTGAGCATGTGTGTCTGAAGTTTGAATTTCACTGTGAATACTAAACTGAAAATAAAAATAAATCTGATATGCAATTACTCTTTGAATTATATATACTAGGACATGCCCTTTAAAAGTATAGACCCAGGTCTACTGTATGCTTCCTACAATGTCATTTTCTAGATCGGTAATATATGGTGTTATTTATATTTTTTTAAGCATATTAATATACTTTACTGAGGTAGTTCAATTAGGGATTTAGGACTAGATTCAACTGAGCTCATTAAAACTGCCGGTAGGGCAAAAAAGGCCAGTGTTCCATACTAATAAATTATTTACGTTGACGTTATCTAGCAACCCTGATTGTTGTCAAGACAAGTTGAAACAGCCAATCACAACATACCAAAGTATCACATACATTCAAATACACCCATATATACCCCAAAATAACTGATATACATTGTCTGTATTTCGAGTATTGGTGAGCTAGAGCACAGGACCCAGGAGTAGAGGATAGTGATAGAGTGAGAGAGAGAGCAGAGCATACATTTGAGCGAGGTAGAAGGAGTTTGGAATGGAGAGAGTTGGTACACCACAGCGACACATAACACATCTTGGCACATATTCTTAACACACATACAAACACACACACATAGTTTGTTGTTTTTAATACACATTTCTATCTTTTATTTTCACAGCGTCAGTCAGTGAGTGACAGAGATTGAGAGGGATCAAGTGTGTCTGTGAGGGTTTTTGTGAGCGCCTGAGTGTGAGGGTGCAAGATGTAGAGGAGAGGGGGATGGGGAGTGGAGAAGGAGAGGATGAAGCAGAGCAGGGCATCCCTATTCAGGGTAGGAGTGGAGAGGAAAATCCATTGGGCGGAGGGAGGCCTGGCTAAGAACAGGCACACGGAGGACAGAGACAGGACTGCCAGTGGGGCGAGGGGTAGTTGACTGTGAGCACCCCGCACAGCCAGGGATATTGAAGGCAGGACATTCAAGCCAGAGCTCTGACACATCACAGGCTGGAGCTAATGAGGAGAGGCTGAGGGAGCCTAAATACATCTATGAGGAGAATAGGATCCTCATCCAGAGTATCCTGGACTGGGAGAACATCCTGTTCCCAAGAGAGAGAGGGTCGCTGGGTTGAGGGCTCGGAACAAGGTTGCCTGGTGTCAGGTTCTCAACCTTGTGAATGCAGTCTCCACTTGCCAGAGAACCCTGGATTCCATCAAAAAGCTCTGGGATGACTATAAGCAGATGGTCGAAATGAAGATGGGAGAGGTCACCATGCATGCCCGAGCTACCAAAAGTGGTCCCCCACACAACATTACCTTTAACCCTTAAGAGGAGATGCCCAGGTTGAGCGTGTTGGCCATGACTGTTGAGGGGATCCCTGGAAGATCAGACACTGGGGGTGACAGAACCCTTCACATTACCAGTAAGTGTATCATTCCATAACCACGCACACCATACCTCATATACCCACTACAGCCCAATACAGACACACCAAACACATGCCCAGCATTCATTCACACAACTGCACCAACACAAAACAAGGACAATATACAGGACAATCCAAGTAGATCTGGGAAGGGTACAGCAGAACAAATCCTGTCCAAGTCCATCTTTAACCCCTCATTGCTGTGTTGTTCGTGGTACCCACCACACATAAACAGTGCTCTCCATCACATGTCATGTGAAGCTCTGTTATGTTTCAACACAGTGTTAAACATGTAGCCATGAGGAGCTCAGCACCTAACCCCTTGAGTGCTAGAGGGATAATCAACTAATTGGTCGAAAATACATTGACTACCCCTCTGGCACGCCAAGGGTTATTCAAAGACCAACACCACAGGGTTATGTTGCACTGATCCACAGGGATCAGATAACACATCACAGTTTCACTGAGACAATTTGATTGAATATACAATACACAGGCCTCTAAATAATGAACAACAGGGCCCCAAAGCAAACTAATACACTGTTCCAAAAAATGACAACTAAGTAGATTAAAGATCCTGGGAATAAAATGTATCCTGATGTGTGGGAATGGCAAGGAAGGGAATTGGTGGGGTTTGGGCCCACAGTACTGTTGCTCCCTAGGTTTATATGTTGTGTATGCAGCTGTTTGCTCTCAGTTGCACTATGATGTCCACGATGGCCATCCACTATCATCAGGACACACATGAGAACCAAACACCAACTACAGTAGAATGAACATGAAGGAGCAGCCAGGATGTCCAAGTTTAGTCCTCAAGGGCCACTAACAAGCCAAGATTGAAGGATATCCCTGACTAAGCACAGGTGGGTCAATCAAAATAAATGAGTTACTGATCAACTCACCAGTGCTTAATAAGTGAAAACCTTCAATCCTGGCCTGTTGGCGGCCCTGAGTACTGAAATTTAACAGTCTAGATGTTCAGGATCCTGTCAAGCTCATCAATCATTGATTGCCAGGGTGGGAACACAATGCATTGGATACCACCCTGACACTCTCAGGAATTCACATGTCATTGTCCTCATCTTGCATCCTCTTGTCAGACATTAGCTTATTAACCCTTTGAGTGCCAGAGAGGTACACAACGCATTACTTTGCAATGCGTTGCATACCCCTCTGGCACTCAAAGGGTTAATAATACAATCTCATTTCTCTACACAGCATTTAGACCTGCCATATAGCAGGAGGACAGTGAGGAGGAACTCTTCAACAACCCCCCAGTGGCTTTCCACATGATAATCCTAAAGAGGGGGCAAGCATGTGGTCACAATCACCACCAGCAGCTCCACCAGCACCAGCAGCTCCTCTGAATTTCAGCCAGCCATTAACACCCTTTCCTGAATAGATGCCTCCTGGGAGGTGGATGCCCCCATCCACTTCGGGACATTACTTCATGGCTACACCACCACTACCACAGGGAAGGCACTGGATGACAGGTACAGTTCCCACCATGGGTCATATGGATCCACACTATGCCCACACCTACCCTCATTGATGGAGACACAACATGGACCCAGGTATGACCCAACTCACAGGTGGGAGGGATCCAGCTACCAGTGGCCATGGTTTGACCCATGGCCACTGGACTACGAACAACTGGGTCTGATTGGGGTGTCCCAATCCCCTCACACCCTCACCACAGAGGCAACAAGAGGGACAGCCATATGTGGCAGATTTGAAGTCCCTAGATGTGGTGGGGGCACAGGTGTCCTCTACGTCTCTACATGCTGGCCCACCTAAACCTGTCTCTGAGCAGACCTTACCACCAGCAGTGAAAGAACACCAACATCCAGACCAACAATAGTCAGCTCAATTGATTATACTATGCAGGGTGAACATGGTGAGTTATGCACCTTGGTGTGATCAGAATATGATGAGGTATCACTTCGCCAGTTCATATGTTATCCAGTGAGGTCTAGCAGCAATACATATCAAACTAAAGCAATCTCGTTGCATCCCCCTTCAGCTCCTTGCATCAATACATTTCTAATTTCACTCATGCTCCATGTTTGATTGATAGACCCCTGAGTTTAGGGACATGCATTCATGAGTATAATGGATACATAATACTAAACCATTTTGCTATCTGGAGATATGGCTAAGCCAACAATAATGTCAACAGACATATCATTGATGGTGGTAAGCTTCTTTTATTATGTTTTGGAGTACAATAGAGCATGAACATATTTGTATAGCCCCAAAATGCGTGGGAGACTTCCAAAAGCAAACACAGGGTACGTTTCACATTAACTCATGCTACTCATGATTCATGAATCCAATTTGTGCTGCTCATACTTTCTACAAGAGTATTTTGAACACTGAAGAGGAGCAGTATTACTTGTACATGTTTTCCTCTTATATCTGAGGGGAAACTTTCACATATACGTTATCATGTTTTGCCATAGTTAAAGTTTTTTCAGGGGTTGTAAGCAAAAGTTAGGTATTCCAAAGACAAAACAACAGGACAGGGGAACAGCAGGAGGTGAGCTACATGGACCTGATTAAAGTTTCACCAGGGTCACTTGGACATTCCTCTATTCCATGATGGGTCATGTCGAGGATGCCTGTGAGAAGGGATAACAGGATTTGAAACTGAACAGTCTGTTTGTCATGCACAGGATGAAGCATCATTATCCAATTAACCTGTTGTGTTCCCAGAGGAGTAGACAACTCCTTGCTTTGCAGTGGGTTATTTACCCCTATGGAACCCATGAGGTTAGCAACAACAGTATACCAAGCAGCCAGATGCATGTGTGACCGGGACATTGAAGCAACACATCATTAGTATGTGATCCAAGCCCCATGAATCAGAGGGTGTTGGCATGGCAATGTCATTGTGCTTCTCACATACACTAACAGGTCAGCATGGTGGGCCTTGCAACCTGACTCCCATATAGTTACTGTGATGTTGTCAGTTCATCTAAGGGATCTGATGAACATAGGCAAAGTGGTTTACCTTTGTTCGCAGAGGTATGGTTGACGTCCTTGAAGTAGCAATGCAGATGCTTGTTGAATCCACAACCTCAGATTGACACATCCATGTAAGAACTGCTGCATGATTTGAATCCTGTAACAGTTATCTGGTTGTAGCAGGCAATCCCAGGGTTGTGTCTGACATTCATCCTGTGAAGTGAATCAGATGATTATGTGTAGTGTGAGTGTGTTTGCACACATATCCCAAACCTGATCATGGACATACATGTTTGATTCCTGTGTTATACTCACAGTGGGTGAAATGGTCCCTGATGAGCCTGTCTCTTATCTTCTCCCCTCTCCAGGTGTCCACTTTGGGCCTAGGGAACAGGGACTTTCAGGAGTTGTTGTGGCTCAACCTCGTTAACTAGCCTAGTGTCCACTGATATTTTGTGTAGGATTCCACATGCCAGGATAATGTTGCATGCCTTCCCTTGTGCATATTGCATTGCTCCCTCAGAGTGATCAAGTCTCCGTTTGCCTCATTGTAACGCTCCTGTTCCAGTGTTTGTGGATTTGGAAGTGGTGTCAGGAGTCATGGTTTACACCCATAGCTGAATCACCTCTGGAAAGAGAGTGACATGTTGAGACAGGAAGCACATGTTCTGTGGATGATGTACTACCTGTGTGTCATGACCATGCTAATCTGTGTTTCCATTATTTGTGAATATACCTGTGTCTGTGGTGTGATGTTTGTTATGTTGATTCACCTAATAGCCATGCTCCTGTATAGCTTCCATTCTCAAAGTCCCCATGGACGGAGGAGTGTGTGAGGATATAGAAGTTGTGACAGCTGCCAGGATATTTGGCACAGACATAGGTTATCCTCATCACATGCCACCTGTACATTGATGGAGTGGAAATTCTTTCTGTTCATGTAGAGACGTCCCTCTTGTGTTGGAGCATTCAGTCACACATGTATACAGTCTATGGCACCCATGATCCTTGGCATGCCTCCCCTTGTGTAGAACTGCTGTTTCACATGTGTACACGGCATGTTGGTGGTGGTGACGTGGATATAGCTCTTGGCCTTCCTCTTGAGGACTGCCAAAACCTGAATCATTGTCCTTGAACACGTATCCTGGACATTCCAGATACATTTCCTTCTGTGGACTGAAAGGATCCACTTGCCATGAAATGGGTGGCACACATGAGCTTCTGCAATCCAGATAGGGCATAGTTTGTATTGCAAATGGGGTCAATATCATCATTGATCACCTCATATAACTGGATGATGCAGCGGGACGTCATCCTGTACCAAGAATGTGACCCTTGTGGGTAATATCCTGGGTCTGTGTGGACATCTGTCATCTCTGTGCTGCTCCACAGGTCCATGTGGCAGCTGTGGGAAATCTGGTTGGGGCAGATGGGGTGCTGCTGCCTGTTGTTGTTCTCCAGGTGGAGATGGAACCCTGTCTGACTGTCCAGCCAGTGCATAAGCATCAACAGATGTGCTTGGGGGAGGCTGGTGATCCCTAGCCATTGCAAGCCTTTGTCTCAGATGTCCGCACCAGTACTTCCTGCTTAAATAGCACTGCCACAGCCTTCCATGAAAAATAACTGCAGTTTGGCATTTTTCAGCTGGGTGAAACACAATATCAAGTTCTTTAATGCCTCGGTTTTTGACAAAAGGTAAGGGTAGAATGTCAACTGGGAACATTTTGACAAGTCTACTATTCAACAGGCATACTTTTGCATTATTTTTTGTGCAAAAGTATGAGCTAAGAGCTTTCTAAGAACACTTGGAGTAATCGTTCCAGGGGTCATGCCACTCTGCCATGTGTGAGTGTATTTTCTTTTTAGAGTCTAAGATATTGGATATGGAAAGAAACATTGCAACATTGTGTGACACTGGAAACCTGGAAAGGAGTTTAGAAATCACAGAGCAGGTAGTATGTGGGGTTAGTGGTGAAGTGGTTGGAGTTGTAGATGACAAGCAACAGGTAGGCAGCTGGGTAACAGTAAGGAGGGGAGGTAGTGGGCAGCAGAAGAGGAAGGCCAGTTCTGAGTTGACTCAGTCCAACAGAGCTAGTTGTTTCGCTCATCACTTGAACTTCCAGTGTCTGCCTGGGTTTCTCTATTCTTCCTTCTCTATGATCTCCGCCTTGCTTCTTGTTGCCTTTCTGGAGAGTCAGGGGGTACAACAACAGTGGTGCATGATTTCTGTGGTGGGTGTTTGGCTTTAACATGTTTGACATAAATGTCATGGTGTCTGTTATTAGTGCCAAGGCATGTTCCTTCCTTTCTCCTTCTCACTGACTTGTCACAAATTGTGCACGGTGCCATTGGGGATGACTGCACTGTGCCTTTCCAAGAGAAAACTAGTCCCACACCCATGATTTCAGGGGATAGGAAAAATGTGGAGAAGAATGGCCTCTTTCTTCTTGTCCTCCACATTCCTCTTCACTGTCTGTGGCACCTGATGATGTTGATTCTGTTGCTGCTACTGCTTCATAATCAGCACTATAAGTAGGGCCAGGAGCATTGCTGCTGCTGGCAAATGGAACCTGTCCTAGTCCCACTGTGTCCACGGTGGTCTCAGCATCCTGCTGCCCTTGCAACTCAGCAGCAGCAGGAATTAAAGCAGTTGCCAATTCCTCATATTCCAAATGCTCACTGCTGGTTGGAGGAGGTGATGAGCAATGTGACAGAGGGTCCCCTAATGTCACACTTGCCATTTCTTTGTGACATGAAGAAGGCAGACTGGCAGCAGTAGCCGTAGGCTCAGGCAGCTGATCTATGCTCCTGGTGGTGGTATTACTGCTCTGGTGACAATTCTGCCTTCATTGGATCATGTTCCATATGGACAATGTCGTGGAGGAAAGGGTACTCCCAAGGTCAAGGGAATGGTGTGGGCTCCCTTGACACCTAGCCTGGATGCTCTCAAATGCATCCCCTACCACTGTCCTAACACTAGTCCCACTGACTGTTTCACCATTACTGTTAATACTAATACTAACACCAATCACATCAATTTCAGCCCCTCCTCACAGTCACTATTAATATGAGGATATTGATTACCCCCTCCTTTACTCCTAAGACTATCAAGCTGCTGGTCCTTAGTAGTAGTAGTACTAGCACTGGCGGTACTGCTTGGGGGTGGCAAGTGTGACACTTGGTATCATGATCTCCTTCCCCCCTCCTGAGTATTATAAGACACACTAGCAGCAACTTCAGCACTGGTGGCTACGGGTTCAGCACTGACAGCAGGCAGAGCACTGTTGGCAACAAGGTCAGCACATCTGACAGCAGGCACAGCACTGGCGGCAGCAGGGGCAGTACTGACAGCGGGCACAGCACTGGTGGTTGCACTGGCAGCAGGCGCAGCATGTCTGGCAGCAGGTGCAGCACATCTGGCAGCAGGCATTGGCACATGGCCTATCCTGCTCTCACTACTATTACCCTTTTGTTCCTCTCTTGACATTAATTTCCTCAAAAAACTCTAGGGGTGATTTAGGGGGACTGGCCAGCAATGCCTCTGTAGTGCTCTCAGCATGTTTACCTTGCTCTGTAGCTGCTTCTATTGTGTTTCACTTCCACAAATAAGTTTTTATAGTGAAAAAGCAAAAACCACGTTAATCAATGGGTGGAAACTTTCTAGCCATTTAAAAAATGACAAACAATTTTGGTCAATGGGTGAAAAAATGCGAAGATTTTAATAACTAGTTTTAAAGTGGATTTTCCCACGAAAACGCGGACAACATGGTTTTTGTGGGATTTCTCGCACACAATTATTATTATTATTATTATTAATATTATTATTATTTTATTTTTATTTTTTAAGTTGTCCACCCTATCACAGTCTGGCCAAAAATAAATTATAACTGAAAAACAAAATCAAGTTCTTTACCCATACATCCCTAGCACAGAGACAATAACAGTAATTTAAGTAAGCAAATTGGCCCCCAGCTGTCTGTATCTTGCCAGTCAGTCATAGAAAACTTTGGAGTATTTGGGGTCAGCCTCCTTCCTCCCTTCTTCTCCCCCCAGACTCTCTTACTACAGAGAACAAATGTTCTACCTAAAAGACTCCCTAAACAAAACATGTGGGAAAATTGCACTTTTCACAGGAAATTATTCGCCTAACAGGAAGTGCATTTTTTTGCCGATGACACAGATGGTGGGGATGATAGCATAATTTACTACTAGCCATAGTGCTTCTGAGGCAGCAGCTGCACCACAACAAGCAACCATCACTTTAGTTGCATCTGGTTAGAAGACGTTAACCAGTCATGCTTCTACGCTTCCTCTGAAATCATGGGAGTTAGAATATTTTTCTTTGAGACCATGAAGGAGCTGTGCAGTTATCATCAGCAACTGCAATGTGTGGAAACATTCTGAAAGAGGGGAACATCTGGGTAGGGATGGGCAAAAGCTCTCACCGTGCTCCCATGAGAAATCTCGTGAAATCCATGTTGTTGTCCGCTTTTTCACAGGAAAATCCACTTTAAAACCAACGATTAAAATCTTCATATATGGCTAGAAAGATTCCGCCATTGAGTTATGTGTTTTTCACCTTTTTGCTATAAAACTGGGATGTATTCCACTAAGTGAATCACAATAGAAACAGCTACAGGGAGAGGTACGTGAGCCGTGCTCTTCTGCTGTGATATTTTTGAAAAATTGAGGCAGGAGGCAGAAAGTTTAAAAAGAGTAAAAGGAGCAATTGGAAGGACCCTTATGTGTCCACTGAGTCTGGGGAGGAGGAGGAAGTGAGCACTACAGAACCAATGCTTTTCAATTCCACTAAATCACCCCTAGGGCTCTTCTGGAATTTAATGGGAAGGGAGGAAGAAAACGGTAGTATTGAAAACAGGACAGGTCAACTGCCTGTGATTGCTACCAGGCTTGCTGCCACCATTTCTGTACCTGCTGCCAGACGTGCCGCCCCTGCTGCCACTAGTGATGTGCCTGCTGTCAGTCGTGCTGCCCCTGCTACTGATACCACCATTTCTATTCCTGCTGTCAGATATGTTGCCCCTGCCGCCACCATTGCTTTACCTGCTGCCAGACGTACTGCTCTTAATGCTACTAGTGCTGTTCTTGCTGTCAGACATGCTGCCGTTGTACCACAGTGCCAGTGATTGCCTCCAGTTTTACTTTACTGTAACAGCAACCTTGCTACTTCCTGGTTGCCTCGCAGTGCAAGTCACTGTTCTTATAGGTCACTGGTAATTGCTGTCATGTCTCCGCCCACCTACTAGGCCTTAAAGGCCTCAACATTTCCAATACCCGGTGCCCTTTCATGGTGTACCTGAGCCTTGTGCTGTGTTGGTCCATTTACTGATTCCTGTGTATTACTGCTGGCTTCGTCTGACTACTCAATCTGGCTCTGACTCCTGGTTTCTTCTGACTACCTGATCCGGTTCTGACTCCTGGCTTCGTCTGACTGCTGCCTCGTCTAGCATTCTAGGTGCAGTTTACCTTTGCCTCTCAGTATATCCTAGCGGTAGGGTATAGTTGCACTATTGTTAACCTGCCTAGTGAAGGGTTGAGGAAGATCCGTGCACTGTCCTCATACCTGGTCTTGTGAAGGTTGCGGAGGGCTAGTACATATACACTACTATTTACACCTTTCTAGTGAAAGGTTGAGGAAGTTCCGTGTACTGTCCTCACACCCATGCTGGTGAAGGTTGCGAAGGGCCCGTACATATACACTACAAGTTTAGACTTGCCTAGTGAAAGGATGAGGAAGTGCTGCACACTGTCCTCACACCTGGACTCGTGAAGGTGGTGGAGGTATAGTCACTGCTTGGTGGTGCTCCAACGTTCTGGAGTTTCTCGCTCCTGTTGCCAGCGTTCTGGAGTTTCTCGCTCCTGTTGCCTTTGGGTTTACCCTAGCGTTAGGGTACAGACATGGCACCATCTCACACCCGCCTAGTGAAGGGTGAAAAAAGTATTGTGCTGTACTTACTTGGTCTTGTGAAAGTGGAGAGGTACATTGCTGCTACTATTATATTTTCAATAAAATCTATTTTATTTTATCTGTACTTGTCAGTGTATTTATTTCTCCAGTCACTCCGTGACAGCACGAAAGGGCCATGAACTCTGATGGTACAGAAACCAGTAGTGGGCAGCCACCTAGTATCATGTCCAGGATGGATATGCAGAAACAACATCTTGATCAGTTGTCGGTAGTGTTGCAGACACTCCTTGACCGTACGGTGCATTATCGGCATCAGTAACAACCACTCAGTTGGAGAATACGAATTATAGAGGGCTGTTTGGGACCTCTCCACTCCCACTCGACATGTTGTGTCGTGGGTTCATAAACCAATTCGGAATTGTTTTGGAACTGGTACCCCGTGCGTTACAAAGTGAAAGAAGCAAAGTAGGATTTATGATTTCCTTGTTGACCGGCAAAGCATTGGCATGGGCCAATCCGATGTGGTACACAGCTAAACCATATCTTCGAATTTCACTCAATTTGTTGACTCTTTCCGTAAGGTTTTTGATGTTCAAGGTCGGTCAACCTCTGCCACAAAAAAATTGATGATGATTCAACAGGGCACCCATACAGTAGCAGCAGAAGTAGGCTGGAACAATGAAGATCTGGTGGCAGCTTTCTCACAAGGGTTTAATGATGTTATTAAAGATGAGACAGCAGCCTGTGAGCTGCCAGTGGATCTAGATCAGTTTATTTCCTTCACCATACTGATCGACACCCGTAAAGGAGAAAGATCCATTTATAAAAACCATGTGCGAAGGCATGAGTCTCGATTGGCACCAAACTGGAGCTTCCACCAATGCCTCCCTCACCTCCCTTGCCATCTAGTTCGGAGGTCACTTGGGTTGAGCCTATGCAAGTTGGCTTTACACGTTTGTCCAGGGAGGAGCAGTCCTTCTGTTGAAGAGAAGGTCTATGCCTATACTGTGGTAAGGCTGGACATATGTTGCGGGCTTGTCTGGTTCGTCTGGGAAACGCACGCACCTAGGATCTCTGAGGGGACTGATCCTAGGTGGAGTCAGTCGGTCCCCAGATAAGGAACAAAGCAAGCCTATCTTACAGGTGGCTATATCTTGGGCTAACTCCTCAGTGGCTACCCCAGCCCTGATTGATTCTTGTGCTGCAGGCTATTTTATGGATGGCGAGTTCGCTAAAGTACATAATATTACCCTGGTGCCTCGTGACTCTCTGTTGTCTGTAGAGGCTATTGATGGTCGACCACTAGAACCATACCTTGTCACACATCCCTGAGGGTAGGAGCTCTCCATGTCGAGACCCTACAATTCCAGGTTATTCAGTCTCCACACCATGCAGTCATATTAGGATTCCCTTGGCTCCAGAGGCATAATCCCAAAGTGGACTGGGAGACTTGTGACATATTATCCTGGTCTGACTATTGTAAAGGGGCTTGCCTACAGCAACCTATTAAGATTTTGTGTACCTCCCCCTCTATATCCTCAGAGTACCAGTCGTTCAGTGAGGTTTTCAGTAAGGGGGAGGCTAGCACTTTACCGGAACATAGAGAGTATGGCTGGGCTATTAATTTGACTCCAGGCTCGATACCTCCTAAAGGCCGCACCTACACCCTGTCAGTAGAGGAGAACCGGGCCTTGGAGGAATACATTACTGATGCGTTTTCCAGAGGCATAATCAGGAAATCTTCCTTGCCCATGGGAGCAGGATTTTTCTTTGTAAAAAAAAAAAAAGATGGGGAGCTTAGACCCTGCATCGACTATAGAGGTCTAAATAAGCTGATGGTGAAAAATGTGTACCCCATCCTGTTAATGATGGAGTTGTTTGACTGCTTGAAGGGATGCTCTGTGTTTACGAAACTTGATTTAAGGGCGGCCTATAATTTGATTAAAATCAAGGAGGGCAATGAGTGGAAGTCCGCTTTTAACACTTGTAGTGGCCATTATGAGTATTTGGTCATGCCATTTGGGCTATGTAATGCCCCAGCGGTCTTTCAGGAGTTCATAAACAATGTTTTGAGAAGTCTACTACAGTCCTGTGTAGTAGTTTACCTGGACGATATCCTGATACACTCTCCCGATATCGAGACTCATAGGAGAGATGTCGCTACAGTATTGCAAAAACTGAAAGAAAATAAACTGTATTGTAAACTCGAAAAATGCGAATTCCATAAAGACAGAATGCCCTTCCTATCTCTGTTGAAGATATTGCCAAGGATACAGAGAAACTCTCAGCAGCCCTGCAATGGCCACATCCTGTAGATCTGAAGGCATTACAAAAATTCTTAGGATTCACAAATTAGTATAGAAAATTAATTCAAAATTTCTCTACAGTTTTCAAACCCTTGACTGACTTAACACATAAGGGTGCTAACCCATTGGTTTGGTCCCACGCGGCCAACAGTGCTTTTGAAGCCTTAAAATCTGTCTTTGCGGTGGCTCCAGTATAGGTACATCCCAAAACAGCATTGCCCTTTACCAAGGAGGTGGATGCATCTGAGACAGATGTAGGGGTATTGCTGTGTCAAAGATCTGAGCCTGGCAAGACTCTGATGCCCTGCGGATTCTTTTCCAAAAAGATGACTAAGGCTCAGAGCCTATAAGACATGGGTGACTGTGAACTGCTAGCCATTATCCTCACTATTCATGAAGGCGTCACCTTCTGGAGGGGACTAAGGCTACTATACTGATCCTAATGGATCATAAAAATTTGACATACCTGTCTGAGACCAAGAGACTGTCACCTAGACAGGCCAGATGGCCACTGTTTCTATCTAGATTTAATTTTGTAGTCTCGTACCTCCCTGGGTCCAAGAATATTCGTGAAGACGCCCTGTCTAAACAGTTTGGGCCAGAACGTGAGAAGGAAAGTGAACCCGTTCCAATAATTTCCCCACATCGCATTTTGGCAACAATACACACTAACATTACGTCTCCATTGGGCAAGGAGATTCTGACTTCTCAGGGTAATGCTCCAGTAGAAAAACCTAGTGGCAAATGTTTTGCAGCAGACAATCTCCGTACTAAGCTACTTGAAACTTATCACTCGTTCAAGGCAGCTGGACACATTGGTCAGGACCAGCTGATTTGGTCAGTCTCACAGCTCTTTTGGTGGCCTAGTTTAAGAGCTGATTGTGCAGCCTTTGTTGAGGCTTGCTCCATTTGTGCTCATGCCAAAACTCCTAGGCACCTTCCTCTAGGGTTGCTCTAGACAGTTCCAAATGGCAAGAGCCCATGGTCACACGTTTCCATAGATTTTATGGTGGAACTGCCAAGATGCATGGGCTGTAAGGTCATACTAATGATACTATCATACTAATGATAGTAAAATGGCACATTTCATCCCACACCATGGACTGCCTTCCGCTAAACAGTTGGCTATGGAGTTTGCTAGAGAGGTATTCAGGCTCCACAGAGTACCCAGGGTTTTGGTTTCTGATCATGGAAGTCAGTTCGTATCACGGTTCTGGAAGGCCTTCTGTGAACAGATGGGCATCAAACTTTCGTTTTGCTCTGCTTACCATCCCCAGACTAATGGTGCTGCGGAAAAAGCCAACCAGGCTTGCACTGCTTCACTTCTGACCATCATGATAACTGGGCTGACTATCACGGTGCCCGTGCTCTTGGCTGCAGGCGACGACATTCTGACTTCCTAATTACACTACCTTGCTGACAGCCTTTATATACTCTGTCATGTCTACACTATGGTGGCCTTTCGTGGTGTACTAGTTCCTGACGTTTGTTCTGTATCTCTCTGATCGTGTATGACTTGGCCTGCCTGACGACGTTCCAGAGTTTCCTGTGTTGCTGCTGCTCCATTGCTGACAGTATCTGGCTGAGAACCCGCTCCATTGCTGACTGTATCTGGCTGAGAACCCGATCTGTTGCTGACCGTACCTGGCTGAGTACCCATTCCGATACTGACTGTGTCAGGCAGATTACCGCACTGTTGCCATCTGTGCCTGGCTATACCGCTTGGTTGCCTCCATTTGGTCCAGTGATATCCACTGTGGCCTTTCCGTTACGCAAGTCGGTGTGCTCCGCATGGAGCTATTATTCTTGTCGACCGTAGGCTGAACATTCATGCTTTAGCAGCTCTCTTAACCACCTCAGGCAGTGTGCACATGAGAAGTATCAGTACAGTGTTTCATAGCACTGACTGTGTTACTTTGATCACTCTCTGTGTCCACCTACCTTTCAATGCTGGGCTCACTCCCTTTGGGAGTTGCAGTATCTCTCTGGGCGTTACCTGTTGACCCTTTGTGTGCCTGGATCTTCCAGGTAGGGTTAGTGCTTTATTCCTCACTGTCCTAGCCTTGGGCTCAAGAGCCAGCGTTGCGTTATACCATCCTTCAGTGTGAGGGGACACTGGTTACCTTCTCTCTCTCTCTCTCTCTCTCTCTCTCTCTCTCTCTCTCTCTCTATATATATATATATATATATATATATATATATATATATATATGTATTACGATACACCCCTAGCGTTCTAGGGTTTGCCTACTTAAGCAGTTGCCTTGGTCTCCATGTGACACTAGTCCTAGGGTCAGTGCTGCCTACTATAAGTGGTTGCCTTGGTCTCCCTGTATCACAGTGCCAGTGATTCCTTGTTTACACTTTTTCTGTCAGTTATCCAATGTGAGGTCCTCATTGGTTGCCCTGTGTTTAGCCCGCCCAGTATTGCCTTTATATACTGGGCTCCTTCACCCTCTCACTGCCCTTTCGTGGTGTTCCTGTGCCAGTTCTACGTTTGTTATTGTGTATCGACCCGGCCTGGCTGACGTTCCTGCTACTGTGTACCGACCCGGCCTGGCTGATGTTCCTGCTCCTGGATTCCGACTCAGCAGTTTCCCGTTGTGGTCCTGGTCGCCTCGACGACATTCTGATTTCAGGTGCCTTACCTGGTTTGGCACCTCTGCACCCGCAGGCTTGCCTAGTATTCCCATTTGGCTCCACAGAGCTCCTCTGGCCTAGTCCTCCATTCCGCATAACCGATTGCAAGTGTTGCCTCCGTGATAGCACCGGTACATTGCCATTGGCTACGCTCCACTCTGTTAAAAACGGTTGCCAGTGTTGCCTCCATGATTGCACCTGAACATTGCCATTAGTTACTTTCCACTCTGTCAAAACCAGTTGCAAGTGTTGCCTACGTGATTGCACCGGTACATTGCCATTGGCTACGCTCCACTCTGTCAAAACCGGTTGCCAATCTTGCCTCCGTGATTGCACCGGTACATTGCCATTGGCTACGCTCCACTCTGTCAAAACCGGTTGCCAGTGTTGCCTCCCTGAGTGCACCGGTACATTGCCATTGGTTACGTTCCACACTGTCAAAACCAGTTGCCAGTATTGCCTCCGTGATTGCACTGGTACGTTGCCACTGGTTACGCTCCACTCTGTCAAAACCGGTTGCAAGTGTTGCCTCCGTGATTGCACCGGTACACTGCCATTGGTTCGCTCCACTCTGTCAAAACCAGTTGCAAGTGTTGCCTCCGTGATTGCACCGGTACACTGCCACAAAGTGATTGTGCTTTGGCAGACATTCTGTAATTTTGTGTTTAAAGTTGGAGTCGAATAAAGTAGCAAGAATGTATTCCTCATTCTTTTTTAATGAACACTATATGAGGATCTTGCTAAAATCATGCTAACGTGTCCTTGATCAGCTGGTGAATGTCTGTATTGTCATTATGGTACGATTCCTCATCCATCTCCTCAGTTTTTTGTGCAATAAATATATGATTGGAAGAAATTTCTGCCCCTACATGACTATCATGGTTGCCTCCTCAAAAGGCCTTAGTAGCTCAGATACATGGCACGTTAGTTGCCATTGCCCTGGAGACTCCTTCCAAAGCCTTCCAATTTTGCATTGTGAACTTGCTAATGGCTGCTCATACTGCTAGCCAGTTTTACCCCAGAGAGACAATGCTGGAGGAATAGAAATTATAGCGTCAGGGGTATGCGTGTTCCCTTGACCTCTGTTCTTTCTGACTTCAACTTCCACCACAGCAGCAGCAACATCCAGCTAGTTGCAGCTGCTATACCACCACACTCCTTCTCATCAAGACCCCTACCATTCTCTTACTGCTCTATGGGAGTGGGACTGCTTTGGGCTGACAAGTGTGGGTCTGGGTCCCCTGCTGTCACACTTGCCATATCTTACTCATAAGATGGTCCACTGGCAACAGTAGCAGAAAGCACAGGCAGCAGACATGTACTGCTCATGCTACTAGCCAGTTCTGCCTTTTTCAACATTTTCCCACAGATCCCAAGGGACAATGTCAGGGGATTGAAATCATTGGGACTGGGGAATGTGGGCTCCCAGTCCCTGTTGCACTGGTGGTGCTTATAATTTCCTCTTCTTCCTCTGGGTCCATCCAGTGTCTCTTTTTTTACCACTCGTGGTGGTCACAGTGCTGTCCAGCATGTTAAACCAGTAACCACTAAATTTTCTTTTAACATTTGTTTTAAATTATTTTTTCACTCTTTCACTCTCTGTCTCCTTGCACTCACCTTTTCTCCTAAACTACACCACACTGCATTGCAGGAAAATAAGGGTTTATGTATGTGGGTGGGAAGTGTCGCCTCATTGAAAAACTTAGGCAGTAAATCGAACCATTCTTGCAAAATGTTCTGTGATCTTAGAGAAATGATTGAAAATCAATGGGTTTATCTATGGGAAAAAATTCCCACAGGAAAAGCAGAAAACCACATTTTCCACAAAATTTCTGACATGTAATTATAGTAACTCAGGACTTTTTATTACAATTAATCCTTGTCCATTATTTACAGGGTGTTCTTCCCTCTGTGTTAGCGTGGCCACTGTGAGTCACAACATAGCAGATCTTTAATTAATTTGCTTTTAATTTTTGGTTCCATTACACACATATGTTTTTTACTTCCATTATCATTATTGATTTTTTCTCTCTTGATTTATTATTTGTCATGTTAATTGTATCAGCTTTCTAGGAGATTAAATTGTAGACATATTTGTATTATATAATTTTTTAACAAATATCTCATATACTTTATTTTATATTGTTTTCTTACCAGATATTTTCAGTTTGATACACTTTTTTCATTTTTTAAGATCATCATTTTTATCCTGTCATTTTGATTGATTTTGTACATAATGCACTTAGATCTTTCCACCTGCACTGTTTCATTTTTGTATTTTGGAGGTAGCATAAATGTTTTACATTAAAAATTTGCAAAACTTTAACGAGATTTCAAATGCAGATGTTTCTTAAAATATAGATTTTCTCTTTCATTCATTTGGTAATGACACATTGTTTTAACTGATATCTCTTTCTCTAATTCATACAATTGAATAAAATATTTTAAAATGCTCTTGCACATTAAAATCTGAATAAGAGATTAGCATATTTGCCCCAATCTATTAGATTGACAAAATATTCCAAATTATCCTGATCATACCACTAAACATCTTTATTCATAGATGGTAAAAAAAGTTGATGTGCTCCCTTTAAAGGGATAGTAATACTTCATTTTATCTTTATTTTATTTTGTAGGCATTAAAAAAACATGAAGAACAATATACGTCTTATCTCTCAAACCTTCTGAGAGATATTCACAAGCAAAGTTTCCCCTCCCACCCCTTTTTATCTAGTGTAAGCCATTTCTTCTCAGATGTGGAATCCAGTCCATAGACCAGACAGATAACAGAAGGGGACAAGCTTCTTCCTATGAGAACAATGAAAGCCCTGCCCCCCTTGACAAGTTTTTCAGGTTTCCCCTTATCTTAATTGAAGATTATCCCTCTCTGCAGTCTGCCTGGACACCTCCCTTCTGATCTGGCTGAACAGTGTTACATCAGTAAAAGGGGCGGGAGGGGGATATTTTGTCATTGAATTACTCTTGAACTACAACTCTGACAGAATTTAAATAACACTCTCCAAAGTCCAAACACTATGATGATTATTTAGAGCTGCTTTTATTATGAAATATTAATATCCCTTTAAGGAAGTTATTTAAAGGAAGAATGTCACAATACATTTTCAGAAAACATGGACTGACAATTCCATCCACAAATGCAGGCCAGATGTTATGGATTTCCACATTTGAAAGCAATGGATCAATATCTCTCTCACTTTGTATTGAGTTACATATGCCCAGGCATTATATTCTTAAAACTTGGTTTATTATTGGTGCTTAGTTAATGAAATTTCCTATCCCTGGTCTGGACTATTAGCCTTTTGAAGTTTCCAATATCTTAGATCATGCTTTTATTAATGTGTACTACTTGAATTTACGTGACTTAAGTGTGAATGTGGATATATGCATCTGGAAATCGTGATTACCCTTTTATTATTCCAATAAGCAAGAAAAGCATTACGGTATAGATCCAGATGAAGATGTAATAGGAATAAAATAAAAGAATCAAGAAGAACTAGAAATAATTGTATGCATACATTGAATGTACAATGTTTTAAAAGAAAACTATTAACCTTTGGAACATTAACCCTGTGAAACAGAATATAAAATCTTGCAAACTCCTGGAATTCTCATTAACATGCAAAATGCTGGTTGGATTGCCATGCAAAGCAATACAGAAAATGTCTGACTTTGCAAAGCAGACCAATTTCTAAAGTAAATATTGGCCCAGAAGAATGCTGACTATAATCCACTACATGCTAATTCCAGCAAATATTGATATACATCCACTTTCCCGTCTTAAATGAAAGCTTTTCATACAAAACCATTTTCTCTGTTTGCAGATGCACTAAAACATTCAAATTTTTTAAGCTTATACCCAGCGGAAAAGCTGAAAATACCTAGGTTATGCACCTGCATATTATTCCCCTAATTGTGTTTTTTTATTGTACAAACCATAAAAAATACATTTGGTTCTAATCTGAAAACGTACTTCATCATTTCATTTTGGAGGCATTTTAATGAATATTTTCCTTTAGTCTTACTGGTGATTTTTTGTTCTGGCACAAATTGTAGCATCGGATAGTTATGAAAAATAAATAAATTTAACAAATAAAGAACCGTTTGTGGCAGTCATTGCTATTGAATAGGGAAAGGCAAAAAGTACAATTTTGCTCCAAGAGGAAATCCAGTGAATTTTTTTTCACTTTTTCTGAGGGAAATTCTGCCCATGGAAAAAAATATTTTTGAACATTTCTAGAGATTGAAATGTTCTTGAGAGACGTTTGACATTTTCCACCTATGTTTTTCTAGGAGTTGGGTTTTTCGACCACCATAGAATAAAAAAAGCACAAACGTACGACCATTCTAAATAGTTTTCAGCACTCCAAAGAGCCATATAGGTGCATTAAGATGAAGAGAAAGAAAGATAGTGATAGAAAAGTGTGAGGCACAATGGCCAATAGAAGAAGTTGGAGGGGTGCTGCTGCTGTTCTAGATGAGGATTATTTAACATAAAGCAGCAAAACTGCAAGTTCCAACCCAGAGATCTCCACAGAGGCCACCTAAACAAGCAGTGCTGCCAATATGGATGGGCAAAATGTTCTGATTCAAAAGTGACATAGTCTAAAAAATGGCACATCCCACCAAGAGGGGCATTTTTGTGAAAAAAATTCACTTTTTTCCCAGCTAGTTCATTGCTTTGAAATAAATGGTAAGACTGAATCCCCATCCCTCCACAACCCATGTGGCAAATTTTCCTTCTTTTCCTGCAGGGATAATATAAAAGGGGTGTCATACCCACAACATGTCATTCTGTGTTTGTGAGAGATAGAGAAAGCAGCACAGTTTTGTGCTAGTTAGGATATGCAAATAAAGTGAAGTTGGAGTGTATTTTAGGGAGTCTTGTGGACAGGTAATTTTTTTTTCTCTGTGATAGGTGAGTTTGGAGGTCTCTGGGGGAGTGCAAAGGGAGAAAGGAGATTTACCCAAAATACCACAAAATTGTGTGTGACTGTGAAAGGCAGGTGATCCAAGTTTCTTCCTGAGCTGGGTGTTCACTGCATTAGGAAAGTTTTGGCGTATGTAATGCGAGAAAGGAAATTTACCCCAAAAACCCCAAAGCATGATGATCAGCAGCATCTCTCTGAAGAATTAGATTTTGTCAAAGAATATTAAAGGGATAGTAATACTTTGTTTTATCTTTATTTTATTTTGTAGGCATTAAAAAAACATGAAGAACGATATAAGTCTTATCTCTCAAACCTTTATGGTTTAAGAGATATTCACAAGCAAAGTATCCCCCCCCCCCGTTCAGCCAGATCAGTAGGGATGTGCCCAGGTAGACTGCAGAGAGGGACAATCTTCAATTAAGATAAGGGAAAAAGCTGAAAAACTTGTCAAGGGGGAAGGGCTTTCATTGTTTTCATTGTAAGAAGATTGTCCCATTCTGTTATCTGTCTGGTCTTACAACCAGATTCACATCTGAGAAGAGATGTAACTAGATGGCTTACACTAAGAAAAAGGGGCGGGAGGGGGAAACTTTGCTTGTGAATATCTCTTAAACCATAAAAGTTTGAGAGATAAGACTTATATCATTCTTCATGTTTTTTTAATACCTACAAAATAAAATAAAGTTAAAACGAAGTATTACTATCCCTTTAAGACATTCTTATAGAATGAGTATAGAGTGGAGGGTTGCATTGTGGAAAATGAGAGAGAGAGAGAGTTAGGGCCAAAAAATGCTAAAAGCATAATGAAAAAGAAGTCAGCAAAGAGTTTATGCCAGCAGTAACAGCAACATCAACAAGAAGAGCCCAACATATGTCTTAACAAATTATCATCTAAGAAAGCAACTCATGTTTCTAAGGGGCACAGTCTAATATTTGTGATGGTGGCATATCTCTGTGGGACTTCGTCCAAGAGTATGGGTTGGTATCTGATACACAGAAACACTGTGTAGCTCCTAGGAGTGGTCCCACTGTATGTGAGATAGTTACAGCATATTTCCAGGATAACTATGTTCTAGGCAGAACCATGACCCCATTTACTAGTGGCGAACAAAATAGTGAATGTGGCCAGAGCTGACACGTTCTGCAATGGAAACCCTTAGTTGAATACCAGCAATTGTGTAGTCTGTGTGAGTTTTGAGATCGGTGAGTTATATTGCAAATGACTATAGGGCACAGCTATAATGTAGGGATGGGCGAAAATGTTCTCCTCAAACTGAAATCTGCAAAAATATGGCACTTTCCCCTTGGTGAAAAATTTCCCATGAAAAGTGCAGTTTTTCCTGCTTTTTACTGCTTTTTTCACTTAGCTCAGTGCATTGAAATCAATGGGTAGAAAAATTTTTCTCCATCACGCAAAAGTTTTTTACAGACACATAAAAGTCTGTCAGGCATGCCATTCTGTGTTTGTGAGAGCAGCATGTCTTTGATCTACAGAAGACAGGCAAATAAAGGGTAATTGCAGCTTAGTTTTAGGGAGTCATTTAGGTAGGGAGTCTGGAGGCACAATGGGGAGAAGAAGGGAGGAAGGAGGCTTACCCAGAATACCCCAAAATTTGGTGTGACTGACTGGCACAGACATCTTGGGTCCAACTTGCTTGTTGATTTTATGTTTATTGTCTCTGTGCTGGGGAAGCCTGGGGAAACAAGTTGTTGATTTTGTTTTTTAGTTATATATACTTTTTTTGAACTAACTGTGTTAAGATGTGGTGGACAGCTTAAAAAAATAAATAAAAAATAAAAAAACATAAATAATTAAACAAATAAATAAATTAGAAGCTGACTGGGAGCTCTGTGACTGAGACAGACTTGATAGACAGCAGACGACATTGAGAATTTTGTTGAGGTACAAGGCAGGACAACACACTCCATCAGTTGTGTACTGTAGAGAGCAAAAACACACACCGTATTTGAGTAATGTCTAACAAACGCACAAGTGGGAGGGGGAAAGGTGGAGGAAGTGTAGGGGCATGGGCGTAAAGTGTTAGTGCAAAAACTGACTGCAGCAATCGTTGTTGCAGCATGTGCAATAAATTATGATGATCTCTCTCCTCCCTGGGTGGATGCAGTTTATCAAGGTTTCACCAATCATACCATGTCAGTGTCACAGTTACCTTATATCCAGTGACACAGGGCAGGTTGACGCAGGTAGTATATCGCCTGAAATGTCAACGTCATCCCATGCGTCACTCCAGGGACTGGGCCTAGGCGCGCTTGGCGCCATCAGTGGCCATCCGTGTCAAGTTTTTGATGCATCTCATTACCATGTGTCACTTTCGGGCACGAGGTTGCTAATTGTCATAGACCTCTGTTTTGTACAAGTTGGGGCTTATAGCTCCACCTATCTACTTCTTGGCTGCCTTTAAAGGGTAATTGGATCTCTATTTGGTTACCCTTACGTTGTTGTTCTGTGCAGTCTAGTTCCAGTTGTTACTGTATCCTGTGTATAACCCGGCTTGTCTGACCATCCATTCTGGTGCTGACTTGTTGTTACAGCTTACCTTGTTTTCAGCATCATCTACAGGAGCGAGGCTTCAAGCATGCATCAGGCATGGCATGTTTTATGTGCCATGCTTCCTGTAGTCCCCTCCTACCTACTTCCTTCCTCTGAGCTGCCCCTCCTACCTACTTCCTGAGGAGGGGTTTAAAGGACAGTCTGAGTCCTGAGTCCCTTGCGCTGTTGTTCATAGCAGTTCTGTTACCTTGGGCTCTGTGTATGACCTGGCTAGCTTTCCATCCAACCTGGTGCTGACCTGTGGCTCTGTCTGACTATTCTTTTGTCTATCCCTTTAGTGGACACCCAATCTGGTGCAGACCTGTGGCTCTGGCTGACTACCTGAACTGTGTATGACTTGGCTTGTCTGACTACCCCTCTAGTGCTGACTTGTGGCTCTGTCTGACTATTCTTATGTTTGTTCCTTGTACCTAGCAGACACCCAATCTAGTGCTGATCTGGGGCTCTGGTAGACTAGCTCCGATACTGACTGCAGGCGTGAGTCAGTTATCCATTTCCTCATACTGACTGCAGGCATGAGTCAGTACTCTCGCTTCGTCGGATCAAGATCCAGTGTTCCTGTTCCTGCTCCTGATCCTGCAGAGACTACTAGTGGCTGAGGCCTAGTCGCCAGCAGAGTGGTCAAGCTTGGCAGTCTACTATTCCTGATAGCAGTGTTCGCTGGCTTGTAACCCTCTTCTTGCTACTTGTGTATATTGTGTGCTCTACTTTTCTATTATTAATAAATTTTGCATTTAACTATACCGTACTGACTCCTGAACGTTATTGGTAAACCGTGACACCTGTAGCTCTGTCTGTTTTGTCTGTAGATATCCAATCTGGTGCAAACATGTGGCTCTGGCTGACTACCCGCTCTGTGTATGACCCTGGCTTGTCTGACTAATCCATTCTGGTGCTGACCAGGGGCTCTGTCCAACTGTCCTCCCAGTGTTGCATTATTTCTCTGGACATCCAGCAACACTCATTGTTCCTGAGTAATCAATAAAGCAGGTCATCAACATCCAGAACTCTAGCTATTATGCTTTTGAAAGTGCAACACTTTTTGACACCTGGTATTACAATTGAATAATTTAGGTCCAGTGATATTAGTAACCCCTAAGAACCCCTTAGTGTATGAAGTCCTATAGTATAGAGATATGTCACTCATAATCCAAAAGCTAAACCTGTTGCTATCTGTTGCATGTATAAGAAGCACAGGAGCAGGGGGAAATCAGGAACACTCTTAAACACATCTTCAATGAGACCTCACAGCAAGCACAGCAACAGGTCTGACTGGGCAACACACCACCAGCATATCAGAGATACCAAAACTAGCAGTGGTAGAAGCACTCCTAAAAGTTCAAGGGGCTGGACTCAGACACATAATAGTAATGATGTAGATGTGACAGAGAGTGTATCAAGATTTTCTTCTTTGGAAATAACACCTATTGTTCCACCTGCTGTACTTCAAAACACAGAGGAGTATGACTGAGTGTGTTGTAGGAAATGAAATGAGTCATGGAGTGTCCTGCCTACACATGCTGCCACACCACCCCAACCACTTTCACAATTCATGATGTTAAAGCAATAAAGTTTCACAGTTCTGCTATGTACTGCCAGCCTATGTTCACCGATTTCTTGAAAAGGAATCAAAAACATCAAAAAAGTAATACAAAAGTACATCTATGGAATGGCAAAGTTTCCAGAATGTTGGTAGTTGACATGCTGCCTTATTCTTTTGTAAAAAAAAAGAGGCTTTAAAGAACTGATGTCAACAGTAGCAACCTGCTGGCATATCACAAGCCACAGTTATATTTCAAGGATGTCTGTGCAAAAATGTAGTTAGTGGTTAGGTTGTTTGTGTGGTGGGCAAATTATTGCAAACTACCATACAGCGGAAAAATGAATCTAACAACAAATATCTTAAAATGTGTCTAGAATACAAATGACATGGCTATCATTTCTTACACCAGTGGACACCAAAATAATGCAACATCAAACAACAGATAATCTTGATTCTGATTCTGGCAGTCTTATTAAAAGACAGCAACTAGATTGTCTATACCATTGTATGCCATTTTGTGCATACATAGTTTAGAGAGTATCCCACAAAGCAATAGATGTGGTAACTAGAGGAGACTATACAGGAATGTTTTTTACCCCTTTGTAAACTGGTTTTGTGTCTACAGATAATATCTCCAATTTAACAGCTGCATTTAGAATAGAGGTACGTGCAACCTGCCTATGCCTGTATCCTCAATTTAGTTATGACAATATTCCTTACAACTTCTCAAACCCTCGGAGAGAGGCTAAATATTGCCCACAAAATCTGTGCACATTTTATCTGCTCCTACAGTGCTTGCAATGCATTTTATTCCATACCATAACATCAACATCAACAACATCAACAAATTATCCCAAAAATTTTCTGAACACATGTCATCATCATCATCATTACATAAACAATTCATGTGTCTCAGGGGGTGGCAATCTAACATTTGTTTTGGTGGTGGTGGCGGCAAATCTCTATGGGGCTTGCTTGAGTATGGATTATTAACTGACACACACGAACACTGTATAGTTCCTAGGAGTAGTCCTAATGCTTGTGAGATGTTTACTCCATACTTGCAGGATAAAGAAAATCTATTAATGGGTCTACTAAGTTTTGAAATAGTCTGCATGTATTTCAATGGGTCACAGATGTTAAATTGTTTGACAGGAAATTGTTACTTTCAAGTATTTCAAACAGCAAGAAAGTTTTGACAAACCTACATACAGTGAAAAGTCAAATTTCAACATCTTGCTATATCTGTTTGAAGAAAATTAAATTAATGTTCCCATATTTGAAGGACCATTTTCAAATTTGAAAAAAAATTCCAGATTCACCCCTCCTTTGAGCATATCACTGCATGTAGAGGTGTTCTTGAATGGAGTTATTAAGGATTTGGAAAATGTAGCTATTAGGAAACAAACAAGCAAGCAGAAGTACTTCATCTGTCCAAACGGATCAGAGCAGAGTTCAATAAATTTCTCATAATACCAATGGAGGGTAATAGAGGGTAGTTGTCCTGCAGCCTTCACTGCTACATGGGTCCAATAATCCCCGCCACACAACCACATACAAAGAGCAATATTTTGAAGTCGGCATCAGACTCTCATGCCTCTCCAATAATGCCCTTTAAAATATGAAAAATATATAAGCAAATATATTATTCTTTTCAAAACAAAATTAAATCAAAATCACAAATCAAATATAGAGAACTTGTTCAATAAATAACATATAAATATAAAAATATTGAAACGCACACAACTGTGTACTTGCAGGAATTATAAGATTAAAATTTATAAAAAGATACAAAATTACACACTTACATGGGGAATAAAACTTCCAAATGCACAATGTAACTCCCGACCGGGAAAGTTGGAACACTGCAACACGTTTCACATTTAAATCGTGCTTTATCAACCAGAATACAAGATACACTGTTCACTCTCTATTTAACAGCTTTACAAACTCTTTGCATAACCTTTCTATTGGTTAATTGGTGGTATAAAACTAAGGAACTTCATTTTGATCAAACTTTTCCATCGAAATGGAAACAATACAAAAGGGATAGTAATGTTTAATAATAAAGCAGCTCTAATTAATCATCATAGTATTTGGACCTTGGAGAGTGTTATTTCAATTCTGTAAGAGTTGTAGTTCAAGAGTAATTGAATGATAAAGTATCCCTCTCCCGCCCCTTTTACGGATGTAACACTGCTCAGCCAGAGCAGAAGGGAGGTATCCAGGTAGATTGCAGAGAGGGACAATCTTCAGTTAAGATAAGGGAAAAACCTCCAAAACTTGTCAAGGGGGCAGGGCTTTGATTGTTCTCATATGAATAAGATTGTCCCCTGCTGTTATCTGTCTTGTCTGGCAACCAGATTTCACATCTGAGAAGAGATGGCTTACACTAGGTAAAAAAAAAGGGGGGGGGGTGACTTTATCATTCAACTACTTTTAAACCTCAACTATGACAGTATTGAAATAACGCTCTCTATGGCTCAAATACTATGAAGATTAATTGGAGCTGCTGTTTTTTGTGAAACATTACTATTCCTTTAAGGTTTGTTTACACATAACCCATAACACACAATCTATTATACTAAATCATAAGAAGTATACCAATTCCATGTTCTCCTTCAGACTCTCTGGATAAAGGGTTCCCAATGTGTACATCCAGTAAACCTCCCGTCTATTTAACATTTTTTCAAAATTCCCCACATGTGGATTAGTAATAACTTTTTCTATCACAAATCCTTTTAATAATTTATCATTACTCGCATGACATTCAGTAAAATGTTTAGAGATCGAATGGTTAATAACACTGTTTCTGATGTTTCTTCTGCGTTCATAGAAACGCCTCTTAAAGGTTCTTTTAGTCTTTCCTATATATCGCAACCCTCAAGGGCATTCTAATATATATATATATATATATATATAATACCAGTGCTGTTGTAATTGACAAACTGTTCAATTGGATATCATATTCCTTTGCTGTCCTCAACATATTTTTTATTTTTCGGGCAACTAGAACAGGTCGCACAATTCCCATATTTGGGCCAACCTGTAATAGGTGTTAAATTAAAAAGACTACTCTGTACTACTCTTTGTTTAACTTTATGTATATGATATGAATAAGGCATACTTAAAATGATAGAGAAAGATTCTCTCTCCTTCTCTTCTTCAATCCCTAACCACAAAGTCTTATCTACCATATTAATTTTAAATTTTAAAAATTTTTTTTAGTTTCCTTAGATTTAATAAACTTATTATTCCACTTATTAACACCTATGTTTAATATGTTTATCGTATCATTACTTTTACTCAAAATATTCATATTTCTTTTTTTATTTTTATGTATATTATATGAATAAGGCATACTTAAAACGATAGAGATTCTGTCTACTTTTTTATTTTTATTTTCATTTTTATTTTGACTATTAATATTTTTACTTTTACTTTTAGTCTTATATTTAAACCCCTTCTTTCTTTTTATCTCTTTCTCTTTATGTTCAGCATTTTGATTTTTGTAAACACTTTTATTCATCTGTACATTCCTAATCAGTTTTCTAATCTTGGAAAGTAAGATATTATCCTTAGACTGTTTGTCATCTACAATGATAATCTCATTTACAGCACCGATAATCTCCTCAACAGAGGTAAACCCCCTATCATTGATAGTAATTTCAGAAGTTGAAACATCAGAAACAGTAAAATCAACATCCACCCTCCTTTTATGTATTAATTTAGATCAATCCATTTGCATAGTTTCAAACACATCATGACACAGTTTAACTTATTCATATCCTCTATCTAAAAATCTTTTCAGCAATAACAAAGATTGGTGACAAAAATCTCCTATATTCGAACAATTACGTCTAAAGTGCATAAACTGGCCCCTTGGTACATTTCTCAACCATAACTTCTGATGGTAGCTCTCATAAGGGATGTATGTATTTTGATCCACTCCCTTAAAATGGGTCTTAGTTAATACTTTCCTATTATGGATAAATAGACATAGGTATAAAAACACTATACTTGTATCGCTACATTCATATGTAAAAGTAAGACCATATTTGTTCTTATTAAGGTTATTGGATAAATTATTTTAACAGGGCCTCTCCCCCTCTCCATATTATGATGACGTCATCTATATATCTACGGTATAGCTTCAGGTGAGGGGAAAAGCAACTAACAGGCCACATATACTCATCCTCCCAGCTTCCCAAAGATAAATTTGCGAAACTGGGGGTGAAATGCGTGCCCATTGCTATTTCCCTCACCTGAAGAAAATGACAGCCATCAAATCTGAAGTAGTTTTTACTCAGAATAAATCCAATACTTTCTAAAATAAAGTTTATATGTTTCTCATCTTAAAAGCTCATTTTATCAAAGGCAGATGTTACCCCATTTATCCCATCAATATGTTTGATGTTAGTATAGAGGGCGCTAATATCAGCTGTTACTAAAAAATCTCCATCTTACAAAATAATATCTTGCAATACATTAATAACATCACTAGTATCTTTAAGATATGACTTTACTTCTAGAACCATAATTTGTAAGAAAAGAGACACATACAGCGACAGATTCTGACTAATAGACTCTATTCCAGATACAATAGGGCGGCCTGGTGCATCATCTACATTCTTGTGTATTTTGGGCAGATGGTAAAATGTCGCTGTACATGGATCCTTAACATACAGAGAGTTAAACTCATATTTACATATCATACCCTCATTTAAATCCCCGTCACATAACCATGTACAGAGAACAATATGTTGAAGTCGGCACTGACTCTCGTGCCTCTCCAATATTACCCTTTAAAATATGAAAAATATATATGCAAATATATTGTTCTTTTCAAAACAAAAATCAACCAAAATCACAAATCAAATATAGAGAATTTATTCAATAAAGAACATATAAATATAAAAATATCAAAACACACACAATTGTGTACTTGCACAAATTTAAAAATATACAAAATTACACACTTACATGAGTAATAAAACTTCCGAATGCGCAATGTAACTCCCGGACCGGAAAGTTGGAACACTGCAATGCGTTTCACACTTACATTATTGATTTTCATTGCATGACAGTGGGTACGTACGTACCTTAGGGGGCACCACCCCCGGGGGCAAATCAATGGCACAATCGTAGGACCTGTGCTGAGGCAGGGTGCCGGCCTCTCCCTTACTGAAAACGTCACTGAATTGTTGGTACTCAACTGGCAATGAGGGAGAGGCACACAGGATCTTAACAGGGTGAGACACACAATGCTTCATACAATATTGAGACCAAGAAGTAATCTCACAATTCTGCCAATCAAACTGGGGGTTATGCAGCTGCAACCAAGGGAACCCCAGAATGGCTGCATGGTGAGGGGAATGAATTATCTGGAACTGCTGTTCTTCTCTGTGAAGAACCCCAATCGTCATAGGTAGTGGTATGGTTTCTCTAGTAATTTGAGCTGGTTCTAATGGTCTGCCGTCAATGGCTTCAAAGGCTAGAGGCGATTCCCTTTTAACCAGTGGAATCTTGTGCAGTTCAGCAAAGGCACAATCCATAAAGTAACCGGCCGCGCCGGAATCAATCAGGGCCAGAACCTCCACTGAGCGATCTGCCCACGAGAATACCACCTGGATCGTGGGTTTCTGTATGATAGGATCTGGGGACTGTTGAACACCACCTAGGGCCTGTCCCCCAAGGTACCCTAGGTGCGTTCATTTCCTGGACATATGGGACAGGTTTTTAGCATATGCCCAGCTTTACCACAGTATAAGCATAACCCCTGCCTCCTGCAGTGTGCCCGTTCCTCCTTAGTTAACCTGGTAAACCCTAGCTGCATAGGTTCACAGGATTCTTGTTTAAGGTCATGAGGTTTAGGCAATGAGGGAGGGGTGGGTGGGCACAATGAACTACTGAACCCACCACTTTTAGGCCGTAGCCTACTGTCTTTCGCCACAAGTCTCTCACGGATCCGAGTGTCAATCAGAATGGCATAATCAATATATTTGTCTAAATCATTAGGCAATTCTCTAGCTGCGTTCTCATCTTTGATATGGTCGGCCAGACCTTGGGCAAAGGCTGCCACCAATGCCTCATTATTCCAACCTACCTCTGCTGCTAATGTGCGGAATTCTATGGCGTAGTCGCCCACCGTCCGATTGCCCTGTTGTATTTCCATCAGACGTTTAGCAGCAGAGGCGATTCTATCAGGATTTTCAAATACTCTCCAAAATGTTTGCACAAATTCCCTGAAATTCCTGGTGCAAGGTTTAGCACTCTCCCATAAGGGATTGGCCCATGCCAGGGCTCTGCCGGTCAGTAAGGATATCATAAACCCAACTTTACTGCGGTCATTAGGAAAGGCATGAGAGGTTAATTCTAGAAATATCTCAAGTTGGTTAATAAACCCTCTGCATAAACTGGGTTCGCCATCATATCTGAGTGGCAATGATGCAGAAGCAGTTAACCCTTTGACTGAGGCCACAGAAGTCACGGATAAACTCTCCAGTGTCGAAACTGGGGGGACCTCAGGATTCGGGACAGGCTTGTCAGGGTGCACTGTACGCTCGAGAATAGTTTGTATAGCCAATGCCAACTGATCCAAGCGCTGCTCATGTACATCCATCCTTCAATGGATGTTCTGTGCATTACCTTCACCCTTATTGTCTGAGTTCATGGCCCTTTCATACTGTAACGGCTTGTTTGACTCACAGACTCAGAGTTAGGATAAAAAACACAGTTTTATTAAATACAATAATACATAAAGAACCCTCACAGGTCCTGTAATATAAATCTTATAGTACAGACACATGACAGGTTAATTAGACCCATACAGGTCCAGCACAAATATAGGAGACAAACAGTTTATGTTGACACGGGTCAGGCAGATGATAAGGTTTCCAGGTTACAGCAATGCAGGAGTTGACGTTCATCAAGAAAGGAAAACAGTCCCATATGCGCAGGTAATAAGCTGCTTCTTGAACATGCCAAGGACTGAGTTCACAGCGAGTATCAGTACACTGAAGTAAACAGGAGCGCTACCGGTGCTGACACGGAAGCAACACTTGCAACCAGTTTTGACAGAGTGGAGCGTAACCAATGGCAATATACCGGTGCTATCACGGAGGCAACACTTGCAACCGGTTTTGACAGAGTGGAGTGAACCAATGGCAGTGTACCGGTGCAATCACGGAGGCAACACTGGCAACCGGTTTTGACAGAGTGGAGCGAAACCAATGAAAATGTATTGGTGCAATCACGGAGGCAACACTGACAACCGGTTTTGACAGAGTGGAGTGTAGCCAATGGCAATGTACCAGTGCTATCACGGAGGCAACACTTGCAACCGATTATGCGGAATGGAGGACTAGGCCAGAGGCGCTCTGTAGAGTCAAATGGGAATACTAGGCAAGCCTGTGGGTGCAGAGGTGCCAAACCAGGTAAGGCACCGGAAGTCAGAATGTCGCCGAGGCAACCAGGACCACAATGGGAAACTGCCGAGTTGGAATCCAGGAGCAGGAATGTCAGCCAGGCCGGGTCAGGATACAGGAGCAGGAATGTCAGCCAATCTGGGTCGGTACACGGTAGCAGGAACGTCAGCCAGGCCGGGTTGATATACAGGAACGATCACTGGAGAATAGTAAGGCAGTCCGGGTTGGTACACAGGCTCAGGAACAGGAGAGTAGTCAGGCAAGCCAAGTCGGTACACTGGAAACCTCAATAACAAACGTAGCACTGGCACTGGAACACCACGAAAGGGCATTGAGAGGGTGCAGGAGTCCAGTATATAAAGGCAATACTGGGCGGGCTAAACACAGGGCAACCAATAAGGACCTTACATTGGACAACTGACAGAAAAAGTGTAAACAAAGAATCACGGGCACCGTGATAGCATACCAAAGAGCCTTAACCTCCAATAGAGAAAAACTCTTGAATCCAATATCCATGAAAGACGATAGTCAATTTGGCTAGATTGGTGGACAGTTACAACTCAGAAAACTGTGAAATTAAGAACATACTGGACAAGTACTGGTATCGCCTACATGAAGATGAAGACTTAGCAGAAGTATTACACTAACACCAAATGTCACCTACATAAGAAGTAGAAATATCCAAGATATGGTGGTCCATAGCCACGTTCAAAGAAAATCAAAAAGCAAAAGGCTCACATACATGGTAAAAGGAACGTATCCATGATCAAATTTATACTTAAGGAAACATTTTTCTATAACGATGGTGGCACAAAAAGATTTGAGATCTTACAAATTTTAAACTTTAAGACTATTGGAGCCATTTACCAGATTACCTGCATATGTGGTAAATTGTACTTAGGGAAAACAAAAAAAGAGAGTTCAGATACAGAATAATGGAACATCTAGGAGACATTTGTAATAATAGAGAAAAGCCTATAGCTAGACATGTTACAGAAGTTCATGGAAGTAATACAAAGGTAATCATCAAGTTTAAAGGCATGCAATATATAAAAAGCACATAAAGAAAGGCTGACTTTGAGAGAAGTACAGTGGCTATGTAGGCTAGGGACCCTGATCCCCAATGGTCTTAATGACCGGTTCACTTTTAGTACCTTCATTAAAGGATAATAAATAGGTGTCTCATTACTGAAATACAATGCGGTAATAAGGGACCAGAAAACTTTTTCAGTCTTTTTGCCAAAAGTCCGTGCAATACGTATGTGCATTAATAATGAAACTTTTCAGTGGAGTCAAAATGTGGCATGATAATTCTAGTGTCCAACAAATCAAAAAATAGTTAAACTTAACTTGGACTATAGTGAAACATATAATATATCAGATAAACACTTTCAGATGCCTCTGTTAGGTAACTACCATATATTTGTATATATTTTTTTACTTGTTTTATATATATTTTACAAAAGAGATATATGCTGTCTGCAGTAGGCATGGGCGAAATGTCCGTTGTGTTCCCGTGAAAAGATCTGTGAAAACCAATTGTTGTCTGATTTAAATAAAGCACTTAAAACTGTCATTTTTCAATTGCTACAAACTTTTCAACCCTTTACTTAAATGTTCTTTGTGTTTTCGCTATAAAAATGTGATGTTTCCAGGAAGTTGAACACAATACAAGCAGCTAGAGAGAGACAGAGAGTGCTAGGCTGGTATGCTGTGTTATTTAGTGAACTTAAGGCAGAAAAGGCTAATAGTGACTGCTGTACTGGACCAAAGAATTCGGGCACTGCCTTACTCTCTCCAAGGTTAACAAGAGTAAAGGTGCAAATCAAAGAGAAGGAAGAATAGAGAAACCCAACCAGATCCTGAAAGTTCGACTGTGAGCAAAACACCTGGCTAGCCATCACCTTCTTGGTCTAGGGTCTGGGCATGGGAAGATCATTTAATTACATCTTCTGGCTATCCAACTTGTTAATTGTTAACTCCCCCAGCAGCTGATAGCCATTCTGTAGATGTAAGGATGTGGCAGAATATGCTAAGCTGGTGGCAGGGAGGGTTCATCATTACAATTAAAACTGCAAGTTGTCCTGTGTCCATAGCAGGGAGTGGACAAGGAGCATAATAACAGCAGCAGTACTTGGATTCTGGTGGGATGATTTCACATTGGGGACCCTAAGCATCATGGTGTTGTGTCAGGTGTTTAATGTGTACAGATGTGACCATTGTTCCCAGTCCTTCCCTTATTTCCTACACACTATGCACATTACAGTTGCTGGAGAGAGGCACAGTTCATGCTCTCAAGAAAAACATTTATATTCCAACAACACACTTGTGATTTTGAAGGGGGTGCAGGAGGAGAAGCATAATTGACAAATTTATTTTCTCAAAATATAGCTGAAGTGGTGGAGGCTAGTTGGTGCTGCTGATGCCTCAGTAGCTACTAGCCTTGACAAAAGTATTGTGGGTTTCTTGCAAGGAAATCCCTGAAAAAAATGTGTTTGCAGGGTTCAGGCTTGCAAGGTACAATGCCTGGAATACATTTTTTTTTGCATGGCAAAATCAGGCTTGCAGAGAAACAAGCCCTGAAACAAATTGTATGCACTACTGGCCTAGTGCCAGCAATGCCATATGGTGGTAGAAAACCACGATTAGAGACTTTATGCCACCCACTGGCACCTACGACTAGAAGCATTCTGGAATTTACTATTGATTCCTGCTACTGTGTCATCTAAGCAGCAGGAAGATTAGGTTGCTGCATGGAAATTGAAATATCAGCAGTGACGTGATACAGGTGGTAGCATAATAATGGTTCCACTTGCAACTAGTTCTAATGCTTCTAAGGCAGCACCACAACAAGTAGGGTCATATGGTTAGAGGAAAATGACCAATTATGCTTCTCCTCGTGCATCTCCTCTAAAATTACGGGTGTGTTGGAATATTATTATTTTCCTTTAGAGCAGGAAAGAACTGGACCTTATCATCTAAAAACAACTGCAAAGTTCATAGAGGGTGGAGACATTGTGAATGAGGGGAAGGACTTGGGAGAATCACAACTGCAAATCTGCTGTCATATTAAGACATAGCTATGGGTGAAAAGTCTAATTTTTTCCTACAGGTAATTACATGAAAAATACATGATTTTCCACTTTTGTCATGTGAAACTCCATAAAACTTTTACCAGCAAATTTCTGCCCTATGCCCTTCAGATCAAACTTTCCCACAACTTAGGAATCTCTGTTTCTTGTGTGTGAACAGCAGGAGGATAAAGTGGAGGATCCTGTGAGTGGGTAGGAATAAGAGGGCAGGTTGCAGTGAGGGGTCTGGTACTGGCTGTGAGTAGGCAAGAGGAGGAGCAGGATCCTGTGAGTGGTCAGGATGAAAAGGGCCAGGTTCCTGTGAGTGGGTAAGAAGAGGGGGAGGTTCCTGTGAGGGAGAATATGGAGGAGGAGGAGAAGAATCAGAGGGGCAGAGCCCAAAGATCATCATGTGCTGGGTGAGACTTGTGCTCTGTAGAACGTGTTTATGACACAAGAGCATCATCTCCTCCTCCTCCTGCACTAAAGCCCTGGGTTTGGGAATATTTCTCCCTGTGGTCTGGAACAGTGCAGGAAACTACAAATGCTTTATGCACCCTGTGAGACTGCACAATAAACAGGGGAAAGGAGGGATCCCACCATGGCTCATCTGCATAAATAAAGCATATGTCGAATAAAATAAAATAAAAAGGCCCACTCCCAAGTCACCGCTGCTGTTGCTGACCCTGCTGGTACATCTACTACCCCTCTTCAAAATCCAAACTGGCTTCAGAGACCCACCATCACCCAGCAGCCACTACCACCAGTGGCTCCTCCCCACCCAATTTCCAAAACCATCCAAAGTGTTCCCACTCAGTCCCAATTCCTCGCCAATGACATTACTCCTTCCAGACAGCAATTCTGTCTCAGTCATGAATATGGCAATTTGTGTCCACACACATTGTACTGGATGTTGTGCAATGACTACATGCAGTAATGTTGTGGAGACAAACAGGATGCAGGGCATAGTTAACGCCTAAGAACTATGAATCCTGCAGAATATGAGTGACTGTTAGCAGGGAAGGTGAATTATTTTTATTGATTTGTTTTGTTCTTTCTTTTTTAATATATTTTTTTTATCAAGAGCAAATTCTCCTGTGGCTCATCCAATGTTTACCTCTTTATGTGTTTCAAATGTCCCCAAACAGGAATATATGGGTGAGACAGGAAAGACTGTGAGAAAAAGGATGAATTCTCATAGTTCCAGTGTGAACAACAAATTAGACACCTCAGTGGGTTAATAGTTTTGCAGAACTGATGACATCATTAAATACCTCAAAGTGACAATACTGCTGGGACATTCTAAGACAGAGAGACAGAAAGTTATGGGATTATAAACTGATTACCAAGTTTAACACTCTGAACTGTGGCTTAAACCATGAAAAGTAATTTGTCACATTAGCTCACAAAACAATGAGACATGCAGGGGGCTGATGTCTCATTGTAAGCCATGGGTTGTGTACCCCACTGGCATTTGGAGGGTTAACCCATACATTCTTTAGACATAACCATCTCTGGTCAAATTCAGTGGAGTATGAAAAAGGTAATTAATCATATTTGCATTTTGTAGTCGACTTCAATGAGTCTTTACTAGACCTTAGAGTATAATATATGGACCACTGAGAACAATATTCTGCTAGTAGAATTTGACCCATTGGGTGCCACAGAGGTATCCAATGCATTGTGTTGCAATCAATGGGTTACATGTGAAAGAGAAGCAAACAGTGTATTTGTAGTTTTGTGGATGCTAATGGGTAGTGGAACAAGGCTTGGATGTTAGACATTGTATGGTTCTTTAGCAGCCAGTGGGATAAGACTGGGATGTAGACAGTTAAAGTGAGGTTCTATGGCTACTAGTTAACATTAGAAAAAGGCTAGGGTAGCAGTTCCAGAAGAAGCCTAGTGCATTGCTCTTTTTTCTTTATTCAGACCTCTTTTGAAGAACAACATTCCTGATGTCCCTCTCCCCGTTACTGACTTTGCAGTTAATAGTACAAGGCAATCAATACAGGTGATTGTGCTCAGAAAAATATATAGAATTTGTGGATATTTTTATGGTGATTTGCTTAAATATTTCATTTAGCTTTTGTTTTGTTATTAATATCCAAAGGACACCTCTTATTTCCCATTGAGATTCATTCATATATGGCATATTTGCATTGCAGTATAAGTTTCATTTGTACATCCCTAATTTAATTTTCTGTTTTGTATGTTTTTTTTTGCCTTTTATAGGGATATTAGTATTTAGGTTGAAAATCATCTATTGCAGGTTGAAAATCATATATTGCAGTGATTTTCCTGCTGAGTGGAACAAGAGGGCTCTTGTTATTGAGAAGTGTTTTCTTCAAAAGCTATTACAGCTCAAACTTACCATCTGTATACTGACATTTTATGGTGGTGCTATTGATGTAACAGTCTATTGATAGCACTGCACAGTTCACCATAAAACTGTATAGGATGCTGTAGCAACATCACCATAAAAAAACTTCAGGCCATAAAAACATACTCTAGATTCATTACACAAAAATATAGCAAAGTCCTCAGTAACAAAATAAATAAATAAATAAATAATTGTAATTTGCATTTTGTTTTTAAGGACATTATAATTTATATTCCCAATATTACATTTCAAGCATTGATCAGGCTTGCATTTTGACATGTTGACAGTATTTTCCAAAAATATATTTATTTTTACATTTAGTATATTCAAACAGACCACAGTATCGCTAATTGAAAGATCTCTGGCCAAAGTTTTTCATTAATTGCTTTCATCTGGCATGGTCAAAGGAAAAGTGTCTGTGTTTAATAGCAATTCTTATTACAACAGAATAAGTATTGACATACCACTGTATTTAAGGATTACATAATTTCCAATTATTTCTTCTCATCATTTTTATATCCTTTCAGCCTAATGCCATCAAATGAGATTATATAGAAACCATTTGTTCCTCATAAATAGCATTTTCTAGTTGAAATTATTCAGTTACATATTTTAAATACAGCCACAGAATTGTTGTTAAAGGCAACTTTAAATTCTCACTGAAACAAACAAGAGATTAAAAATTACAGGTTTGCAAACATTAAATAGCTATCCTGCCTATGATTTGTTGCTGCTGGATGGGGAACTTTTCATATCACTTTCACAAACTGCCTCCTTACAAGGGGGTGGGGGCATAATCATTAGGATGAGTGAAACATTGTGCCTCAAAAGGTGGAAAATAACACTTCCTACCATGCAGGAAAGTTTCTGTGAAAAGTGCTGCTCTCATGTTTATTTTGGCCTTGATCATTGCATTGAAATCAATGATAAGAATCAATCTGCTCCCCCACATGTGAAGATTTTTCCTTGTATACCCACCAAAATAGTATAAAACGGGTGTCAGGTTCACTTTCCATTTGAGAGAGAAAGCAACATCATTTTCAAACTAGAGGAAATAGTTAAAGAAAGTGGAGCTGGAGTAGATTTTGTAAGTCTTGTTGGCACACATTTTTTTCTCTGTATGTTGGGTATCTAGGAACTCTGGGGGGGTGTGAAAGGAGAAAGAAGAATTGCCAACAAGCAATAAAAAGTGTTTTGACTAAGAAGTAAGACAGGCAGGTGATCCAAGTTCCTTCCTGAGCTATCTGAACCTCTGTGACTGAGTGACTGATATACTTTGTAGACTAATACCCAAGAGACAGACAAATATAACTAACACAGACTCCTACAAAGACATTTTGATTGATAGGTGACAGAGATAGACAGAGACCTTGACGTGCGCTATTACTGAAGCTGACAATGATAAATACTACAGATATGATAAAGTATATTGAGAAGGAAAAGATATCATTCCACACTGTTGTAAAAATCAATTTTACTTTCATTATGTTCTGCAAATGTTCCAGGGGAAGGGGATTCTCCTGATCCTGAGGAGGTTCTTGTAAAACTGACATGAAAAGTTCTACCATCATCACCTGTAGTAGTAATAATTAACATTTATCTCTTTGAGTGCCAGCGGGTATGTGACGCATTGCAATGCAATGTGTTGCATACCCCGCTGGCACTCAAAGGGTTAAGAACAATGAAGAAGAAGAGTCACATTCTAATGTTTTTTGTATAGATGGGGATCTTGTATCAGTTAAACCGAGTGCTGTGCTTGGCAGAGTAACAAGTAGGGATTGGGTGAAAGTTTTCACATCAACACAAAAATAGACAAAAAATGGCATTTCTCTTCTAGTGGGAAATTTACCATGAAAAGCACAATTTTTCCACTTTTTTGACTAACTTATTGTTTTTACGTTTTTTTGGCATGAAAAATGTGAAGTACACATAAGTAAACAGGCAGGAAGTTTGTAGCCATTGGCAAAAATAGCAAATACGTTTTTGGAGTAGGCAAAAAAGGAGATCATTTTAAGAGGTCTGTTTAGGGTTGATTTTCAAGAGAAAAAGATGACAACCATGCGGTTTTGGTAGAATTTCTCACAGGAACACAACGGGACCTTTTGCTAGTAACAAGTACAGCACCATTCCTCAAAGTAGTGGTGAGTCTTCATAAAATCCCTCTAAGGGAAAAAGTAAAAAGAAATTCTCTGTTATCAAAAAGCCTAGGATAATTTGAAAGTAGCGGGGAAGAAGTGTCAGATGATGATGACCTAATTAATGATGATGTACAATATATCTCTCCAGTGCTCCCCTCTTCTACTGATAGAGATGAAGAAGAAAGTGAGAGTGATATGAGAGAGCCTTAAAATTAGCTGAAAGGAAAAGGCTCAAACTTTTACTACTAAAGAGTAACACTCTGCATGTTTATAAACTGTTTGATGGATGTTTTGGAAAGTCTATAACTTTAATTCAAATGAGGCCGATACAAAAAAAAAAAAAAACACCCAACAGCATTTTTTCAAGCACAGTGAGCAATTAAATTACCTGCACTATAAAGAAATATTGCCAGAAAAAAAGTACCTCAGGCACTAATTTTGCTCCCATTTGCACCCATTAAAACATTAAAAAGATGTCAAAATATGCCATTCAATTTCATGCGTTAGCATTAAGATATATTAAGGGATCTGCACCCAGTTTTTTGGTAATATTGTGCCCTGAAACCCATATCAATACATGCAAAGCAATCCCAAAATGTGTGAAATGTTAGTAGAATTAACCCTATGTGTGCCAGGGAGGTATGCTCACCCCACTGGCACTCACAGGGTTAATCCGGATAAGTTAAATAATAGCCCTTCTTTGAGTGCATACTGGGAAGGGCGGAGCCCGGCTATAGAGACGTTTCCCATACATTCTCTCCTGACCTTGAAATTGCCAAAAAAACACTCTCATCCTATATAATAATTCGCTAATGTTTGTTTGTCAGAAGCTGTCATGGGCAGTACAGATTGCCCAGGCCGCAACTAATAATGGAGCGGAGTGCTCCAATTTCAGACCATTCAGTGTGCAGAGAGGACTACGGTCTGAATTTGGAGTGTCCCACTCCATTATTAGCAGTGGTGCGAGCAGTCTCTACTGTGCATGACTGCACCGCGGCCGTTGCTGCCTGGCACTGTGGCCAATGTACATGGGCTGTTCAACTAGTTTGTTTATAAATGTCTGGATAGGTTAGGTTTGAACATGCGTGTGTATGCTGGGAAGGGGATGTTGGCAACATGAAGGTCTGGGAGTGGAACATGGCCCGGGAAGCCTAGAGTTGCACTTACGACACAACATCAGCTGATCCAACTTAAGATTCTCCACCGCTCTTACTTCACTCCGATACGACTCCATAAAATGAGCAGCACATAGGGCAGTGACTATCCCAGTTGTGTTGGGATTGGCGGTTCGTTTCTACATGTAGTTGGTATATTCTGGAAAGAGGTGATGCAGACTATATCCTTGGCTTTTGGCAGGCCCCTTCCTATCACCCCTAAGGTATGCATTCCGTGTTCCAGGAACTGCTTGTGATGGCTCGGAAAGTGGTGGCTATGCATTGGATGGCGGATGGGGCTCCAACACATAAGGCTTGGTTGCACTTAGTGTCTCACAATATGCCTCATTATAAACTTGTCTACATACATCTACTTACATAGGGGTACCCCTCATAAGTTTGGTAAGATATGGGGAGGATGGCAGTCCAGATGGGAATACATTCAATCTCAGTAGTCATCTGTGGTGGTGGGGCTCTGGGGGCTGTCTGTGGGCGCGGGGGGGGGGGTTGGTGTGTGGGAGAGAGAGAGAGAACAGCTGGGAGTTTGGTTTGAGGTTGGGAGGGGGAGTTGCTAGGAGAGGTGTAAGTGAGAAAACCGGATGTCGGGCTGGCATATTTACACTCTGTGATCTCAGTGCATTTTACAGTTGTTGTTACAATAATGTTTTTATTCTGCCATGTCTTGTATATTCATATGATACTGTATGTGGCACCAGATTGACTTGCTTATAAAAACAGTTTAAAAATAAAGAAAATAAAAATATAATAGCCCTTGACAATAAACACTTCTTTAAGTGGTGGCAGGAAGTGAGGTTAACAAACTCCTTTCGGTACCTTTTGGGAAAAGATTGCCTTTTATATGGCCAGCCACTGTTCAGATTGTCTCCCAGATGTCCATTGGCTGGGATGTGAGATTAAGCACCTCCCAGACAATCAATTCCTAGTGGACGGATGATGAAACTATCACAGTCTCCCTTAGAGGCATAAGTGATCCTGTGCTTCCTCTGGAGTGCTGTCGGCCGGCATGATTGCCGGCTACTTCCACATTCTGATATCACTAGAATAGGCGCGAGTATGTGTGCCTGTTTATGGGCCTAGTCTCATTTGCCTAATTGATTACCACCTTGAGATGCTCCTTTTTAAACCCCTTGGCCTTAGTAGTCATTGCCCTTACATGGTGTTTCCATTTGCTGCTCTTGTGTATCATTTTGACCTGTGCCTGTCTGATTACTCTCTCCGTGTAGGACCCCGGTTCTGTTCTGGGGCTCTGGATGACTAACTCTCTCCGTGTATGACCCCAGCTTGTGTGAATACCCACATCGGTTCTGACCTGTGGGTCTGGCTGACTAAATCACACCTTTTAGTCCCAGGCTTGTCTGACTACCCACTCGGTTCTGACCTGTGGCTCTGGCTGACAACTCGCTCCCTGTATTCCCCAGTGGTCTTACCCTTCGCACCTGAACTACGCTACTCAGTCTTGCTCACTCCCTGTTGCCTCTGGTTGCATTTCCTGTTTCAGACTCTAACCTTGTCTACAGGATCTCCATTGGGGGACTTTGCACATTTCCATTACCATGCATTTAGCGCAGTAGTTCAGCACTCAGAACAGCGTGCAGCTCCGGGTAGTAGACATGAGATCATAGTCCTGTGTCTGGGGTTGTGTGGGCATTGGCATTTCATTTCTGTTTATTTCAATAAACGTGGTTTTACATTACATATATTGTGTCTGTCCTTCATTTATGCTGGGTACCGTGACAGAAACCCACTAGAAGCTGATTGACTGGGAGGTGCATAAGCACACATCCCATGCCATGGACATCTGGGAGACATTTTGAACAGAGACTGACCACATAAAAGCCAGTATCTATTCAAATTTTGTCAAACATATTAAAACTCAGGACAGTGGCCAAATGCGTTTTAAATTTTTCAGGATATCTAAGATTTTCAACAGGTCAGCAGCATACATAAGGAATCAAGGGGAAAAAAGTAGCAGTCAGCTAGTGCTGGAGGCTAACCCCATATGTTTTTGGGCTATCCCAAATCTTCAGGCTCTAAAGGCAATATACATTCCAAGTCATCAGAACATGCAAACCGATTATCTATGCAGGTCAGGCCTGGATCCAGGTTCCTGTGACTTGAGTTGGACAGTCTTTGCTCAGATTGTTTAGAAATGGTAGACTCTGACAGTGGATCTCATGGACTCTCCAGTGAAAATTAAACTAAGTAGATTTTATGCAAGGATGTATCATCCAGAAGCCCTGGGACAGATGCCTTATCACATAGCTGGAGCAAGGTACTGGCTTTTTTTGTTCCCTACATTTCCCATGATTCACAAGGTTCCAAACATGGTATCTCAAGGCCCAATCCTCCATTCAGATACACAGTACTTGCAATTATTGGCTTGGAGAATGACAGGTAGATGTTAGAGGACTTGGTTTTGTATGAGCATGCCATTTCTCTATCCTTGAAAGGTAGGAGGTCATCCACTTTAAACTTCTATTACAAAGTCTGGTATTTTCTCAGTGGCAGCACTTAATGACATTCTTCCAGAATCTCTTACTGAAGTGCAATTATTATAGTTCCTTATGGAAGGTTTTAATAAGGGACTCTGCTGTATCACTCTGAAGTTGCAGGTATCAGGTATCTCCATGCTAAAATGATTAATATGTACAACACGACCTGGTTATTACATTCTGGGAAATTATAAGAATTAGGCTGAGGAACCTTGTTCCCTCTTGGGACAGACACACCTTTAGTTCTTGGTGCTCTAACTTGGTTTAATTTAAGCCAATTTAATCTATTTCTTTTTGTGGCAACTGTGTCAGCCAGTAGAGATTCTGAGCTACAAGCCACATGTATTGATAAGCCTTATGTCAGATTTGTCAAGGAATGTTGCTACTGTGACCAGTACCAAATAATCATAATCTATATTTTCTCTATAAATTGTTTACTGCTCTTTTATATCCTTTGGATCACTTAATTGAGAAACAATGCTTTGGAGATGATTCTGGAATACAAGGTTTATGTTAAAAAACTTAAAATATATAGAAACATAGAATTTGATGGCAGATAAGAACCATTTGGCCCATCTAGTCTGCCCATTTTTCTATTGTAAAAACCTCAAACCTTATTTGGTCCTTGGTCTTTTCTTACGTTAAGGACAGCCTTATTCCTATTCCATGCATGCTTAAATTCTGTCACTGTATTAACTTCTACCACTTCTGCTGGTTATTCCACTTATCTACTACCCTCTCAGTGAAGTAAAACTTTCTTACATTACATCTAAACCTGTGTCCTAGTTTTAGACTATGGCCTCTTGTCTAGTGTTGAGCGAGCACCCCGATGCTCGGGTGCTCGGGTGCTCTGACCGAGCACCGCCGGAGGCTCGAGTGCTCGGCCGAGCACCCGAGCCCCATTGAATTCAATGGGGCGACACGAGCATTACACCAGGCACCCCCTGCTCTGATGAGGGGAGGGTGCCTGGTCAATGCCCCCCTTCATCTCCACAATGCCCCTCTTCCACAATGTCCCCCTTCCACAATGTCCCCCTTCCACAATGTCCCCCTTCATCTCCGCAATGCCCCCTTCATCTCCGCAATGTCCCCCTTCCACAATGTCCCCCTTCCACAATGTCCCCCTTCATCTCCGCAATGCCCCCTTCATCTCCGCAATGTCCCCCTTCCACAATGTCCCCCTTCATCTCCGCAATGCCCCCTTCATCTCCGCAATGCCCCCCTTCCACAATGTCCCCCTTCCACAATGTCCCCCTTCATCTCCGCAATGCCCCCTTCATCTCCGCAATGCCCCCTTCATCTCCGCAATGCCCCCCTTCCACAATGTCCCCCTTCCACAATGTCCCCCTTCATCTCCAAAATGTCCCCCTTCATCTCCGCAATGCCCCCTTCATCTCCGCAATGCCCCCTACCTCCAGTCCCTGGTGGTCCAGCGGAGCGTCTGTAAGATCTGTGCCTCCTTCGGCACAGATCCCTGCCACCCGAACATGGCGGGCGAGCACATGGCGGTACTCGTACGAGTACCGCCATGTGCCGAGCAGAGCGATGCTCGAGCCGATCCGAGCATCGGCCGAGCATGCTCGCTCAACCCTACTCTTGTCCTAACATTTTTACTCACTTGAAATGTACTTCCATCCTGCACTTTGTTGAATCCCTTCATGTATTTTAATTTTTCTATTATATCCCCTCTTTCTCTTCTCTCCTCCAAGCTATATATGTTCAGATCTTTTAGTCTATCCTGATATTTCTTTTCCTGGAAACCAGTCACCATTTTAGGAGCCCTACTCTGAATTTTCTCTAGAGCAGTGGTTCTCAACTCCTGTCCACAGGACCCACTAACAGGCCAGGATTTGATGATTTCCTTGTTAGAGCATAGGTGATTTAATCAATGTGAATGAGCCTCTGAACAACACACCTGTGTTCTAGCAGGGAAATCCCTAAGTCCTGGCCTGTTAGTCGGTCCTGAGGACAGGAGCTGAGAACCTGTGCTCTAGAATATCTATATACTTCTAGAGATGGGGTCTCCCGTACTGTGCAAAATACTCTGGGTGAGGTCTAACCAGAGATATGTAGAGAGGCATGGCGACTTCCTTTTTTTTGCTACTAATGCCCCTAGATATACAACCCAGAACTCTGTTGCATTTCCCACTGCTTTATTACATTGCCTGCCTACCTTTAAGTCATTAGAAATATTCACTCCCAAATCCTTTCCTCTGTTGTCTCTGGCAGCAGAATACCCTTAATAGTATATTTTTCCTTTGGATTTTTAGGTCCCAAGTGCATCATTTTACATTTATCAACATTAAACTGCAGCTGCCACACTCTTGTCCAGTTTTCTACTTTACCTAAATCATTTGTCATTTGGCTTATGACCCCTGGAATGTCTACTCTATTACAGATCTTTGTATCATCTGCAAAAAGGCATACCTTACCTTGAAGACATTTTGCAATATCACTTAAAAATTATTAAAAAGAATGGGCCCCAGAACAGATCCCTGAGGTACCCCACTAGTAGCACGCCTTTCGTCCGAATATTGTCCATTGATTATATTTGGATATAATTAATTCCAATATTTATATGTTTCTTTTTTAACATTTTTATAATTGTAATACTTTGACATTAGAGTGTTCAGCTAGCAGAGTATGAATTAAATAGATTTCAGATTTAAACAGATAGTATAGCAATATTAATGTCAAGTACAGACAAGACAAAGGTCTTGTTTCTACAACTTTCCCTTGTCACTGAAGTCACAATTTAACAGAAATCTGCAGGTAAGATTTATAGATTCTAATAATAAACCAATTAAACTAAACAGAAAATGTCTGGTTTTGTGAATCGAATGAAGCTGGTGAATACAACAACACAACATCCCAGTACTAAGCTAATTTAATATAAATGAGGGAAGAGACATAATACCTCAGTATTCTTGTGCATTGCAATGTCCAAAAGCAATTGTAAACACTCTTACAACAGATAAATGGTTTTACACCTGAATATTTGTAGATGTCATTTGTCATACAGTATAATGCACCTCCCTTTTATTTCCCCTGTGGTATTTGGGAAAATCATGTTAAAGTCATATATAAACAATTGCCTTGACTTTTGTTGGTGACACATGGAACAAGTACATTCTACATTATACTGCATTACATTACATTTGGATTTGACAGTAAACTGTTTATAGTTAAAAAAATGTAAAGCAGTGATATAAAATTTATAAAGATATAAACGAATATGCTAAACATTGCTCTGACGTACTAAGAAGAATTTGAGCAATTTAAGAGCAACCAAACTACCCCATAGAACATAAATTAAAATTCCCAACATTTCTACTGATTTTAAATGGTGCTTTTAAGTTCTTTATTGACAGATAATTCAGTAATGCGTTGCAAAGCAATGTGCTCAAAATCTCTCAGACATTCAAGGGCTTATAGATCCACTTAAATCAATGAACATTTATATTTTTCCCTGTGTAAAAGTTTATTTGCACCAGTATTGTTCAACCTTACTGTTTCATGGTGTAATCATCTAGAACATTAAATTGATTCACTTTAGCTAATCAAAGAAAGAACATACTTAAATAATGTATATATTTGTAATGTGTATGCCTATTATAAGATAGGAGGCTGACGTACACATATTTTATATAGAACCAGACCAACTAACAACTGCTTTTCCCATGGTGCAATGATTCACCGCAAACAAACAGGTATAAACAGCTACAAATAGTAGAAAAAGTATTTTGTGATACTTCCCTATTTTTACACAAATGTTCACACGTTTTTCCCTCAACATATTTTTTTAAGCTTAAAACATACAGAAAACAAAAATGAGCTTGATCTTCATTTCTACTACTTTCACTCTGTTTCTCAGTGAATTTGGTTTATTTCCATATACAGCTTGTTATTTAGTTTATTTTCATTTACACTCTGACATCCTTCAAATGTCCTTTGATTTGATGCCTTTTTTCATTCCCTTTGTAGCCAGTCCTTAGTTTTAAAGTGCAAAGCAATGCATTTGACTAATAGGACTGTCTGACATTTGTAAATGATTTTAAGACCCGTTGTTATCTTCAAGAATATCTTCAACTGAATTTTGGGTTGTGGGATGCTTTATGCCTAGGCTATGACAACATCAATAAAATAATCAACTGATAAATATGGGAGGGACAAGATCATCAGAGTGGCTAGTCAGTTTGTCCAGGCGAATGATTGACAAACAGATTGGCTATGAAGTCAGAACTGTGCATTGATGTTGTTTTTTTTATCACTATTTGGTCCATGAACACCAAAGCACATTGTGAACAGAAACTAGCTCACTAAACCAGACCACAGCTTGTGAGATATCATCATATCCAAAGAATGGCATTGTATGACCCTCTTCCCTGATAATTTCTGGCTCTATCCAAAACATCACTATGGCCACACATCATGATAGCCAGAGTTCCAATCACATTCGGCCAGCACCCTATATAAGGGTCTGGGGTTACATCATGCATGACAGACATATACCCTAGTACACATTCCAGGAAGTCTCACAGCCTTCTGGTATGTAGATCTGGTTGTGCAAATCATAACGGGATCATTTCTCCACAATGTTCCTGGAATTCTGCTGCAACAGGATAATGAATGTCCACACATTACGCATGTAAAATGGAAAATCTCTGTGTCTTTGATTAGGATGGGTTAAATGATTTGCTTAAAAAAACGACAGGTTAAATGGTACTTCTCACTATGCAGGAAATTTTTCATGACAGTGGAATTTTCCTGCTTCTTTCTGCCTTGATCATTTCATTGAAATCAATAAGAATGAATCCCTAATCCCACATATAGAGTTTCCCTTGTATTCCTACTGTGATAATATAAAAGGTTTGTCTGTGTTTATGAACAAGAGAGAAAGCATCAAAATGTTGATGCTAGAGGAGGTAGGCAGAGTGAATGGAGCAGGAGCTTATGTTTAGGTGCCTTGGTGGTTGCCAAGTCGATATGTATGTGGGGAGTCTCGGAAGAGTGAAAAAAATTGACAGAGAAGTGAATTATAGTAAGGTGATCCACAGGATATTTTTTGCCAAGCGGAAAGTGCCATTATTCACCGATTTCAGTTTGAAGTGAAAACTTTCGCCCATCCCTACTGGAGAACCCATCTCCAGAAGGGCTACTAAAAATTATGAATGGTTTACAGGAAAAAATAGATTAAAGGGACTGAAAAATTATAGCTTGTAGGAGAGAAGAGAGAGGGGATATGATAGAAACATTCAAGTACATTTCAAAGGAGTTAGGACAAGTGACCATAGTCTAAAACTAGCAGGGCAGAGGTTTAGATGTAATGTAAGAAAGTTTTACTTCACCAAGAGGGTGGTAGATAAGTGAAACAGCCTACCAGCAGAAATGGTAGAATTTAATACAGTGAATTAAGTTAAGCATTCATGGGATAGACATAAGTATCTCCTGAACATAAGACGACCAAGGACCAAATAAGGTTTGAGGTTTTTACAGCAGGAAAATTGACAGACTAGATGGGCCAAATGGCTCTTATATGCCATCATATTCTATGTTTCTATGTGACCTGGCCTTAAAATTATGTGAAAGGAAAAGGTGAAATATTCTACCACTGATGAAAAGCACTATACCTGTTTATAAACTCATTGAGAGATCAGTTGTGGACATATAAAGATGCCTTAAAATACACTGTAATCTTGTCAGGCATCATCATTGTCTCACTTCCAAGTCTGAACCCAACTCAGTCACACACACACACACACTGTTGTTGAGTGACTAAGCAGCAAAAAAAGGTCATCATCTGCATTCATTACCTTCATTCATTGCAATGATGAGTGCTTCTGCTGCTGTTGAAAGTGCAACATCATTGAAACCTACTGCTAGTATGATTGCAATATCTAGCCTTTGTAGCAGTAGTCCCTCAGGAACCACTCAGTCTATGAGATCTATAGTATGGGGATACTTCATTCATGACCCAAAAGATAAACATGTTAACTGTCTGCGTAAAAAACATGTGAGCAGTAGGAAAGCAGGATCTTATCTAGTCATATTCACATTAAGATCCCTCCTCAAGCACAACAGTTTAACTGGTAGATAAACCAATAGAAGCAGCAGACATGCAACACCTAGCAGGAGTAGAAATGCTCCTGTGCACATAGTAGTAGGGTGGTATATGTCTCAGAGAATAAACCAACATTTAATTAATTTATAATGTCACAAATTAGCACCCAGATGGAAGGAACAACAACAAAAATACTAGTATAAACAGCAGTGCAGAAGAGTACCCTTACCTTTGAAGTATACGTAAACAGAACTATATCAAGAAGAAATGTACTGACTAGTGTTGAGCGAGCGTGCTCGGCCGATGCTCGGATCGGCTCGAGCATCGCTCTGCTCGGCACATGGCGGTACTCGTCGAGTACCGCCATGTGCTCGCCCGCCATGTTCGGGTGGCGGGGATCTGTGCCGGAAGAGGCACAGATCTGAAGACGCTCCGCTGGACCACCAGGGACTGGAGGTACGGGGGCATTGCGGAGATGAAGGGGGCATTGCGGAGATGAAGGGGGACATTGTGGAAGAGGGGCATAGCGGAGATGAAGGGGGACATTGTGGAAGAGGGGCATAGCGGAGATGAAGGGGGCATAGCGGAGATGAAGGGGGACATTGCGGAGATGAAGGGGGCATTCGGAGATGAAGGGGGCATAGCGGAGATGAAGGGGGGCATTGACCAGGCACCCTCCCCTCATCAGAGCAGGGGGTGCCTGGTGTAATGCTCGTGTCGCCCCATGCATTTCAATGGGGCTCGGGTGCTCGGCCGAGCACTCGAGCCTCAGGGGGTGCTCGGTCAGAGCACCCGAGCACCCGAGCATTATCCATAGTGCTGATTCATAAATACTTAATTTAGGAGGTTTAGAGTACTTGAGTGGTAGAGTGTGGGTGGTGAGATTCTTGAACATAGCTGGGGTTGTTATCCACAGGTGTGTAAACAGATTCTCATGAGACACTTCTTCACACACAATTACATACATACACACAATATATATATATATATATATATATATATATATATATATATATATAGCCTATATTTGTATTACTTTTTATTTTATTTATTTTTATTCAGTATTGTATTTCTATGATTTTCCACTTGGCATTTTTGGAATATATATGTTGCTGTGGTGGTCAGGGATAAAGGATGCCTTTAGGAGATGGTAGTGAGATTCCATTGGGATGCAGACAGTGCTGGTGATCTTGGTAGGGCTCCTTTTTCAGCATATGGACTTACTGTAATATGAGATTACAGATTGACTGACATTTGTAATAATTGCACTGTCACACACGTCTGGGCATTTTCCATTGGTTCTGACTGGTATAGGATATGCAGATACACGAGGTTCATTCTATTTTGTGTCTAGATTTTTTTTTAGCTCCAGGATTTTTCTTCTTGAAATATTTCTTCATTTACATTAACACACATGGATCCTGCTGCTGTTCTACAATTTCAAAACATGGAGGTGTAGATCTTTGAGTTTTCTGCTGGAGATGATAAGTCATAGAGTGTCCACACCTAAATATCATAACCACTACCTCCAAAATTCATGTTGTTAAAACAATAAAGTTACACAGTTTTTTCTCTATATATATTGTTAAACCACATTTACTGAGTTCTTAGGAAAGTGTCAAAAAGTGTAAAAAAAGAATCTAATGGTATGTCTGCAGAATGTCATACTGTAAGAGGTTGTCGTGCTGATCTGCTGAGGTTTTAAATAACTGATGTCAAGGGTTGCACCCTACTGATACATCCCAAGCTACAGTTATTTTTTCAAGGATTTTTGTGCATGTTGTTACTGTCATGAGCAAAATATAAAGCATGTTAACATTTTTATTCAAGGCATAGGGTGCTGTAGGACTCAGCCTGCTAATAACTTTTATTTTCATTTGTTGATTTCTCAACTTTAAATCTCAGCAGCAGTAGTATTGTGGTAGAATATATTGCAGTCACAGAAAGCATAGATTAAAAATGGCAACATTCTCATGAGTCAGGATTTTATTAAAGACAAGGAGACAAATATTATGCTAAATCTCTATTTACTATTCCAATAGCAGCAAAAATAAGTGTTGAAATACATGACAGAAAAAAAATGTTTCAAATTCAAAAGGTAACCCCACCCCCCCAGATATTCTCCAGCAATCCCCATGTAGAGACCCTCATAAAAAGTACAAGTGTGTTGTCTTTCTTTCTCTTTCTTGATATGATTTTTAAAACTGGAACTCAGTAGAAATTCAACTAGTATAAATAATTAACCAAAGATATTCTCCATCATATCATCAATATAAATTTGTTCTTCTGTTCTTCATCGTATATAGATAATCAACCTAAAATAAAACAGAAAAAAACACGTGATAGGGTGGGTATGATTGAGAGGGATAATATTCACCTCCTTGTCATTAATAAAGGAACAACTAGACAAACTTGTTTTATTTACTCTAGAGAAAAGACGACTAAGAGGAGACCTTATCACATTGTACAAGTATATGAGAGGTCAATACAAGGATCTCTGTGGTGAGCTATTTATTCCAAGGCCTGATCAGGTGACCAGGGGACACCCCTTGAGATTAGAGGAAAGGAGGTTTAAACTTCAGCAGAGGAAGGGCTTTTTTACTGTAAGGTCTGTTAAATTGTGGAAATCATTGCCCAGGGAGGTGGTTATGGCAGATACAATGGATACATTTAAGAAGGATTAGATACATTTTTTCAAAAGGGAACATACAGAGTTATACTGTTTATCAGTAGGCTTATCAGGAAGGTCTGATAAAGACTAATTTAATTGATAGCAGGAAAGCTAGAAAATTCTCAGTTACTGGGGTATAAGGAGAAGGTTGAACTTGATGGACTTGTGTGTCTTTATTCAACCTAATTTACTATGTTACTATAAAATCCTGACTTTTCTTCACATAGGAAAATCCTCAAAGACAGGAGGTTCATATTATGCCAGTTTAAAGCTGATTAATAACATTATGAGCAATGTGAGAAATTGGTTTAAAATAAAAGGATTTAAAGGTAGATTCCCTAGACCAATCTGCCGCTTTTAGTATATCTGATAAGCTACCTCCCGTAAGAAAAGATTTTGAAGCCATAGAGCCTCTGGATGAATGAGTCCCAAAAAAAGAAGTATCAATACTCTATAGCTGCATAATACATTTAATCCAAGGAGCAAGCATCTCGGAAGAAACTGGAAGGTAAGGTTTACGAAAAGAAATGAGGAGTTGATGAAGATTCTCAGATCTAATATAGGAAGTAATCTTCTTATAGGTTTGCAATCACATACTATACAAAGTATAGGATTCTGTTGGAAAGATGGATAAAATATTTCCTTAGTCCTGGAACAAAGTTTCAACCTCTAATATCTAAAACTTTGACATCTGAAACCCGATGACAAGATACAAGGCATACAAGTATGGTCAATTTAGCTGAAAGTTGCTTCAGGGACAAATTGTCATTATCTGGTCACAAGTCTAAAAATCGAAGAATATAATTAACCTCCCAAAATGTGGAATATTTTGACGTAGGAGCTCTAATGCCTTTCATCATTTTGCACAATAATGGATGTTGACCAATACGTAGACCATCTAACTATGAATGACCCACTGAAATAGCAGATTCTATAGCAATTTATCGTTCTATACGCTTTGCCTGATTGAAAACATGTAGAAAGAAAATTGAGTAAATTAGTTAAAGTGCTCGAAACGGGAACCAAATCCTATTCCAAGCACCAACATGACCATATTGACCAACATGATTTACAGCATGCTTGAGTCCCTGGGGCCCATGCCTCCGATATGAAATTTTTAGGTGATTCCAAAAATCCCTCGATAGACCAGGGACTCCTGAAATCAACCAGGTCATTAAATGTAGTTGATTTGTGACCAGCATCTCGTGGGGATTCCCAGATGGATCTGTCAATAGTAATGGAAAGGGAGTTAGATAAAATGGGTAATCAATACAACAGTTGATTGATGTAATATGACTTGTAGAAGGACCCTGAGGATCATTACAAAAGGAGGGAAAGCATAATGTGTGTTCACCTTCCAAGATTGGAGGAAAGCATCCACTACTAGAGCTTATGAATCCGGTCTCCAACTGAAGAATTTGGGTAGTTGTTTGTTTAACCTCGACGCAAAAAGGTCTATTTCCAGAGGATCCCATATTTTATGAATCTTTTTGAATATCAATTTGTGAAGTTTTCAGTTGCTGGAATTCCAATCTGCTATTGTGTTGGACAACCCTGGAAGGTTTTCTGCTTAAACCGAGATGTTCCTGTCCAGGCAGAAATTCCAAAACTCTTTTGCCAAACTGGCCAATGTCTTGGACTTGGTACCTCCTAGAAGGTTGATGTATCTTACTGCTGACACATTATCCATCTTGAGGAGAATACAACAATAAGGGGTGTCCTTTGTCAGGCTTCAAATTGCAAAGGAGCCTGCTAGCAATTCTAAGCAATTGATATGCGGCTCCCATTCTGTATCTGACTATTTGCCTCCCATGGTGATCTCTCCGCAATGAGCTCCCCAGCCTCTCTGACTCACTTCTGATTCTATGATAAGATCTTGATTTGACCCAAAGATTGCTCTGCCATTCTAGGCTTCCATGAGGTCTAACCGACATACCAATTCTTCCCTTTCTTCTATCGGGAGGGGAACAAAGTCTGTATAATTCAGACCTCTCCGAAGGTGTAAGATTTTTAACCTCTGAAGAGCTCTGTACTGCAAAGGACCTGGAAATATCGCTTGAATTGAGGCATAGAGAAGTCCCACAATTCTCATAATTGCTCTTAAAGAAATCATGTCCTTTTTTAATAGGTGGCAGATTTCTTTCCAAATCATTATCAATTTCTTCTTTAGGAAGAAGAAGAGTTATGGTTAGAGAATTAATAAGGAAGCACAGAAATTCTATTGAGTGGGTTGCTTAATCTATTTTTTCCATTTTATCAAGTAACCCAGTTGGGTGAGAAGATGGATATTTATCTGAAGACTTGCTCTGTCTTGTGACATGAGAAGCATATTATTGAGGTAAATGATTAGACATATTCTTCTGTTTCTCAAAAAGGAAATTACTGGCTTCATCAGCTTGGTGAAACACCAGGGGGCTGACAACAGGCCAAAAGGTAGGCAATTGAATTGCCATTGTTTCCCTTGCCAAAGGAACTTTAGAAAAGGTTGAGGAAGGTGAGACATATTAACTGTAAGATATGCACCCTTTAGATCCAATTTCACCATTCAATCTGATGTAATCAATAGGTCTCTGAGACAATGAAGGCCTTCCATTTTGAAATGCCTGTAGGCGGTATCTGTGTTTAGTTCTTTTATATTTATAATGGGTCATAGACCAGTGTCTTTTTTCCTTACCAGGAAAATATTGCTGATAGAACCTTGGCTTTGAAAGAGGATTTGAGTTATGGCTCCCTTGGTTTCTAATTCTCTGATTTCTATATCTACCATTTTTTTCCTTTTCTGAAAATAGGAAAGGTGCAGGCACCACAGTTTGAATGGGGAGAGGATAAAACTCTATTTGATACCCCTTGATATTTTCCAGAACCCATTGATCTGATGTGATCTGAGCCCAATAAGGGGGAAAAAAGGATGGGCCTGCCACCCACTTTTCCCTTCTGGACACAGTGATGTTGGATTAGACTTACCTGAAAAAGGTCTGGAACATGACTGTCCTCTGGATGTCCTGGATCTCCATGATCTTCCTCTTTGTGGAAAGATAGGGTTAGGTATTCTGTTCTCAAAGGAATAATATCCTTTCCCATTAAAGGAGGGGTCATTTGAAAAATCTGGATGAGGACCATGGAAAGATCAGCCAGCAAAAAGACCCCTAGTTTTCCCTGCCTTCCCAAAAATTTTCGGAGAAAAGACTTTATTGGTAGAAGATTGGGCCTCATCAAGTGATGTGAAGGTATTAACGAATTTGCCTAGTTATCACGGTGCCCATGCTCCTGATCAAACGGCGACATTATTATTCTTCCTCATTTCAATGCCGTCCTCTTATTGGCTTGGTATTCTCGACTCCACCCAGGGCTAGCTTTTATATACCCTGTCATGTCTATACTGATGCGCCCTTTCGTGGTGTACCTGTTCCTGGCATTTGTTACTGAGTTACTCTGATTGTGTATGACCTGGCCTGCCTGATGATGTTCCTGCGCTTCCTGTGTTGCTGTTCCATTACTGACTGATCTGGTTGAGAACCCGCTCCGTTGCTGACTGATCTGGGTGAGAACCCACTCCGTTACCGACTGATATGGCTGAGAACCCGCTCCATTGCTGACTGATCTGGCTGAGAACCCATTCCGTTGCTGACTGATCTGGTTGTGAACCCACTCTGTTACCGACTGATCTGACTAAGAACCCGCTCCGTTGCTGACTGATCTGGCTGAGAACCCACTCCGTTGCTGACCGATCTGTCTGTAACCCGCTCCGTTGCTAACTGACTTGGCTGTGTTCCCGTTATGTTTGTGGCCATCTGCTCCATTGCCATCTGTGCATGGCTGTACTGCTCGGTTGCCTCTGTCTGTCCAGCGTTACATGCAAAGGATTTCCAGTTGCCTTGTCTGCGTTGCATGGCGCTATCTTTATCTTGTCGACCGCAGGATTGGCATTCATGCTGTAGCTGCTTACTCTAACCGCCTCTGGCAGTGTGCACACGCGAAGTACCGGTACAGTGCTGTCTAAGTGCTGACCGAGTTACTCAGATCTGTCTGTGTCCTCCTCTGTGCTATAGCTGGGCTTACTCCCTGTGGGAGTTGCAGCATATCTTTGGGAGTTTCCTGTTGACCCATTCAGTGCTTAGACTGTCTAGGCAGGGCCAGTGCTCCTTCCCCTGTTACAGTAGCCTTGGGCTCAAGAGCCAGTGGTCACAGTACTATCACACGCTTTAGTGTGAGGGGACACTGTGCTCCATTCCTCTTTGCAGTAGCCTATGGGCTAAAGAGCCAGCAGTTGCATTACATCACACTCGTTAGTGTGAGGGGACACTAGTGGCCTTCCTGTATCTCCTCGATCCACCCCTAGCTTTCTAGGGTTTGTCAACTGTAAGTGGTTGCCTGGGTCTTCCTGGGACCCCTGACGCATGGTCAGTGTTGCCTCGTTACTACTGGGTTCAGTGCCACCCAGGCATCTGGGTTTCGTGCCAGTTACCACCTACTGGACTACCAGTCATCCATAGTCCTGCTCTCAGCTATGGGTTGAGTAGCCTTGTTAACCCTAGACCACTAGGATTAGGTTGCCTGGTCTTCGTGCCTCCAGTCTTCAGGGTTCAAGCACAAGTACTATTCGAAGCGAGTTGCTGCCTCCTCTACCTGCTGTATCACTCGTGTCTGGCTTACTATTGCTATATATTTATTGTCTCGTCTTGTGGGCCTGTGGCCTAACTCCTTGTATGTACTTTATCCTAATAAAGTTATTTTAACATTACCAATCTGCTCTGAGTGTTCATCAAAAACCGTGACAGTAGTTCTTTGATAAAAAGAGCTTCCAAACAACATTCCGTTGGCTTCTTTACCAAATTCTGAGTTAGCCATCTCTGTAAGTTTGGGGTCTATTTTCATTAAAATAGACTTGCTTCTTTCATTGTACAAAGCAGTGTTCTTCACAAGCATCCACACAGCAAAAGGCTTTCTGAATCCACCCTCTAATAATGTGAGTGTCAAAAGGGGTCTTGTTGGTAACTGATTCTTTGGTCAGTTCAATAATTTTGGCAAGTGGGACTACCACATCTAATAATTTATCTTGGCGAATCTTTAATTATCTGTACATTCCCTTTCCCTGACAGCTATATAATACACAGATCAAGAGTAGAGTATCACATATCTTACTAATGCTGGGTCTAGGACACTCAGCCCATAGTTTATTTTTAGTGGAAATTTCCAAAGGTTTCCTCAGCCAAGTTTCTATAAACTTAGATACATGTTTCCTAGGAACCCATTGGGAAGATCTAGGGTGTTTGATATCCTCTGGATTAAATAAGGGTTGGCCCAACTCATCTAGGATAATGGATCCTCATCCGGAGACAAAACATTACTCTTAGTACCTTTCTTAATATTAGGATCATTAAAAGTTTAAACCTTTAAATGACTGTTGTCGTATTTGGTATCCTCCGATTGTATAAAATCATAGTCCTCATCAGAAGCATTTGAGGGTCTTAAATACATTTTATGTTTCTTACTTGGCATCTCCACCTCCCAAGTTGAGGGTTGTTTAAACGGTTTTGCGCCACATTCATCATATTGACATTTCTGTCTTTACCGTAGGGGGATTTAAAAACTCTTTAGAGCTTTTGCTGCAATGTTTTCATTTAGTTTTCTTTTCCCACTTGAAATTTCTTGAACTGAATCATATGAGTAAACATCATTATCATTAGATTTATCTGTATGGGAAACTATAACGGAATGTTATAAAGGATTTTACTAAATTCTCAGACATTGCATTCATACTTGATGAGATGACAGAAGTCACTGATTTGTTAACTGATGTATCCATCAAAGATTGAATATGTGATTCAGTAAAATTTTCCATCCCGGTGGACAGCTAGGGCAAGTACTACTGTAGCTCACGGCGATGTGTAACTTGTTGGAGCTGGTCAAATGAGTTCATATCTGCTTGCCGTGTGGATGCTTGTGACATATACTTTTTGTTCGTCTTTGTGTCTGACCCCTATCTATGACGGGATTTTGTGGTGGGTGGGGGTTGGGGGGTGCTGCGGGCTCGGGGGAGAGAGGAACTGGGATCGAGGGATATAGTTTTTGCTTAGTTAGGTTAGATGCTTGGAGTTTGGGCTGCATTATTATAAAAACCTCAGGTCGACTCTGTACGCCCTATTAATATGAATCTGTTCTTTTTAATGTTATAAATGTTTGCATACTCCTGCTGTACTTGAAAGAGCTTACTTGTACCTTTTTTTCTTTGTATGTGTATGGAGTGATCTGATAATAAAATATATTTAAAAAAAAAATTTTTCCATCCCATCACTTGACATATCTTGGGCAACAGGACTGACCTGATATCTATCTAATGCAAAATTAGGCATTCTTTTAGACTTAATTGAGGGGGGGGGGTAGAAGGAGATCTACTCTTACTGAAAGACATAGTTTTAAGTAAAATGTTTCAAAATCAGGATAAAAGCAAAAAACACTGAAAGGAAAAAAACTAAATAGAGGTGAATAAGGAATTTCAAAATAGAGGATATATTTAAAATAAAGAAATTAAATGTATATGACCTAAAAGACTGAAGAATGAAGCCAAAAAACTGAAGAATAGACAATAAAAATGTTTGTAAGGCAAGAAACAGTATGTGTCATAAAGCTTTCCTCTCAGGTAATTCTTTAAAGTGGCGGCAAAGCTCTTCACATGTGCAGAATGCAGAAAGAGAAAAATGCCCTTAAACAAGATGGCCGCCACAATGTCTCATGACGAGACAGAGGAAATGGCCATAAAAGGACATACGCCTTACCTCAGTTGGCTCAAGGTGAACCGATGGAGGTCTGAACGCTGAGACAAGCACAGAGCACAAAAACCAAAGACATACAAGATAAAGATAAACTCAAAGCGGTTTCTAAACACAAAATCCTGAACAGTGGAACAAAAGAAATGTTGCAAAGCAGCAGAAAAAGAAAGGTTAGTAAAAATATCACAATTATAATAAAAAGTAAAACTTTTAATAAGACAGTAAGAAAAACAGTACACTTATAACAATAAGAAAAACAACATACCTGTACTGCATATGAGGGTCTCTACATGGGAATTGGTGGAGAATATCTGGAGGGGTGGGGTTACCTTTTGAATTTGAAACTTTTTTTTTGTCATATGTTTCAATGTTTATTCTTGCTGCTACTGGAGTAGTAAAGAGAGATTTAGCATAACATGAACCTCCTGTCTTATAATAGAATTGTATGTATTTTCTCTGAGTGTGAAATTTCACAACAAAATGCAAAAAATTGCTTTTTTTCATGAAAATTCCATGGGAAATTATGTTTTGGCCATCCCTAGCTTTGACACACTGCCATTGCGCTGTGTGTTCTCCAGACTTGTCCTCCATTCAATAAGTGTGGAACTTTATAGGTTGACGGAATCTGTCAATCCTGCAGAAACAGCAGGCACAAGTTGGGAAAAGATTGACAAAGAAATGCTTCATCTTAATGATGCCTAATCACCTGTGTTGCCTGCTGAAGTGAGCATAGTCACTGCTGAATAAAGAATTCAGTTATACTAAGTTTCTTCCACAGCCTTCTCTTTCTATTCACGAAAAAGATTGTAAGGCTCACATTCATAACATAATAACTATACATAAACAGGATAACACATATGATGTGATCATTTAAATTTAACATTTCATTTCCCTGGTTTATATCTGCATTTAAGAGGTGGTAAAATGGGGTAGCCATTTGCAATATGGTGGTACTGCATCATCCCTAAAATCCATTAATTTATAATGTGTTCAGTTCAAACTGTTTCTTGTTTTGTTCATGCCTATGTTTCAAGTCATTCAAAGATTCTGCGGATCAACAGGCCTATCGTATGATTTTGTCACAGTTGTTATTTACTTGTTGGTCATACACATGCAAATACCATCAAATTCCTGAGCTGAGATGCACTAAAGGTTGATGCTGTGGTGATGTGACAAACACATCACCTTTGCAATAGAGATGCACATTGCCATATGCACTATGAATTAGTGATGCAAGGGGTTTGGGGATCTTATCATTACCACAGAGGGTTGCCAAACTGCTGGTAACATGGAAGGGATTCCTTCCCATACACATTGTCAGCAATTCTACAACTCTGAAATCTGAGTGCATTTTCTTTGCTTCCCCACTTGTCCACCTGGGGAGCAGAGAGGATCCTCTCAGACTTCAGTAGTACACCATAAAAAGGGTTAAGATTGGAGACAGCAAACTGTCCTCTGGCTACTTATAGAGCTATAAGGAGATTTGCAGTATCATCAACCTGAGGTAGGAAATGTTGGGACTAAGCTCCAACAGCAGAGGCTGGTATTGGAGAGTAGTGCATGTCGGGAACAGCCATATTAACATGTAAACACATGAATACAGCAATGGCTCATTAACCTGATTTTCAATATGCAAATGAGCCATTGTCAAACAAAATAGTAAATCTGTTTAAAGCATATAAGATTCATTGCTATGTTTGCGGATTGTGGCAGATAGGGCTGGTGCAAGGATTTTTGCCACCCTAGGCAAAACCTAATTTTGCCGCCCATTTGGCTCCGCCCTTGTGTCCCACCCATTTATACCCCGCCTACTTATATATTACAATATTCATGATTGTCCTCTCTCTGCCACCTGGGCCAGTCTGCCTCTGGTCTGGAGATGCCTGTAAGAGATGCCCCCCACCAGCTCCACTTTGCCCCCTATCAGCTCCACCTTGCCTCCACCAGCTCCAACTTGCCCCACCAGCTCCACTTTGCCCCCAATCAGCTCCACTTTGGCCCTATCAGCTGCAACTTGCCCCCCCAGCTCAACTCTGCTCCCCATCCTCTCCACTTTGCCCCCCATCAGCTCCACTTTGCCCCCCATCTGCTCCAACTTGCGCCCAGCAGCTCTGCTATGTCCCCTCAGCTCCAACTTGCCCCTATCAGCTCCAACTTGCCCCCCAGCTCCACTCTGCCCCCATCCGCTCCACTTTGCCCCCCATCCACTCCAACTTGTGCCCAGCAGCTCCACTATGCCCCCTCAGCTCCAACTTGCCCCCCCATCACATACCTGTAGCTCCCACACCATTTTCTCTTCAGTAATGAAGAGCGCACCGGAAGATCATGACTCCCAGCGCGCTCTGCATTACTAAAGAGCAACAGCGATGAGGGAGCGCAGTAGCAACACAGACCTTTCTGTGTTGCGTTCCGGTGTGGTGGGTGTGGGCACAGCTCTTCTCCGCTGCATGCCTGCGCCCCCAGTATGTGTGCGCCCTAGGCCGGAGCCTACCTCGCCTATAGGTGGCGACGGCCCTGGTGGCAGACTTGTGGTTGATTCACAGGGGTATGATGGCAAAGACACCTTAGTGCATTGGTTCCCAACCCATGCCCTCATGGCCCACTAAAAGGCTAGGATCTAAAGATTTCCTTGAGTTAATTAGAGACTAAGTAAGTTTGATTAACTTGCATATTATCTTCAAAAGGAAAGCCTCAAATACTGGCCTATTGGGGGGCAGAGGACATGGGTTGGGAACCACTGCCATAGTGCATGCTATAAATTTGCCACTAACAACACTTTGTCACCATATCACCATCCTGGTCCCACGTATCCCTTTAGTGCATCTTCCCCATGGTGTTGGTAATGGGATGAGACACTAGCTAAAAAATATAACACACCAGGGGTGTGATAATGAGGTGATGAAGAGTAAAAAAGGTCCAAAGAGATCAATTCTCCAGTTCTTATTTTATCTATGATTCTAATATTTCAAGAGGGAGATATCTTAGTCATCGACTTCATAGGATAACATAGAAATTGGAGAAATTATATCAATTCAGAAATAATCTCCTCTTTCTGACCTCTTAATAACACTTTAATTCATACCCCCCTGGTGAAATAAGATGTATATACAGGCAGCTGAGTAAGCACCAAAAAGATAGGGCTGCAGAACCCTCTATGAGTATACCTGTATAAGTACGGAGAATTATTAAGCCCCAAGCTCAAAACTGCTTACCAGATTCATGTTAGTTTAGAGCCCTCATCAATAATCATTACTCCATAGGATACGTCAATGGAATTTGACATAATCAGTGAAGGTCAGAGAGAGAAGCTTGTGGAACGTGGACGCACTCGGACTATATGAGGGGAATAGCATCCCGTAGGGATTCTTAATCAAAAGGTATTTAAGTATATACTTATATAATGTATGATTACCTGTCAATACTTTTGTTGAATATTTGTAAGAATTTTGACTTTGTGCTCATGAAAAAGTGCTAAGATAAGCATAAAACACGTAGCGTTGGGCTATTTTGATATACATATTTTTTATAATAAACACTGGTCTGTTCTATACACTGTGTGGATCCTGAATTTTGAAAAATTACATTGAAGTATCCTGTGGAGTGGTGATTATTGTTGAAGGCTCTAAACGTGAGGCTTAATAATTCACAGTACTTATACAGGTATCCTCTCAGAGGGTTCTGCTCCCCTGTCTTCTTTTGTTTTACAGTTTCTGAACCCTATGTCACGGATACTAAGGAGGCTCAGAGTCTGTATGTTATAGTTAATGGAGTTTATTGAAAACAACAAACAAAAGAATAGGCAAGCAGGGGGTACTAGTTAGCAAGCACTATTACCAGAAATAATAGGCTATGACTCATGCAGCAGTCAGATGAAGTAAGGTGAAAACTGACTCATGCCTGCAGTCAGCTATGCAAGTCTACCAGAGCCCCAGGCCCACACTATATTGGGTGTCTGATCACCAGGGGAAAAGACAAAAGAATAGTCAGACAGAGCCACAAGTCAGCACCAGAGGGGGTAGTCAGACAAGCCGGGTCATACACAGTTCAGGTAGTCAACCAGAGCCACAAGTCTGCACCAGATTGGATGTCCACTATTAGGGGTTAGGCAATAGAATAGTCAGAAAGAGCTACAGGTCAGCACTAGAATGGATGGAAGACTAGCCAGGTCATAGACAAAGCCCAAGGTAACAGAACTGCTATGAACAACAATGCAAGGACAATTGAGTCAGGCCTCAGTCTGCCCTTTAAACCCCTCCACAGGAAGTAGGAGGAACAGCTCAGAGTGAGGAAGTAGGAAGTTGTTAGGAGGAGACTACAGGAAGCAAACAGATAAAACAGAGGCCTGCAGCATGCTTGAAGCCTCGTGCCTGCAGATGATGCTGAAGTCAAGATAAGCTGTAACACCCTACAAGGCAGTGAACCCCAAGAGTACAAAGAAAAAAGAAAGAAAATTGTGATTGACCCAGAAGAAATATCTCTATATGGATATACATATTTTATCCACTAAAATCACCAGCTTCAGAGTTGAGACTTATTAAACTTACTATATTTACCACTTTGTTATAGTACAATAAAATGAATTTTATTATATACTTTAGTCATAAGAGTCTATAGCCTTCAATGTTATATATGTAAAAGGAATGAAACAAAAAAGGTACATGGATAAAGAAAATAGGTAGTATAATTTTTAATAGATTAGTAGATGGGATCACAAAAACATACCACATAACATTTAGCAAAAGTGCATACATTTATCACAAATGTTTTTCAAGAATAAATTACATATAAGAAAATATAATATGAAAAGAGAATTATGCATGATTAATACAATACTAGATTATTGTTAATTAGGAAAGGTTTGCTGTCTCTTAAATATTTCTCTTTAGCCTGCTGTGCATTTCAGCTCAGTGACTTGCAGTACTATTTTCTCAGTAAAAGGAAAAATTAGATTTAAGATACATTTTACTCATTTTTATTACCATATCTCTAGATTTGTTACTCGTCTCAGGTGACTAACTCATTTTGAAGGAGTGTCACTCATAATCCCAATATTGTCCTCACTAACTCTAATGGAGTGTCACTCTAAAATGAGTTCATTATAATTGCAATTTAAATGTCACTAATCTTGTCATTCATGTTGTCTCAAGGACATTGATAGCAGTGTGTTTTGCATTCCATAAATCTAGACTACTGCAGCAACAGGAGACACATTTGAATGATATCTAATCGTTTACTATATCAAGGATTTGAGAATTTTTTTGCAGCAAAACTAGCAGAATCATCAACAAAAAGGGCAAATAAAAGGATATTATTGAGATGACCATAAATACCTGTTGAATTAAATCATCCAAAAAAATGCACTAATTAAGTAATTAGATTTTTACTTAACTTTGACTAGTAATAGAATAATTAATGAATAAAAATGTGTCCAACTTAAAAAATAGAAAATATAGATTTATATTGGGACTGGAGAGACATTTCTCACCTTGGCACACTGATATATTGTGCATGAAAATGGCAAGCAAGCCTAAAATTAATGTAGGCTGCATATATAAAATGTATAGTACTGAGTTGTTATGGTTCAAATCTTGTAGAATTAATTTTGATAACTGTCCTGTAATAAAAGTGAGACCTAGCAATCATGTATAATTATTTAAGCATTAGGAGCCAGATTTGTAGAAATTCAGAGTTACATGTGCACTTCTGATATATAATGTAATTATAGAAAACAATGTAATTTAAAGGAAATAATAAATGCTAAACTACGTATACATGATAATACTATTGTATAAGGAACAAAAAAGGTTTGTTTACATCATAGATGCCTCTGTTTTTGGAGCAAAACCCACTCATGCTCATGAGTAATTGTTAAGCAGTAATAACCCACTTAAAAAACTACTTAACCACATGGATGCTAGAGATGTCTCCATTTTACAATGCCTGGGAGATGTCGCTGTCATTAAAGGTTAAATATCATTTAGCTGCAGAGTGTGAAGACTTAGTAGTATCTGTATTAGCCATGTGTTTTTCATAATACATTTTCTTTTGTTTGTTATGTGGTGGGGGGAAGATTGGGGTAGAGAGCATTGTAGATGAAAACTGAGATTTTCTGAGGTACTAACATACTTTTAGGCTCTTTATTATGGCCCCAATTTAACTCATTGATTGTCAAATGTTGGCTACCCCTTTGGCACACAAAGATTTAAATCAACTCAATCTAGCAGAACTGATAAAGTTTAATATACAATTTTACATTAAATAAGAACACATTATTCTTTGTGATTGATTCTTTTAAATGTTGAAACCCACCAAATGGGAAGGATACAACAAAGTTGCAGCAGTTGTAAGGTTAAATTATAAGTGTAGGTTATCCACCTATACCAAAAGGCAGTTAGATGTTTCCTGGGCTATCATTTTGTCTGCTTTGAAACTGTCATCTTTCTTAATAGTGTTCTGAGCTAAAAATGAATCCATTAATTTTCTTCTGTTTCACATCCACAACAAGGTATAATGTGTCATAATTCAGCCTCCCAGATGTAAGACCAGTCACAAAACTATAATGGACCTCAATGTCCTTCTGAAAACATGTATTTTGTCCTATCTAGTTGGAGATGGAGGTCAGTTGTATATTAAAGTGATAACTAATTTACACTTCTGAGGTCATGCCTGATATGTACTGAGTTCTGTTTACTTTACCTCTTCCTTCTTTGGTAAAGAAAGCTAATACGGAGGTTGTTGCATATACAGTATTAAAGTTTACCACATGCAACACATCTGAGGCTCATGGAAAAAGCAATATAGTGCCAGGAATTCATCTTGGTTTTATTTGAAGGCCGGAAATGAGTTGCATCTTTATTCCATAGGTGGAATACAAGCTGGTCTTGATTAGTCAGAGGCCCACATTTGTTTGCAGGTACATTTCTTGATCTAAACTTGGTTTGATAAATGATTGAGAAAACTGTGGAAATCACTCATCTTTTAAACTATTTCAATTAGAAAAGCCAAAAGCTTCTAATAATATGTCCTTTGAGGAGGAAACAACATCTAAAAAATCCATAAGTTGTGCTAAATGTGATAATGAGTTATATGCTTCTGATTTTGCCAAATTACATATGAATTATATGAAAAACATAGTAGTGATATCCCTTCTCAGGTTTTTGGGAAAAAAAACTAAAACCTGTGACACTCCCTTGCATGAGGAGGCTGACATAAGAGAGGACTCAAGCTCCTTTAACCTAAAACAGTGGGATGACCTTTGTGGGCCACAAAATATCAACCCAATGCTTCTGATTCATCATTCCATTCAGGACACCATAAAGAAAAATGGGATAAAGGAGATAGAACTCCTCCTATTTCCAGATGCTTCCAAAAGATGTATCCCTTTCCAGCATCTTGGAATAACCCAAAAAAACAAAATGCAGCGGGAGCTTAAAAATGTAGGAGAACCATTATTTTGCTAGAGGGCTGTTCCTCTCTTAGGGATCCCATGGATAAAGAAACCGTGTGCTACTATTGGCCAAAATGTAAAGGAAGCTACAAACATGGCCTGAATTATAAATTTGTAATATGTTTCCAGGTTAAGGCTCTTAAAGGAAGTAACCTCTAGGAAGGAAGACGTCAACATTTCCTGAGATGCTTCCTTGGGTAGCATAAAGTTGTTGGTTTGCTCCTCAGCTTTACCTCTTATGGCTAGGAGGGCATTGTTGATGAAAGACTGGGAGGCAAATGTTTCCTCCAAGAATATGTTTGTCTCTCTTGCTTTTGCCAGTGGAAAACTAAAACAAAGGATTAAAACAGCTTCAGGTGGCAATAACTCCTTACTGTCTCAAGAGAGAAGAAATAGAGCCCCCCCCCCCACGTCATGTGGCTTTGGGTCCAGGAAGCAGTCCCTTTGGGATACCAGACATGGGAAGATCATATGAACAGAAAAGAGGGATGCATCCCAAGGTTCTAGAGGAGATTCAAGAAAGGATTTCAGGAGGAAAGCAGAATTTAGAAAGGATCAGCAATGAGACAAATTGGACACCATCCCTAGTAGGGGTCAGGCTTGAGTATTTTATAGAAGCATGGCAACATCTCAGATGGACAAATAGGTCCTACAGATTGTGGAGATGGGAAAATCACTAGATGTCAAGACTGTCCCACCGGCAACAGGAAAGAGGAAATCAATTATTCCAAGGATTAATATCAAAGAAAGAAAACAATCAAATCAATACAAGAGCTTCAGACTAACAGGGTAATTGAGGAAGCCCCAAAGAACCAGAGGGGAAAACAAGTTTACTCCATTTTATTTGCAGTGTCCAAGTTTTCAGGAGGAATCAGGCTCATTCTAGGACTCAAAATGGTTGTACAGCTTTATAAAGACAAAAAAATTCAAGATGGAATCCATAACTTTGGTCATCAAGGCATTTCATCCAAGATACTTCTTGACACGCATAGACTTGCAGGATGCGGATCATCAGAAATGATAAGACTTTGTCAAAGAAGATTCCTGTGTGTTGCTATCAAGGACAAGCATTTTGAGTTCAGGGTACTTTATTCTGGACTAGCATCAGCCCCTCAGGTATTCACAAAGATGTTGGCTACATTTATGAAAAAAACACACACAAGAGGGCACCCAATAACCAAACAAAGGATAACAATATAATAGTATCACGGTGCCCATGATTGATGCATTTCCTTGCCTGTCACCATTAGGGGGATCCTATTGGCTGTCTGCATTTAACCCGCCTCATACTATTTAAACCTGGTTTGGGCACCCTTTGGTTGCCCTTTCGTGGTATCTCTGACCATGTTTGCTTTCACCTTGTTCCTGTAGTCTTTTGGGCCTGTTGCTGTGTTCCTGAGTTCCAGATTGCATCTTGTTCCTGATCCTCCTGTCTGTAGAGCTGTTCCAGTGTTGGTTCCGGCCTAGTCCTTTGAGGTTGCTGTTTCCTGCTGATTGTTTACGCTGCCGCTTCCTGACCGGTTGATCGCCCTGCTGGTTCCTGTCATCTCCGGTCCTGCCTGCTGTGTTCCTGACGACCCATTTGCTTGGTCGCCTTGGCGACATTTTGCAGTCCCAACGTGCGGGCGTTGGGTTATTCCTCCAGCCTGGCGGCTATCCTGGTTGTTGGTACCAGCGTGCTGATGCTGGTTTGCTCCAGATGCCTTGCGGCTATATGGTACATTTGTTAGTCCCAGCGTGCGGATGTTGGGATATCCTCCAAGCCTTGCGGCTATACAAATCAGTTGTTGGTCCCAGCGTGCGGACGCTGGTTAGCTCCTTAAGCCTAGTGGCTAATCGATACATTTTGTAGCCCCAGCGTGCGGACGTTGGGTTACTCCCCTAGCCTTGTGGCTATACAAATCAGTTGTTGGTCCCAGCGTGCGGACGCTGGTTTGCTCCAAAAGCCTGGCGGCTATGTGATCTTCTTGCAGTCCCAGCGTGAGGGCGCTGGGTTATTCTTTCAGCCTTGCGGCTACATATATCCAGCATTTGGTTCCAGCATGTGGACGCTGGTTAGCTCCAAAGCCTTGTGGCTAAACTATTCTCTGTTGGTCCCAGCATGCGGACGCTGGTTTGCTCCCAAGCCTTGTGATCAAGCAGATTTTTTGTTGGTTCCAGCGTGCGGACGCTGGTTTGCTCCTAGAGCCTCGCAGCTATTAGATACATTCTGTTTGTCCCAGCGTGCGGACGTTGGGTTACTCCGAAGCCTTGTGGCTAGATTAAACTGTTTTGCTCCAAAAGCACTTAAGGTACATTATTCCATCAGAAGTTTGCCTTACCCGGTATTGGCAAGGCCGGTAGAGCCTGCGTATAGTTCCTTGGGCTGCCTTGCCCGGTATATTGGTAAGGTCGGTAGAACCTGGTACATTATTCCATCAGAAGCTTGCCTTACCCGGTATTGGCAAGGCCGGTAGAGCCTGCGTATAGTTCCTTGGGCTGCCTTGCCCGGTATATTGGTAAGGCCGGTAGAACCTGGTACATTATTCCATCTGAAGGTTGCCTTACCCGGTATTGGCAAGGCCGGTAGAGCCTATTGTTCCTGTATTACCAGGCTGTCTTGCCCGGTATATTGGCGAGACCGGTAAAGCATCTATGATCTGTGCTTTTCTATTATTAAATGTTGTATGTACTTGTTGGATCCTAAGGGATCATTTTAATAATTTTTTCAATAAAGTTGTGTTTTTACCTAACTTTATGTCTGAGAGTCGTAACAAACCGTGACAAATAGGTATTTATATATATATATACACATATATATATATATATATACTCACAGTCGTGGTTGGAAGGAGGCTTATGCATCCTCTCAACAATGAATGGTAGCAGAGAAATAAAACTTGTCTCTGCTCAGGAAGCCAAGTAGATATGGTATGGAAAGAACAGGTGTATCACGGTGCCCATGTGTCATGGATTTGAAGACTCTCAGACTTAAGGTTTGGTAAAATAACTTAATTTTATTAAAAGTTAAAGGCAGTCCCCGTAGGGTAAACATACATAACAATACAACAGTAATATAACATATAATAGGTTCTACTGACCTTGCCTAAATACCGGGCAAGGCAACCCAAGTGACAGTCTTAATGACAGGCTCTACCGGCCTTGCCTATACCGGGTAAGGCAACCGTGAGATGACATATACCGGTTCTACCGGCCTTACCAATACCGGGCAAGGCAGCTCCCACGGAATGCTGAATGTAGCTCTACCGGCCCTGCCAAATCGGGTAAGGCAACCTTAAAGATGGTGAATTACAAGGTTCTACCGGCCTTACCAATACCGGGCTGGGCAGCCTTAAGGAGTACGGGAGCAGGCTCTACCGGCCCTGCCAATACCGGGTGAGGCAACCTACAGGATGGTATCGTCAAGGTTCTACCGGCCTCACCAATACCGGGCAGGGCAGCCTGAGCGAGTAGACCAGCTGTCAGGTGACTAAGACAGCATAGAGCATAAGTATAGAGGTCTACTCAGCAGGAGTCTATTGCCTGGGATACTCAGACAACTGCAAGGAAGTGGACAGCGACTGACCACAGTACTGGATGTTCAGGAGCAATCCAACGTCCGCACGTTGGGACTAATGGTAATAGCGCCACCAGGTTTAATGGAGCAAACCAGCGACCGCCCGCTGGAACCAACAATGTATATTGCAACCAGGTTTAGTGGAGCAAACCAGCGTCCGCACGCTGGAGCCAATAATGTATCTCGCAACCAGTTTAGTGGAGTAAACCAGCGTCCACACGCTGGGACCAACAATGTATATAGCAAGCAGGTTTAGTGGAGTAAACCAGCGTCCGCACGCTAAGACCAACAATGTATATTGCAACCAGGTTTAGTGGAGTAAACCAGCGTCCGCACGCTGAGACCAACAATGTATATTGCAACCAGGTTTAGTGGAGTAAACCAGCGTCCGCACGCTGGGACCAACAATGTATATCGCAACCAGGTTTAGTGGAGTAAACCAGCGTCCGCACGCTGGGACTAACAATGTATATCGCAACCAGGTTTAGTGGAGTAAACCAACAAAGTAAGATCAGCAGCGAGAAGAACAATGTCGCCAGAGCGACGGCTGGAACAGGAGATTCAGGAACTCAGTAAGATTAACCCGCGAGGTGCTGGAACACAGGAACACTGGAACTCTGGAACACAGGAACACTAGCATACAGTAACACTGGAACACAGGAACACTGGAACACAGGATCAGCAAGTACAGCAGGAACAGCAGGAACAGGCCCAGAAGCCTGACAAGCAGGTCAGGCAGAGTGGAGTCAGAAACACCACGAAAGGGCAACCTGGAAGTGCTCAGCCTGGGTTTAAAAAGGCTGTGTGAGGAGGGCTAATCACAGACAGCCAATCATGATACTCAGCAAGTGACTGAACACTGAACAGCACCAATCACGGGCACCGTGATACCGTGATTGCTGCAATCATGTGTCTATTACCTGTAGGGGGCTCCCATTGGCTGTCTGCCTTCAGCCCGCCTCACATTGCCTTTTTAAACTCAGTCTGGGCACCCTCTGGTTGCCCTTTCGTGCTGTCTCTGACAGCAGCTTCTTTCTCCTTGCTACTGTTGTTAATTGGGCCTGTTGCTGTGTTCCTGAGTTGCTGAGTCGTCCTGTTCCTGAGTTCCTGCCTGCTGTGTCAGTTCCAGTCCGGTTCCGGTTGTTATCGTGAGAGGTTGCTGTTCCTGCTGCCAATCTTCTCCTGCCGTTCCTGATCTGGTTGTCCATCCCTGCTGGTTCCTGTTCGTTTCCAGCTTCCAGTTCCTGAAAGCCGTGGCGACATTGTCATCAGTCGCCTCGGCGACAGTCGCTATCCTGCTGGTTCTCTCCATTAGCCTTGCGGCTATACTCAGCCTGTTGGTTCCAGCGTGTGGATGCTGGTTTGCTCCTTTATCCTTGCAGCTATGCTCACAGCCTGTTGGTTCCAGCGTGCAGACGCTGGTTTGCTCCAAAAGCCTTGCTGCTATGTGATCTTCTTGCAGTCCCAGCGTGTGGGCGCTGGGTTATTCTTTCAGTCTTGCGGCTACATATATCCAGCATTTGGTTCCAGCATGTGGACGCTGGTTAGCTCCAAAGCCTTGTGGCTAAACTATTCTCTGTTGGTCCCAGCATGCGGACGCTGGTTTGCTCCCAAGCCTTGTGATCAAGCAGATTTTTTGTTGGTTCCAGCGTGCGGACGCTGGTTTGCTCCTAGAGCCTCGCAGCTATTAGATACATTCTGTTTGTCCCAGCGTGCGGACGTTGGGTTACTCCGAAGCCTTGTGGCTAGATTAAACTGTTTTGCTCCAAAAGCACTTAAGGTCATTTTCACTATCAGTGTTTCTATATTGAAGTTCCTTTGGGCTGCCTTGCCCGGTATATTGGTAAGGTCGGTAGAACCTGGTACATTATTCCATCAGAAGGTTGCCTTATCCGGTATTGGCAAGGCCGGTAGAGCCTGCGTACAGTTCCTTGGGCTGCCTTGCCCGGTATATTGGTAAGGTCGGTAGAACCTGGTACATTATTCCATCTGAAGGTTGCCTTACCCGGTATTGGCAAGGCCGGTAGAGCCTATTGTTCCTGTATTACCAGGCTGTCTTGCCCGGTATATTGGCGAGACCGGTAAAGCCTCTATGATCTGTGCTTTTCCATTATTAAATGTTGTATGTACTTGTTGGATCCTAAGGGGTCATTTTAATCATTTTTTCAATAAAGTTGTGTTTTTACCTAACTTTGTGTCTGAGAGTCGTAACAAACCGTGACAAATAGGTATTTATATATATATATACACATATATATATATATATATACTCACAGTCGTGGTTGGAAGGAGGCTTATGCATCCTCTCAACAATGAATGGTAGCAGAGAAATAAAACTTGTCTCTGCTCAGGAAGCCAAGTAGATATGGTATGGAAAGAACAGGTGTATCACGGTGCCCGTGATTGCTGCATTAATGTGTCTATTACCTGTAGGGGGCTTCCATTGGCTGTCTGCCTTCAGTCTGCCTCACATTGCCTTTTTAAACTCAGTCTGGGCACCCTCTGGTTGCCCTTTCGTGCTGTCTCTGACAGCAGCCTCTTTCTCCTTGCTACTGTTGTTAATTGGGCCTGTTGCTGTGTTCCTGAGTTGCTGAGTCGTCCTGTTCCTGAGTTCCTGCCTGCTGTGTCAGTTCCAGTCCGGTTCTGGTTGTTATCGTCAGAGGTTGCTGTTCCTGCTGCCAATCTTCCCCTGCCGTTCCTGATCCGGTTGTCCATCCCTGCTGGTTCCTGTTCGTTTCTGGCTTCCAGTTCCTGAAAGCCGAGGTGACATTGTCATCAGTCGCCTCGGCGACAGTCGCTATCCTGCTGGTTCGCTCCATTAGCCTTGCGGCTATACTCAGCCTGTTGGTTCCAGCGTGTGGATGCTGGTTTGCTCCTTTAGCCTTGCAGCTATGCTCACAGCCTGTTGGTTCCAGCGTGCGGTCGCTGGTTTGCTCCATTGGCCTTGCGGCCTATATACAATACTGTTGGTTCCCAGCGTGCGGACGCTGGTTCACTCCATTAGCCTTGCGGCTACATTTCCAGCTTGTTGGTCCCAGCGTGCGGACGCTGGTTCGCTCCTTTAGCCTTGCGGCTACATTTACAGCTTGTTGGTCCCAGCGTGCGGGCACTGGTTTGCTCCTTGGCCTTGTGGCCTATATGCTATCTGTTGGTTCCCAGCATGCGGACGCTGGTTCGCTCCTTGGCCTTGCGGTCTGTACCTGATATTATTGGTTCCCAGCGTGCAGACGCTGGTTCGCTCCATCAGCCTTACGGTTTTACTTATCAGCCTGTTGGTACCAGTGTGCAGACACTGGTTTGTTCCTTGACCTGATGGCTTGCCTATTCTAGCTTGCTCCCTCCAGCGTGCGGTCGCTGGTTTGCTCCACAACCTTGCACTACATTATCATCTGTTGGTTACCAACGCGTGGGGGAGTTGGTTCGCTCCATGACCTGTGGGTTTACTCAATATTATGCTTGATGTTTCCCTACATAAGGGCACTGGTTTACTCCTTGTCTCTTGCTATTGCACTCGAGGCTTCGCAGTGCATTGTCCAGTCCTAGATAGCTACCATTCTGATGTACACGGTTACTGAGTGTCAGACTCTAGTGAAACCACTGACCTGGTAGCCTTTATATTCATCACTACTGTCTACTGTCCATCTGACAGTCCCTGAGGTCATTGTGGTTGTCACCTTCCTTTTGGGCTGCCTTGCCCGGTATATTGGTAAGGCCGGTAGAACCTTTTATTATTCCATCTCAAGGTTACCTTACCGGTATTGGCAAGGCCAGTAGAGCCCACTACCTTGGTATTCCGTCTGGCTGCCTTGCCCGGTATATTTGGTAAGGCCGGTAGAACCTCCTATTATTCCATCACAAGGTTTCCTTACCCGGTATTGGCAAGACTGGTAGAGCCAACTACATCTATTCTATCAGGCTGCCTTGCCCGGTATATTGGAAAGGCCAGTAGAGCCTATTCTTCGGTTTCTGTTAGGCTGCCTTGCCCGGTATTTGGCAGGGCCGGTAGAGCCACCTATTGGTATTCATCCAGGTTGCCTTGCCCGGTATATTGGCAAGGCCGGTAGAACCTGTATTGCTACAGTTATGGACATTTGCCTATTCTTTGTATTGTCTGTATGTGTATAAATACCCTATGGGATTGTCTTGAACTTTTCAATAAAGTTGTGTTTTTACCTAACCTTACGTCTGAGAGTCTCAACAAACCGTGACAGTACGAAAGGGCCATGACCTCAGATAACAAGAGCGATGGTAATATACAGAATATCCATTGGAGGATGGATATGCATGAGCAACGTTTGGATCAGTTGGCGGTTGCAATCCAAACTATCCTTGAACGCACTGTACTTGTTGACAAGTCTGGGTCTAGTCCGGTGGTCTCGCCAAGTCAGACACCGGAGAACGATACAAGGCCCTTAGGGGCTGCAGTTAAGGGGTTAACTGCCTCTGCACCCATGCCGCTTAGGTATGATGGTGACCCTAGTCTCTGCAGAGGGTTCATCAACCAACTTGAAATATTTATGGAATTGACGGCACATGTGTTTCCCAATGATCGTAGTAAGATTGGGTTCATGATATCCCTGCTAACTGGAAGAGCATTGGCTTGGGCTAACCCATTGTGGGAGAATGCTAAACCTTGCACTAAGAGTTTCAGAGAATTTGTGCAGTCCTTTCGGAGTGTATTTGAGCCTCCTGGTAGAACCACCTCTGCTGCTAAACGCCTTATGGAAATACAACAGGGCAGGCGCACGGTGGGCGATTATGCCATTGAATTTCGCACCTTGGCAGCAGAGGTAGGGTGGAATAACGAGGCATTGTTGGCAGCCTTTGCCCAGGGCCTAAGTGACCAAATTAAAGATGAGATCGCAGCGAAAGAATTGCCCACTGACTTAGATGACTATATTGAATATGTCATACTAATTGACTCCAGAATATGTGAGAGACTAACCACCAGAGATTGCAGGATATGGTCCAAAAACAATGGATCTAGTAACATATTTTGTCCACCCATCCCTCCCCTGGCATCTAAGCCTAGTGAACCAGTACGGGAACCAGGTGAACCTATGCAAGTAGGTTTGACTAGGCTAACCAAGGAAGAAAGATTATATCGCAGGAAACAAGGGTTGTGTTTGTACTGCGTTAATAATGGGCATTTGCTAAGATCCTGTCCGGTACGTCCGGGAAAAGAACACACCTAGGGTACCTTGGGGGACAGGCCCTAGGTGGTGTTCAATCGTCCCCAGTCTTGGGTACAATAAAATCCACCATACAGGTGGTACTATCTTGGGCACAACGCTCAGTGGAAGTTTTGGCCCTGGTTGATTCTGGTGCAGCTGGGTACTTTATGGATAATACCTTTGCTGAATTGCATGGGGTACCACGGATTGAAAGAGAAACACCTCTTGCTATTGAAGCAATTGATGGCAGACCCTTAGAACCCGCTCAAGTTACATTTGAAACTATGCCATTATCCATGACTATTGGGGCTCTCCATAGAGAAGAGCAACAGTTTCAACTGATTAACTCTCCTCACCATGCCGTAATATTGGGGTTTCCTTGGTTACAATTGCATAATCCACAATTTGATTGGCAAAAATGCGAAATCTCTGCTTGGTCTCAGTTCTGCATGGATAAGTGCGTCACCCATCCAGTTAAGGTCTTGTGCCCCTCCCCTTCACTACCAGACGAATACCAGCAGTTTGGCAATGTTTTCAGTAAGGGAGAGGCTGGCACCTTACCTCAGCACAGACCATATGATTGTTGCATTGATTTGCCCCCTGGAGTGGTGCCCCCTAGGGGACGCACATACCCATTGTCTTGTGAGGAGAACCAAGCTATGGAAGAATATATTTCTGGTGCCCTTGCTAGAGGGATCATAAAGAAATCTACCTCCCCGGCGGGGACGGGTTCTTTTTTGTAAAAAAGAAAAATGGCGAACTGAGACCATGTATCGATTACCGTAGGTTGAATAAGCTTATGGCTAAGAACGCTTATCCGATACCACTCATCACCAAGCTTTTTGACAGACTCAATGGTTCCTCGATTTTCACCAAATTGGACCTATGGGCGGCATACAATTTGGTTCGAATCAGTGCCGGTGATGAGTGGAAAACTGCCTTTAACACAAGATCTGGGCATTATGAGTATCTAGTCATGCCATTTGGTCTGTGTAATACACCCACAGTATTTCAGGAACTGATCAATGACGTTCTCAGAGACATGTTACAGTCATGTGTCGTGGTTTACCTTGACGATATACTTATTCACTCCAAAGATTTATCGCAACACATTACGGATGTGTCTGAAGTATTGCTATGATTACGTAAAAATAAATTATTTTGTAAATTGGAGAAATGCGAGTTTCACAGAACTAGTGTACCATTCTTGGGGTTCGTTATTGGCAAAGAAGGCATTGCCATGGACAAGGAAAAGTTAACAGCAGTCTTACAATGGCCGCGGCCTAAGAGTCTTAAGGCTATTCAGCGATTTTTGGGCTTCGCTAATTATTATAGGAAGTTTATTAAGAACTTCTCTTCCATTGTTAAACCTCTGTCTGACCTCACGCTTAAGGGTGCTAATCCATCTCTTTGGCCAGTAGTTGCGGAGGAAGCCTTTGAAAAACCTAAATTAGCTTTTGCTAATGCTCCTGTGTTATCCCACCCCAACCCATTACTCCCGTTCACCTTGGAGGTTGACGCCTCAGATACTGGAGTTGGGGCAGTGCTTTCTCAATGACACTCAGACCCTGTGGGTTCTTTTCCAAAAATTTGACCAGAGCTCAGAGCCATTATGAAATAGGGGACAGAGAATTATTGGCCATTATCCTCGCTCTTAAGGAATGGCGTCATTTACTTGAAGGCACAAAGAATCCTGTTTTAATCCTGATGGATCATAAAAATCTGACTTATCTCTCTGAGGCCAAGAGATTGTCCTCTCACCAGGCTAGATGGGCATTATTCCTGTCCTAGTTCAATTTCATTGTATCATATTTGCCAGGATCCAAGAATGTTAGGGCTGACGCACTGTCAAGACAATTTGAGGCTGAACTTGACAGAGAAGAAGCACCAGCACCTATCATTCAACCTGATTGAATATTGGCTACCATACGTACTAGTATCACTTCACCACTAGGGGAAGAAATCCTGGCCTCCCAGGCCTCCGCCCCCCATGAAACCCCGGTGGGCAAATGTTTTGTCGCTGAACCATTCCGTACTCGATTACTTGAAACTTAAACTCAAAATCCAAAATATGTATATGGCGCTAATTAATACTATAACTCCTTAGTCCTCAAATTTTTTCTTTTGTACACTTTATAAGTGCCAAGCAAAAAAACAGTTTCTTTTAAGTCAGAAATAGAAGGTCTCCATTGCCGTGATATTCTTTTCCTCTACTGTCAAGTTTGGGGTTGGGGGATCCAAGTTTATTTATTTTCTTTTTTCCTTTTTACTTCAAAGAAGGTGCTGCCCGTTTCAAAGTGCACCGGTGGAGGATGCTAATTGAACTAGAAAACAAGAACAGAAAAACACAGGCGCAAACCCTCTAAGAGTATATCTGTAATGGTATACCACCACAAACCCCCGCTTTGTTAATGCTCACCAGAAATCAGTATATGTAATGCCCATCTGGAGCCAAAGCGTTCTTCTTTCCACGAGGCAAAAACACAGTTATTCTCACAGCAATGTTAAAAAATCTTGTGACTATTTATTGGCATAAATCATTAAAATATTCCACACAATAGTGCCCCGACGCGTTTCGTATCAATAATGATACTTTATCAAGGGTAAAAATATATGCGAATATAAAATTATTTTGTTTTATTACCTTTATATAATGCTTTCCTCTGGTTCCATGCCCGTCTCCGTGTAAAACCGGAAGTTACTAACTTCCGCGATTGGGCGTCACTTCATGCACGCGATCGAAAGTCGCTCTCTACATACCTCACATGCGTTTCAAAGTTGGAACGCATCATGCCATTTTACCAATATAAACAAATCGAAAGTGTGCACACATTGAACTCCCGATCATAAAGATGAAGTTAGAATCCGATTCAACAAACGGAGCATTTCTATTTTCATGGGACTCATGGAAATAACTCAGCATAAAGTTTATAACCACATTACTCTACAAATAAAGCAAAACAGACATAGATAAATGACTCCATCCTATTAAAATATATAAATATCCATTGATTTTCCCAAAAACCAAACTAAAAATAAATATTGGATATTGTATTTAAAACTTTCTTGTATATAAACTATATATAAAAAATTTAGCGGCCTATACTCTATCTGTTGGTTCCCAGCGTGCAGACGCTGGTTTGCTACATTAGCCTTGCGGCTACATTTACAGCTTGTTGGTCCCTCTGTGCGGACACTGGTTCGCTCCTTTAGCCTTGTGGCTACATTTACCGCTTGTTGGTCCCAGCGTGCGGGCGCTGGTTCGCTCCTTGGCCTTGCAGCCTATACCTGATATTGTTGGTTCCCAGCGTGCGGACGCTTGTTCGCTCCATTAGCCTTATGGCTTTACTTATCAGCCTGTTGGTACCAGTGTGCGGACACTGGTTTGTTCCTTGACCTGATGGCTTGCCTATTCTAGCTTGCTCCCTCCAGCGTGCGGTCGCTGGTTTGCTCCACGACCTTGTGCTACATTATCGTCTGTTGGTTACCAACGCGCGGGCGTTGGTTCGCTCCATGACCTGTGGGTTTACTCAATATTATGCTTGATGTTTCCCTACGTAAGGGCACTGGTTTACTCCTTGTCTCTTGCTATTGCACTCGAGGCTTCTCAGTGCACTGTCGAGTCCTAAACAGCTACCATTCTGATGTACACGGATACTGAGTGTTAGACTCTAGTGAAACCACTGACCTGGTAGCCTTTATATTCGTCACTACTCTCTATTGTCCATCTGACAGTCTCTGAGGTTGTCACCTTCCTTTTGGTCTGCCTTGCCCGGTATATTGGTAAGGCCGGTAGAACCCACTACCTTGGTATTCGTCTGGCTGCCTTGCCTGGTATATTTGGTAAGGCCGGTAGAATCTCTTATTATTCCATCACAAGGTTACCTTACCCGGTATTGGCAAGGCCGGCAGAGCCAACTACATCTATTCTATCAGACTGCATTGCCCGGTATATTGGCAAGGCCGGTAGAGCCTATTCTTCGGTTTCCGTTAGGCTGCCTTGCCCGGTATTTGGCAGGGCCGGTAGAGCCACCTATTGGTATTCATCCAGGTTGCCTTGCCCGGTATATTGGCAAGGCCGACAGAACCTGTATTGCTACAGTTATGGACATTTGCCTATTCTATGTATTGTCTGTATGTGTATAAATACCCTATGGGATTGTCTTAAATAACAATAAAGTTGTGTTTTTACCTAACCTTACGTCTGAGAGTCTTAACAAACCGTGACAAGGTGCTGCTCCAAATCTTCCTTTTTTGAAAATAATTTTTTATTTAATATGACAAAACAAAGATAAAAAACTTAAAAGTATACAATATATTTAAAATGTCATAAAATAAACATATATGGCTGTGCTAAGACAGAAGGGAGTTTGAGTCAGTCTGTATCTGGATGATATTGCTCACAATGGAAGACTCAAGAAAGAAGCCAGTCCAGAGAACCAGTCTGTGTCTGGAATATCTGTTCAGCATTGGGTGGCTCATCAACAAACCCAAGACTCAGCTAATTCCCTTTTAGAAGTGGTTGTTTCTGGGAACAGGATTTGATACTGTAGAGGGAAGAACCTTCCTTTCAGTGGATGGAAGGGAAGACTAGAAGAAAGGATCTCTCTCTCTCTTTCTAAAGCTCTAGATATTTTAAAGTTACTAAGGAATATGTCCTCAATAATTCAAATCATTCCCTGGGGAAGATTTCACATAAGACAAGCAGCTCAATTTTCTGAAAAAGGATTCTGTCAATTTAGCTCAAATAATCCCATTATTGGCAACAACCAGAAAAGAGATGAGGTGGAGGCTTTCGCAGAAGAATATAACAGACTGCTAGAGGGCCCCCAATGGGGGATATGGATGCAAGCAAGATATGTTGGAGAGGAATTTGGAAGGAGAAAACAATTCAGGGTTAATTATCCAACAAAAAAATCAGCTCTCCATAACTACATTCTGGAATTAGAGCCGTATGAAAAATGTAAGAGCTATCAGAGGAAACGTAGTACAGGTCAGATTTTACAACATAGCAATGATAATGTACCTTTCCATCTAGGGAGGCACAAAGGGCGTCAGTTTAAACAAGCAATGGACCCTGGAGTGTGTGGAAGAGAGCCTGCTAGCCCTTTCAGGCACCCACATATCAGGGGTTCTGAACAAACAGGCAGATTATCTAAGTAGAAGTTCCTTAGATTAAGGAGAATGGCCACTGAATACAGGGGTCATCAGGAGTGTACAGAATGGAAGACTCTGATCATGGACCTTATGACATCATAGGAAAATGCCAAGTGTCAGCTTATTTTTCTTCAGATGGCAGGACAACAAGGCTCAGTGACAGGACTCAAGATGAAATGGGACTTCTCCCTAATGTACATATTCTATGTAATCACAGTTTCAGTAGGTGGTCTGCAAGATCAGGAGGAACAAAGCAAATTTTATTCTCATAGATCCCTGGGGGCTAAGGAATGTATGGTTCCCAGTCCTTGTGAGGATTTCAGTTCTTCCTCCTTTAACTCTTCAAAATATCATGGACTTGTTGTTGACTCAGGTTGTAATCCTACATGCAAGTCCTGCCTTCTTGAAATTAATAGTCTTGAGGCTGAACAGGGCCCTCTGATAGCCAGATGCTTATGTAGATCAGTGGCACATATGATTACTGTATGGAATCATCTTTATCCCAGTTTATGGTCTATCTACCAGAGATGATACCTCTGTCTAGACAAGATAATTTGGTGGGAGTTTTCTTAAGGTCTTAAACCTTCACCCATCAAAGTACATCTATCAGCCTTATGAGCTGTGTTGGCTACTCCTGGTCAAAATATATAAAAGTGGTGTCTAAGATCAAACCCCCTATTAGATCATTCTACCAAGGGATCTAAACTTAGTTCTACAACAAATGGCATCTCACCAAGATTTTAACCTAAACAAAGACTATTTCATTGAAGAACTTTATTATCAAAATGGTGTTCTTGACAGCCTTCACCTCTGACAGAAGAGTGAGTGAGCTACACATTGTTTTCTGCTGTTCCCCTTACTTACTATTTAATCAAGACAAGGTGATATTAAGAACAGGGCCATTCTTCAGAACCAAAATTACATCTGAATTTCACTTGAGTCAAGAAATAATCCTTCCATCATTTTCTTCTAACCCGCAGAATGACAAACAGAGTCAATTTCACAACCTCGACTTACTCAGGTGTATTTCGGTGTTTATGGAAAGAACTAAAAAAAAAAATCATGAAATCTGTGATACTATTCATTCACATTTCTGGAAAATGTAAAGGCTTTCCAACAATGTAGGCTTCAATACATTGGATAAAGAAATATATAATGCAGGTCTCTAAATCAGCCAGCAGGGATCCTTCCATTAAGGTGGAGGCTTATTCAGCTAGCATTTTCACAACTTCCAGGGCTCAGAAGGCTATAGCTCAAAAGAAGACATTTGCAGAGCACAGGGATCTTTTTATCAATATGTATACATATATATATATATATATATATATAGTGGATGGTGGAGGCATACACTCTGCAAAGCTAATTGCCCAGGTGCACATCCCTATGTGGATGGATATCAAATCAAAAAAGGAGTTCAGCACCAATGGGTCTTTTATTTAAGAAAAATAGAAAGTAGACCATTTATATTTTCTATTTTGCTTAGATAAAGCTGTTTAAAGAGAAAATGTTCACTTCAAACTAAAATTATTGAATAATAGTACTTCCTTCTTGGCGAATAATTTCCAGTGAAAAGTGTTGTATTTCAGCTTTTTTCGCCTAGCTCATTCCATTGAAATCAATGGGAACTTTGAATTTTCACATAATACATAGCAAATGTTATTTTATTACCCAAAGGCATAGTACAAAAGGGATATAGTCTTACCTGTGTTGGTGGAGTGTGGGGAAACAATCAGTTGAACAGGGACTTTTTTGGTGGGGGGTTGTTGACTGGGATTGGGGGGGACAGTATAAAAAAAAAATAAGACATGGTATAAAAGGCTTCTGAGGAGGGTACATGTGTTGGTAGGTGGGGTCTGGGGAAATAATCCGTTGGAAAGGGAATTCTTTTGGTGGGGACTTGTTGACTGTTATTGGAGGAACAGTTAAAAAAAATACAAATAAATTAAAATAAGAAACTGGTATGTAACTTGACAGAGACAGGCATGCTCTGAGGAAACACTGAATAGTTGTAGGAAATTAGTTGTTCTGAGCTATGTTATGATGGCTTATATTGTGATTTTTTTAAGCCCTTGTCCCTGGGGGGGGTGCTAGGTTTTTGTGGTTTGTCCAGCATTTGTTTGTGAGGCATGGGCATTGTTGGTGAGTTTGCTTGGCTTTGGAGGGGTTAAGGTTGCCATAGGTGTACTTGTGCTTTGTGCTGTGTGTTGTGTGAGCTGCTGTTTCTCTGCTTTGTTTTGTCTAACAGTGTTTTTTTTTTTTTGCCCATTGGGTGTTTTACAGCCATGAAAACTGGGTGTAGAATTTTCTTTGTAATGTGTCATACATTAGCACTACATACATTTGAGTGTCTCTGGGGATAGTTCTCATTGGATGTAATATTATCATCCATTGTGATCTTAAAACTGTTGTTAGCTGTTCATAAGATGGCAAATTGAATGGCTTATTGTGATTTCAAGATTGCCATTACCTGTTTTTTTTTTTTGGGGGGGGGGTTTGCATCAAGGACATTTAAATCTAGACCCAAATGGCTACTATGAATCAATCTTGTGTGGATTGGTTTAATTAGTACTGGAGGCACACATAATTCATTAGGACGCAAGGATGCCAAACTACTCCCACTGAAGCCTTCTTAACAAGACTTCAGTAGGAGGAATCTGGGGTCCAGGAATCCTGAAGAAAGAATAACATATCTGTCTCTATAGACATGATAATGAGCAATAATAAAAGACTAATATTGGTAACCCTATACATAAATAATTGATTCATAGTGGCTATTGCGATTTTCTACACAGATTACGATACCTGTGAGGTTATTATTACGAGGAATTCTTTAACAGTGGTTGAATTGGTTAACCCTTTGAGTATTGCAATGCACTGATACTTCTCTGGCACTGAAAGTTTTAATGTATAAAATGTAAATCTATTCAAATACTGAAAATCCTGAACATCTTTTCTCTATTAACTGAAAATATTAATAAAGCTAGAAATATATTAGTAAAATTGTTTAAATTAGAGGGAAAAATGCATACTTATCTATATTTCATGTACACTAGATTCTTTTTTCTGCAAACATCTTTGCTTTGTAAATTCAGTCAAAGATGTCTTTCATGTGTTATTTTCCTTAGATCTCCAGAAACACTGGTTTTCTTGTTACATGACAGTTCATAATGAGCAATAATGAAGTATTTGAACAGCCATAGAGATTATAGATAAATCTTGAGATGGCCTGTCTACTTTATAACAGAAAACAATTTACACTGCAGCTACTATAGTTCAAAGAGAACTGAAACTTTTCATTTTCAAATTATTCATACCTAATTGTATTTTGTCTTTATTTACTTTCTTAGCAAAACAATTTGCTGTAATTAGTAAACTTAGAGAGACCTGCCCAACTTCTTAATGTAATTTGCTTACTTATTTTCATAGTATTTACTTATAATTTCCAAAATTTGTCTTTAGCAGGGAAAAAATGTGAATTACAGATGCTACATTGGAAGATATTTGGTATCTGTCTGTGATATGAGCACATTTGAGGTGTTCTGCTTAAATGCTTAATTTTAAAACATTAACAACATTTAAAATTCAACAATGCTACTATGCATGAAACTGAAATACCATCCAACATTTTACAAATGAAATAATTACACTCACAGTTATTGCTCCATGTAGTTTAGATATACTAATGAGTTTTTTTATATATTACATAATACTTTTCTGTCCTGTAAAGAAAATCTCCATACAGGGTTGTTCTTTGTCCTACCCCAGTGCATAAGTTTCACGGTGTTACTTTTAGAACGAGCCCAAAAGAGCTCCCCCTTTCTTCTTTGCTGAAAAAAGCATAGTATGTTCATGCTGTTTTATAAAGTATTAAACTATAAAAAGGCACTGTAACTGCAAAAAAGGAACAGTTGGAGGGTTTGGAGTTGCAGTTCACTTGCCCCTAGGCAGAGCCCTTAGCAGTCTTAGCATCAATTGTCACATCTCCACACCTTGCCTGATCATGCCCACAGTCACATACAACATGTCCTGACACAGAAAACAGTCATATCTTATAAAAACAAGTAATTAAAAAAATCTTAACTCCCAGGATACTAGGGAGGGCACCAATGCATTGTGAAACAATGCATTGTGAAACAATACATTGGAAACCCCTCTTGCATCCAAGGGCTTATAAAGTGGTAAATAAAATGGCCACCATATACCGGTGCTGAGATGCAATAAAGTTCAATGAAGTCTCAGGATGGTGATGTGGTGTTGGTTCTGTGTCTAAGGTACAGCACCAGTATGCACTAATGTGACTTCACGATCATATCCTCTTCAATCCACTACCAATCCACTTACTACGCCATCAATCTGTCATGATTTCAATAGGTTTACAATTTTGGAATGAACACATCAACAATAGCCCATTTCCATATGAAAATGCAGGTTAATGTACCATTGGTGTATTCATATGGGTATATTCATATAATTAATGGTACTGTTTGCCACATGCACTAAGCTCCGATAGTAACCTCTACTGTCAGAGTTCACAGTCCCAACATCACCTACCTGAGGATGCTTTCCCTTACACATCTCCAGCAGTAGACAACTGCAAAGTCAGCACAAAACAACATCAATATTGTGACACAAAAAGAGTTAGAAAATTACAGTATACCAATACACAACATCCTGTTAGCTCTATTTAATTTTTTTTATATATATATATTTGTACTGCACACACAAAAATATTTTAAAAAATGGAAAATAGAATTAGCCTCTTGGTTGGTAGAGATGTCTCTAACATGGGGGACACTTCCAGTAGCCAAAGGGTTAAAATAAATAAGACTGAAACAAATGTATAGAGAAGAGTTGTTGCCAGATGAATCAGTAAAGTGCTGTTGCTTATTCATTCTGCCACCCCTCCTTACCCAGAGAGACGGATGAGAAAGGGAGAAAAGAATATGGAAAGATGTGAGAGGGTTGGAGGAGAGGTGACAGTCTCAGAGTGATGAACTAGTATAATTATTCAGAATGACTCTCAGAATATTGCAATTACTGCATATAATCTTTTTCTTCCATTACATTTTTAATACGGAATACACCTTTTAGAGGGGTAGTCAACTGTCGGATTTCCAGCTGGAGGGAGCTACAACTGATTGGGAATGATGGGAATTGTAGTTCCCAACAGCTGGAGGTCTATCAATTTACTAGCTGTGTTTTATTAGCTATTACAAGGATACCTGCGTGTATTTGGTGCACAACCTCTTTTCACCTTAAACCATTTATTTGAATGCTTTCAAGTATTATGTGAACTTTCTTATCTGCATATGTCAGATGGTTTTCATAAATTAACGGTTTAATTGTAAGGGCATGCACAAATATATAGGAAGTGCATCTAATTTTTACTGTGATTTATTTATTCTACACTTTAATATACTGCTATCTGTCAAATAATTTAGGATTTCCTACAGCACTTTATGCCATACTAACTCAGCCTTCTTTCCTACACGTTAACACCCCTTAACATAACATTTTGGACTGAAAGCAGCATGATGCTAATAAATTCTTATTGTATAGATTCAATATATTTCCAAGAAGGTTCAGTTAATAATAGACGGTAACAAGAATCCTGAAATTTCTCATCAAAATAAAAAAAAAAAAACACACTTCTGAGAAGCTGACACAAATGCTGGAAATTAACAAAACACTTCAGTTCTGAGAAAATGACAAGAGCATTCTAATACTTTAATATAGGATTCCAATGCAATTTTCTCAGAGAAATGTCTTTTAGGGCAAGCAGATTGCACTCGTTTATTTACATTTATAATTGTAAGTGCTCTTGGCATTGTATGCTCATCAACAAAACTGATGTATTTCTCCCAGAATGAATACAAAGCCAGCTGCATATTGTTTTGGTTTTTGGAAACAATTAGCAAACAACTTCATGTTTGATTGGTCAATTATATAGTAATGAAGTTGGAAGCAAGCGCCTCATTTTTCAATGTGTGTAGAATTTTCGTGGTAAAAGATTTTTATATGTTATGTTATTTAATATGAGGAACTGTCCTTTATATGGCATGTTCCAGATCATGCCCTCTAATTTAATTAACCACATAATGCTTTTACTCCATATAGTGTCTGATTCATGATTGGGTTAAAATAGCTATTTTGCTATATTCTTCAAGCAAATGTTACTTATGTCATTAACATTAACCATAGACCATTTTAGTGCCAAGGGGCTATACAATACTTTGCAAAACAAACTATGGCTTGTCAGAGTACATTGACAGCTTAAGTGAGAGTCAGATCACAAGAGATTGAACAAAGCATTAGTTGTTTACAAATTAAACTAAAAGTATTAAAAAAAAAGATTCTCCTTCCTTTCAAACTTGCTGTAAGTAGGCTCATGAGTATTTATGGGTGAAAAGTCAGAAATAATTCATGGAAAAACAACAATTTCATGTTTTTTCCACAAAAATTCCCACCAGTTAACATAGAATTTCTACCATTCGTCATTGCCAATAAATTTCCAATGACAACTTTGCCATTTTTTTGCCTTTGTTTTGTATGACTGCAAGATTTCCCACCACAATATTACTTCTTCTGAAGGCTGAAGTAGAGAAATATTTGTGAGTCCTACAGCATCAAATGCCTTGATAAATTGTTAGCAGGCTAAGTGCCTTTGTCCTTTGCCCACAACACTAACTTCCTAATAAGTAACACTGGCACAGCCATCTTTGAAAAAATAACTGCAGCTTGGGATATACCATCAGGGTGCAACACATGACATCGTTCTTTAAAGCCTCTGTTTTGAACAAATAAAGAAGGCATCATTTCAACTGCCAAAATTTTGGACACTTTACTATTCCACAGAGGTACTTTTGCAATATTTGTGTGCAGGTTTTGATTTCTTAATAAGAACTTAGTAAGTGTGGGATGGCAATGCATAATGAAAGAACTGTGTAACTTTTTTGTTTTTACAACATCACTTGAGGAGTGGTGGGGGTGGTGGCAGTATATGGGGGCACTCTCTGATTCTTGTCATCTCAAAAACAAACTTCGAATCATACTCCTCTGCAGCAGGAGCAGACAATCTTGGCACAATCTCTGACACATCATTAGCTCCAGAGCCCCAGAACATTTTAGGAGTATGTCTGCTGCTGCTAATTGTGGCACCTTTGACCTGTTGATGGTGTGTCTCCCAGTCAGTGGTTGTGCTTCAGGTAGGATCTCATTTAAATTGTGTCTAGGTATGAGCCTGCTTTCCCCTTGCTCACATGCTTCTTACACAGACAACAAATAACAACATGCTTAGCTTATGGATAGTCAGTGAACTGTGGATGTCATAGACTGCAGCGTTCCTGAGGGACTTCTACTAATACTACGGGGGCTAGATGTTGGGTAATTGTACTACTACTGGGTGTCACAGGTGCTTAACTTCTAACAGCAGCAGAGTCACTCCTCATAGCTAAGGTGAGGATGTTGATAACCTGTGTTGTTGCTACAAGTTACTCAATGACAGTAGTGTGTAGCTGAGTGGGACTTGGACTTGAAAGCTGTGGCGTTGCTGATGAACAATGACAGGATTACTGGGTATCTTTGCTTGCCCAGGGTCAGAGTTTCCAGTCCTTTACGCAAATATTTTATAGACAGGCATAGTGCTCCTTTTCAGTGGTGGAAGATGGAGCCTTTGCCTTTCAGCTAACTTTCTAGCCATAGCATCAAATTCCTCACTCTCACATTCATATGTATCTAAAGAAGAGGAGGATTCACCAGGGATATATTCTAGATCTACATAATCGTCAATAATTAGGTCATCCTCAGCATTGCTTGCCACTTCTTCTCCACTACTTTTATATTTTTCTAGACATTTAAAGGTCTCAAACAATTTCTTTTTACTTTCCCCTCTGAGGAATTTTCACAAGGTTTACTACAACATTCAGGACAAGTGTTTTTTGTGCTTCTTGTCTCATTGTCAGATGCAGCAGTTGGTTGAGTTGCTTCTTGTACTATGCCATCAGCAGTGGAATGTGACTCATTATTGTCTTCAGTGTTTTTAGATTGTTTATTTATAGTACTTGTAGAAGTTTTGGTAGGACTAACAAATTGCATCCCCTTCTTCACAGGGAGAAGGCGGAAGACTGAAGAAAGAAGACAGAAGGATGAGAAGACAGAAGAGAAGGACTAGCAAGCCGAGGACTCCGCTGGACATCAGGATTAATGGTAAGTGTAACTTGTAATGTGATGTTGTTTTTCACTTAGTCGGATTAACCCCATGAATGCCGGTGGGGTAATTATACCATGCTGGCACTCATAGGGTTAATTCTACTAACTTTTGACACAATTTCGGCACTTTGGATGTATTGATGTGGGTTCGGGGCCCCATATCAATACATCCACTGAGGACTTTGTTTTTTTTTCCAGTTAACAGCTGCGTTAGCTGGCAAAAGATCCAATGAGGGACTCTACGGCCAAACAAACTGTACCAAAGATGTTGGTAAAACACAAATTTATTAAAGCACACAAGGAAAGGTGTAACCCTTACGGGTCCAGCAATTAGCAGCAATAGCTGACACAGGACAGGTTACAAGCTAGTTAACCCCCACGGGTCCAGTATGGACATACAATCACAATACTGACACAGGTCAGGTAACTTTGATAGATACAGTGTAATAGAGTCCAGTAAGGCCAGTGGAGCCACTGACTAATTAGCCCAGAATAGCGGAGGCCCAATGTCGCCTATAGGCAGCAGGAGGCGACAGTGACAGAACGGCAGCAGCGAACAGGAAGGGTTCACCTGAACGGAGGATGCAACGGTGGACGCCCACCGGAGGCTACAGAAGGGTGAGTCAGAGCCTGTGCCAGGAACGGAGGCCCTACCGAGACTATCCACCACTGTGTGCCTTGCTACCCTCGAAGGGTTAATGTGCGTATAGGTATAAGATGGAAGGTAACCGGAAGCGCTCAACTGTACCTATAAGGAGTACCAACAGCAAAGAATACCGGAGATGTAACGACACTGGTGTAGCAAGTAATGGAACGAGGCACCACCCCCGAAGGGGTTAATGAACGATATGGTCAGGACTCTGCAGACTACCGGATGCGCCCAACTGAACCCAAAACGGAAGACCAAGCGATCACTAGAATAGTGTGGAGGAGCACTGACACACTGAGACTCAAACCCACGGACTGGATTGCACACGGTAACGGAGTACCATAACACTGGTAGGCACAGTAACGTGAGAGATGTGCAAAGTAAACATCAGCAGGTACTGCCAGGTCTTCATCTAGCTGAGCACGGAGGAAGCAGTAACCACAGCCAAGCTGATTCGGTACACAGCACAGGAACGTCAGCCAAGGTGGGTCGGTACACGGAGCAGGATCGTCGGTCTCGCCGGGTCGGTACATGGAGCAGGGTCATCGGTCTTGCCGGGTCGGTACACGGAGCAGGAACGTTAGCCAGGCCGGGTCAGAACAGGAAGCAGGAACGTCAGCCAATCTGAATCTGTAACAGGAACAGTAACAAGAGTGTAGTCAGGAAGTTTGGGGTCATACACTGGTATCAAGTAGAAAAAACTAGCTCTAGGCATCAGGTACACCATGAAAGGGCAAACGCTAAGTGACAGCCCAGGGTGTAAAAAGGCTGTCACTGGGAGGAGCTGTAGAGCGCAGCCAATGGGAAGGCACCAGTAACAAGACTGTCAGAATGTCGCATAATCACGGACGCCATGATAACATACTCTGCCTTGGTTAAGATTTTAAAATAGAGTAAATCTATGCCACTTCCTCTGCATCTTGTTTAACCCCTTAAGGGGGTTGCAACACATTGAAAAGCAATGTGTGTCACACACCTCTGGTTGTTAATGGCTTAATATATAACATTAAACAATACACATAAGAAAGGAAAACTCCAAAATGTACATATATTGCCCCACTGCCCTCCCCTTGGCCAGTCTGCATTAAGGATAGAACCTTTGCTCTATGTAGCCTAGAGTAATAACTGGTGTTGGGTAGGTACAGGGCTAGATAATCAATTCTAGTACCTACAAACAAAGACACAAGGGGCTCAATTCTATTACCAGTGCTAAAAATGAAACAGGAGCTATGTTCTTTTAAGTCAGTTTTTGCTATCCTATTACCCGACTTGTGAAAACAAAACCAGCGGTAATTATACTTACCGGCAGTCTAAAAAAAGCCCATAGGAAACAACTAAAAACAACGTGCAATTAGTATCCTATTACTCACGCTCAGTATTAGCGCCTGTTTTGTGGTTACATTTAAGTCGGAAATTCTGCTCCTCAGAGGTTGACGCCATAACAAGTTTCAAAACCATCGTTGTTTGAACAAACGCAGTGTAGAATACAGTATACAGCATAGAAATCCGACACAGTGACCCCCTTCAACATATTAACCTCCCATTATAAAAGTCCACGTAAAATGCTTTCTTTCACCACTTTAATTCGACGAATATTGTTCAGTTGACAATTTAACCCTTCCAAATCTGACTTACAGTGCTTTCTTTCACCATAATAATTCAACGAATATTGTACATCCGACATTTTAACCCCCCCTTTAAAATTTTACTACAGTGCCCCATGACTTTCTTTCACCATTTTTATCCGACATTTTTCTTCTCCTTTTTTTTTCGACATGCCCTCGTATTTTGTATTGCAAGATTAACCCTGTGAGTACCAGAGAGGTAGCAACGCATTGCAATGTGTTTGCTACCCTTCTGGCACTCATAGGATTATGCAAGCGAAAGAAACAAAGAAAGAAAGAAGAAAGAAAGAAAGAAAGAAAGGTGTACTGAAGCTGCAGATTTGTTAAAATGAAACTTTATTAATTATAATATAAAACTGTGTTAAAACACATGGTGTTAAGTGTAGCTCAAAGCTGATAATGTAGGTGAGTCCTATTAATTGGGCAGAAACGTGACTGTGGGAAATCCACTTTCCACTGCTCTTTTTTTAGTTTATGGCATTAACCCTCTGAGAGCCAGGGATGAGCAATGTATTACTTCGTAATGCAATGCTTACCCCCTCTGCCACTCAGAGGGTTCAACATGAGGCAGAAGATTGGAATGTCAAAATGCCCATACAATCCCATACTACCTTTCCCTTGGTGCAAGTGGTATTAAGCAGAGGATTTTTTAGCTCAATTATGTTAGTAAATAGCCGATCGGCAGGCATAGGACTAGTAAAATGATTCCAGCTTCTGTTTAAGCGGGTGGAGGGGAGAGAGGCATTGGAGGATGTGGGTGGAGGGGAGAGAGGCATTGGAGGAAGCGGGGCGACAAGCTTGTATTTGCCTCCTGCTTCCTCTGATACCTCACTCTCTCTCCCCTCCTTACTCGTCGACTTTGTGGCGCACGCTGAACGTCTTCATCCCTCCTCACTCATACGCCTATACATATGAGTGAGGAGGGACGAAGTCGTTCAGTGTGCGACTCAATGTTGACGAGTGAGGAGGGGAGATAGAGAGGTATCTGAGAAAGCGGGTGGCAAATACAAGCTTGCAACCCCGCTTCCTCCAATGCCTCTCTCCCCTCCACCCGCTTCCTCCAATGCCTCTCTCCCCTCCACCCACTTCCTCCAATGTCTCTCTCCCCTCCACCCACTAAAACAGAAGCTGGAATTGTTTTACTAGTCCTATGCCTGCCGATCGCGCTATGCACTGACATAATTGAGCTAAAAAATCCTCCGCTTATTGCCACTTGCACCAAGGGGAGGGTAGTATGGGACTGTATGGGCATTTTGACATTTCATTCTTCTGCCTCATGTTTCTACCCAAGTAATAGGATGCACCTACATTATCAGCTTTGAGCTACACTTAACACCCTGTGTTTTAACACAGTTTTATATTATAATTAATAAAATTTCATTTTAACAAGTCTGCACCTTCAATACACATTTCTTCTCTTCTTTCTTTCTTTCTTTCTTTCTTTCTTTCTTTCTTTCTTTCTTTCTTTCTTTCTTTCTCTTGCATAATTCCATGAGTGGCAGAATGGTAGCAAACACATTGCAATGCAATGGTACTCATAGGGTTAATCTTGCAATACAAACTACTAGGGCAGGTCGAAAAAAAAGGAGAAGAAAAATGTTGGATAAAAATGGAGAAAGAAAGTCATGGGAGCACTGTAGTCGAATTTTCAAGGGGGAGGGGTTAAAATGTTTAATGTGAACAATATTAGTCAAATTAAAGTAGTGAAAGAAAGCACTGCAAGTCGAATTTTAAAAGGGGGGTTAATATGTCGAAAGGGGGCACTCTGTATTATTTTGTTATGTGGGGAACATATCTAACACTGAACTTGAACTTTCTGTCGTCAAATGTACGCCTATTTCCTTGGACTTTGACATTTTGCTGTTTTGTTGTAGGCGGTAGTCGAAAAAAGCAGACAGCACCAGTTTTGTTATTACTCTGAAAAGTGCTGTCTACACCAGTTTTGTTTTATTGTCGTTCTGCAATAGAATACCGACGTAACACATGTTTGCAAAATTCACGCTGCTTGTAATAGAATCGAGTCCAAGGAGAGCTATCCTGCTTTTTAAAACAGCAAATGGATCAAAAGACAATATGAGTTGGATACTCACATAAAAAGTTTGTCTGGCTGCACTCTCACACAACCGGTTCCAAGAGCCAGTGGGGATTTCTGATGTTAGTTCTCCCCGCAACAGAACTATATGGATTCACATCAAAACTCCAAATGGTTGTTACACCGTTATTTCAGCAAATAGGATATCCAGACAAAAACTGCAGACAGATGAATAAAATATCAAATTTATTTAACAAATACCAAAAAAATCCAAATCCTCAACATGTTTTGTGGCAAACATGCCACTTCATCAGGAGGAATACAATGTTGTAAAATTCAAGAAACAAGTTTGTATTTATATATATATATATATATATATATATATATATATATATATATATATATTTTACTCATCTGGTCTGCTGTTTCTTTCTGGATATCCCATTTGCTGAAATAATGGTGTAAAAACCATTTGGAGTTTTGATGTGAATCCATATAGCTCTGTTGCATGGAGAATGAACATGAGAAATCCCCACTGGCTCTTGGAACTGGTTGTGTGAGAGTGCAGTCAGCCAGCGTTTTATTTGAGTATCCAACTCATGTTGTCTTTTGATCCATTTGCTGTTTTAAAGAAACAGGATAGCTCTCCTTGTGTCTTTGTTTGTGTTTCCCTTTAAGTCCTGCTGTAAAGTGGTGGTCTCCCAAGGATTGAACGTGAAGGATCAGGATTTCTGTGTGGTAGCAGTGTAATATCCTCCACAAGCTGGTTTTTGTCACTGAGATACAATATCCGTGACAATAGCTTCATGTGAGTATATTTTGTGAGATGTATACTCCAGTTGTCGAATCATGATATCTGCACTATGAGACTCTCCCCACTCTCGTGTTTTTTAATTCTAGTACCTGATTCTGTGACAATTTTCAATTTTTGCTGCATGCAGAATCTTCTACATTTTTCAGTTTGCTTGATATAATCACATTCTTTTTTGTAAGCCTTTGACTGTTGAAAATGAATGTAGTGCAAACTAATCAAAAGCTGTGATTGTAGAGATGATCTAATACTTTGCCTTACAGTAATTGCTGTCAACTTGTTTATGTCAAATGTGTGAATTAATTTATAAGAGTAATCCTTATTAAGGTTTTGCTGATATCCCTCCAGCAGTTTCTAGTACATCTGGCCAATTGCAACTTGTTAATCTCAAGTTTCAGTAGTAGCAGCAAGATTTTGTTTGGATATACTGAGTTTAATGTACTAAGAGGTACTCAGGGGATGCATTAACTCTTTGAATGTCAGAGTGGTATCTAATGCATTGTGGGTGATAAAGTTGTGATTACTTCTCCAGTGTGATAAACTCCTATGTTATTCTGAGAAGCCAATACAATAAGATTTGACAAGCTTGAAAGGGCATAGGCTCCTTAGCATAACATAAGCATTAAAGAGATTATCCCCATGAATGCCAGAGGGTATGCAGTGCATTGCTTTGCAATGCCTTGCATACCCCTCTGAAACTCAAAGGGTTATAATACTGGAGAAGTAGTCTCTTTATCACCTATCAGCTCGTTATCACATCTTAGTGCATAGACAAAACAATTCACCATAATGGGTGAAAATTCCGATTGATTTTAACAAGGCTTTTATTCCATGAAGTTCTAAAATGATTTCCAACATATTGCTTTATTTTCTTTTATAGACTACGTTCCCTGTGCCCTCTGTTTTTCAGTTAACACATGTTTCTTTAATGACAAATTGTCATAGTGCTGCTATATAACATGTCCTTATGTCACTAGAATTTTGCAGCAAATGAAAGTATAATTTCACCATTACAAGAAGTGTCAGTTCTATTAATTACTAAGACATTTCTTTAACTCTAGATGCAAGGTATATGTTGATAAATGAATAACTGGGTATAATGGATATAAAATGCTACAAATAAAATGCATTGACTAATAAATATAACAAAAACATGAACCCATTTGTGTGGGTGACATGAGAATGAATGTTTGTGTGGGAGGCTGGCAACCACATAGGTGGTGTAATGTAATGTACTATAATGTAATATAATGTAAAGTGAAAGCAGGACCTTGTTTACAGTACATTGACATCCCTTTAGACAAGGAATTTTTCGCTTCCTCCTCCACTCTCACTCTACTAATAACTTAACGTGATGCAAACTACTTGGATATAGGACTTTGAGTCCTAATAAGTAACAAGTATATTGCCCTAACCATTTTTCTTTAAAATAAATTGTTGGTGATAAATTAACCCTTATGCTTTGGTGGTGTGGGGTAGCACTTTTTGCTGTTTCCTGCAGAATATGCAAATGAATTCTGTTCCAGACCAAAACTACCACTTGCTGTGCTAATAGAAATGCCCCCAGTGTGTGTGCTCTGTCTCTATTCATTCACAGTAAACTATAGCTGCACTAATCTCCACATATGGGAATGAGAGCATGTAATAAAATGTCCAACATTTTATTCCTAATAATTTAAACAATGTAGAATATAATACATCCAAACATGACTTGTATAATACAGGTCCAGGAACATTAGCCAGTACTCCCAATCAAGGTGTTAATGTTATATATGTTTAATCACTATCATGGAGTTGCTGTTGTTAACACCATCAGATTTTAAAACTATTAAGCCGTAATTGTTTATTTTTTGTAGGCCTATGTTTCTATGTAGTCTGCAGAAATATGGGTCTAATAACCAAATATAAGAATGGCAATATAGACACAAATAAACAAAAAAACACTGACTCCTATTTAAAACAGATACTGTTAGTGAATGAATATACAAAATTGAAAGACAACAATGTATCGTCTGTAAAACAACTCACCCCGCATGCTCCACTATGCGGCCGCCCAAACACCAGGGTCACAATACAAGGGAAAAGCACAATGGATTGCTGACATTACTAGACTGTATTTTTGCAGACTACGCGGATCCCTTTAATTGTTATCTTTGGGGATTGCTATAGCAATACATTTTTTGGGAGATTCTCTTACTTTTCTATACTTTAGGGCATTTGTTTATCCGCAGTTATATATAGTTTATGATATATTTGAATAAATAATTAGCATTTGCGGAGATACTACGGTACGGAAGCAATTTAATATAGTGTTTATATTGTGCTACTATAGTTGATTTTCCCCTCCATGGCAGCTGTACCCAATGGGTTAATGCTTCCAGTAACCCCAGAATCAAGAACTTCCCAAGGTTAATAAAAACCTCTTCCTTCCTCCTTCTCCCTTAGTCTTTTTTGTTTCACATTCCGTGGCACATTTTTCTTTGCAGCTTACCTTGATCTGTCTAGATTCCTTTACTGGCACCAGGTTTCTCACTTCCTGGTGACCGGAGCTTCCAGTAGGTCCCTCCCATCAGGGAGTAAAGATGGAAGGCCCCTTTTCTGCAACAGCAGCTATGGATGCGACTGTCAGCTGGGCGTCCCTCTCCATGCGGCTCTAATGGATCTCTCTAGATGTGATGACGTCATTGCATCTTGTTCAGCCAATCAGCAGCTTACCCAGCAAATTAAAAGATGCAGAGGCCTTAGAAGATGCTTTTAAGTCAGGTACTGCTTGTTTCTTCTATTTTGTCCAGTCTTTTGAGGCAAATCCTGTGCTTCTTCTCATTTTCTCTAGTATTGCTGCCTTTTGCTGCCCTATTTTGCTTTCTGCCTTGCTTCAGGTTAGTGTTTTTATGGAATTTAACTTTAACTGTTTTATTCAATTTCTCAATATGGTCTTTTAGGCATGTCTGTTTAGATTGTGCCATGGACCTTGATCCACTGTAAAATACGTCACACTCTAAGCCTATGTGGTAAGTTTGCTTACAGGTAAGTCTCTTTTTTTAATTTAAAAAGTGATAGGTAGCTGACGGTACTGTTTTACATGTCTTTCCAGCTCTACAGATGATTCAGCTCTTCAGAGGATGTCTGACTCCCTAACAAGACAACATACGTGCTTTGCCTGTGACAGGAAAGCCATGGAGGGGAAGAAGTTATGCAGAGTCTGTTGGTTTGAATTACCCAGTGAATCTCCTTCCAACTCAGCTGATATGTCTTCTATTATTAAACAAGCAGTGGTCCAGGGCATAGAAGAAGATTCCACATCTCATCCTCATAAGAGACAGAGATCACTACAACAGAGGGAAATACCTTCCTCATCAGATGAATCAGTTCATGAACATCCTACGACACTGGAACCAGCTTTTTCTTCAGAAGGAGAGGATGAATCTGAAGAGCTTCTAGGCTTTGACATAGCCCTTGTGGAGCCCTTAATTAATACCATGAGGCAATCCTTGAACCTTGTAGCTATGGATAAAAGCTTCAAGGATCGCATGTTCTCCTCATACAAAAATAAATCTGCTACTTTCCCCCTGCATGAAGCAGTAAAAGAAGTTATCATTACCGAATGGCAGAAAACGGGTAAAAGATTCAAGCCCACAAATAGGATGTACCCTTTTCAGAACAGGACTGCCAACTCTGGGACCAGGCACCTAAGGTGGATGCTGCTGTGGTTCATCTTGCCTGCAAAACCACTCTTCCTCTAGATGACAAAACTTCCTTCAGGGATCCTTTAGACAGGCATCTGGATAATGACTTAAAATGCATCTTCACTTCCATCGGCTCCACATGTAAACCAGTGGTAGCCCCTTAACCTCAGTTTCCAGAGCCATGAAGATCTGGCTATATAATATTGAACAGGCCATCCTCTAGGGACTCTATTATAGACTCTCTGACAGGAATCAAGCTAGCTAATGAATTTGTCATTGACTCTTCTATTGACCTAGTTAAAATTCAGTCACAGGAAATGCACCTGGCAGTCGCAGTCAGACGGGCATACTGGTAGCGCTCTTGGAATGCAGATTATCCCTCCAAATATAATCTGTGTATATTACCTTTTACCCAAGGGATGTTATTCGTAGATGCTCTGGATAATATAATCAAAAAGGCATCAGGAGGCAAGAGCATATTTCTTTCACAAGACAAGAAAAACAGATGGAATGATTTTGGAAGAACCACAAAACCCAAAGAGCTTGTCCCTCCTTTTGTGAATCATGTTTCTACAGACCAGGGAAATAGGCATCCAGATCACAGGCCTGGAAGGGAGGACAGGCTAATCTCTTTCGTGTCTCCAAGACCAGCTCCCAGGATGGATTTAAGCTTGCGCCTAAGTTCTGATGGTGTACCGGTCCAAACAGGGTGAGTAGGTGGTCACTTGCAACACTTTCTCCCAGTTTGGACTAAGTTGGTATCAGACAAGTGGGTCCTGCAGGCCATCAATTCAGGATACACATTATGATTCTTCTCAAGTCCATTAAGAGACCTCTTCAGAAGCTCACCATTACCAAAGGATCATCAAAAAGACCAACTTCTTCAGAAATTTGTTCTTCAACTTTTGCAACAAGAAGCCTTCTCCAGAGTCACAAAGAAAGAACAAGGCCAAGTTATCTATTCCATCCTCTTTTTTGTCCAGAAGTGCTCTGGGGATCTTCATCTTGGATCTCAAATACCTAAACAGTCCCTTAAACGTCAGATGTTTCAAAATGAAATCTGTAAACACCAACATCGAACAGGTTCTCCCTCAAAACTGGGTGATTTCCTTGGAGAAAGCATATCTACTAGGGATGAGCGAGCACCCCGATGCTCGGGTGCTCGGGTGCTCTGACCGAGCACCCCCTGATGCTCGAGTGCTCGGCCGAGCACCCGAGCCCCATTCAAATGAATGGGAGCACTCGAGCATTAAACCAGGCACCCCTGCTCTGATGAGCGGAGGGTGCCTGGTCAATGTCCCCCTTCATCTCCGCTATGCCCCTCTTCCACAATGTCCCCCTTCATCTCCTATGCCATAGCGGAGATGAAGGGGGACATTGTGGAAGAGGGGCATAGCGGAGATGAAGGGGGACATTGTGGAAGAGGGGCATAGAGTCTATGCCCCTCTTCCACAATGTCCCCCTTCATCTCCGCTATGCCCCTCTTCCACAATGTCCCCCTTCATCTCCTCTATGGCATAGGAGATGAAGGGGGACATTGTGGAAGAGGGGCATAGCGGAGATGAAGGGGCACATTGTGGAAGACGGGCATAGCGGAGATGAAGGGGGACATTGTGGAAGAGGGGCATAGAGTCTATGCCCCTCTTCCACAATGTCCCCCTTCATCTCCGCAATGCCCCCTTCATCTCCGCAATGCCCCCGTACCTCCATTCCCTGGTGGTCCAGCGGAGCGTCTTCGGATCTGTGCCTCTTCCGGCACAGATCCTCTTCACCCGAACATGTCGGGCGAGCACATGGCGGTACTCGTACGAGTACCGCCATGTGCCGAGCAGAGCGATGCTCGAGCCGATCCGAGCATCGGCCGAGCACGCTCGCTCAACACTAATATCTACACATTCCTGTCCTCCCAAGTCACCAACAGTTTATTCGATTTGCCGTAGAGGGACATTTTCAATTTACTTGCCTACCATTTGGGATCTCTATAGCCCCAAGGACTTTTATAAAAATCCTACTACTCCAGATTGCAGAGTTACGAAGCAGAGGGCTACAAATCTTCCATTATCTGGACGATATACTGATCCTATCACAATCATATCAGCTACTTATCCAACACAAAAACCTTGCAATCAACTTCTTGTCTCAAGCATTGTTGATTATCAATCAAACGAAGAGTCAAGTGCTTCCTGTCAGAGACATGATCTTCTTGGGAGCAAGATTCTAGACCCTACTGGCAACTGTCTCCTTGCCAACAGAGAAGGTACATCAGATATCTCAGTACATTACGAAGTTCAGACAGAGGAGTCAATAGTGTATGAAGATTTTGGGTCTCATGACCGACTCAAATTTAGCGGTATGGTGGGCCAGATGGCAGGTGAGACCCTTACAGCAGGCTTTGCTGGAACAATAGGACATCCCTTGACCTCTAGCCTGAATGCTCTCAAATGCTTTCCTTACCATTCCCCTAACACTAGTCCCACTGGCTGTTTCACCATTACTGTTACTACTACTACCAGACACATCAAGTTCAGCCCCAGAGTTTTCCTCCTCACAGTCACTAGTAATATGATGATTACCCCCTCTTTCACTCTTAACTCCAACAAGTTGCTGGACCTTCTTAGTAGTAGTACTAGCACTGGTGGGACTGCTTGGGGATGGCAAGTGTGACTTAGGGTCCCCTGCTGTCACACTTGGCATTATCTTCTCCCCCCCCTGAGTATTACAAGACACACTAGCAGCAGCTTCAGCACTGGTGGCAGCATCTTCAGCACTGGCAGCAGGCAGCATGTCTGACAGCAGGCACAGTATTGGTGGCAGCACTCTCAGCACTGGCAGCAGGCACAGCACTGGTTTCAATAGGTACAGCATGTCTGATAGCAGTTACAGTATTGGTAGCAGAAGGTTCAGCAATGGTAGCAGGCACAGGACTGGTGGCACTGGAACCAGCAGCAGGTGCAGGGAGTAGGCGCAGTCGGCTGACCTGTCCTGCTCTCACTAGTACTACCCTTTTCTTCCCATTCCTTTTTCTCCCTCCCTCCCCATTCCCTTTTCTCCTTCCTTTCCCATTAAATTCCCCAAGATCTCTTGGGGTGATTTAGGGGGACTAGACAGCATTGGTTCATTAGTGCTCACTTCTTCCTCCTCAGTGGACACATAAGGGTTTCCAGCTCCTCCATTTATTATTTTTAAACCTGCTCATAGTGGTAGCAGTCACTATGAGCCTCTCTCGCCTCAATTTTGAAAAAAGATCACAGCAGAATAGACAGCACCTCTACCTTGCTCTGTAGCTGTTTCTATTGTGTTTGATTTCCGCAAATATGTCACGTTTTTATAGAGAAAAGGTGAAAACAACATAAATCAATGTGTGGAAACTTTCTAGCCAATGGGCCAAAAAATTCAAAAATTTTAATTGCTGGATTTAAAGTGGATTTTCCTGCGAAAAAGAGGACAACAACATGGTTTTCAGAATATCTCGCTGGAACACACAAGAGATTTTGCCTCTCCCCTATTCAAGAGCATCCTATCCTCTCTTTTATCATTCTTTGAGATCTCTAACTTTGTTACCTTCTCTATGCTGATCTCAGTGTCACAGCAGCTGTATCTTTTCATTCTGAACTTATTCCCCATTTTCTCAAGGGCTTCCTGAACCTGGTTTGGCTCTGACACAATCCTCTTAACCCTAATTAGTTGGGATTTCAGCAACCCTCTTTTTGAAGACATGGGGTGTTGACTCTGTGCACATAATAATGTATTCCTATCCATATTTTTGCACACCTTGTGGTCTGGATTTTATCCAGTCTTTTATTAATCCAGACACCTAAATAGTTCATAGCTTTTATGCTATAATTCTTAGTAATCCTAATCAATTTTCTAACCTATTTAGATGTTTATGAAATTCCAACAGTGTATCAATATCTTCAGACCAGATAAGAAACATGATTAATTTTTATTAACTGCCCCACAATCCCAGTAAACAACCCCCAAAAAAGCATTCCCTGTTCAACTGATTCTTTCTCCACACTCCACCAACACAGGCACCCTCATGCCCTTTTTATACTATTCTTTGGGAAATAAAATAATATTTTCTGTGTTGTGTGTAAATTCAATGTTCCCATTGATTTCAATGGAATGAGCTAGGAGTAAAAATGTGATAGAGGGTCCCCTACTGCCACATGTGCCACTTCTTGGTGACCTGAAGAAGATTGGCAGCACTAGCAACAGGCACAGGCAGCTGATCTGTGTTTCTGGTGGTGGTGATATTATTGCTGCTAGGTAACAATTTTGTCTTCTTCAGGATCCTGTTCCACCTGGACAATGCTGAGAGGGGATGGGGAATCCCAGGGTCAGGTGAATGTTGTGGGCTCCCTTGACTGCTAATCTGGATACTCTGCATTACTTCCCTTACTACTCCCCTAATGCCAGTCCCACCAGCTTCTTCACCATCACTGTTACTACTACTAACACCAACCAAATCAATTTCAGTCCCTGAGCCTTTGTTCTCTCAGTAATATGATCACCCCCTCCTTCACTCCTAACAATCTGTACAAGCTGCTGCACCTTATTAGTATTAGTGGTGGAATGCTTGGGATGGCAAGTATTTGAAGGATTAAAAATCCCATTTGAAGAATGTAAATTTTGGAAAAATGTACTTGCTCGATTTGGTTCAGCTGATTTGCTCCAGATAACTGTGAGAGTATTTGGAAACAGATTATCAAAGCCTGGCAATTCAGATCTCCTGGGAACAGACATAAGATCTGGTGACTCTTCAGCTGTAAATACTAAGGGAGAAGGGACGTTTCATTCTGGCCTTTTTATTTACATTTTGCTAATAAATTATTAATCCTGAACATCTGTATTGTGTCTACACGATTTTCTATGGCTTATATAATCCCTTAAATATTTTATCTACATTTAAGGGGACATCTCTGAGGCTGATTCACTAAGAAAGTGGTACAATTCTGGAGCAAACCAGCTGTACCAAAGGAATAAAATACAATTTTCATCATCTCCACTCATTTAAATGGGTTTTTAACTCACTGAATGCTAGACAGGTCTCCAGTGCATTTGAAAGCACTATATTGTATAATTCTAGCATCTAAGGGGTTTAAGCCCCTTTGGAGAAAGAAAAATCCTTAAGTCTCCCCTGTCAAATCTTTCTTTACCAGGTATATTGGTCCTTTGTTCCACTACCTCCGCTTTCCTAAGCAGTTAAAGTTAAAGCTGGAATCCTCCTCTTAGACACATGTAGAGGGAGTAGCCATAACCACTAATCTAAAAGTGTTAAAAATAGGTGAAAATGAAAAAACATAGATAATTTGACTATACGTATTGTACACTTGCTGTATACGTAAAGCCAGAAAAGAGGGTGAGTGCACCTTTAAATTGGACGTGTGATCTTGATACAGTTTTCATATATTTAAAAACTTCTTATGTCCCATGTAGCCAAAACCAGCAAAATTACAGTTAAGGAGATTCATACTTGATAACGTATGCAAATGTATGCTAATTATGATACTTGTTCAGTACCAGCCATGTTTCATATTGCATGTGCCAATGAAGCTTTTTCAGTAATGTTTCATATACTAATTAAGTTTTCAGTGACATGCTGCACCAGGAGACTTTCACTTTCCTAGAAATAAAAGTGTGAAAATATCCTAAAATATGCATCTGCTGGACTTTTGGTTAACATGACAGAGAGGCAGTTTTGAATGAAGTTTTCAAATATATAAAAAAGCAAGGTGATAGATCCTCTTTAAACAAGGCACACAGCTCGTATCACTTATTAGCCAGGAAAGAATGATATAAGCTTTAATCGCACACGCACGCGGCCGGAACGTAACACCCTCCGAACATTTTTTTTCGAACATCTACGTCCTCTGTCCACCTAGAACATCCGCTTGGGATGTACATGTACGTCCTCGGGCGATAAGGGGTTAATCTAATAATAGCAAGTAAGCTTCAGGTTGCCAGATCTTTTATTAGATATTTATAAATACAAAGCTGATGTTTTTGTTACAAATACTGTAGCTTGTATGTAATTAAAGACATTAACTTTAAGTGTACCTCTTTTATCATTACATTTTGTAATTAAAGTCTCTTTATAATTGGCAAGCAAAGGAATTGTATGCAGACATTATTTAGAAGAATATTAATAAACACAAAAACAAATATAACTTATGTGTTCAGTGATTATGTTTAAGACTTTAAAACATGAAAACAAGATTTGGTGCATTAAAGTGTAGTAACTGCTCAACTTAAGAATCAAACTTTACATTTAGAGATGCTCTGTTATCAAAGGCTCATTAAAATCTCTACTTTCAATCATGCAGTCATTTCAGGAGTACTGGGGACTAAATTAGTGCCATTTAAGGATGGTGATGATGGTTTTGCAGTGTATGAGATAGAATTACTGAACATAATCAAGGCTTGAACTCATGATTTCATTAATGAGATTCAATGAGTTTGTTTTTGAGCAGAGATCTACTTTGTAATCATTACCTCTCTTGCTGAGCAGTGCAGTTGTTTATGATTTACATTTGTGTCATTCTAAATTATCTCAATTCTCAAAGCTTTTCATATATTGCTTTAGTGCCAATACTTTTTGCTGCAACTTTTGAAAATCTCTTGAAAGTCATTTTTATTTTTTTCTTTACTAATTTAGTTGTATTATATTTGCTAGCTATCAAAAAAAAAAAAAATATCAAGGACTTTGAGTCCTGATTGTTCATTATGGTGACCTGATGTCCACAGTTTGAGGTAAAAAATGAGCAAAAGTAAAAATGCATTAAACATTATATTTTAAGTTTAAAAATCAGACCTAAAGTATACTTACAGATATAGTATTAACTTTTTCAGTGACAGAGGGGTGTTCAAAGCATTGCAAAGCACTCAAAAGGTTAAATAAAAAAGTACATATGTTCATATTTTAGCAGTACATGTGGACAACTGTTTCTTTCTAATAACATGATCAGTCATAGGTAGCTGGTTGCTTGGCCAAACAGTTGGACATTTGTAGAACCAAGAAATATGAAATTTTTATAAAAACACATAATTTGACAACAAATCCAATAGGCCCACATAGTCTACTCTTTTTCCCATTTAAAGGAGCAGTAACATTTTGTTTAGAAAAATATAGATTGTATTGGTTCTCCTGTTGAGTAAAGCAAGGGTACTACCACTGTTCAGAGATGCGTATTTCAATATTTATTTTTAATAGTGCAATCTAGTGGTCATATACCAATTAATTGTTCTATTGCATTCTCCAGGTGAGGTGAGTCACTGACAAATTGCTCTCCATAGAATTTGATAGAAACTGCTGACTTATGCGGGCAGTAAGAATTTTCAGAAAGTTATCATGTTGTAATTCACTTCTGACAATTTGAACTATTATAACTGTTGAATAAAACAACATGCAGCTCTGGGAGTACCTTGTTTTACTCAGCAGGAAAAGCTCTATATCATATAACATTTCATAAAAAAACATTATTGTTCCTTTAAAAAATCTTCAGACATGTTTTATTCCAAAGAAGAACCATATATCAATATCAAGCATTCTTACATTTATTTTCTTTTGTAGCTATTACTTCTTCTACTTGGAGGCTATTTTATTTGTCTATCACACTTTCTGTAAAGTACTTGGTTCCTCATATTTCCTCTTAGTTTTAAACTATTTAATTTTAGACCATGTCATTTTGTTCTAATATTCTTATGATTCTGAAAATTGTTTTTAGATCTTGATCTTTATTAAATTCCTTAAAATGATTGAAGGGCTCAACCAGCTCCTCCTTTACCTTACAAGCTATGCTTATTAAAGAAACATTAACATCTAAAAATAAGATCATGTGTTATACATTTGAGTATTATGTACTCCAAACTAGCTGCTTTGAAAACAAACCTTAATATATTCAATATCCCAGTCCAGGGGAGCTGCGATGTTCCCAAAAAGAGTTGGCAGGAGATGCACTAAGGGTCGATGCAGTGGCAATGTGCATCAGGGGAGCCAAGAGAATCTGCTAAGAATTCAGCACCACAAACAGCATCTCTCCCTTAACTTTTACAGTGCCATAAGGATATGAATTAGCACACCCCTGTGGCACTGAAAGGGTTATGTTTGTCAATGATGTAATGAGAATGAGCACAATAAAGGAGTATAATGAAGATGATAATTAGTTAAAAATTGGGTTTTTTGCTCATACTACTAGTGCTTGTTGTCTAGATAGGGTTAATAGTAGGGGTGAGCGAAAACTGAGAAACATTTGCTGCATGACAATTTTTCTTTTTTTTCTTGAAAGTTTTCTCCTTTTCTCCAAAGTAAATTTTTTGCCTATTCCAACACATTTTTCTCCTATGTTTTACATGGTAAAACATTTCCCAAAACAATATTACTTACTGAAGGCTGTAGTGGAGAAATACGTAGCTGAAATTCAAAGTTGTTAGTCCTACAGCAGCATATACCTTGAAAAATGTGTTAGCATGCAGAGTGCATTCGTCCTTTGCGCACAACTCTTACTTCCTGATTAAGTAACACTGGCATGTATTCATGATGATATAAAGTAATAAAAAAAGTACAATCTATAAAGTGGCAGATATGTTTGGTAGTGGTGGTGGGGGACTGACGTGGTTTGATTGGTGGGACCTTGCTAAACTGCATCCACCTCTACAGTAGTGTTGAGCGAGCGTGCTCGGCCGATGCTCGGATCGGCTCGAGCATCGCTCTGCTCTGCACATGGCGGTACTCGTACGAGTACCGCCATGTGCTCGCCCGACATGCTCGGGTGAAGAGGATCTGTGCCGGAAGAGGCACAGATCCGAAGACGCTCCGCTGGACCACCAGGGAATGGAGGTACGGGGGCATTGCGGAGATGAAGGGGGCATTGCGGAGATGAAGGGGGACATTATGGAAGAGGGGCATAGACTCTATGCCCCTCTTCCACAATGTCCCCCTTCATCTCCGCTATGCCCGTCTTCCACAATGTGCCCCTTCATCTCCGCTATGCCCCTCTTCCACAATGTCCCCCTTCATCTCCTATGCCATAGAGGAGATGAAGGGGGACATTGTGGAAGAGGGGCATAGCGGAGATGAAGGGGGACATTGTGGAAGAGGGGCATAGAGTCTATGCCCCTCTTCCACAATGTCCCCCTTCATCTCCGCTATGCCCCTCTTCCACAATGTCCCCCTTCATCTCCGCTATGGCATAGGAGATGAAGGGGGACATTGTGGAAGAGGGGCATAGCGGAGATGAAGGGGGACATTGACCAGGCACCCTCCGCTCATCAGAGCAGGGGGTGCCTGGTTTAATGCTCGAGTGCTCCCATTCATTTGAATGGGGCTCGGGTGCTCGGCCGAGCACTCGAGCATCAGGTGGTGCTCGGTCAGAGCACCCGAGCACCCGAGCATCGGGGTGCTCGCTCATCTTTACTCTACAGGAGAGGGAACATCATCATTTATTGCACACACTGCAGCAATCATTGAACTACCACTTTACTCCCACATCCATGTACTGCTCCACCTTTCCCACTCCCCCTTGTGCATTTGCTGGACATAACTAATGTGTGCGTTTTTACTGAACACAATTCTCAATGTCCTCTGCTGTCTATCAAGTCTGCCTCAGTCACAGAGCTCACATCAGGCTCCCAGTCAGCTGTTTGTCACCTAACATATTAATTTGTTTAATTATTTATGTATTCATTTTTATACTATTCTTTTTATTTTTTATCTTTTTACAGTCAGAAAAAAAAAAAACCTAAAAAACAAAATCAACAACTTCTTTCCCCAGACTTCCTCAGCAGAGAGACAATAAAAGCAAAATCAGCAAGTAATTTGGACCCCAGCTGCCTGTGTCTTGCCAGTCAGTCAGTCACATTGAAGTTTGGGATATTTGGGGTCGATCCTCCTTCCTCCCTTCTTCTCCCCCAGAGTGCCCCCAGACTCCCCTAATACAGAGAACAAAAGTCCTACATAAAAGACTCTCTAAACTAAGCTTCAATTCCCCTTTATTTACCTATCTTCTGTAGCTCAAAAACATACTTCTTTCTCCTCTCACAAACACAGAATGACAAGCTGTGAGAGCCTGACAGCCTTTTATATGGCTGTAGAAAAGTAGAGAAAGCTTTCATGTGGTGTGAAAAATGTTTTCTTCCCATTGATTTCAATGCAATGAAGTAGGTGAAAAAAGTGGGAAAATGGCACTTTTTATGAGAAATTATTTGGCAAGTGGGAAGTGCCATTTGTTGCCAATTTTTGGTTAGAGGTGAAACTTTTCGCCCATCCCTAGTTAATAGCAATGTCACAAAATTGAGTTTTACATTGCTAGATTTCACAATCAATACATTTCAAACACATATCCTACTCAACAAACCCCAAAATGGATATAAACATAACAATACTATCTTTTCCTTTAAAAAAAAAAACAACAATAAACAGAGTTTACCCAGCTTGCTAGTGAGGGGAATACTAGTTTTTCCATTGGGAAATTGTAAGACAGAGAGTGCCCTAAGACAGGACTCTAATCCAATGAAAAAAAAGGTGAAAAGAAAAGAGAGCTAAAACTACAGCAATACACTATGCGAAAAGTAAAAAGCAATGAACAACTTAACCTGGAGCAGAAATATGTGCTTGCATCTTACATGGATGGCAAAACTCTGTATCGATTGCCACAGAAATCTTCAACTGGATAAGTCTTAAAATAAGCATTATAATAGTAGCATCAGTATATGATAGATTACCCACTTAATTGAATTTCAAGTTATTTCTGAGAGTGAGATGGTGTTGACATGAATCAAGGTATAATACTATTAATAATTAATAATACATTCTATTATTCTTGCTATTATCCTATATACTAATTCGCTAGAAAGTTTGTAATGATGCAGTCATGCACAGTAAAGAATGCCTGTGATGAGGCTGATACAGAGCGGGGTGCTCTTTTGCGCTCAGAAGGAGCGTCCCGCTTTATATCAGCCGAAGCGCGGGCAGTCTTTACTGAGCATGACTGCACCACGACCGGCTGGCACTGTATCAGCCATGGTGTGGGCAGTCTCTACTGTGCATGACTGCCCCGCGACCAGCTGGCAGTGGCACTGTGGCCCGTGTAACATGCTATTCAACTAGTTAATGTAATAAAACATTTGCAGAACATCATGATCAAACATTTAAAAATGACTAGGTTACCAGCCTTAACTGGCAGATGGCAGAACGGATAATAAGGAAAGAAAAGCTGCCACTTGATTTTTAACCCTTTGAGCATTAGAGCAATATATTTGCAACTCTCTATGGCATTTCTATGGTTAAAAACCTCAACAACAACAAAAAATGTATATTGTTGGTTGAGTCTTCAATGGTGTTAACACATATTTCTTAACAAGTAACTCATGAATGCCAGTGAGGGAGACCTTTCTAGCATTCAAAGAGTTAACTGTTCTGTGTCCATGTAAAGATCTGTGGGAAGCTGTAAAAGGATCAAGCAATATATCCAAAGTTTTCCTGATCATTATGTGCTGCAGGTTTTTTTATTATATTAATAATAACAATACTGATAAAGATGCATTATTAATTATTAATAGTATTATATTTTAATTTCCAACACCACCGCACTCTCAGAAATAACTTGACAAATTCAAGTAAGCTGGTAATCTACAAGGGGGCTATCCCGGTCAGATATTGTTGCTACTATTATAATGTTCATTTAAGACTTATTATCCAGTTGAAGATTACTGTAATAACCAATACAGAGTTTTCCCAGCCACATAGGATGTAAGTGCATATTACTGCTCCAGCATAAGTTTTTCATTGTTTTTTACTGTTAGCATAGAAGCACTCTACTTTTCATTGTTTTTGGTGATTTTTTTTTTATTTTTACCTGTTTTTGTATTTATTGATTAGGTTATGTTTGATATTTGTTGATTGTGAATATTAGTACTGTAATAGACAAAACTGCAATATCGCTATTAACCCTATATAGACAAGTACTCGTAGTTTGAGCAAAGAACACAACTTTCAACTTATTGTCATCTCTAGAGAACTCCTTCCATCTGTTTATTCTCATCACTTCATTGACAGACATAAAACTTTCAGTGCCACAGGGGCGTGAAATGCACATCCCTGTGGCACTGACAGGATTAAGGGAGGCAGCTGCTATCTCTGCTCTTTAAAGGGATAGTATTACTTAAAATGTAAAAAATATATATTGTAGGTTTTATCCTCCTGAGTAAAACAATGGTACTCCCACTGCTAAAATGTGTTTTATTCAAAAGTTATTAAAGCTCAAAGTTGAATTTTTTTTAGGTGCAATATCACAGTGGTTTGAAATTGTACAGTGGCACTGTTGCTACACCATCCTATGGAAATTTATGGTCCCAGGACCAGAGCTGTCCATAGGATGGTGTAGCAACAGTGCCACTGTACAATTTCCGGCCACTGCGATATTGCACCTAAAAAATTCAACTTTGAGATTTAATAACTTTTGAATAAAACACCTTTTAGCAGTGGGAGTACCATTGTTTTACTCAGGGGGATAAACCCTACAACATATTTTTTTTTTACATTTTAAGTATTACTATCCCTTTAACACAGACAGCAAAGTGTCCTCTGGCTCCATAAAGAGCTATAGGGAGATCCCGAAATCACCAAACACCAACCTGTGAACTCCGACAGCAGAGACTGCTATAGGAGCTTAGTTATCATGGGGAATAGCTGTATTAACATATAAACACATTCACATGAGTATGACAATGGCTCATTAACCTTCATTTCCATATGGATATGGGCCATTGTCAATGTGTTCAGAAAACATGTTGAAGGCATGGCAGATTTATGACAATGAGAGTGTATTGGTGGTTGATTGAAGGGGATATGAAGTCAGAGCTTTCAGGAATCTAAGATCTGAAAACTTCCTTTGTCCTAGGGATGAGCATAATCACCTAGCAAAGCTAGTGGGTATGCGGCAGCCTCCCGGAGAGAATTTGCCTAAGCTTATTATTATTATTCTTTATTTATATAGCACCAACTTAATCTGCAGCGCTATACAATAGGAAATAGACATACAGGGATATTAAATAGTAAATCATATGTGAAGAACAGAATGATCAGAGGGACCTACTCGTGAGAGCTTACAGTCTAGAGGAAGGTAGGTTGGACAAAGAAGGTGTAAGTGCTATTGGGTATAAGTGTCTCCTGCCACATGAGCTGCCGGTCAGTGGGTGAGAGAGAGAAGTGTTATTGAGTGCAGTGGCCCAGGGAAGGGGTGGTTCTTGATGATAATGTTTATGGAGGTAGTTATATGCTTCCCTGAAGAGTTGAGTTTTCAGGGAGCGTCTGAAGATCTGAAGGCTGGGGGAGAGTCTGATGGGGCAGGGTAGGGAATTCCAGAGCTCGGGTGCAGCATGGGAGAAGTCCTGTAGGCGGGAGTGAGAGGATGTAATAAGAGCTGTGGAGAGGAGAAGGTCATGTGCAGAACGAAGATGGCAAGCAGAAGTGTATTTGGAAATGAGAGATGAGATATAGGGGGTGAGGTGTTAGTAAGGGCTCTATAAGTTAACACCAGAATTTTGAATTTAATTCTATGTGCTAGTGGGAGCCGGTGTAGGGAATGGCAGAGGGGGCTGATATTAGAGAATTGGTGTGTGTGGTAGATTAGTCAAGTGGAGTTCATTATGGACTGTAATGGGGTTAGTCGGTTGAGAAGAAGGCCAGTTAGTAGTGAGTTACAGTAGTCAAGACGGAACATGATGAGTGTTTGGATTAATATTTTAGTAGAGTCTTGGGTGAGGAAGGGTCAGATTCTAGAGATGTTGCTGTGGTGAAGGCGGCATGATTTGTAGATCGAGTGGATGTGGGGGATAAAGGATAGGACGGAGTCAAATGTAACCCCCAGTCAGTGTGCTGTAGGGGTTGGATTGATGGTGGTGTTGTTGACAGTGAGGGTAATGTCTGGGGTAGGGCTGGTAGGAGAAGGAGGGAAGATAATTAGTTCGGTTTTGCCAAGCTTAAGTTTGAGTTGATGGGAGGACATCCAGGAAGACACAGCAGATAGACAGTCAGACACAGCAGGAAGACACAGCAGATAGACAGGAGGGAAGGGGAGAGCTCTGGGGAGGAAAGATAGATTTGAGTGTCATCAGCATAGAGATGATCGTGAAACCCAAAGGAGTTTATTTGTTTGCCAAGGGATGCTGTGTAAATTGAGAAGAGCGAGCCATTCTGGTGATCAGGACAGCTGTGCAGCACGCGGAAGCCCTGATCACCTCAGATTTTAAATTGGGAAGCTGCGGATGGTTAACTCATCCTAATGGAACAAACCATAATGTAGGATAGAAAAGGAAGGGGTACAAAACTTCTATCCGTAACCTCTAGCAACAGAAAAATGAATATACAAATTAATGAGACAATTAATTATTTTATTTATATAGTTATGTCCTTATAATTATATGTTTATACTTTTTTTTTTTACAAGTAACCTCGTCTTAATAATAAAGTGTATGAATATAAGTCAAGGGCAATGAGGAAACAGAAAACGTAGTCTCCATTAACTGGCAAAACAATAGCATGGAAAGGGTAAGAAGAATCTCGATGAAATAAAGTGAAATGGAAAGGTAGAAGGGACCTCAGTGAGAAAATACAGCAACATCACAAAGACAAAGAATGGTTGTAACAGCAGAATCTGATGTCCAGATGATCTATTTAGGCGGGTCCTTGGCTTGTTGGCCCTGTCTGGGAGGACGGTTTTAAACTGTGAAAAACAGAAATTTGAGTGAAAGAAATTCAAAGGATCTTAAGATAACAAAAAAAATATTTTAAATACAACAACTGTTCACCCCACCACCAGGCTTCAGAATCAAAACCAGGGAGGGAGGGAAGAGCGCTGTTGCTAGGTGGTTATGCTCATCCCTAGGACAAAGGAAGTTTGCAGATCATAGATTCCTGCAAACTCTGTTTTGTCCCTCAGGGAGGCATAACCACCCAGCAAAGCTAGTGGATAGAATAGCACGCACCTGGTGGTGGATCTAAGGAACTGTACATGTTCTACTTCAGATGGCCTCCAGTAAAACTTGCAACTTTTAAAATAATGGGAAGAGGGAGGCCTCTTGCAACAGCTTTTGAAACTGAAGCCCCTCTGATAGTATGACCTTTAAATATAGACACATCAATACCCGCCACAGACATAGTGGACAATTTCCAACCCCTGATGGTGTTAGCCTTCACTGTCCGAAATGGTTTCCTAGAAGTAATAAATAATTGTGTAAAGTCTTGTCTGACAGAGCAGACAGATTCAAGTAGGAATTTAATAAATCAACCAAACATAAACCAGGCTCGACAGGGTCCTGAACCAAATCTAACTCTACAGGATTTGGAAGAATATGGGAAGTTTTCTGTCTTCCTTTAAGAATGATATGAAACCCACCGGGTGTCCGAGACAACCATGGCTCAGATATATGTATCTGTACTATTTAAGCAACTCTAGCTGCCAGTGATAAAGCTAGGAGAGATGTCAGTTTAATTGCTGTCCATCTAAGTTCAATTTTATTGTTATCCAATGAATTAAGAAAATGTAATACACAATCCACATCCCAAGTGGAAGTATATCTTGGGGTAATAGGCTGACAAACTGACAACCCTTTAAGCAATCTGAGGTAAAGGGCATCTTGGGTTAGATTAGGGATTAAAAAATTTAATGCAGAACCATATGCTTTAATCGTACTGACAGCTAATCCGGCATGATATTTGAAGGTGAGGAATTCCAGAGCTAAAGGTATGGTATAATACTCCTGGGAAAGGGAAGTGAAGGAAACTACCCATGTCTTAAATTCCTCAATCATACGTCTGTAGTTTACCCTAGTCCTGCGCTGTAATGAAGTGTTAACGATATCCAACACCTGGTCAGACAATAGCAGGTGAGTTAACAGCCTACCAGGGCTGCAATATACATGAGATGGGGAAGCTGGGTTAAGAGATCCCTGGTCCCCAGGAAGCAATCCTTTGTTCATCCCAATGGTACCTTGGCTCCCCTGATTAGAGGTTAGATCAAGGGGTACCATGGTCTGGAGGTCCAGATTGGATGAACTAGAACTAGGTTGGGCACCCTGTCCCTGCGAATCTTCTCCAACACATTCATCAGAATAGGTGGAGGGGGAAAGGCGTAAAGGCCTGGAATATCTGTCCATGGGAAGGACATTGCGTCCATCTTCCAAGCTCCCCTTGTCCAAGTCCTGGTTACAAATTTGGGAGTCTAGCTGAAGTCTGGGATGCAAATAGATCTGTCTGTCTCTTGCCCAACTTGTTTTCTATTAATTGGAATCAGGCCTTCTTCAGTTGGACTGCAGCCAGAGAAAGGCGCTGACAAGATAGAGAATCTGCTAACTCATTCACCTCTCCTGGGACGTAAACTGCACTTATTCAAAGTTTGTTTAGTAGAGCCCAGGACCAAAGTTCCAGGGCCTCAAGGCATTGGATTTTTGATCTTGTGCCGCCTCTGTGGTTCACATAAGCTACCGCTGTTCTGTTGTCCTATTGGACCTTTATCGACACCCCTAGGGGACTGAAAGAAACTAGGCCTTGGAGAGCTAACCTTATTGCTCTCAACTCCAGCACATTTATGTGAAGAGACATTTCTTGAACTGACCAGGTACGTCTTATAGCATTCTGGGTGGAGAACGCTTCCCAACACTGAATGGAGGCGTTTGTGGTCAAAGTTAAATTGAAAGACCCTTCTAAAAGGGGCCGGGGAAGGGGAATTCCTGAGTCTAAGATGGTGCTTAGTTCTTTTCTGACATCTTTGGGCAGAACCACCTTAGATTCCCATAAGCCACCCTGTTTTAATTGGCTTCTTAGAAACATCTGACTTTGCCTGCATAGCAAAGGGGACGTGTCAAAACCCGGTGTCAGAGCTATCAACCTCCCAATAATCTTTGCCAATTCCCTCAGGGACCAACTGCGTTTTGAGAGAATTGAAACTAAATGAGACAGAATTTTCTCCCATTTGTTGTGGAGAACCCCAAGGGACATATCTGAGGTGTTCAGCATAAATTCCTGAAAAAGTATATTCTGAGTGGGAACAAGAACAGACTTTTGAAGGATCACTATGAAACCCAGGTCATTCAGAAGGGAAATTAGATAATCTCTTTGCTGAACAATAGCATCTACCTCTGGGTTTAGCAATAGAATGTCGTCTAAATAGTAAAGGCATACAAACCCCTTTTCTCTGACATAAGCCATAATAGCCTTCATTAATCTGGAGAAGGTGTAAGGAGCATTGGATAGGCCAAACATCATAACAGTCCAGTGATAAACTTGACCCTTCCAGCAGAACCTTAAGAAACGCCGGTGTTTCCTGGCGATAGGAACTGACTTAAAAGTGTCTTTGAGGTCTAATTTTATGCAGAAAAAGTCTTTCTGCACAAGACCTGAAAGGTCTGTCAAACCATCCATTCTGAATCTTTTCCTTTTTAGGAAAGCATTTAGAGCCTTGACATTCATTACCAGTCTCCAGGGGTCGTCTGATTTTGGGATGGGAAACAAGGGGCTGATCCACTCTGAACTTGACATATCTGCCAATTCTATCTTTCCTTGAGCTAATGCCAGGAAAAGAGAGGCATCTAGTACTGGATTCAACTCCTGCCTAGAGTCTGCTTGTGGAAAAGAAAGTGTAGAAGAGGGAGTTGTAAGCCTCTTTTGAAAATCTGAAGTACTCATTTGTCTGAGGTTATGTCTAACAAATTTCTGGGAGTGTAAGTGAAACCACTTACTTGACTGCATGGGTCTCCTTTTCCCAGATGAGCCACCTCTGGCATGAGCTTCTCTGAAGCTGCCTGAGGGTTTCACTTTTCCTCCATGATGGCGAAAGTGGGCTTGTTGTGCTCCATCTTGGGTCAAACCTGTAGCCCTATAGGAATGCCCCTTGGTCCGAAACGGCTTCTTGTGACTTGGGAAGCTCCTGTTCAATTCAGAGAAGGACCTCCTAGCCTTATAACGGCCTTTCACCTCTTGAATAAAGGTGGGGCCAAAAAGAAAGGAGACCTCAAGCTTAGGAAATTTGTGGGACTTAGGGGCCAGGTCAGACATCCCTGCTGCGTGTAACCAGCGTGTTCTGCGAATATTGGAAATATAATTGAATGATTGGCCAATAATGAGCACAGCCCTGCTGGTAGCTTTCAAAAGAGCCATTTTAGAAGCCAGTTAAGATGATGAAGAGGGGTTATGAACAGATCTCTCTCTTTCTGCCTTATCAAGCATAAGTAACAGGGGACCAGCAGCATCTGCAACTTTGTACTGAATATTGCACAGCGTCTGATCCATGGTATCCACTGATACATTGTTTTCAGTAATGGATAGCAGTGCTGGATCCACTTCAGGAGCCTGAATGTCCTGGATACCAATATGGTTCCTAAGGAGGCGGTCATCCTCTTTTACTAGCGGGGATCTGAAAACTAGTTTAGCAAAATCCCTGACCTGTGAATCCTGCTCAATGGCCCATCTTGAATGGAATAATTTAGATGGGAGCACTTTACCTAAAAGGCTCACTCTTATCATCTGAGTATTACTCAGCTTTCCTCTCTCAGTGGAAGCTGCAGAGTAAACGAACTCCTCAGACTCCCAGTCAATTTCAGGAGAAGCCTGTCTGGAACCGAACCGGCTTCGGGAGGATGAATGAGCAAACACTCCTGACGAGGAGGATGAAGAGGGACTTACAGCACTTCAACGAGACCTGTCCCTTTTTTGTGTAACATTTTTAGATACCTCAAATGAGGGGAACACCTTTTTAGTTTTAGTGGTTCCTGTCCCTTTAATTTGTCGCTTGCTCAAAGGAGCTTGGTGAGAAGAGGGACCAACATCTCTATCCTCAGAGGAACATGAAGAAGATGAGGAAAGGAATCTTTTATTCTTTTTATTAAGATTTGTCTTATAATTTTCATCAACTGGGATCATATCCTCCTCAGAAGATGACAAGGATAAATCCATGGCACGAAAGGCTCTCTTATGGAGCCTTTTAACATTGAAGGGGCTGTCTTTGGGAGAGGCAAACACCATATCTGTGGCAGACATAGAAACTGAGTCCTCCATCAACGCTGCACAGCTGTCCTGATCACCTGATTGGCTGATATGCTCCTGCTGTGCATGTACACAGCTTGAGCGTTATTTCAGCTTAGGAAAATTCTCTCCCACAAATTCTCTGCTGCATACCCTCTAGCTTTTGCTAGGTGGTTGTGCCTCCTGGAGGGACAAAAGGAGTGAGTGCATATTGACAATATGCCTTTGACATACCTCCGACAAACCATCTCCATCCTGAGTACTTATCAAACTTTAGTGCATCTCAGTCCTGGAAACTGGGCCATCCTAAAACTTTATAGTTCTGCCCAGTGGCATCATAATTATTAGTAGTGACATTAACATTAGGAATTTTCACAAAAAAAATCTTTTTTTTTCCACTTTTCCTGTGAAAATTCCTGCCAATAGTGAAACCCATACATTTTCCACCATTCCATGAACATCACAGAATTTCCCACAAGAAAGGTTCCATTTCTTACCTGTGTTTTCCAGTGGTGGTGAAAATTCCTGCCTCAATAATATAAAAACCCAGAATTACCAATGACCAAGTAGGAGGAAGATGGAGGTCCCTAAAGAACAATTTCAGGGACTTAGGGTGCAAGCTCAAGGCAAGAACCTCTAAGGTAGTATTTTCTGAAATACTACCTGTGCCATGTGCCAGTGCAGGTAGACAGAGGGAGCTCAGGGAGCTTAATGCATGGCTCAAGCAATAATGTAGGAAGGAGGGTTTTGTGTTCTTAGAGCACTGGGCTGACTTTGCTTTTGGGTACAATCTATATGGAAGTGATGGACTGCACCTAAATGGCAGAGGAGCCTCTGTGCTAGGGGAGCAAATGCTAAGAAGTTTGGAGGAGCTTTTAAACTAGGAAAGGGGGGGAGGGTATAGATAGCAAAAATTGGGTAGGTAGAGCAGATAGGAACCGGGTCCAAGTAAATTACCAGGGGGGTGGAGAAAGGGTGGGGATAAATGTAGAAAATAGGGAGGAATTTCTAGTAAATGAAGATGTAGATAAAGGGCATGTAGGGAATGATTTATGTAAAGAATTAATTGTATGCTAGCAAATGCAAGAAGTATGGTAGATAAAATAGGAGAACTAGAATTGTTGGTGGTTAATGATCAATTGGACATAATTGGTATAACAGAAACATGGTGGAATGATGCACATGACTGGGCTGTAAATATAGAGGGCTATTCCCTGTTTAGGAGAGACAGGATTAATCGAAAAGGGGGGAGGTATGTGCTTATATTTGAAACCAGAGTTAAATCCAGTTTTGAGAGGTGATATTAGTGAGGAGACTGGCCAAAATGTGGAGTCCTTGTGGGTAAAAATTTAGACTAAATGTGGTGTAAAAGGTAAAAAAAAAGGTGTCGGTGAGTATATGCTACATCCCACCAAATATTGAGATTACAATGTTGAGGCCCAACTGCTATTGCAAATGAGGAAAGCTGCCCAGCTTGGTCATACTATAATTAGGGGAGATTTTAATTATCCAGATATCTACTGGAAAATTTAGACCTGTCAGAGTGCTAAGGGTAGCGGGTTTGTGAGCATACTTCATGAAAGCTACATGTCACAAATGGTGGAAGCGCCGACAAGAAATAACAATATATTGGACCTAGTGATAAAGAATAACACAAAAATGGTATCCAATATTAAGGTAAGTGAACATTTGGGAAACAGTGATTACAACATGGTTACATTTGAGATCAGTTTGGCAAAGCAAAACTGTATAGGTTCAACCAAAACTCTTAATTTGAAAAAAGCTAGCTTCAAATTCTTAAGGGCTTCAATGCAACACATAAACTGGGATACACTAATCAAAGACAAAAATACTGAGGATACATGGTCAGAATTCAAATTTAGGTTGCGGAAATGTACCCAACAGTGTATACCAATGGAGAACAAATTTAAAAGAAGTAAGTCACAGCCAATGTGGTTAACTACACATGTAAAGAAGGAAATAGCAAAGAATAAAAAAGCATTCAAACTATTTAAGTCTGCAGGAACTGAATATTCTTTCTTAAAATACAGGGAGTGCAACAAAGATTGCAAAAAGGCAATTAAGGTAGCAAAAATAGAAAATGAAACTTGAATTGCAAGGGAAAGTAAGACTAATACCAAAAAGTTTTTCAAATATATAAATAGCAAAAAACTTAAGAGGGAGTGTCTTGGACCTTTCAAAAATGAGATGGGTAAGTTGATTAGTGAGGATAAGGAAAAGGCAGATGTTCTAAACACTTTCTTTGCATCAGTATATACAAGGGAGCAAGGAATGGTAGAAGAGCCTCAACAAGTAACTAATAAAACAATACAATTTTCAGATATTGGGTTAACTCAAGAAGATGTCATGGGTAGACTGAACAAAATTAAGACTGACAAAGCACCAGGTCCTGATGGTATACATCCAAGGGTTCTTAAGGAACTCAGTGCAGTGTTGGCAAAAACCCTATATTTACTGTTTAAAGATTCTCTCACCACAGCCTCAGTGCCACAAGATTGACAAAGAGTCAATGTAGTGCCTCTATTTAAGAAGAGAACTAAAACAGAACCTGGAAACTATAGACATGTGAGTTTGACCTCTGTAGTGGGAAAACTGCTAGAAGGGATAATAAGGGACTATATTCAGGATTACAACACAAAAAATAAGATCATTAGCAGGAATCAACATGGTTTTATAAAGAATAGATCATGCCAAACTAACCTTTTCAGCTTCTATGAGGAAGTAAGCAGCAACCTTGATAAAGACAAGGCAGTTGATGTAGTATATCTAGACTTTGCAAAGGCATTTGATACAGTGCCACACAGAAGGTTGGGGTATAAAATAAGGAAATCAGGGCTAGGAGATGACCTTTGCAATTGGATACAAAACTGGTTGAAGGATAGGGAACAGTGGGTGGTTGTAAAAGGACAATTCTCCAGTACAGTTAAAGTGGAGAGTGGAGTACCTCAGAGTTCATTATTAGGTCCGCTGCTTTTTAATATGTTTATAAATGACCTAGAAATAGATATAGAAAGCAAATCATCAACATTTGCATATAACACTAAATTATGTAGGGTAATTAATTTAGAACAGGATAATTGCTCTCTTCAGAGGGATTTATATAAAATGGCAGATTGGGCAAACACATGGAATATGAAGTTTAATGTGGGGAAGTGTAAAGTCATGCATTTGGGAGAAAATAATCCCAAGGCTACTTATAAACTTAATAGAATCATTTTAGGGGACTCGTTGCTAGAGAAAGACCTCAATATCCTTGTCAACTACAAACTTGGAAGCAGTAACCAGTGTCAAACAGCAGTAGCAAAGGTAAACAAAATCCTGTCTTGCATAAAAAGAGGTATTGAAGCAACAGTGGATAACATTATTTTGCCATTGTACAAATTATTGGTAAGACCTCACCTTGAATATGCAGTGTGGTTTTGGGCATCAGTTCTAAAAAAGGATATACTAGAACTAGAGAGGGTACAGCGAAGAGCAACAAAATTAATTAAGCGAATTGATGACTTGACATATGAGGAATGACTAGATAAACTTGGTTTATTTACTCTAGAGAAAAGACGACTAAGAGATGACCTTATCACATTGTACAAGTATATGAGAGGTCAATACAAGGATCTCTGCAGTGAGCTATTTATTCCAATGCCTGATCAGATGACCAGGGGACACCCCTTGATATTAGAGGAAAGGAGGTTTAGACTTTAGCAGAGGAAGGGTTTTTTTTTTCAGTGAGGTCTGTTAAATTGTGGAATTCTTTGCCCAAGGAGGTGGTTATGGCAGATACAATGGATACATTGAATAGAAGATTAGATACGTTTCTTTCCAAAGGGAACATACAGAGTTATACTGTTTATTAGTAGGCAGATCAGGATGGACTGATAAAGACTAACTTATTTGGTTGCAGGAAAGCTATAAAATTACTGGGGTATGAGGAGAAGGTTGAACTTGATGGAGTTGTTTCTTTATTCAACCTAATTTACTATGTTACTATGTATGTTACTCATTTTCTGCCATTCCATGGGTGAACTTTAAGAGAGAAAAAGACTAGCAGCAGTCAGATAAAGGGAGAGATAAAGAAAACATTAAAAATAAACATTACAATTAAAATAACATTTTGTTTTAAGTGCTGGCTAGCAAAATCACCAGCAGGAGATTCTGTATGGACAGGGAGTCTGCATACCCCTGACCCTGACCCAATGATTCCCATTCCCCCAGCATTGTCCCTGTGACTGACTTTGACTGATCTATCAGTCAAACAATATTTTTAATGAAGTGTCCCTATCACTGTCAACAAAATATCACACTTCATATTCACCTGATTCTTTCCCCAGACTCCGCTAACACAGAGATGGCTACCAGATCAGTAAGGAACTGGAACACGGCTGTCTGTTTCTTCCCAGTCACACAAAATTTTGGGTACCTAGGGTAAATCTCCTTTGCTCCCTTTTCACATCTCTGCACTGCCCTAACAAATAGATCACAGCCAGATAAGGAAGGAACTTCCATCACAGCTGTCTGTGTCTTCTCAGTAAGTTACACAAAATTTTGGGGAATTTGGGGTAAATCTCCTTTGCTCCCTTCTCACACCTGCAGACTCCCCTGGCAAAGAGATAACAGCCAGATATTGAAGGAACTTGGATCATGGCTGCCTGTGTCTTCCCAGTCAAATAGTCACACAAAAGTTTTTCGTACTTGGGGTAAATCTCCTTTGCTCCATTATCACCACCCCCACTCCCACCCCCCACATTCCTCTAACACAGAGATCGCAGTCAGATCAGGAAGAAAGAGCATGGCTGTCTGTCATGTCAGTTGAACATATGAGTTTGGGGTACTTGGTGTAATTCTCCTTTTGTAAGGCGCCGCAGTTGCGGCAGGTAACTGGAGCTCGATAGCAGGTAGGCGCACACCCGTATATGAGCACCACAAACTGAAGGAGGCTGATTAGATGGCAGACTCCCAGGATGTAGGCCACAACACAGGGGGAGGTAGTGTAGAGCAGGTGAAGTGTGATCACAAAGGCTAATAGCCAAGGAGTCCAGGAAGACCACACTGCCAGAAGAGAGGAGGATGTTGATAATGGTGGTATGAAGGATAATCAGAGTTTGAGGTAGGAGAGAATCCAGGGTGATGCAGGGTAAGCTGACTGAAGGAATGCTGCAACAGAAGTCCAGGGAAGCACAGGTCTGAAGGAGCAGGAAGCCACAACAGCACCCAAGGAAGCTTTACAACTAAGCACCGGGGAGAGGGTGCAGAGAGAATATAAAGGCACTGAGGGTGTGACATCACCGCGCCACTTACGTGCCCGGCCGGCCAACCCCCTTACTGGCTCTCTGGGCCAGGAAGCAAAACAACCCCCCTGCCTCTCCGTGTCACGGAGGTCAATGGCGCATCGCGATGACATCATGCGCATGCTTGCCACCGCAACACAGAGGAAGGAGAAGGACCTCAGCCTCCCCGCCACACAGAGCAAGGAGGCGGCTGCCAGGAGCGAGGTGCGTGAGCACGGACCTGACACCTTTGCGCCTTTCTCACAGCACAGACTTCCCTTGCACAGATATAACATCCATATCAGGAAGAAACTTGGATCATGACCGCCTGTGTCTTCCCAGTCAGTTACACAAAATTTTGGGGCATTTAGGGTAAATCTCCTTTGCTCCCTTCTCAGTCCATCACATTCCCATAGCACAGAGATAACAGACATATCTGGTAGGACCTTAGATCATAACTGCCTGTGTCTTCCCAGTCAGTCACACACAATTTTTGGGTATTTGGGATAAATCTTCTTGGCTGCTTTTACACACATCCAGAATCCCTTAGCACAGAAATAACAGTCAAATAAGGGAGGAATTTGGATCACAGCTACCTTTCTGAGTCAATCAAGATTTTTCATCATCTCCCCAAAATACACAAGTCGCTGGAGAGCCCAGAGGGCAGGCCAATAGTGTTGGGTATAGGCTCACTGAATGAGCCAATGAGAGAGTGGGTTGATCATTATCTCCATCCTTTAGTGTTAAGGCTGTTTAGCTACCTGAGAGATAGTACCCATGTAATGCAGAAATTGAAAGACATCACATGGTCTCCAGAATGTACATGGATTTCATGTGATGTCAAGTCTTTATACTCATGTATACCTCATCACTTGGGTTTGAAAGCATTGGTGTCTCATCTAAATGGATACAGTGCATATTCTGTATCACTGAAAGGGTTTTTGATAGAAGTGGTGGAATATCTGCTCTCTCATAGTTTATTTTTGTTTGATGAGGTTTATTTCCAAAGAAGCAGGACTTCGATGCGCACAAAATTTGCACCTTCGTACGCCAATCTGTATATGGATTGGTGGGAGGAGTCCCACGTCTTTGGAGATATGAACCCATCATATTTTATTTTTTGGTCACGATATAGATGATTTACTTATAGTGTGGAGAGGAAATCAAAAAGATATAGAGTTGTTTGTATCATATCTCAATGAAATTGATCTTAATTTAGTGTTCACTTTGGAATATAATAGAAAGAATATTTTCATTTTAGATTTGAATTTAACAGGTAGCTCTGTTGATGGAAAGATAGAGACAGACATCTATAGAAAGAGCACAGCAAGAAATACTATACTAAGTGCTAATAGTTGTCACCCTCCCCACAATGTAAAGAGTATTCCAGTGAGTCAATTTATTAAACTTAAGAGAAGTTGTTCCACTGAAGTGAGATTTGAAAAACAGTCTAAGGATTTAAAGAACAGGTTTCTCAAGAGAGAATATACTGATTGGATGATTGAACGTGCTTATCAGATAGTGAAGACTAAAGATTTGCAATAATTGTTAAAATATAAACTGGACTGTAGGATAAAGAACAAATAATTTAAAACAGAGAGTAAAATAGTTTACTTTACCCCATACAGTACAGAGTACAGTCAAGTTATCAAAATTATTAAAAAACATATGCCAATACTGTATAGAGACGAGAAACTACAAGAAGTGGTCTCAAAGGGGATCAAATTAAAAAAAAAAGAAAAAAAAAAAAGAAAAATATATAAATGTTAACTAGTGAAACAACTATATTCATGCCTCTGAAAAATTAAATATACAGTACAGCTAAGGGAGTTTTATTATAAGGTTGATGGAGGTATATGCTAAAAGCATTTCTGGCCCATTCTGGTGATCATGGGAACACGGAGCACAAGTATTAAAATGTTCATCGTTTTCAAGAGGTGCCTGGAGGGTTAATTATCACCTATATTATTATGAGATAGAAAGATCTTTAGTAATTAGACTTTACTGTTCTTCTGTTATTGTGTAAGGAGACTATATTGCAGTATTTGAAAAAAGTTGCTTTTCTATAGAAGAAACTGCAGTATATATATGGAATAATATATTGATATGAGGTTATGAAAGTTATTTCCTTCAATATCTACATCCAATGTCCTGGTTTCCTGTGCTTTGGTGCATCCAGTCTAGCGATCTAATGGATACGAGATAAGCCATTGAACTACGAAACTGAATGGCCATAACATGAAAGGCACAACGGATTGTGTGATAATTTCTATATGTATTCCGCTAGTTCTGAGATAAAGTGATGGGTCATTAAATATATTTTATGAGATACCGTTGGATTTTATTTAACAGTGAACATCCTTAAAGTGATAGTAATGTCTAAAAAAACTTTTTTTGCATTTAGAAGAGCTCAAAAAGCTGATCCAAATGCAAAAAATCGTATCTCTCAAACTGCTATGGTTTAAGAGATACGGGCGTTTGAAGTTTGATTTCTCCTACTGACAGCTGATTCGTGTTGGTCAACACTGTGGCGCTTGAGAAGTGCCGGGATCTCGTTACTTACACGGAATCCCTTCAATGGAATGGTCTAAAACATGTGCCTAGTGTTCAGGCACATGTTTTAGACCATTCCAATAAAGGGATTCTGTGTAAGTAACGAGATCCCAGCACTTCTCAAGCGCCACAGTGCTATAGAAAAGCAACTTGATTGTTTCATTGCAAGCGGTGCATTTGTATACATACCCTCTCCTTCATACAATAGTCAGGACTGTGTGTAATTGAAGGACTTAGCTATGTAGGTGTCCTTTATACAGCAGTCAGGTATGTCTGTATATAATATACATAACAGTTCATCATACAGAATTCAGATATTTATATAATTACTATGTGTAACAGAGGAACTTTATATATACAGGTAATACAGCTGTGTAAACGTCTTAGGCAAGTGTGAAAAAAATGTTGTAAAGAATGCTTTCTCACTATGTATTTTGTTAATTGATAAATATAAACTATTAACATTACTATTTTTGAAATCATTCTTACTTTACAGCATTTTTTTTCCACACCTGCCTCAAACTTTTGAACCTTACTGTATATATATATATATATATATATATATATATATATATATATATATATATATATATATTCATGTTGTAATCCTTTATATCTATACCATTACTCTGCATAAAAGAATGACTTATTTAGGAAGGTCCTTCATACAACAGAAAGATATAACTGTGTAATTAATTTGACAGAAGGGCTTACCTAGGTAGAAGTCAACCATACAGCATTCATTTGTATATAGATATATACATAGATAGATTATCAGGGTGTCCGTAATTTGTCTCTCGTGATGTTACCTGTCTTATCTCCTCTTATGGATTGGCAGCAGCAAGATAAAAAAAGGGAAAACATGATTCCCGAAACGCGTTGATAATACAAGCATCCGAATTTTATTTATGTTGTGTGTTTGACTATGGACTTTCATATTAGCTGAAGGATAACTATTTCAGTGTCAATATCGTTCGGGAGACAGAGGACTCAGGAGACCGAGTGGACGACGGAGACACGCGCCTGGATATAGAGGAGTTTGCTTTATGGGCCCGTTATTCAAGTAAACATCCGGTGAGCGCATAGTATGAATTTGACTATTAAGATTATGATACATGTCTCCATCACGATCTAGCGATTACCAGCTATTTCTGTAGCATATCCCTCAGTTCCACAAGCCCCGTCTGATACACTTGCGATATACCCATATATTCGGGATTGCTTTCCCGTTTGATGTTTAACGATATCCCGCAGCATAAGAAGTCCTAAGTCCCACAACTTGTTATTGTAATAATCAATAAATTATATTTTATCATTTATTTGAATATCCTTTTACTGTTTATCACCACTACTACACTTAGAGGTCTGTTGTGCGCTGTCTTCTTTTTTCTTTTGTTTTTGCATATCTGCATCGACCCGAGTGGACTCCGGGAATATAGACAGCTGCCAAACCTCTTATGATTATTGTGAATGACTAACAGGAATATTTGGAACTATCACTATCATCAATACATAAACTAACCTTCATCAGTTGTTTTAACCCATTTCATTCATCACATTTCATCCCATACGAATGGACTAAGTATTAATCCTCTTATCATCATCTTAAAGTTACTCTGTTGGATGGATATTACTAATATCGTTATTGGTCTGTGTATATGTATATTGTCCTACCTCTAATTACCTGTCTTGATATTTTGGTAATATATAACGTGCGGGTATGATTCAGTAATTAGCCATTATTGGTATTGTTATATATGCTATCCTTATAAGATCACTTTATCCTGTTTTTGGGTATCTAATACTCAATTAGTGTTCTCAGTGAGCGCCACTATTAATTTTTCTTTTAGTATTTTTCTGGAAGATATTACACCTCCACCACTTTCTATTGCATGTTCTCCTTCACATTGGTGAATAACACCTCTCACTGTGTGCACGCTGCACTCACCTTTTAGTGAGGCAGAACAAGCCTCACAGTATAAATGCCTCCACTGGATAACCCCCAGTGTCGGTTTCTTTATGAAGACAGATCTGCCCTTATCTCCTGCTACACCCCTTCCCGTCCCCTACGGTCTTCTCAGGGGTTCTTCCTGTCCTCTCCCTACACAACTCGAGGAAGGATTCTTCCTGTCCTCTCCCTACACAACTCGAGCCATCTCTCGACAAGCTTTCTCACTGTCTGCTCCTCGATTCTGAAAAGCCCTCCCCATCATCATTCGCCAATCATCCACAATCATCACTTTCAAGCATCTCCTCAAAAGCCACCTGCTCAGGGAGGCATCTCAATAGCAATGTCCTCCTTCTGCACACTGATAGTCACAGCAGAATCATTCTGCACTTCTTTCACCACACCTTGTACCTGCACTTATAATCCTCATCCCACTGTCTATGTTTGTCATTATAAATTCAGCTTAGATTGTAAGCTCCTTGGGGCAGGGTTCCTTTCCTAGTGTATGATTCCCTTGCTTCACTTTCCCTCACAAATAATGTAATGATTGTACTTAACCTTAATGCTCTTAAATCAGTTCTGTCGTTTTGTATTATATTATTTCAACTTCTGTTAAGTTCTGTGTACATGTATGGCGCTAAATAAATAAAGATACATACATACATACATCTACGTCTCTCCAAACCTGGATTCATATTCACTGGACACCTCCATTCTTTTTTGGTCTTCATCTGGCCCTCTATTTAGGGTCTAGTATGACCTATTGTATGGAATAAGGTAATCGATGGCTTGGGGATGGGAATTAATAACACTGAAGTAAATTAGATATTAAATGTTTTTACATACAAAAAAGACAGTCCTGAGCTCCTCTATATACTGTGAACAAAAGTGCTCTGTATTTAGCATATGTAATAACTCTTAGTAAATCTAAGTGAAAATAAGTGAGAATTTCGTCCCACAAATTGGCAAATCCGTGTGTAAGCTTACAACCACACCAAGGTATCTCACTTTGCGGTAAGTCCTACTCTAATACACCTCTAAAGACCCTATCTAAATTAATTAGAGTAGGACTTACCGCAAAGTGAGATACCTTGGCATGGTGGTAAGCTTACACACGGATTGGCCAATTTGTGGGATGAAATTCACACTTATTTTCACTTAGATTTACTAAAAGTTATTACGTATGCTAAATACAGGGCACTTATGTTCACAGTATATAGAGGAGCACACGACTGTCTTTTTTGTATGTGTTTTCACTTTTGGGTTTAGGCCTAATGTTAGGGGGGCTGGAGAATCCTCTCATTCCTTGCTGCTATTTATATTTGTAACTTTATTCTTATATTTAATTCATAATATGATATGGATATTTTATGGTGAGTAAGCGCTGTGAGCTTTCTTCTTTTTCTGTCTTTATTAAATGTTTTTAATCTGGGATTATCCAGAAAATTGTATGGATAAAATATTCTATAAAATTAATCCAATATCAATACAAATACAAAAAACTGAATAAAATAAAGCTAAAATCTAGTTCAAGTATAGGATATTTGCCTCTCTTTACCAATTACCACCCAAAGCATTTCCCAGTTTACACTACGTAATCAGGGGTATACGTTATGAGTGCATCCAATTTGTACCTTTTATATGTTTGGTTTTCCCTTTTTTTTCCCGCCACACAGATCTTTCTGGTCTCATAGAAAATGCTGACTTCCTCTGCCTCACCATTAGACAACTTCCACACTCCAGGCCTCATTCTGGGATCCCCAGGTCCAATGTGTTATGGTCTCAATGGTATAATGATTTGGAAAGCAAATGCGCTCCATCTCTTCATCATCAAACATGCACAGAATGTCTTTTTCTTGAAAAAGTTGTCACATATTTGGCACATATTCATGATGATGTTAAGCAATAAGAAAAGGAAAGAACAAGCTATAATGTGAAAGGTATGTATGGAAATGGTGGTGGGGGACTGGCATGGTGTGATTGATGTGTGTGTTTTTACCATTATCATTTGCGTCAAATGTAAGCTATCCTTCTCAGATTACTGATACACATTACTTATTGGTTATTGCAGTTGTCCCAAATGTGGTGGATGATAGCAACCCATCTTCACATTCCTCCTCATCTGTGCTTCTGTTAATACATCTGGCCTGGCTTCACTATCATAGCTTTTGAATCCTGAGTAAAGTATCTCCATATTGTGGACTTAATGGATTGAGGGGTTCTGGAGGGGCTACTACTACTACTGATATTGATGCAAATCTACTGCTACTACTAGTAGGTGTCAAAGATGCATCACTTCAAGCTGTGGCAGTGGTTGTGGATGTTAAAGGGATAGTAATACTTGAAAATAATTGTATTTTATATTGTAGCCCTTAAAAAAACATGAAAAATGACATAAGTCTTATCTCCCAAACCTTTATGGTTTGGGAGATATTCACATGTAAAATATTGTAAAATTCTCTTTTCCTGGCTGTTTCAGCCAAGTCTGCCATCTAGTGGACAGATTTGGAATTCGGTCCACAGATCAACCGGCAGCTCTTTAGCAGTGCCGAGATCACGATCTTTGAAAAGAACTACTTAACTGGAACTATCTACAAAGTGTGCTTGGCTTGAAAGCACACTCTGTAGACCATTCCAATTAAGAAATTCTTTTTAAAGATAATGATCTCAGCACTTCTGGAGAGGCACAGCCGGTCCCGGGACCGGATTCCAAATCTGAAGGGTGGAGCAATGACGTCACTCCAGGGGAAACTTTACTTCTGAATATCTCCCAAACCATAAAGGTTTGGGAGATAAGACTTATATCATATTTCATGTTTTTTAAGGGCTACAATATAAAATAAACTTATTTTCAAGTATTACTATCCCTTTAATAACTTGTGTTGCTGCTGGTTACTCAACACAAGTGTGTGTGGCTGAGTGGGACTTTGACTTTGCTTGTCCAGGTTCAGTTTCCAGTGGTTTTCTCACACAGATTATAAACAGACACAATGCTCCTTTTCAGTGGTGGAAGATTAAACCTTTGCTTTTCTGCTAACTTTCTGTCCATGCCATCACCACTCTCACTCTCAAGTTCATCTGTATCTGTAGAAGAGGAAGATGCTGAAGGGACAGATTCTAGATCTGCATCATCATCAGTCATGATTAGGTAATCCTCAGCATCAGCATCGCCCACCGCTTCTTGCCCACTACCCTTCTATTGCTATTAGCGGTGTAAAACAATGTCTGTTTTACTTTAACTTTCACAAAGTTCACTACTAGTTTGAGGACAGGTATTTGGTGCATGTTTGTCTTGTTATCAGGTGCAGCAGTTGGTTCAGCTGCTACACCTTCCTCCATTATACTATTGCCATCATCAACACTAGAATGTGACTCGTCATCTTCAGTGTTCTTCTTATATGTTTTTGTTTTTTTGTACTGGTGTTGGTGGTGGTAGAACGTCAGGTGGACCTTGACAAACTACAACCTCCTGGGGAGGAGATGGATCATCATCAATTATTGCACAAGCTGCAGGAACCATGGCTTCAGTTAATTTGTGAACTATCACTTTACTACCACGTCCCTGCACTGCTCCACCTTTCTCCACCCCGCCTCTGCCCCTTGTGCATTTTCTGGGCATTACTCAAATACTGCATGTGTTTTTACTCTCTACAGTATACATCTGATGGAGTATTATGTCTTGCCTTAGCCCTCAACAAAATTCTCAATGTTGTCTGCTGTCTATCAAGTCTGCCTCTGTCACACTAATGTCATACTTAGTCACCTGTCTGTCACCTAATGTATTTATTTGTTTATTTATTTTTAGTACATTGTTTTATTATTTTTTATTTTTAAGTTATCCACCCCATCTTATCACTGTCCAAAAAACAAAACAAAAAAACTTATAACTAAAAACAAAATCAACAACTTCTTGCCCAGGATTCTACAGCTCAGAGACAATAACAGGAAGCTCAGCAAGCAAATTGGTCCCCGGTTGTCTGTGTCTTGCCAGTAAGTCACACCAAATTTGACGGTATTTGTGGCCAGCCTCCTTCCTCCCTTCTTCTCCCCCAGACTCCTCTAATACAGAGAACAAATGTCCAACCTAATAGACTCCCTAAACTAAGAATCAGTCCCCCTTTATTTGCCTATTTTCTCTAGCTCAAAAACGTGTTGCTTTCTCCTCTCACACACACAGAATGGCATGCTGTGAGAGCCTGAAGCCCTTTTTTATGCCTGCAGGAAAAGTAGAGAAAACATTCATGTTGTAGGAAAAAATGATCTTCCTTTTGATTTCAATGCAATGAGCTAGGCGAAAAAAGCAGGAAAACTGCACTATCATGGGAAATTATTCACCAAGTGGAAAGTGACATTTTTCACCGATTTGGTTTTATACGAAAATTTTCACCCATCCTTATCATTAGCAAACAAAGGTCTATAACATAATTGAAAGAGCAAAGCACCTAAAATGGAAATGGGCATGCCACATAGCAAAAAAATGGTTGACCTGTTTCTCCCTGCAGCCAGACCTTTCTGTACGTACATCTCTTTCTCCCACCAGAGCTTTCTGCACACCACTAGCTGATATGATGGATTGCAAATGTTTGAGGGGTAATTTTGGAAACGATTTCATTAAATAAGAGGTATCATTCTGCACATTAACATTGGTATTTACATCCTAACTATATATATGGCTACATATACATATATGTATGGCTACATTCACTCTATTACATGGATTACTAGAGATATATATTTGTGAATCGCTATTCCACATTATTTTTACATTTTTAATGTACATTTATAATGCCTAGTATGACATGAATAAGTGTTGGAGAGGATTGAAGCCAAATACATTTAGTAAAGTGGAACAAAAACTACAACTCCCATTAGGCAATGCAGAGTAAAATAATGAATATTAACGCAGAGCAAATAACTTTCATATGCATTTTAAAATTTTAAAAAAGGAAACAGAAAAGAGTGTAATGGATGATTTATGTTGCATGAAATGTGAAATAACAGAAGTTAATTTAAAATCCAGCTTAAAATGTGAACTGAATGCCAACTATATGGAAACCAAGCAAAAATAAATGTTTCGACTTAAGCAAAAACATTTTAATAAAATGAAAAAATGTATGTTACAAAAATCAAAATATTAGCATGCTGAAATAGCTTAATGTGTGGAAAATATGTGGAAAAATCATCATACAATTTCTTATCTAGTGTAAGCAATGAAGCATCTATTCTGAAGATAGGAAATATGTCCTATCACTATGCTTTTGTCAAAAATGTTTGTTGAACAGCAGTGAATTGATGCTATCTCTGTTGCTTGTTAATTACACCAAATGTGACACAAGAATAAGAGCAATGAGTCATGTAGTATATAAGTAACATGGATTTAATGGGGATGGGTTTAATAGAAAACAGAAAGAAATATAGGAATGCACAAATAGTATGTGCCTTAGAGCCTCAGGCAGTTTTTTGAGTGCTTCTGCTGCTGAAAGTTGTGGCAAATGTTGATAGTGTGTCTCTCAGTCAGATATGTTGTTGTACTTCAGGTGGGATATCATTGAAAAAGTCCCTAGGTGTGAACCTGCTTTCCCCCTGCTCACATGCATCTTACACAGACAACAGATAGCAACATTCTTAGATTTTGGATCATGAATAAAGGATCTCCATACTGTGGACTTCATGGACTATGGGTTAACTGAGAGGCTACTACTACTACTACTGAGGATAAATGTTGCTGCAATTGTAGTAATACTACTAAGTGTCAAAAGTGCTGCACTTCCAATAGCAGCAAAGGCTTTTATCATAGCTAAGGCTGTGGATGCTGATAACCTGTATTGTTGTTGAAAGTCATAACTATTAGTGCGTGTGGCTAAGTGGGACTTACACTTGGAAGAAATGATGATGCTATAGAGAAACACAATGCTCCTTTTCAGTGGTTGAAGATTGAGCCTTTGCCTTTCAGCTAAGTTTCTGGCCATGTCTTCCTATCTATCTCAACTTCATCCATATCTGAAAAAAGAAGAGTATGCTGGAGGTATTTATTCTAGATCTACATCAGGCTTCATTCGTGTTATGCTTGAAGAAGATATTTAGCTGTCTTGAAAGCCTGCATCCAAACCTTAGCCAATAAAGATATAATTTTTATTCTACCAGTCTCCTTCATTTTTCTATGGCTAACAAGGTACCACACTTTACCCATAGATCCACATCATCATCATTATCATCAGTAATTATTAGGTCATCCTCTGCATCATCCTCTACTTCTTCCCACTACTATTTATGGTAAACCTCCTTTGCTCCCTTCTCATACCCTAGACTCCCCTAGGACATAAATAACAGCCAGATCAGGAAGCAACTTGGATCGCAGCTTCCTATGTCTACTTGGTCACACAAACTGTTGTGGTATTCGGGGTAAACCTCCTTTGCTACCTTCCTCTGTCTCCAGTCAGTATATACCATACTGCTGTTGTATGTGTCTATCCAGAGTAGTCAAATGCTGGTGGTGGTACTACAATGCAAACTCTCATTTCCTCTATCCCCTCATTAAGCATGGTATTGTTCTTTTAACAGAGTCAAAGATGCTGCTACTTACTTCCTTGCTATCAGAGATCTTGGTATATTTTTTTTTCGGGGGGGGGGATTTCTGCTGTTAGACACAGCTACCTGTGCTTCCTCAGTCAACAAATTTTCTAGCCCATATACCATGCTGCTGTATGTGTCCATTCAGATTGGTCTAATACTAGTGCTGCTGCTGCTGGTGGTACTGCAATGCCAAATATCAACTTTTCTGCCACCTCCTGAAGCCCAATATTGCACAAAGATGATGCTGCTTCCTTTCTTACTACTTTCAGTGATCAAAGTTTGTTATTTTGGGCAGGGCTTTCTGTTTTGTACACATACACTTGTACCACCTCAGTCCACAGACTTTGAAGGTAGCAGGGGCCATATCCATTAAAAATAACTCTGAACTAATTTTGTTCAGAAACAAATGTAACACTCGACCATTATTCTGGAACAATTCTGTGATACAATAATATCAACAAATCTTTTATAATGGAAATGGCACAACTTAAAGAAAAAAAAATATTACAGCCAGGCTATGCAAATGTAACATTAGAACACTAAGATATATTTTGGTATTTGATAAATGACTAGGTCAGTTGTACATTATAAATTATACACTGGACGAAAGCTGTTTGTTTTCTAGCCTTTGTTGCTAAACATTTCACCTATATTTAATTAACTTTTAGATATATTGGGGAAAATGTTTCAACGATTCCGTACATATAGAAATATTATTGGAATATTAAGTTTTTTCTTTTGCTAACATGAAGAACAACTATAGTTGAACCTCTTCCTTTCTTTCTTTTTTCTATGAGGAATTGTTCCTAAGACCATAACCTTTCAACTAGAATGGATCTTTAATTTAAAAGAGTGAACTAATGATTATACTCAGCATTATAAGTCCATTTCATTATTAGATTTTAAAATAATGAGATGCCAGAAGCATTCATTCCACAATCTCTCATTAAACAGAGGTTAGGAGAACAATTAGATGACATTCTTGGATCTTGTTTTCCAATCTGCTTGGAAGCCGAATACGCCTTCCCTGTTATTGCATTTTCAATTGACATACTTCATTACTGTTGCAAAAGTTCTATCAGTGGTCCAAAAGTGAATATGACTTGCTTATAGAAACAATACATGGGACATGAAGACCATTAGCTTGAGAATAACCACAGCTCTACACCTCTTTTAAAAGGAAACTTAAATTCTTTTACAGAGAAAAATGTAACTTCCTGATTGGTGAATAACTTCCAGAGAAAAGTGCAGTTTTCCCACTTTTTTGCCTAGCTCATTGCATTGAAGTCAATGGGAAGACCACAATTTCCCCAGTACAGCATATTTGTGTGCTAGAGAAGAGACAAATAAAGGAGAAATTAAGCTTTGTTTAGGGAATATTTTAAGTAGGACATTTGTTGTCTTTATTTTGGGCATCTGGGAGCACTGGGGGAGAAGAAGGGAGAATGGAGGTTGACCCCAATTACTCCAAAATTTGGTGTAACTGATTGGAGAGACTGCTATTGTCCGCCGTTGATTTTATGTTTTAGTTATGCATTTTATTTTTGGACTGAACAACTTAAAAAATAAAGTTAAAAAAAGAGTCAAATTAAAAATAAATATATTAGGCGAGAGCAGATGACACTGAGAATTTTATTGAGAGCTAAGGTAAGACATCACACTCCATGAATTGTGTTGTGTAATGTAGAGAAAAACCCACACAGTAGTTGAGTAATGTCCAGCAAACGCACAAGGGGGAGAGGGTAGGGGTGGAGCAGTGCAGGGATGTGGGAGTAAAGTGGTTTTGTTTGGGAGCAGGTAAGTCTGAATCAGTTCTGCACTCTTCCCACTGTGAACTCTACTTTACAACACCATTGTTGAGTTGTTAATGGCTTTTAGCCATGTTTGCAATAAATGATGATGATCCCTCTCCTCCTGGGGAGGATGCAGTTTGTCAAGGTCCCACCAAAAGTTCCATTACTGCCAGAACCATATATAAGAGGAACACTGAAAACGGCAATGAGTTGCATTCTAGTGTTGATTATGGCTATGGCATATTGGAGGAAGGTATAGCAGCTAAAACAACAAGCACCAAAACACCTGTACTCAAAGTAATAACAAACTTTGTGAAAGTAATAGTAAAAAGAAATTGTTTGACACCTCTAAATGCTTAGAGGAAAATAAGGATATTGGGCAAGAATCAATGAGTGATGCTGATAATTGATGATGATACAGACCTAGAAAATATCCCTCTAGCACCCTCCTCTTCTTCAGATACAGATGAAGTTGAGAGTGAGAGAAAGATGATGACATGGGCAGAAAGTTAGCAGAAAGGCAAATTATCAATCTTTCACCACTGAAAAAGAGTGTTATGCCTGTGATTAAACTGTTTGAGAAAAACATTGGAAACTCTTACCCTGTACAAGCAAAGATGGGAAAAAGTACACAGTCATTCTGTCAGTCATCATCAGCATCATCATCATCCCTTCCAAGTCCAACTCAACCATACACACACTTGTGTTGAATAACAGCAACAACAACAGCAACATAGGTTAATAACATCCACAAACTTAGCTATGAGAAGTGCCTCTGCTGCTGCTGGCAATGCTGAAGCTTTGACATCTAGTAGTAGTAGCAGTAGAACTGCATCAACATCTAACCCCAGTAGTAGTATTAGCCACTCAGGAACACCGCAATCCATGAAGTCCACAGTATAGAGAAACTTTTCTCAGGATCCAAAAGCTAAGCATGTTGCTATTGTTGTTTGTGCAAAAAGCATGTGAGCAGGGTGAAAGCAAGCTCACTCCTAGGCTGTGGCACCTCCACCTGAAGCACAACCACAGGTCTGACTGGGAGACACACTATCACCAGATTAGATGTGCCACAACTAGCAGCAGAGGCACTCCAAAAAGTTCCCAGGGCTCTGTGGCAGATAAGGGAAGTAGTAATGTTATTTATGTGTCAGAGAGTGTGCCACTGACAACAGTTAGTTCATTCCAAATAAATACCCTGCTGCAGAGGAGTATGATTGCTCTGGCTTGGATGTAGTTATGTTGTTAAAGCAAAGTTACAGTGTTTTTCTGCCATGTTGTTGATGCCAGGGATTAAGAAAGGGTGAAAGTTGTTTCTGTTTTCCCACAAGGAATTCAGCAAAAACCACGGTTTTGTCCGCTTTCTCATGAGAAAACATGCTTTTAAAATAGAGTAAAGTTTCTGTGTTTTTCGTCCATTGGCCAAAATTCCCCACCAAGTTTTCAGTGGCTAGAAAGTTTCCAACCCATTGATTTACATTGTTTTCACTTTTTCTCTATAAAAACGTGATGTATTCCAGGAAGTGGAACAGAATAGAATCAGATACAAAGCGAGGTAGATGTGCTGTGCTGTTCTGCTGTTATTTATTTGCAAAATTGAGGCAGTAGAGACTAATAGTGACTGTTATCACTATGAGCAGTAAAAGAAGGAACTGGAAGGACCTTTATGTGTGCACTGAGTCTGAGGAGGAGGAAGTGACTTCAAGTCACCAAGAAATTAAAAGTGTGTCATTAGGGGCTAGCTAGTGTGCCGCAGACCACGGTGGATATAGTGGGAATGGGGTCAACAAGTGATGTGGGACTAGGACAGGTTTGACTTGGCATTGCTAGCAATACTACTGGTCCTAGTTGCAGTCCTGAATCTGAGGCAGTAGCAGCAACAGAAGCAACAATATCCACTACCACAGACAGTGAAGGGGAATGTGGACGACAAGAAGATAGAGGACATTCTTCTCCATCTGTTCCCACCCTCCTGAAGTTATGGGTGTGGGACTATTTTTCTCTTGGGGCAGGCACAGTGAAATCATCACCAACAGCACTCTGCACAATTTGTGACGAGTCAGTGAGAAGAGGAAAGGAGGGAACACACCTTGGCACAAGCACTCTGATATCACACATGAAAAGCAGACACCATGACATTTATGTCAAACATGTTAAAGCCAAACTCCCACCACAGAAATCCAGCACCACTGTTGCTGTACCCGCTGACTCTCCAGAAAGGCAACAAGAGGCAAGGCGGAGATCAAAGAGAAGGAAGAATAGAGCAACTCAGGCAGAGACCGGAAGTTCCATGATGAGTGAAATAATTAGCTCACTATCACCTTCTAGGGTAACTACACCTTCTGCCAATCCACCTCGTTCATCGTTGCCTCACCTGCCAAATGATAGCCACTCTTTTGATGTTAGGATCTGGCAGTTTGTCTCTACCCATTGCACACTGTGTGGTGCACTGACCACACATGCCAGTGTGGTGGAGGAGAATCGCAAGTAGTGCATCAAGCAGCATCTGAGGAGATTCCATCCCGCAGAATATGCTAAGATGCTAGGAGGGAGGGTTCATCATTACTATCATCACAGCATTCCGGCACCTAAGGACCAGTGATGTTCCTGGCAATTCATGGAGTACAGAACTCATGGTGTGGCTCCGGAAGCCCTGACCTGAAGTAAAAAAAAAAAAAAAGACCCGTAGACGCCAAGTGCAAGCCGCACGTGCACACGCCGGTCCTTAAGGGGCTAAACTCTGTCAGTAAGTTGTCATGTGTCTTTATCAGGGTCTGGACAAGGGGTATAGTCACAGTGGCAGTACTTGGTTTCGGGTGTCATGGTTTTTGGATACAGTTGTGTCCCCAGATGTTATTTACCACACACAATGTGCACACTGCAGTTGCTGATGACAGCCACAGTTCCTGCTCTCAAGGGAAAAAATTATATTCTAATAACACACCCATGATTTTGGAGGAGTGGCAGGTGGTGAAGAATTATTGGCCAACTTCTTTTCTTCACATAGCCTGGGGGCAACTTATTGTGCTGCAACTGTCTTAGGTGCATCACTGGAGCTAGTTGTGGCAAGTGGAACCTTCATCATCCATCACTCATGTTACTGCTATTGTTTATCCCATTCCCTTTCAGCTGCCTAATCATCCTGCTGCTTAAACAACTCAGCAGCAGCAGAAAAAACAGCAGTTTAAAATTCTGCAATTATGGGGTTTTTTGAATTGTATTTAGAATTTAGTTTTTATTACCAGTCCCCACAATACCAGTCAAGAATCTCTCCCCAAAACAAATCCCCTGTTCAACTGATTCATTCCCCAGACTCTACCCACCAACATAGACACCCTCCTCAGATCCCTTTTATACCATGCATTATGTTTTTTTTTTAAATTGTATTTAGGATGGGTTTTTTTTTTATTAACTGCACTCCAATCCCATTAAACAACCCCCCAAGAAATACATTCCTGATCAACTGATTCTTTCGCCACATCCCATCAACACAGGCACCCTCATACCCCTAATATTTGCTATGTATTGTATGTAAATTCAGTGTTCCCATCAATTTTAATGGAATGAGCTAGGAGAAAAAAAATCGGAAAATCGGCACATTTTGCTAGAAATTGTTCGTAAAGTGGGAAGTGCCATTATTCGCTGATTTTATTTTGAGGCAAAATTTTTCGCCATCCCTAATAATGATCAATATTAACATATGTTGTGAACTTCATAGTCTATTATGCTTTTAATCCCTTGAGAATCAGAAATGTACAATACATTGCAAAGCAATTCTCTGCAAATCCCTCCGGTCCTTAGAGGGTTAATAAAAATACAAAGAATATGGTGTTGCCTTTAAGACAGCAAGATCCAGGTACTAGGAGCCAAAATGTTAAGTCAAAGAGACTACCTCTTTATGCACCAGGTAGGGAGTGAGGGAAAGTTGAATAGCTTGACTTTATTATGCAGCTGCAGTTGTCCACCCTTCTCTGTGTTTACAACATTTCTAGATGCTTCTGAGCTGGCCCTTCACTTCTCTGATATATAATGTTTTGTCTTTGTCCCCTGATAGAATAAAGCTAGTGACAAGAGCAAGGAACAGATATGTGAGCTTCAGCAGTGACAATTTAAAACTGGCTTCCCAATATATGAAGAAAAACCCAGCATGCAGTATGTCACCACTGAGCAGGGGTGGGCGAAAAGTGAGAAAAATTTCCCGCATGACTTTTTGCGAAAAACGGCTGATTATTTGCTCTTTTCATCTAAGTTCTCTTTTACTCCGATGCAAAATGTTCCTCCTTTTCGACTATTTCAGCTAATTTTTCACCTATTCCAACACATTCTCCTATTCTATCACATTTTTCTCATATTCCAATACATTTTTTTCCTATGTTTAATGTGGTGCAACATTTCCCAGCACAATATTACTTCTTCTGAGGGCTTTAATGGAGAAATAAGTAGCTGGAAGTCAAAGTTGTGAGTCTTACAGCAACATATGCCTTTAAAAATGTATTAACATGCAGAGTGCATTTGTCCTTTGCCCACAACTATTACTTCCTGCTTAAGTGATACTGGCACGTATTCATGATTAGGGATGAGTGAAAATTTTTGCCTTAAACTGAAATTGGTGAATAATGGCACTTTCCATTTGGCAAAAATTTTCCTGCGAAAAGTGCCGTTTCTTCCCTTTGTTCCGTCTTTTCCGCTCATTGAAATCAATGGGAAGAAAAATATTTCTACACCATGCAAAAGTTTTCTACAGCCATATAAAAGGCTGTCATGCTCTCACAGCAGCCATTCTGTGTTTGTGAGAGGAGAAAGCAACATGTTTTTAGCTAGAGGAGATAGGCACATAAAGGGGAATTGAAGCTCAGTTTAGGAAGTCATTTGGGTAGGACATTTGTTCTCTGTATTAGGGAAGTCTGGTGGCACTTTAGGAGATAAGAAGGGAGGAAGGAGGTTGTCCCCCAAATACTCCAAAATTCCACATGACTGACAGGCAAGACACAGGCAACCTATTTGCTTGCTGATCTTGCTGTTATTGTCCTTGTGCTGCGTGGGGAAGTGAAAGACATTGTTGATTTTCTATTTCAGTTATAATTTTTTTTGCACAGACTGTGATAAGACAACAGGGTGGACAACTTAACAAAATAAAATAAATAAAATAAAAAATAAATAAATAAAAATGAATAAAAAATGAAATATCTTAGGTGACAGTTAGGGACAGCTGACTGGGCTTACGCAAGGCATCATACAGCTCCATCAGTTGTGTTTTACACTGTACAGTAAAAAAACACAGTGTAATTGCAGAATGTCTAGCAAACACACAAGGGGAAGGGGGATGGGTGGAGCAGTGAATGGACATGAGAGTAAAGTAGTAATCCAAAAACCTACTGCAACAATGGTTGTTGCAGCGTGTGCAATCAATGATGATGATCCCTTTACTCCAAGGGAGGATGCAGTTTGTCAAGGTCCCAACAAAACTAGGTCCAGCACCACCAGTGCCAGTAGAAATATAGAACCATATAAGAACACTGAAGATGACAACAAGTCACATACAAGTGTTGATGATGCTGGCAACAGCATAATAGAGGAAGGTGTAGAAGCTGAACCGTCTGCTACATCAGACAGTGAGACACCAAAACACCTGTCCTCAAAGTAGTAGTGGATTTTGTTATAGTGAAAGTAAAAATAAATTGGTTGAGACCTCCAAAAGCTTAGATGAATATAAGGGTAGTAGTGGGCTAGAACTGTCAGGTGATGCTGATGCTGCTGAGGATGACCTAATGATGACTGATGATGATTCAGATCTAGAATATATCCCTCAAGCATCCTTCTCTTGTTCGGATAAAGATGAAGTTGAGAGTGAGGATGATGACATGGCTATAAGGTTAGCAGAAAGTCCAAAAGGCTGTATCTTCCTCACTTTTAAAAAGCACTGTGCCTGTCAATAAAGTGTTTGAGAAAGTCATTGGAAAGTCTAACTCTGGACAAGTATAGACGTCAAAAAGCACACAGTCACCCTATCAGTCATCTGCATCATTGCCTCTTCAAAGTCCAAGTCCCACTCAGCCACCTGTTTTGTGTACCCAGCAACACAGGTTGTGTTAGATATGATGAGTACCTCTGGTTCTGCTGCTATAAGTGCTGCACCTTTAACACCTAGTAGTAGTGGCAGTATAATTCCATCAACATCCAGCTCCAGTATTTCTACTAGTAGCAGAAACCACACATGACAGACAAAGACAGGACAAATATATTAACAGTAGCACAGATGAGGAGGTGGAGGACGGATGTGAAGAAGAGTTGCCACCGTCTACCCCACTTGGGACCACTGATATGTCCGATAAGTAATATGTGTCAATAATCTGAGAAGAAGGATAGAGTATGACAATGGTAAAAATACATATATAAATCACACCGTGCCAGTCCCCTACCACCACCACTACAATACATATCTGCCACATTGTAGGTTGTACTTTATTTTTTTTATTACTTTTATTACTTTATTACTCAACTGCTGTGTGTGTTTTTACAGTACCCAACTTGAGAAAGTGTGATGTTTTGCCTTGGCCCTCAACAGAATTCTCAATGTCATCTGCTGTCTATCAAGTCCGCCTCAGTCAGCTGTCTAATATATTTATTTGTTTAATTATTCATGTTTTTTATTTTATATTTATTGATTTATTTTTAGGTTGTCCACCATATCTTATCACCGTTAGTCCCAAAAGAAATTTATATAACTAAAAAACTAAAACAACAACTTCTTTCCCCCGACTTCCCCAGCAAAGAGACAATAAAAGTAAAATCAGTAAGCAATTTTGACCCTAGCTGTCTGTGTGTTGCCAGTCAGTCACACCAAATTTTGGGGTATTTTGGATCAACCTCCTTCCTCTCCCCATTGTCCCCCTAGACTCCCCTACTACAGAGAATAAATGTCCTTCCTAAATGACTCCCTAAAACTAAACTTCAATTCCCCTTTATTTGCTTACGTTCTCTAGCTCCAAAAATGCTGCTCTCACAAACACAGAATGGCAAGCTGTGAGAGCCTGACAGCCTCTTCTATGGCTGTAGAAAACTTTTGTGAGGTGAAGAAAACATTTTTTTACCCATTGATTTTAATGCAATGAGCTAGTAGAAAAAAGTGAGAAAAAGTGGGAAAAGGGCACTTTTTATGGGAAATTTTTCATGAAGAGGAATGTCCCATTTTTTGCTGATTTCAGCAGTGGATAAGGACAATAAATAAATACACTGGGAAATCCAGGACAAGATAAAATTAGATCACATGGTCTTATGGTTCAGCACAGAATTTAGCAGTCCCTGCCCTCAAGGATGCACATCAGTCCAATGAGAGAGGTTTTGAAAAAAGCAGCATGTGTCTCTGACTACTGCTATGCTATTCTAGTAGCTCATAGATTAATATATCCTGAACTGCTCACCATTGTTATTCTTCCAGTAACTGGAATGAAGTCATATAACTTCTCAAAATTAATATTTCCAATATGCTTGTACAAAACTGAAATACACACTTTGATCAATCGTGGTAGCAATATTATTATCTAAAGAGCAGACCTAAAATAGAAACTATAAACTATTACTTTATAAACTGATAATCTTACATAATACAAAGTAAAACTCACAAGCCTGAACTAATAAGAAGAAATGGAGCATAGAACAAAACCAACATAACCATGGGACACACACACAAATTCTCCAATGTCCCTTGATTAAAATGGGACTTTTAATGCATTTAATGCTACAGATTTATCCAATACATTGCAGATTCCTTGCTCCAGAATTGCTATAGTTCTTATTAAAATCAGCTTCTATTATTTATATTTGCATTGCACAGCACATACTTGTAATGGTTTAGATGTTACTCTTGATTGCATGGTCATGGATTGGATCTGTCATCAAACTTCATGGAAAAGTGTGCAATGATCATTTTCTAATAGAAATATACAGTATATATACTATACTTATTGCATATACTATATATATATATATATATATATATATATATATATATATATATATATATTAGGGGTTAACTAGTTGATCATATCCTTTTTAGTTTGACATAATATAATGGAGAAGATCCCCCCTGTTGAGAAAACTTAAAAGTGCTTTATATCTTTTTATTTAGAAGTGAGAGTGAAATCCTAATCCACCAATTTCCAGTTAGCTCTTCAATAAAGTTGTGCAGTAGAAAATTCTGAAACATTATTCCAGGTGCTCAACTATAAAATCAGGCTCTATTCAACTTCTACCAGAAGAAAGATCTATTGATAGTTGCTGCTGTCACCTGTGATGAAATTGATCATCACACATGATAACACACAAGCATAAAGACCATAAATTATAATCAACTTGTATTCAAGAGTTTTAATGTTGCTTTCAGGGAACGAACAATAGAGCCCTATTTCTAGATTCAGAAACTTTCTCAAAGACAATGCAGTTTTATTTCTCAGACTAGAGTGAAATATACTTTATATTCTATGGTATAGGCTTCATTGTTAAATGATTATTAAAGTTATATTATGAAAAAAACACATCTCTCGGGGCTTTTCTCAATGAGTAAAACAGGAGTACTCCCACTGCTGGAGGTCTTTATTATTATTATTAAATGGTTATAACAGTTCATATTGCAATGATGTAATTGCTACTATCAGATTCTGTGGAAAACTGTAGCCAATGGCTTACATTTTCCATAAAATACAAAAGAATAACCCACTTTACATCAGAATATCTGTAGATGAACTGTCTGGAGACTAGGTGTCACTTAATACATTAAAAACAAAAAACAGCACTTTGAACTCTCAGAACTTTGGAAGTGAGACTCCCAGCTGCTTGTTGGTCCTATAAAAATAAAAAGGTATATAAAATGTTTCCCTAATGGTTATATGCAGGAATCTAAATATGTGTAATTCTGAAACAAACCAACTGCACCAAAGAAGGAAACTAGAAATTCCCTAAATTCTCATTGGTTTAAATGTTTTTTCTTTACCTCTTGAAGGCTTGCAAGGTCTCCAATACATTGCACAGTAATGTGTTGACAATGTCTCTAGGTTTCAGGGGTTTAAAACACCCTCTTTAAATCAAGTAGAATTTGGAGAATTTGTATTTGTTCCTTATGGTGTGTTTAGTTTGTTCCAAAACTGCAAACTTCTGATGATCGCACACCAAGAAGAAGTAGAATAAAGTGGTCTTTCAGGTAATGCTCAAGTCACATTTTTTCACCCCCATGCGCCATTGCAGAGAGGAAATTTCCATATCCATATCAGACTACTTCTGCTCACACACAGTCCAGCTCCGAAATGCCATGCAAATATTAACTGCACGAGAAAAACAACACAAGCACAGATGTACATTTTGACTTATGTAGGCCTCATTAGTTTGGTTAGGTGATTCCCTCCAGGTACATGGTGGAAAGCACCATAATTGCACCTATTTCACTTCCTGAATATAGCTAATAAGATAAAGTTTTATATTACATTTTTGCATATCTTATGATTTGAAAAGTACATTAATATATCATAAACATTCCTTTATATTTTACTTAATCTAGTTATGAATCATTTCATTTAATTGAAAGATCATAAATGTAGGACAATAGCAATCATAGTATCAAGGCTGATATTGACAAGCGATGAGCAATCATCACATGCTAATACCAGACAAGCAATTAACAAGCTATAACTTTTGCCTGCAAGCACTTCAAATAAGCAATTTCATTACAGCCAAAATGGTATTTCAACTGATGGATTGAACCTGAAACAAATTAAAGGACTACCTTCATGTAAAAGTTTCCCACTTGGAAAATTTGCTCCACTTGGAGCACACCTTCTGATTAAGATGGAGCTGCATTGTGAGCCATGCTGGACCAGTGGGGGAGGGGCATAACAGGTGTCTGAAACAAGGCCCCTTAAGCTTGTGTGCACTGGTGCTGCATTGTCCAGAACATCCCTGATTCAGTTACCATAAACCCTCTCTATTGGGCTTGAAGGCCTGACACAATGGGTCTATGAGGAATACATGCTCAATTCAGGTATTTGTGACTGAAAGCCACTGTCTTCTGAGTTGTGTTAAAGTCAAGGGGTCAGTTTTTTAACTCCTCAATTGATAGGATACATTTAAGGGCTGTAAATTGCAAATATACTAAAATGTGATACTTGCCCTCTAAGGGAAGGAGAGAACAGAGTCCTCCAGAACTCTGGCCTATCACAGGCAATGAATTGTAGCACTGTACAAAAAAAAACATATATGGGAGAGTGCTAAGAAATATATAAATAATTAAATGAGATAACCTATAAATCTACCTTATCCCCCTGATGGACTGTAAGGACACAGACTAGGTATGGAATATTTAATTAGCAAAAAACAAACATAGATCTATAAATATACATATCAAGAGACAATCAATATAAACACATTAGTGTAGAAATTAAAAGTCCTCCAGTGGCACCACTAGAATACAACTAAAAGGAGAGGACATATCAGGAGAGGACATATCAAGCACCTTCTGTATGTATGCTGCCTACAACTTTGGGTGATTTTAGATGTTTTAAATTGTATCAAACATATTGAGGACTTTTAATTTCTACATTAATGTGTTTATAACGATTGTCTCTTGATATGTATATTTATAGATCTATATTTGTTTTTTATTAATTAAATATTCCATACCTATTCTGTGTCCTTTTAGTCCATCATGGGGATAAGGTAGATTTATAGGTTCTCATTTAATTATTTGCATATTTCTAAGCGCTCTCCCATATATGCTTTTTTGTGTGTTGCTTGCAGACTATACACACCTGTCTTAGGATTGTAGATGCTATTTAAAGAGAACTGGTGTTGGGGGAGAGCAGATGCAGAATACCACCACCACCAGCAGGAGCACAGATCAGTTGCCTGTGTCTGCTGCTTCTGCTGCCAGTCTTCCTTCTTCAGGTCAACATTAGGGGAACTTCTGTCACATTGGTCGTCACCTCCTCCAAGCAGCAGTGAGATGTCCGTAATAGGACAGTAGCAGCAGCATGTAGAGACTAGTGGTGGTTGCGATGATGATGCTGGTGAAGCTGGGGTGGAAGAGGCATTGATGGCCTTTTTTGCAGAAAGTGAGAAGGAATGGGAGACTGGGATGAGGATGGACATCACCACTAGGGGTGGGTGAAAAGTGGGAAAAATTTCCTGCATGACTTTTTGCAAAAACTGCTTTTCACCTATGCAAAATTTTCCTCTTTTTCGCCTATTTCAACACATTATTTGCATATATTTCCTATAGGTACTACATTTTCCACTGCAATATTACTTCTTCTGAGGGCTGTAGTTTAGAAATACGTGGCTGAAAGTCAAAGTTGTGAGTCCTAGAGGAACATATGCCCTGAAAAATGTTTTAGCATGAAAACTGCATTTGTCCTTTGCCCATAACACTAACTTTCTGCTTAAGTGACACTGGCACATATTCATAGTCATCATATTCATACAATGTGGCAGATGTATACTGTAGTGGTGGTGTTGGTGGTGGGGGGGGGACTGGCACGATGTGATTTGTGTATGTATATACAGCAGTTTTTACCATTGTCATGTTTGTGTCAAATAGCTATCCTCCTTCACAGATTTTTGACATACATTACTTATTGGTCATATCAGTGGTGTATATATTATATATATATATATATATATATATATATATATATATTGGCTTTGTCTGTCATGTGTGGTTTCTGTTACCTGATACTCAGATGGTATGAGAAGTTGGTTCATTTTTAAGACTGTTAGTCTCCCAGCATTGCTGCTTGATAGCCAAGACCTGTGGTCATTGATAATGTAACCAGCTGCACTGAAAACCCGCCCAGACTCAACGCTTGCTGGAGGACAACTAAGGGTTTCCACTGCAGTATGTGTCAATGTTGGCCACACACTGCTTTGTTTGCCAGAAGTCCAAGCATGTCTTGATATTCCTTGACAGAATCCGATTCCTCAGAGAGTTGCTGCTGATCATCATGACTCCTTGTTGTGACAAACTGCTGAAGGCCCTTTGGCAGAAATTCTAAAATTTTGTTTAGAAGTGGGGGTCCAGCAAAGTGGCAAGAATGTATTCCTCATTGCTTTTAATGGGTACTATGTGAGGATCTTGTTCAAAGCATGCTAACATTTCCTTTACCAGCTGTTGCATGTCTGTGTTGTCATTCTGGTAAGAATTCTCAGCCATGCTCCTCATTTTCTTTTTTGCAATAAAAATATCAGTGGTAGAATTTCACTAATTATCACAACTAATATCCTCCCCTACTTGCATAAATCTTAAAACATCCAACCATACTCTGCTAGACTGTATCCTTTCATACTGCACAAGCAGAATCCAAGATTCAGGTGTACTAGCAAACGTGTTTAGTGATCACTACATAGTTTACTGTGTCCACAAAATAAAACCAGTCAAGTCATGTTCCAAAGTCATACTCATGAGATAATTTAGAAAATGTAATCTTCAGTCCTTCTTAAATGATTTTAGAAATTTCTTTTGGTATAGAATACACCTAATTCCTGACCTAGACTCAGCGATTGACTAAGGAAGGTCAGGTTTAGGGGGACACATCTACCCTGGGTCTCAGCTGACTTGATTCAATTATACAGTTTCAGAGATGCCTTATGGACAAAATTTAAACAAACCAGCTCCACTTATGATCACACTACATGCAGGCAATTAAGGAATTTGTGTACAAAACAAACAAAATTAGCAAAAGCACAATATTTACTCACAAATTGAACAGTAACATTTCAAAGCCAGACAACTTTTGGAAGGTTATTAACCCATTGAGTGCCAGAGGGGTACGCAGTTCATTGCTTAGCAATGTGTTACGTACTTCTCTGGCACTCAAAGGGTTAAAAACATCTACAAACCTCCTAACCATTCTCACCCATCAACTATAACCATAGACAAAGAAAAAAATACAGTGCCCCATAGCCATAGCCAATGCATTTAACAGCTACTTTGTTGAATGTGCCACCACCCTAATTACACAAAACAAAGGTAACTCAGTTCAACCATCTACAGAACAGTCACTGGTACCTGTTGCCCAGTCCAATTATGAAAATTAATTCAATCTCATGCCAGTAAATGAAAGCAAAATATATGATCACCTCCTCAACCCAAAAATGAAATCCCAATCTAGCCCTGACCAACTACCAGCTATGTTATTAAAGCTCATTGCCATGGTCACGGCCAAACCGATTGCATCTTTAATTAATGTCTCTTTGGCACCACGCTATATGCCCAAAGCCTGGAGGGTGGCTAGAGTTGTGCCTATACACAATAGTGGTGATAAAAATGTAGTATCAAACTACAGACCAATATCCCTTCTCCCCACTTTTTCTAAAATCCTAGAGAAATGCATACAAGTGCAACTATGTAAATAATACCAATAGACCAGTTTTTCACCCCTCTTCAATTAGGTTTTCAACCAAATCACTCAACAGTCATGGCCCTCCTTAAAAGTAACCAATGATATCCAGATTGGCATGAAAAATGGTGAACTCACAGGAGCCATTTTCCTAGATTTTGCCAAGGCCTTTGACACAGTAGAACGTAATATTTTTATAAGCAAACTCCAAAGCTCAGGATCGGGTAATAATTCCCATAAACTGGTGACAATCATATTTATCAGACAGAATGCAGTGTCAGTTGCTAACAATGACTCCTATGCACTCAAAGTAACAAGTGGAGTTCCTCAAGGATCCATTCTTGGCCCTCTGCTATTTCTCTTTTTATAAATGATCTGCCCAAGGTTTGCAAATCATCTTTAGTACACATGTATGCAGATGACACCAGAATCTATGCTAAAAAAGCAAACATATCACAACTTGAAGCTATATTACAACATGATTTCTGCGAGGTTGAAAGATGGATAGCAAAGAACACACTTTTCTTAAACACAGACAAAACGGTCACAATGATATTTGGCACAAAGCACAAACTGCGTAATCTCTGCAATACTCACCTACCCATTGTAACAGAGTCTAATCGTAAATTGGCCCCAGTGGACTCCTACAAATATCTTGGTATATGCCTTGACCCCAACCTCACTTTTGGTCTTCATATTGATAAATTAACCTCCAAACGTTATCCCAACATAAGTACTCTTTTCAGAAACAAATCATCTTTAAGTACCCTTGTTGCTGCCAGTCATAGACTATGGTGATGTAGTATATGCTCCAGCGCCAGAAATCCATCTTAGTAAACTTGACACTCTGTATAATTCATTATGCTGCTGTAGCCTCCAATGTAATTACACTACCCATCACTGTGATATGCTTAAAGAACTAAATTGGTTAACACTCAAATCTAGACGTGTCCTTCACCGTTCTTGTTAGTGCACAGCCACTTATGCGGAAAACTACCAGACTACCTGAGCAGTATGCTCACTCCTGCACTCCATACTAACTATAACCTTCGCTGCACTGCTAACAACTCTCTGCATATACCACAATACAAGAAAGAAGCAGGAAGATCCGCCTTCTCCTTCAGAGCTCCAAAAGTCTGGAACAATCTGCCTGAAATAATCAAATCTGTTCCCAGTCTAAAATCCTTAAAAGTAAATGCTTCTTTATATCTAAAAACAGTGTGTACCTGTATTTAATTTTACTATTTTATATGTATGTATATTTATATGTGTATGTATCCTATATAATAATTCACTAGGATGTTTGTCAGAAGCCGTCATGCACTGTAGAGACTGAGCGCGTTCGTCGAGTCTCTATTGCGTATTATTGCATCGTGTGAGTGAGACAATGCAAGAATGCATCGCGTGGAGCAAAGCAATGTGTTGCGTGCCCCTCTGGCACTCAAAGGGTTAACATTCCCCGGACCTTGGTCCATGTACACGGGCTTTTACACTAGTATATAATAACATGTAATATTTAATGTTTCTCAATTTGTATATACATGTAACCCTTTACTGAAAACTATCTAGAACATACTTGAAAATGAGAGAAATCTCAATATATTCTTCCTGGAAAATTTTTTTCTAAATAAATAAATAATTCCTGCCCCAATGTGACTCACCAGCATGGTTGCCTCCTCAAAGGATTTCAGAAGTTCACATACATCGCACATTAGTTGCCATTGGCCAAGTGACAAAGAGACTCCCTCCAAAGCCTTCAAGTTTTCCATGGTGTATTCACTAATGGCCTTATTCTGCTCATACAAACGCTCTAGCATGTACATCATGGAATTCAACCTGGTAGGGGCCTCCATTTTCAGCTGGTGATGAGGCAGGTTGTTACACCCTTGTATGAGGAAGATCAGCAAGGAAATATGTCCCCAGCTCCCTGTGCCCAGTCAGTCACATGGTATTTTGGGGTATTTGTTGTCAAACTCCTTCCTCCCTTCCTCTTCCCAGAGTGCCCCACTGACTGTCCTAATATAGAGAACAAATGTCCTACCTAAAAGATTCCCTAAACTAAATGTAAATTCCCCTATCTTCACTAGCTCAAACAACATGCTGCTCTCACAAACACATAATGGAATGGTGTGAGAGCCTGACACCTTTTTATATGACTGTAGAAAACTAGAGAAAATGTTGTCGTAGTGGAGAAAAAAGGTTCTTCCCATTGACAGGATGCACAATGATCTAGGGGGAAAAAGTGGGAAGAAGAAGGAAAACTGTATTTTTCGTGGGAAATTATTTGCCAAGTAGAAAGTGCTATTTTTCACTGATTTCAGTTTGAGGTGAAAATTTTCACCAGTCCCTAATCACCACCACCAGCAGTGAGATTTTGGAATCTGAGGAATTTGCAACTGAACTAATTCCTACTGCTGCTGAGATGCAAGGGTATCAGGATGCTGAGGAGCAAGCTAGTGTACCACAGACGAACATGAACACAGTGGGAGTTATTTTAACAAGTGATGCAGGACTATTACAGGTTCCACTTGCCAGCGGCTCAATACTCCAGGTCCTAGTTGCGTTGTTGAATTTGAGGTAGTAGCAGAAACAGCAGCAACATTATCAGCTGCCACAAACAGTGAAGGGGAATCTGGAGGACAAGACTTCCCCCTGAAGTCATGGATGTGGGACTATTTTTCTCTTGGGGCAGGCACAGTGCAGTCATCACCAATGTGCACAATTTGTGACAAGTCAGTGAGAAGAGGAGGGAACACACCTTGGCACAAGCTCCCTAATATCACACATGAAACACAGACACCATGACATTTATGTCAAACATGTTAAAGCCAAACACCCACCACAGAAATCAAGCACCTTTGTTGCTGTACTCCCTGACTCTCCAGAAAGGAGCAAGAGGTGAGGCATTGATCAAAGTGGAGGAAGAGCAGAGACTGGAAGTTCCATGATGCGTGAAACTAGCTCTGCCAATCCATCTCATTCATTGTAACCTCTCCCGCCAAATGATAACCACTCTGTTGATCTCAGGATGTGGCAGTTCATTTTCACCGACAGGGCCAAATTTGCCATTAGGCAAAGTAGGCACATGCCTACAGGCGCACGCCACCGAGGGGAGCCTGCCATTCAGATTTTTTTTTTTTTTAAATATTCTTTTTTTTTTTTCTTAAAAAACTAGCCACCTCGCTGGCTGCGCCAGCGGCACCCAGTCACATTGCCCCCCCCCCGTTGTCTATTTCCTACCTCCCCGGCAGGAAAGGTCTGTGCCTCCTTTGGCATAGTCCTGTAGATGCTGAGCTCCCTCGTCGCCTCTTTAGGAATGCAGAGCGCTGGGAGATGACATCATCTCCCAGCGCTCTGCATTCCTGAATAGGAGACCGCGAGGGAGCTCCATCAGGTACAAGACTGTGCCAAAGGAGGCACAGATGACAGATCTCCTACCAGGGAGGTAGGAAACGGACAACAGAGGGAGGTAGGAAACGGACAATGTGGGGGGGAGGCAATGTGAGGGCAACATGGAGATGGTGGGGGAAAGTTGGAGCAGAAGGGGGGTACTGTAAAGGCAACATGGAGATGGTGGGGGGCAATGTGAGGGCAATGTGGAGCTGATGGGGGCAATATGGAGCAGATGGGGAGCATTGTGAGGGCAATGTGGAGCTAATGGGGGGCAATGTGGCGATGATGGGGGCAATGTGAGGGCATTATGGAGATGATGGGGGCAACGTGGAGATTAGGAGCATTGTGGAGGTATCCAGTGCAGATGACCCACGGGGGGGTGACGCTTTAAATTTCTGTGCCTACAGGCTCCTGAGATGTAAATCCAGCCCTGTTCACCGACTGCACACTGTGTGGTGCACTGACCACACATGGCAGTGTGGTGGAGGAGAATCACAGCTAGGGCATCAAGCGGCACCTGAGGAGATTCCATCCCACAGAATATGCTAAGATGGTGGCAGGGAGGGTTCATCATTACTATTAAACTGTCAGCAAGTTGTCATGTGTCCATAGTGGGTTCTGGACAAGGGGTATAGTAACAGCGGCAGTACTTGGTTTCTGGTGTCACGGTGTTTGGATACAGTTGTGCCCCCAGATGTTATTTAACACACACACACTGTGCACATTGCAGTTGCTATTCTAATAACAGGAGGAGGGTCAGGTGGGGAAGAATTATCAGCCAGCTTCTTTTTTTCTCCACATAGCCTGGGGGCTACTTTTTGTGCTGGTATTGCCTCAGGTGCATCACTGGAGCTAGTTGTGGCAAGTGTAACCGTCATCAACTATCACCCATGTTACTGCTATTGTTGATCCCATTCCCTTTCAGCTGCCTAATCATCCTGCTGCTTAAACATCTCAGCAGCAGCAGTAGGAACAGCAGTTGCAACTCAGGACAAAATTGCAAATCAATGTTTCCTTATGGCTTGTGTCAAACAAGCTTAAAGGCATAGTAATGTCAGGCAAAAAGTGTTAGCTATATGGTAGATACAATTAAAAAAAGATTATTTGCGCTTATTCGTATCTCTCAAACCTTTATGGTTTGAGAGATATACAAAAATAAAATTCTCCGCCCTTCCCCTTTCTCATACATCAGCTGCATGGCTGATGGCATGAGATCATGGTTCTGGGACCAGACGACAGCTCTTCAGCAGTGCCGACATAGCGATACCTGAAAATAAATACTTCTTTGGAATGGTCTACAACGTGCCTGGTTTGCAAGCACACATTGTAGACCATTCCGATTAAGTATTTATTTTTAGAAATCGTAATGTCGATGCTGCTGTAGAGCTGCATCGGGTCGCATGACCAGAATCTGCTTCTGACAGCTTTACAGCTTGTCAAGCAGAAAGGGGAGCAAGCGGAGAACTTTATTTTCGTATATCTCTCAAACCATAACGGTTTGAGAGTTGCAAATAAGTACAAGTAATCTTTTTTAATTGTATCTACCATATAGCTGATACTTTTTTCCTGACATTACTATTCCTTTAAGTCTTACAAATCAATATTTCTTCAGGGCTTGTGCCTCTAATAAGTCTTAAGTCTTAAGAGATAAGATAATCTTTCTGAATACAATAGCACTGGACACTAACACCATCAATTAATAGATAGTAGTCTACAGGAAATAAATGCTCTGAACAGAACAGTTAACACATGCATTAAAAGCAAGTCTATGATTATACTTTAGGGATGTAACATAATAGTTATTTTTGTACATGTGCTAGCTGTAATATTTGAAGTTATATCAGCCTATTTGCTTTTTTAGTATTTGTGTTCCTTTCATTTGTGGACTCACAAGGTTCATGGATCATGGTGGTAGATAGCTGTAGCACCCCTGGGAACTATAATATAAGGCTGAGCAACCTGATACCCTCATCCATTCAGGACTACAGTTCACCTTGTCTGAATGGGGATAATGGGAATTGTAGTCTTGACCAGCTAGAGGACCATGGGTTGCCCAGCAATATACTAATACTAAAGTATTCCCATCTGAAAACGTGATCATTGTCTTGCAGCTAAAGGTATTATTCAAAACTACTAGGTTTAATCTCATTCACAGTTAAACAGTACAAAGTACAAAACCCTGCAGTTCATGGCATGAACTTAGTGTCTTTGTGTTGATCATTACTTTCTATTTCAAGCTTTTCTATCCTTTTTTGTGCAGGCAAGAGGTCAAAGCTTTTGCAAAAATAGTATCTGTTTTTAATCTTGTCAAAGTCAAATTCTGTTCTATAACATGATCTTTTTACAGCACTTGTCAGTCTTAAATATGTGTGATTAAGACAGATGTGTTTGAGAAGTTGATCTTTTTTATCCCTTCTCTTGTCTAAGCCTTTGAAGTATTTCAACAAATAATTAAATAGAATTGCTTCTTTGAGTTTTCTTCCATATAAGCATAAGAAAATCTGAATTTTCAGTTTGATTTTGGAAGTCAGTTTGGAAATATTCATAGGAAACTACATACATAATAAAAGGGTGCAATGGGCCACAAGAGTTGTCAACTATTCAGCCTTAGACTTTCACTTGGTAGTACTCACACCTCCTAATAATAACCTACATTTACATTAATATGGTCAGAAAATCCTAACAGTCCCTCTGAATTGTGTCTTTATGACTTTTGTTAAAGTGACCATCTTTTATCAGTCTCGGATGTTATATCCATTGAGCTGAACATGACTGATGCTGCCAGTATTATCAAAATCAATAACAGGTAACCATTTAAGTATAAGAGGGGTGCACAACAGAAAATAAGCATATGTTCCTTAAAGAGTTAAGGCTACCATGTGGCCCTGCTATGAACTGTCATGTCTGGCTACATGGACATGAAATCCAAGATTGACTAAAAATGGTATCTCTTCAATGAAAGAGCTTGGTAAAAAGCCATAGAGACCATTAGGATTTTTTTGGTGATCATAAGATAAGTTGGAGGGTTATTATGAGGTATTAATTCTCCTTTAATGAACCATTTATGTGCAATTTTACAGTTATTGTACAATATAATTTTTATTTAAATTCATTTTGCAACTTGAGATTTCATATTGAACTCAGCTGTGTGACCTTTTGCTGTTATATTGTCCTGTTGGGATTATTTTGCTTTATTCTATATCAGCTCTCATGAGCAGGGTCCTTTTGCCACGTGTCATGTGTCCATGTCTGCATGTTACTCTTGTTTGTAATTCTACTCATTTGTGCATTTCTGTAAAATATGTTGGTATCGCTGAATAAAATAGGATTTTAGTCTTACCTGTTAAATCCTTTTCTCTTAGTCCTGATGGAATACATGTACAATGGGATTGAGATCCTCTTTGGAGGGCATAACACATTCCCAAAAAAGACAGAGTCTTGTGTGCAGAGACCCCAAGCCTTTCCTCCAGCTCAATCATTGCACTGTCTCCAGTTATGATGTGATCAAAACCACACCCACAGGGAGATCATGAGAAGAAGAAGGAGGAAGATCCTGTGAGAATAAAAACTTTAAACAAGGAATCCCATGTCCAGACAGGTGAAACTAACAGAGGTCCCTTTCACTGGGTTCCATATGGACTAAGAGAAAAATATTATACAGGAAAAACTAAAATCCTATTTTCCAAAATGGAACACAGGTACCATGGGGATATACCAACAGTAGGCTCCCATAGGTTCGAAGAAAGAGAAAGGACCTCAAGCCTGTCCCCATGATACCGGAGTTCCCAAAGACTATCCAGAACTGGAACAGCTCAACAGACACTAAACTTGACCAGCGCACAAATCAAGAGCCAATGGGGCTCAAAAGAACAGCTCAACAACAGTAAGGCCCAAGAAAAAGACAGGTCCCTAGACAGGCAGAAGTACCTGAAGGACCTTCTGGCCAAAAGCTGACATCATTCGACACTTGAACATCCACATGATAGTACTTTGCAAAGGTATGCAAGGAGGCCCAAGTTGCTGCCTTGCACAACTGTTCAGCCAAGGCCCAGGAGGTCTCTACATCTAGTGGAATGCACTGTGATCTTAATGGGAACAGGTTTCTTCCTTAGTTTGCATTCCTGCCATATAGTAGACTTGATCCAAGAGGCCGTGGTAACCTTGGAAGCATCCTGACCTACCCTTGGATCCTCAGGAATGACAAGTAGGGAGTCTGTCTTATGGAAAGACTCTGTGTGGTGCACATAGAACTCAAGGTACTGCATGACATCCAGCAAGTGGAGATCCCACTCCTTATCTGATTTAGGATCAGGACATAAGGAAGGCACAACTATCTTCTGATTCATTTGGAACTGAGAAAATACCTTGGGAATAAAAACCTGAGACGTTCAAAGAACTGACTTGTCCTTGTGAAAAAAAGACAAGACCTACAACTCAGCAACGCTGCATACTGAAACCACTGCCAGAAGAAAGGCCATATCAACTGACACATAGGGGTTCAAAGGGCGACCTCTGCAGAACATCCAAAACCAAATTAAGGTCACACAAAGGAGTGGGAGCCTTGAAGGCAAGGAAAGCATGAAAGTTCCCTTGAACTTGAACATCTGGAATAGTAGCATTACATCTCTGAAAAAATACAGAAAAAGCTGAAAATTGAACTTTCACACAATCCTGGAGAAGATAGCACCACGGGATTGTTAAACTCCTGTGAAGACAGGTCCCTGTCCACACACCAAGAAAGAAAAATAGACCAAACCCAATGGTAGGCCTTAGAGGAAACAAGCTTCCTAACCAGAATCATAGTAGAAATTACCTCAGCGGAGAATCCATTCTTCCACAGGATGTGGGCTTCAACAGCCTTACCATCAAATTCAACTTTTCCACAGCCTCTTTCCAAAGGTAGCCCTGGAGAAAGAGGTCTGGCCTGGGAGGAAGTGGGAGTGGATCCTGAATGGAAAGACTCACCAGGTCCGCAAACCACGGTCCAGGTCCAATAAGGAATCACAGTCTCGACGTCCATCCTGGTCTTCTCAAACACCCTGGAAATGAGACGAATCAGAAGAAAAACGTAAACAAGTTGGAAGTTCCACGGAATTCACATTGCATCTATGGCAAAGGCCAGAGAATCCCCACTCCAGGAGTAGAAGGCCGGAACATTCCTGTTGTCCCTTGTGGCCATCAGGTCAATCATTGGCAGTCCCCACTGTAGCACAATCTGGTGGAACACTTCTGGATTAAGTTCCCACTCTCCTGGATCTATGTCTTGGAGACCTAGAAAGTCTGCAAACACATTTTGTACCCCTGGAATGGGAACTGTGGATATGGAATGTGATATGCAGACCAGTAAGTGGGCTTCTGCAAAACCTAGAATGTACCTCACCTCGAACCAGTCAGAGACACTTTGAGTGCAACCCTGAGGGTTAATGTAAGACATGGCCTTGACTTTGTCTAACTGGATGACCCTTCAACTGAGAGGTCCATTACACAAGATCCAGACGCATCTCACTGAGTTCCAGGCCATTGATGGACTGAAGAGGCTCCTCCACAATCCACGTGCCCTGGATTCCCAGGTGACATAGAACGGCACCCCAGCCACTCAGGCTGACATCTGTCATGACCAGATTCCATTCTGGAATACAAAAGACTTCCCCTGTTCCTGGTTGCGCCATAGCAACCACCACTGCAGGTTCTGTTTGGATTCCAGGGAGAGGGAGATCTGCTGATCCAGTAGAGCCAAATTCCTGTACCAATTCTGAATGGCATGCCTCTTAAGCTCCCTGGTGTGCACCTGAGAGTAAGGCACGACCTCTAGACCAGAACTCTCATGTACTCCCTGACCGTGGCCAAAGGCCACTCCAGGGCCTGGGATACATTCTGCATAATCTGTAGGATCCCTAGGAAGGTGTAGAACCTCATGCCTAGGAGATACTGAAGATGGCTTCACCCACCCATGGTGGACCAGGAGTCAATCACATTCTTGGATGTGCTCTGCCAAAGGTTCCTCTGAAGGAGCCTTGATCAAAGGTTATCCAGACAAGGAGTCATGGAAATTAACAGCGTGTGAATGAAGGCTGCTAAGACCCCCATAACTCTGGTAAACACCTGAGGTGGCAAAGCCAGACCAAATGGTAGAACAATCAACTGGTAATGCTCTGAGCCTAAGGCAAAACACAGATAGTGTTGGCTGTCTGGATGGATTAGAATGTGCAGGTGCCCATCCTGATGGCCCAGACATGCCAGATACTCCCATGGGCATATCACTGAGATGACAGAATGCAAGAATTCCATATTGATGGGTACAGTCTCCACATACTTGTGACATTTGAGGTCCAAATGAGATTTGAATAAAAACCTGAACCAGGAACCTGTTTTCAAGCAGCTAATTCACTGCTTCTCGGAACAGCCTTAATATGGTTGAAACTGTTGGAACTCTGGACAAACAGAAATAAAAAGTAGGAAGGGATCTGAAATCTATTCTGTACCCTTCTGAGATTACCAGCAAAACTCACTGGTCAGTGATTGAGGATGCCCAGGCATCCCGAAACAGGCAAAAACTCCCTCTATCTGGAACCTGCGGACCAGGATTGCGAGAGTCATGTGGAAGCTGGCTGCAACTACTGACTGGGCTTGGCGGAGGGGCACACGTGGGAGGCCTGTGAAGTTTGTGGCATCCATTTGGCAGGGACAAAAAAATGTAGTTTCCTAGCCATAGTTGGACATTTGTTGGGCATCTGCTCCCTGTAGCATTGCAAATAATCTGCTTCAACTCAGGCCCAAACAGAGACATGTCCTCAAAGGGTAAGGAAATTAGTGACTTCTTGGAAAATTGGTCCACAGACCAAATCTTAAGCTACTACAAGATTCTGGCCTTAATTCAATAACCTGCAATGCTAAAATAAAACAGCAGGGGCATTTTTCAAGCATGGAAAGCGATTCAATTACCTGTGATATGAAAAAATGCAGGAAAAAAAACCCTGTCATCCTCTAAAGTGAGAGGTGTTTCAGCCAATTCAAAATAAAAAAGAAATACCACTAGATGCAATTAATTTGCATGTGTTAGCCCTTAAGATTCAATAAGATGCTCATTTTAATTTCTAGGGTCCCTTAACGGATCTCCAAACAGCTGACACAGGAATTGAATTGAACAAAACAGTGTAAAAAAAAACATTGGATGCATTGATCTGGGACCCTAAACACCATAGCACTCCAAACTGTGTCCAAACTTAGTAGAATTAACCCTATGAGTGCCAGTGGTGTATGCTTACCCCACTGTCACTCATAGGATTAACCTGGAAAAAGTAACAAAGCAACAACACCTGCAAAGTAACACTTTCCATTAATCCTGATGTCCAATGAAGTCTCAGCACCCTGGTCATCTACTGTATGTATGTATGTATGTATGTATATCTTTATTTATATGACGCCACACAGTATATGCAGCACCTTACAATAGAAGTAAGTTACATTAAATAAGAGGGGATAAAATAAGTGCCACATTCATAGAAACATTAGGAGAGAGGTCCCTGCCCCAAGGAGCTTACAGTCTTACATCTTACATCTTCTTTCTTCTCTCTTCTTATTTTCTCTTCTTTTTTCTCTTTCTTTTCTTCTATCTTCCTTCTTTTTTTCATTAAACCTGTAATAAAGAGAGAAAGCCATAAACAAATGTTCCTTAAAAAGAACCCACACATCTCTGCATTGTTTAACCCCTTGAGTGCCCAAGGGGTATGCAACACATTGCATAGCAATGTGTTGCATACCTCTCTGGGACAATAATATAAAGTTCCCAATATTAGTGCCCATTCATTATGTGTATATATATATATATATATATATATATAAACATAATTTTGCATATCTGCAAAATATTACCCAATAAAAATAAATGTTACTTTTCTCCACTATTGTTGGCAGTGGTGAAATGCAGCAGGTGCACCCCCCCCCTCCAGTACCACACGGGCCAATGCCAGTTCCATTGTGAGGGAATTTGAACAGACACTGCCTTTATATATGGACAGTCTCTATTCAAATTCTCTCACAGCCATTGACCTGTATCCATTTTTGTTCTACCGGCTGATTTAGGTTAGGTTATTGAATTGAGCCCTCTGTCTTTTTTGAGAATGGGTTCTGCCCTCCAGAGAGGATCTCAACCCTATGGTACCTGTCCATAGGCAATTTCTTAAGTCATTTAAGAAAGACTGGAGATTAAATTTTCTAAATGATCTAGTAATTATGACTTTGGGGCATGATTTGATTGTGCATAAATGTTTCCAGAACGAGGTGATATCGGAAACAATGGCATTTGTTTTACATTTCTGCCCCTTCAAATGTATGGAACTCTGTGAAAACCATGGAATTGTCAACTGCATTCAATAGCTAGAGCTCTTAGAAGTCAAATGACATCCCATTGGTATGAGTTGACCTACCTTAGGGGGTGCTAGAAGTAGAAAACTACACCTACTACAAACTCTAATGTTTCTAACATTTTCTCAAACCTGACTTGCCTGTATGAAAATGGCTATAACACCTTCAGAAGTGAAGAAAAGTTAGATAAACAATACAATTTTGGAAAGAAGATAACCTGCCGCATTGCATGAGGGGTCACTTGCCTTTTTACCCCTAAGTCAGTGTGCACAACTATTTCCAGAATGTGGTGCTACAGGAAAAAAAAGCATGTCACCGATGACGTTGGGAGGCTTCCCTCGGTCCAGCCCACTCCTACCCGGAAGTTCGGGTAGGAAAGAGGGGGAAGGAGAAGCTCTGCTTCTCCTTCTTACATATTGATCTCCCAGCACGATCTGCTGGGAGAGTAATAACTGGGGAGGCGTGAGGAGTGATCCTCATGCCCCCACCAAGAGTGCCAGGCTGCATTTCAGCTGAAATGCGGCCACTGCAAGCTGGTTATACCGGCTTATGAAGTGGCTGCATTTTAGCTGTACAATGTAGGAGCATGGCACAGCAGGTACAGCTGTGATAAGTTTGATGTCTTTAACAATGAACAGAATTTTTTATTCCTGGAATCTAGCCAATAGATATTAAAGTTTCCAAGAACCAACAGTCTGCATTGAACCCCCCTCCCCGTGGCACACACAGGGTTAAATTTTTTAATTTATTTTTTTTTAATTATAGACCTCATTGAGGGTCATCAGGACCCACCTGATCCCCCCAATGAGGTCTTAGTCAAAAAATATATGCCCACAAAAGAAGTGAGTGCCACAGGGGTCTCCGGCGCATTACAAAGCAATGCATTGGATCATTGTGGCACTCAGAGGGTTAATTTTTTTATCATTACTTTGTAATCAGAGCTTGTTGGGGGGCCATCAAGACCACTTCTGATGGGCCCCCCCAACAATCTCTGATTACAAAGTAATGATAAAAGCCCTGTGTGTGCCACAGGAGGGGAGGGGTCTGCATTGGACCCCCCTGAGGCACACACAGGGTTAATTTCTTATTTATTTAATTTTTTTTTTATTATATACCTCATTGAGGGGCATCAGAACCCCTTCTGATCCCCCCAATGAGGCCTTAGCAAAAATAAAAATTGTAGAAATAAGTGTCCCTGTGAGTGCCACAGGGGTCTCCAGCGCATTGCAAAGCAATGCATTGGACCCTTGTGGCACTCAGAGGGTTATTTTTTTTTATCATTACTTTGTAATCAGAGCTTGTTGGGGGGCCATCAGAACCACTCATGATGCCCCCCAACAACCTTTGATTACAAAGTAATAATAAAAGCCCTGTGTGTGCCACAGGAGGGGGTGCATTGGATCCCCCTGTGGCACACACAGGGTTACATTTTTTTTTTTCTTTTTAATTATAGACCTCATTGAGGGGCATCAGGACCCCACCCCCATCCCCCTAATGAGGTCTTTTAAAAAAAAAATGTCCCCAAAAGAAGTGACCCTGTGAGTGCCACAGGGGTCTCCTGAACATAGCAAAGCAATGTGCTTGGGACTCCTGCGGCACTCACAGGGTTACTTTTGCTGTCCTTTTTTATTTTTTTTGTTTAATCAGACCTCGTGGGGGACATCAGGACCCTTCCTGGTGTCCCCTCAGTTAATGATCTCCCAGCCGATTGGCTGGGATATCAATATGACAACCGCAGAAGAGCAAAAGCTCTCCTGCCCTTCTTTCCTAAAGTCATTGGTGACCATGTCACCGATGACGTTGGGAGGCTTCCCTCGGTCCCCACTCCTACCCGGAAGTTCGGGTAGGAAAGAGGGGGAAGGAGAAGCTCTGCTTCTCCTTCTTACATATTGATCTCCCAGCACGATCGGCTGGGAGAGTAATAACTGGGGAGGCATGAGGAGTGATCCTCATGCCCCCCCAAGAGTGCCAGGCTGCATTTCAGCTGAAATGCGGCCACTGCAAGCCGGTTATACTGGCTTATGAAGTGGCTGCATTTTAGCTGTACAATGTACGAGCGTGGCACAGCAGGTACAGCTGTGATAAGTTTGATGTCTTTAACAATGAACAGAATTTTTTATTCCTGGAGTCTAGCCAATAGATATTAAAGTTTCCAAGAACCAACAGTTTACTTTTCTTATTATGGGTGGCAATCTGATTGAGTTGGTGGGTTATGTTTGTAAGCGACTGTGTTGGCATATTTGGAGCCCTGCATATGCCAACAATTATGATTTGTTTAGAGAAAGGAAGAATAATTTTTCCTGCAATGTATTCATATGAGTCAGAGTTATAAGAGTCATTTAAAAGTGTAAAGTTTATAGACTCTTGGGTGTATATGATTATGCTTCCTCCTCGCTTTTCTCAGTCCTCCCTAAAACACGAGTATCCTTTAATCACAACAACAGTTTGTGTGTATTTTAGGGCTTAGCTAGGATTCAATGAGTATGAGAATTTTTGTCTTGTGCACATAATATCACTCTTTTCGTTGTCAGACTTTTATTTGGAGACAAAATCGCAAATTCTCTGTAAAAGAAAAGCAGAGGAATTCTGGGGCAAACCGTTTGCACTATAGGGGAAAATGAAAAATTCTAAAAATGACCATTGTGTTTAATGGGGATTTTAACACCTTGAATGCTAGAAATGACTCCAAAGCATTACTTCACAAAATGGCAAATTCTCTGTAAAAGGTCTTGAACTGTTGTACCACAGTGCGATCTACCTGTTGGAATACCACAAATGCAATATACAGACTGTAAGGAACGTTCAACAAGAAGCACAGTTATTTACTGTACCTCAAATCTTTGTTACTTGCTGCCTATTTGACATTATCTAAAAAAGCTGCCAAACTGTACTTGTTTAACATGAAGTGGAGTGACTTTCTGCACCTCAGATCTTTACTTGTTGCCTATGTGACATTATCTAAAAAAACTGCGCAACAAGCCTTAATTTTCTCAGCTGTTGTTCTCCCAAATATGCAATAAAATGAGCACTAAAGCAGCCTGTTTATCAAACAATAAAAAGGAAACAACTGTATCAGATATTAAGCCAGTGCCTGATTAGTTTGGCAAACATGTTTCCTAATTTAATAAGATATTAAAATACATTTTTAATGTACCAGTGGTTCCCATTTCTCTGAGGGAAAGCGTCTTCTTGTTATTGTTTAATTGACTGACTCTGTTATATGCTGTTTTCAGAGACTGGGCCTTATGTAGAAAGGCAAAGTGGAGAAATTATGGGGCAAACTAATTTCACTTTAGGGGACAAATGGACATTTCCAAAAATTCCCAATGATTTAAATGGAGCGTTTACCCTCTTCATTATTAAGTAGGTCTCCAAAGCATTCCTTTGCAATGGGTTAGAGACCTCTCTAGCAGTCAAGGAGGTAAAAACCCTGTTTAAACTAATAGCAGTTTTTTTATTTGTGCCCTAGAGGAGATTGGCAAAGGAAGTGTAACTGGAGTTTATTTTGGGAGTTTTGACTGTAGGCAATTTGTTGTCTGTGTGTGTGTGGGGTGGCGAAAACTTTTACCTCAAACCAAAATTGGCAAATTATGGTACTTTCTGCTGGCCAAAAATTTCCCACAAAAAGTGCAATTTTCCTGCTTTTTTCATCTAGATCATTGCATTGAAATCAATGGGTAGAAATCAATTTTCCCCACCATGAAAGCTTTCTCTACTTTTCTACAGCCATAAACAAGGGTGTCAGGCTCTCACAGCTTGTCATTCTGTGTTTGTGAGAGGAGCACATTTTTGAGCTACAGAAGATAGGTAAATAAAGGGGGACTGAAGTTTGTTTAGGGAGTCCTTTAGGTAGGACATTTGTTCTCTGCATTAGGGGAGTCTGGGGGCACTGTGGGGGAGTAGAAGGGAGGAAGGAGGTTGACTCCAAATACCACAAAATTTGGTGTAACACAGGCAGCTGGGGTCCAAATTACTTGCTGATTTTGCTTTTATTGTCTCTGTGCTTGGGAAGTCTGGGGAAAGACGTTGGTGATTTTGTTTTTTAGTTTTTTATATATATATATATATATATATATATATATATATATATATAAACACAAAAGGAGATTGGAGGCACTCACTCTTCAAACAATCAATTGCTCTGGTGCACAATCCTCATAAAAGTAAATGCATAGAGATAAAGAGAGAGGCAGCACCAGTGGGATTTAGTTAAATATTTATTATAGGCAAAAAAAAATCTAAGATCAAGAGTTGATAAAGGTCCTGTTTAGGGACCGATACGTTGACCGATCTTAGATTTTTTTTTTGCCTATAATAAATATTTAACTAAGTCCCACTGGTGCTGCCTCTGTCTCTCTCTCTCTCTCTCTCTCTCTCTCTATATATATATATATATATATATATATATATATATATATTTTTTTTTTTTTTTTTTTTTGACTGATAAGATAGTGTGGACAACTTAAAAAAATTAATTAATTAAAGAATGAATACATAAATAATTAAATATATTAGGTGACAGACAGCTGACTGGGAGCCTGATGTGAGCTCTGTGACTGAGGTAGACTTGATAAACAGCAGGCGACATTGAAAATTCTTCTGAGGGCCAAAGCAAGACGTCACACTCCATCAGTTGTGTACTGTAGAGAGTAAAAACACACAGTAGTTGAGTAATGCTGAGCAAATGCACAAGTGGGAGGGGAAATTTGGAGCAGTTAAGGGATGTGGGAGTAAAGTGGTAGTCCAAAAACTGACTACAACAATGGTTGCTGTAGCATGTGCAATAAATAATGATCCCTCTCCTCCCGGGGTGGATGCAGTTTTGTGAAGGTCCCACTAATCACACCACACCAGTCCTCCACCACCACTACCATGCACACCAGCCACATTGTAGGTTGAACGTTATTTTTTTATCACTTGTCATCATCATGAATATGTGCCAGTGTCACTTAAGCAGTGTTAGTGTTCTGGGCAAAGGACAATGCAATCTGCAGGTTCACTATAGAAACTTTGCCTTTTATTTGGTGACCAAGAAAACAGAGCATTCATAATGTTGCATGGTTCAAAAGAGCGACATCGGAAACTCGTCTGCATGAAAATGGCAAGATTCTGATATTGCAGGTTTAAGTGGCCGTGGTTTATAATTCTGTGTCTGTCCTTTTTATTTCTTTGCTGACTTCCCATCTCTTCCTGTTGGTGCGGTCTCCCCGTGCTGAGCAGGACACAATTTGAAAGGTTGTAAATGTATCTCCTAAATCAGCATAATTTAGAATACCAGTAAGTGTAAGCCAAGAACGTCTGTGAATTATGGGCGTTGTAGTCAGACACAGGGCTTTTAACTATACATCACAGCCACTTAAGTCTGCATTATCAGAATACCACAGTTTTCATGCATGTGAGATTCTGATGTCGCTCTTTTGAACCATGCAATATTATGAATGCTCTGTTTTCTTAGTCACCAAATAAAAGGAGACATTTCAATAGGATACCCACTCTTCAAGCTAACACATTTTTCAAGGTATGTGTTGCTGTAGGCAAGGCCGGATTTACATCTCAGGAGCCTGTAGGCACAGAAATCTGAAGCGCCCCCCCATTTGCCATCTCCACTGGACACCTCCACAATGCTCCAAATCTCCACATTACCCCCCATATCCATATAGCCGTCACATTGTCCCCCATCAGCTCCATATTGCCATCAGTTCCAGCTTATCCCCCATCTGCTCCATATGGCGCTCACATTACCCCATCAGCTCCAACTTGCCCCCGTCATCTACAACTTGCCCCATCAGCTCCAGCTTGCCCTCACGTTACCCCCATCAGCTCCACATTGCCACTATATCAGCTCCAACTTGCCCTCACATTGCCATCAGCTCCACATTGCCCACATCATCTCCACATTGCCCCCACTTGCCTCCAGCATACATTTCCTACCTCCTTGGTGGTCCAGCAGCAGATGTCTGTGCCTCCTTCTGTAGCTGCTGTTGCTCCCACACGGTCTCTTTAGGAATGCAGAGGGCTGGGAGATGATGTAATCTCCCAGCGCTCTGCATTAGAGCCAACGAGGGAGCAACAGCAGCTACAGGTCTGTGCCTTCTGTCTGAGCCGAGGAAGGCACGGACCTTACCATGTGGTGGGCGGGTTGTTACTGTGCACAGTGCACAGTGCGCAGAGCTGTGAACAAATATATATATATTTTTTTTTATTTCAATGACAGGCGTCCCTCTGTGGGGTACGCCTGTAGGCAGAAGCCTACTCTGCCTTATGGCAAATCCGGCCCTGGCTGTAGGACTCTTTAACTTAAACTTCCAGCTGCTTATTTATCCATGACAGCCCTCAGAAGAAGTAATATTGTGTTGGGAAATGTTGCACCATAGGAAACATAGGTGAAAAATATGTTGGAATAGGAGACGCATTTGCTAGAGTAGGAGAAGAGGAGGAAATGTTTCATTGAAGAAAAGAAGAAGAATGTGTTGAATAGGAGACATATGTGTTAGAATAGAATAAAAATGTGTTAGAATAGCCAAAAAATTTGCTGGAATAGGTGAAAATGAGGACACTTTTGCAAAAAGTCATGCAGGGAATTTTTCTCACTTTTCGCCAACCCCTACTTACAAGAATTCTTCAGGGTAAATTTTAAATTTAGATAGGGATGGTAATATGTATTAGATAGAATCAGTGGTGGCTCTAGGTTTTTGAGAGCCCTAACCAAAAAATTGACATGCCCCCCACTTTATTCCCCCAACTGTGTTTCTAATAAGACATTGTTATCTGAAAACATTTGTTAGTAGACCTAAGACAAGGTAAGCCACCACAAATATTATGCAATGAATGATATTATGGTTTTGATAATTATGTTCCTGTTGAGCCATCTGTGCATCAGATTTCACAAGGTCATGCCCATGGGTAGTGGTGGAATTGGGACCAGAATCACCATCCCCTTAAACTGTAGAGGTGCAACCAGCACCATCAGTGATATAGGACAGGTGGTGGTGATTTCAACTAGCCTTTGTGTTGAGGCAGCAACAGCATTACAATAAGCTACCATCACTTCAGGTTCATCCGGTAAAATGTCCAGTCACCACAATCCTTTTCCACCTGAATCATGGGTATGGATCAGACCTTGGTTCATTTGTTCTAACTGAATAAATACAAAATAACACCTTAAGGTTCATGTGTGCTTAAGCAGCTCCCAGCCAGTCAGCTTCTAGCAGATTTTGTCATCCACCAGCTAGTAGCTAGTAGCTGTTTGGCTGGGAGGTGCATAAGGACACATCCCAGCCAAATGGAGGATGGCATTCATTTTGAACAGAGACTGGCCACAGAAAAAGCAAATCTCTGTTCAAAATTCCCTCATTGGAACCTGGACAATGACCCGGTATGTATACAGGGAGTGGATCTATGATCATATGCATGCCTGCCGCCACCAGCAGAGCCAGCATCAGCGGATATGTCATTAATATTTGGAACCTTTTGTATCATCACCAAAAAATAATTACTTATTTTTTTGACAAATGAACTGACATCATCTTACTTTGGAGAGCTATGCCACACTTCTTTTAACCCTTTGAGCTCCGGAATGTTACCCCTCGGCGCTCAAGGAGTTAACTGTGGCATCTCTTGGAGGCATTATTTTATTTTCAAATGAACTCTAATTTGATTTTTTTAAAACAGATTTTACTGAAGAAAGAAGAGAAGAAAGAAGACTAAATAGTGAAGTTTGAAAAAGAAAATGTACAGTCGCTGACCAAGGTACTGAAGACCTCTCTGGATATCAAGATTACAGGTCAGTTTTTATTTTCAGGTTAACTGTAGTGAGATTAACCCTGTGAGTGCCAGTGCATTGCATTGCATAACTCACTGGCACTCATATGGTTAATCTTCGTTTGTTATTATGCACAAGTGTGTGTTGGAAACCACTTTTCTAACACACAGTTTTGACGCCATAAAAAGTGGATTCCTTAATGTCAGTTGAAGCCACCTAGTGCAATAAGATATCACATTCAGCTAGTTTTACAGTGTCCAATGGGTGAAAATTATGTACCTGTTGGATATTTGTATGCGGCGGTGGTTTGACTGCACAGTTGATAGAATACCGACATGTGCTTTCAAATCCACTACCACCAGTTATTTATTTAAAAGTGGGTCATAGTATCAAGCCCCAGGTCTTTGCACAGTTCTTCAGTGCTCATCTGAGGCATCAATGCTATACTCAAGAATAGCTCCAGCTGAGGAGAGTTAAACCATTTTGTGTTTGTAAAGGCATTTCCATAAATCACAGTAGAATCTTAATGCAAGATATTTACATCTGAAGAAGTCATTTTCCCTTAAATCTTACTGAGGGCTTTATCCCTTTGAGTGCCAGAGGGGTATTCCCAGGCATTGGCAATGCCTGGGATATCCCTGTGGCACTCAATAGGTTAAGGGATTCCTAGAAACAGTCAACAGGTTTTCCTTCACTTCACATTTTAAGGAAAGGATGGAGAGTATGAAGGAGAAGAGAACACATCTGGCTAGCCAGTACTGCTTACTTTGCCTATATCCACAAATAAATTAAAGTTAATATGTTTAAAACAGTATTAATTAAAAAAAATACTAACATAAAGGGGATTTTGAAGTTTTTTTTCCAAATAAAGTATCTATTAAAAAAGTGATCGTTCCACTTGCTATGTTATCTTTTTTTGTTATGTCCTGCAATGCTTGTGCTGTTTCTACTATGCCTGCTAACCCCTTAAATGGTACAAATACTTTGCAATGCAGAGTGTTCGTTTGCCTGGTCTGGTTTCCTTGGTTATCATTTAATAATCCTAGTAAACTTATACCCAGTTTCAGTAACAGTTTTATATCCTTATTTGGGGGTATGTGTATAAAGACTAAAGAGACTCATTAACCCTTTGAATGCCAGAGGGGTATGTAACACATTGATCCAACATTGTTCCAACAGTGATTCAAGTTCCTTTGTAACTGACTGATAGAATAATCTGCACACTGACACCCAAGAGATAGACAAGTACAACTGACACAGAAAGAGGGACCAGGAAATTAACTGAGGTCTGTCCTTACTGTGTACTTTAAGAATTAAGACTGCAGTGACACTGGGAGAGAGAGACAGCAGCAGATGAAATCCTCTTGACACTAGCTACAGGCAAAGAGGAGCAGAAGCAGTTGCCCAGGGAGTGTGTTTTTTGTAGAAAGTCACACACAGGGACAGTTAATAAAAAAAATTAAAAGCATTTAAAAACATAAAAAATATTTTAACTTAAAGGTGACAGACTTTGTAAAGTGCAAGGCACAATATATATTTTTTTAGTTTTTATTAACAAGACGGTCCAGCATTTTTACATACATCCAATACAGGTACAAAGTAGCCAAGTATCGGGATATTAACCAACAATATGAACAATCAGATAGTATTAAAACATACATATCCATTGCTAGACCACTTTGTGTTTATAATGATAATAGAAACAATCCAAAACCCTCAGAAACAATTTAACCACCCAGACCCAGTCCCTCTCTCTCCTGCACACAGCACACTGACCCCCCCCCCCCCCACACACACACACACAGGGACACAACCCTGGGCACCACCACCCCAACCAGTACATCAGAGCCAGATCAAAAGAAACAAAATAGACCCAGCACCACTCAAGCAGACATTATCATTCATCTCAGAGCCCACAGACCACCAAGCCTGCCATTTCTCCCAAATACTGTCAAACTTCTTTGGGGATCCCCTATGTAGATATACAAGTCTGTAGTGTGATATATGACCTGGAAATGGATATAGAAAGCAAAATATCAATATTTGGTTTAGACTTCAGCAAAGGAAGGGATTTTTTTTTTTTACTGTAAGGTATATTAAACTGTGGAATTCCTTGCCCACGGAAGTAGCTATGGCAGATACAATAGATACATCTAAGAGAAGATTAGATACATTTCTTTCAAAAGGGAACATACAGGGTTATACTGTATATTAGTAGGCAAATCAGGAAGGTCGGATAAAGACTAACTTATTGGGTAGCAGGAAAGCTATACAGTTCTCATGTCACGAGGGTATGAGGCAAAGGTTGAACTTGATGGACTTGTGTCTTTATTGAACCTAATTTACTATATTACTATGTCACTATGTATATTCTGTGTCACTAAATGTATCCATGCTTTATGTATTGTATTGTATCTTTTCTATCCTCTCTTTGTTCTTTTTGATGTGATACAATTATATTGTTATCAACACTACATCAGGAGTCAGTACTGTAATTGTAAAACCACCTTTATTGAGGAGTAATAAATACAGATAATAAAATAATAGCAAGTGCAGAGTGTACCGAAGAAGCTAGCAATTCCTACCAGAAATAGGATAGAGACTAGGCAGGTGCCAATGGTAGTCTCAGAATGGCTAGTACAGTCACCAGTGCAAAGCTGCAGAGTTCTCCCAAGGGCAAGGAAATAGGGAGACTTGTACTGGCTTATGCCTGCAGTCAGTATAGTAGGTAGAGACCCCTCGGGCATGAAACTGAGTGGAAGGTCGACCAGAGCTGAAAGTCAAGGTAGAGCGTTATGTAAGACTAGCCAGGGGTCACAACCAGAGAGGGAAGTCTGCCAGAGCCACAGGTCTGCACCAGATTGGGTGTCTGCTAAGCCAAAGGGTAATGCAGGAAAAGTAGTCAGACAGAGTCACAGGTCAGCACCAGGATGGATGGTCAGGCAAGCCTAGGTCACACACGAGTGGGTAGTCAGCCAGAGCCACAGGTCAGCACCAGACTGGGTGTCTGCTAAACCAAGGGTAATGCAGGAAGAGTAGTCAGACAGAGCCACAGGTCAACAGCAGGATGGATGGTCAAACAAGCCTAGGTCATACACGGAGCGCTCAAAGAAAACAAAAAACTGCAACAGACACCAACGTAAGGGTGGCTGGACAAACAGTCCATCGCCTTTTTAACCTCCTCCAGGAAGTAGCAGGGAGGAGTCTTAAGTTGGCCAAAGTCTTAAGAGGTACTTGCGTTATACTCACAGATGTGCACCTGCAAGTGATGCCACGGACTGTGGAGATTCGCCACCTCCAGCGACATACTGCACTAATGCATCATTTGGGGAAAGGACAAGGCCAGCCGTGGGATACACAAGATGCTGCCAGGCCGCAGGCTCGGAGAGACATGGGTAGTAATGCCATAGCACCACTCCCACTGCTAGTACCCCAGCAAAGCCCAGCCAGACAACGCTGGACCTAGGGTAGGTGCTTTGACATATATGACCTGTAATAAGATATCTATTCCTCGCTAATAGATTTTGGATATTTATGTATTGGAGCCCTGTCCATCATCCATTTCATAGCCACTACCTTTCTTGCCATAACAAGTAGTTCACAGATTAAAGCTCTATCACATCAGGTAAGATAGATAAAGGTCCCCCGAGCACTGAGAATATTGTCTCCATTAAATCCTTCCAGAACCCCTGCAGACTTGGACATTCCCAAATCATATGAATAACTGTTCCCTTAGTCCCTTCACATCTTGATCAGGCATCGCCCTGTGTATTCCCCATTTTACAGAGTCTAACTGACGTATAGTAGGATCTATACAGAATTTATAGTTTTATCAGCTGATGCCTGGTCATAGTGGCAACCTGCAATGGGCTTGCCCTAGCCATGCCCCATTCCCAATCCTCCAAGGGGCCAATGTAACTCAGTCACCTGTTCCTCACAGAACTGTCTTTCTCCTCCATTTCCATCTCTAGCCACCTATATATATAAATGAGAGTGTTTCTTCTGGTTTCTTAAGAAGCAGTTTGGAGAACAAGGAAAATGAAGAAATATCAGGTTTGTGCCAAACACCCACTACACCCAGAGAGCATGTCTGAGACATAGCTATGCATAAAACAAGGTATTCAGAATTTGATATTCCAGGTATAACTGTTCAGATAATTTAAGAGTATTATCTCAATATAGCTGACCTATGTTTAATCATAGGATGGCATGTCATAGTTTTCTCTATTTGTTTAAAGTACCATTTTGGTATACGAATTGGGGTATTCTGAAAAATATACAGAAATTTAGGAAGGCAGATCATTTTCACAAGATTAGCTCTGCCCACCAAATTTAACAGGAACTGAATTCAGGAGGATAATTTTTCTTGAAAATAACTTTTAACCTGTGTTAGATTGAAGTCTAAAAGACCCTCAGTGAAGCCATTAGCTTAACATCCAGATAATCACACTCTTCATTGCATCTCATTGGGGGGGTACTCTAGAGGTAGATCCTGGGTTAGTTTATCAATGGGAACCAATGAGAACTAGGACCAACTGATCCGTAGACCCAAAAAGGAGCAAAGAGTTCTACTATATGTAACATTATGAGGATGGATGATGAGTCTCACAGAAACATTAATATGTCGTCAGCTTAGAGAGCTATCTTTTCTTCTCTGTATCCCACCCAAAATCCCTGAGGAAAGTGGCTCTATCGCTAGGGTGAACATGCCAGGGAGACAAGGGATACCCCTGTCTCATCCCCTTATTCAAGGGAAAGTCTGCAGAGCACAACTCGCTGTCATCTCTCTGGTTTTGGGAGCACTGTAGAGAATCTGAATCCATTTAATAAAGGATGGACTGAATTCATATCACTGAAGTAAACCTCAGAGATACCACCAATCAATTGAATCAAATGCCTTAGAGGAGTCTAGGGAAGCAATGATCCAATTACCAGAGTTGTCATGAGTGATTTGCGAATGTGTATACAGCTGTCTGAGGTTATGGGGGGTAGACTTGCCCGGTATAAATCCCGCCTGGTCTCCACGTACCAGTGTTGTTATTACTGAATTTAGCCTATGGGCAATCACAGTATCTAAGGTCTTTTCCTGGTCTGGGTAATATTATGATCGAGGTGCATGTAAGAGAATCTGGAAGATCAATCTCATCCATCACAATGTAAGAAGTATTCCACAGATGGGAGCCAAGACTATCAACGAACATTTGATACCATTCAGATGGATGTCCATCCCTACCCGAAGCCTTACAAGCACACAAGCCTCGAATGGCCTCCATAACTTCTCTCAGAAGGATTGGAGCATCCAACATACTTTTATTTTCTTCTGTCAGCTGAGGTATTTCGCAGCTCAGAAGAAATTCAGCAATCTAAGTATCAGTCCTAGTGGACATAGTTTCATACAGGGGGGTGTAGAAGGTAGTAAACTGTTCATTGATTTCCCATGGACCCACAACAAGAACATTTTGCTCAATAAATACTGAGGCAATAGCCGGTACCTCAATCCTGACTAACTAAGCCAGTAGCCTGTCCACCTTATCACCATTTTCAAACATATTTATTTTTTTATAAAATACGCTTTGCCCATTCAATTAAGACATTTTCATTGCCAGGCGCATGGCTTTGAGGTTAAAAGTCACCCATTGCAATATGATGTTTTTCAGCCTATTCTGCCTCGTATTGTAATTTAGTGATTTCCCTCTCCCTCTGTTTTTTGTACACAGCTAGTGGGAGATGTGAGATACCCTTGCCACTGCTTTTGCAGCATCCTAGATCATCCCCTGCTGGTCCCAGCTCACATAGGGTTCAAAAAAGGATTGTAGATCTGCAACGTATTTGTTGGAGATATGGGTATTTGACAACCACAAGGGACTGAGCCTCCACTTTCTAGGCTGTGTCTGTTCACCCAACTCGGTCATCAAGCTGCCCTGGGAAAGAACTGACAAAATCTATACATGACAATGTTTTATAAATAGAAGAGTCACAGGAGAACCACTTTGTTTTGGGGTGCAAGGATGTCCAGGTATCTACTAAGCTACGAAATGCATGTATATATGTGTGACTACCACTAGACACCCCACCCCATTCTGTCAAGACTAGGAACCATATTGAAGTCTGCCATGCATACAATCCTGTGGTCTGGTCTGTTCAAAACATAAGCTATTGCTTTGAGAAGTATATATAATATATTAAGTGTTACAAAAAAGGCTTCATATAATTTGCAAGTCAGAAAAGTAAATCTGCCTTTAGAGTCAGTTTTGATATCTTTTAATTCAATTTTAATAGACCTAGCTATCAAAATGGAAACCCCCCCTATGTCGAGTATGTTGAGTGTTAATGGCTCTGAATGAAGTCTATTAAGGGACATAACCCTGCCCTCTGTTAAGTACTTCTTCTGGAGCATAATTACCCCTGGGGCTTGTTTCTTAATATGGTTCATAACCAATGATCTTTTAACTGAATCATTAATTCCTAGAATATTCCTTGATAGGAAGTTACACGGCCAAGTTGCCATACATTATCATGGTATAATATAAACAACTGCTCCACTTTATGCCACCCTCCCGGGGGAAGGGAGATAGAAGGAAACTAAACACCCCCCCCCCAAACCCTCAACCTCAGAAAGTACCCAAAATCCCAACTCCCACACTGTCACCATCCCTCCCAATTTGATGGAGACCTAATACCCTAACCTAGATGGAGGGGGCAACCCCAGCCGAACATGCAACATATTAAACTCTAAACAGTCATAATTTAATAGATAACAGTCTCATCCTACACAAAAAAAGTCCACACTGCTCTACACCTGTAAAATACTGAAGATATTCTCAGTCTCTCTCTGTCAAAAAATAAGGTTCAGAGGAACTACAACAGTGCCCCCAAGGAAACATTTGAACTTCTGTAGAGAATATGTGCATTCACTACAAGCCACATCCCCCTCCCTTGCCACCCACCTCTAACGCATTAATGGCGCCTCACCCCTGGTTAAAGCAGTGTAGACCATATGTGTAAGAGAGAGGAAATAAAAAAAAAACACCCCCACCCCACCTCTCAATCTACACAAAGACAAATTCTTTAAGTCATATCAATAATTGCATAACCAAAATGTAATAGAAAACACACACTCCGTCTCTGTGAAATGTCCCCTGTCTCCCTCCCCAAACCCCAGCACCCACTTCCCCCCATTACTGGATCTGCCCAGTGGGGTGCAGCAGTCAACAAAGGCCAATATTCTCTGCATCACTTAAAGTACAGTGTTGCCCCCTCCCCCAAGAGCCCAACCCCATCACAGTATAATATATACATGCAAGGAGTAGAATAGTAACCCTTCATAGAGCGATGTGACCATAATATATATATTTGGAGAGAACCCCCCTCTACCCAGTGGGAGCCTAGCATCCAACAAGGGCCAATGTTTCCTGCGTCACTTAAGATACAAGGTTGCTCCCTCCTAAAAGGACCCAACCGCATCATAGCACATTATACATACAGCTGATAAAATATTAGCCCATCACAGGATGACATAGCTATATTACCTACTTTGGGAGGGGTGTCTATGGAGATCATCTCCCATTAGAATTCTATGCAGAAAAGTCAATCAGCAGAACTTGTATCCTGGGACAGAAGGACAAGTTATACAGGTGCAAGACAAAGTCAACCAGACCAGGAATCAAGTCATTTCCAAGAACTATCTTTGGAGGAACACAAGGAGCTTCCACTGCTACCATAAGGTATACATATAGCACCGGGGGAGAAGATCCTCAGCACAACAGTTGGGGAAGATACAAGGGCAGCCTTCTGCACACATCTCACTTATTCAACATGGGCGCCACAAATATTCTGTAGCCATTTCTAAGCAGCAGTCTCAGAAGTGAACAAAGCCATAATGCCTCCATAAATCATTCTCAGTTTGGCAGGGTAAAGTATGGGATATGAGATTCCCTTTTCTCAAACCCTCCTCTTCACTAGGAATGGGCAAAACTTTTCACCTCAAACTGAAATCGGTGAATAATGGCACTTTCTGCTTGATGAATAATTTCCCACAAAAAGTGCAGTTTTTCTGCTTTTCCCTGCCTTTTTCACCCATTGAAATCAATGGGAAGAAGAATATTTCTCCACCACACAAAAGTTTTCTACAGCCATATAAAAGGCTGTCACACCATGCCATTTTGTGTTTGTGAGAGGAGAGAGTAGTACATTTTTTGAGCTAGAGAAGACAGAGAGGGGAATTGAAGTTTAGTTTATGGAATCTTTTAAGTAGGACATTTGTTCTGTGTATTAGGAGAGTCAGTGGGGCACTGAGAAGAAGGGAGGTAGGAGGCTGACCCCAAATACTCCAAAATTCCATGTGACTGCAAGACAGGCAGCTAGGGACCTATTTGCTTGCTGATCTTGCTGTTATTGTCTATGTTCTGGGTGGGGAAGTCTGAGGAAAGAAGTTGTTGATTTTGGGACAGACTGTGATAAGACAACAGGGTGGACAACTTACAAAAATAAATAAATTATTAAAAAAAAGAATAAATAACTAAATATATTAAGTGACAGTGACAGACAGCTAACCGGGCTTAGGAAAGGCATCATACAGCTCCATCAAGTTGCATTGTGTACCGTACAAAAAAAACCCAGTGTAGCTGCATATTGTCCAGCAAATGCATAAGGGGAAGGGGGAGGGGTGGAGCAGTGCAGGAACATGACAGTAAAGTAGTAGTTCAAAAACTGACTGCAGCACCCTATGTACCAATAGAAATAAAGAGATCATTAGTACATGTTAACAAGTAAGAATGGGTAAAACGTAGAAGCGGTATGCGATGAACACTCTCGCTCAAGCTGTTAAAGACATATGAATCATATATACCGAGTAAAATAAAATGTAAAGCCAAAATTTCATGTATTTAAGAAAAATGGATAATAATATATCTAAGGAAAATGAGGCAATATGAATCGCAGGTACTTGACAGTAACAGGAATGTAATGAGTGCATTGGAATATAAGTGATTATGACAATAAACACGTAGCGAATCCCACATAAAGGTCCATGTCAAAGTCAACGGAGGCTGAAAAAATGGTTACATTGTAGAATGAGAAGTTTTATCAATCAAATGAAAGGAAGCCAACTTAATCGGCAGCTGATCCAGCAAACTGGTGAATTAAATTTGCTACAATGTAGCGTGTTGCATATGGAGATTAAACAGGCGGCTGGTCCGCAAGCTGATGAGTATGGGTACAATACAATATAGAAAACACTTGTAAGGATCAGAGTTCAAAGCAGCAAATATATCGGAGGTGTATAATGATTTATGTATTCAAGGATGAAATGAGTAAATGAACAACTGGTCAGCAGACAGGCACGTCATCTCATATTTATGCATTCCTATAGGTACAAGTACGAACCTATACTTGAGAGCTTGAAAAAAGCAATAAAGCCAATAAAGTATATGTAGCATACACAAAAGACAGATTCAAAATTGTGACACTGGAAAAAGATAACAGTGTAGAGAATTTGAACAGATTTGCTCATAGAAATAAACAGATACATATGTATATAGTGAGATCCAGTGAACCCAGTCCTATTACAGGGGGGGTGTTAATGGGAACACCCGTTGACAACCAGGATCTATGCCCACCTCGCCCTGGAGGGGCTCATAATGGACACACAGATAATATTAGGGTGGAAAAGCTGAATTTATTGTCATCATGGCATGTAGTCCAATTTTCTTACATACATGAAATTTTGGCTGTACATTTTTATTTTACTCGGTATATATGATCCATATGTCTTTAACAGCGAGAGTGTTCATTGCATACCGCTTCTGTTTCCGTTTTACCCATTCTTACTCGTTAACATGTACTAACGATCTCTTTATTTCTATTGGTACATTTGTCCATTTCACTTTGAACTACAACACTAGTGGCTGTGGGATGCTGGCGTCGGCCGTGCGGGTCAATAAATGTCCTGCACGCGCTGACGTCACCATCTTCCCGCGGGCCACAAGAAGCTTCCAAGTGAGTCTATAAATAAACGCCATTGTCCTTGATTTATTGTCTTGATGAAGGTCCTTTTATAGGACCGAAACGTTGACCCTGTATGTACACAGTTGCCCAATAAATTTTAAATTATAAGATCCACTGGTGCTGCCTCCCACTTCTTCTATTCATATATATATATATATCTATATATATATATATATATATATATATATATATATATATATGTATGTGTGTATGTGTATATATGTGTCTGTGTGTGTATGTATATATATATATATATATATATATATATATATGTGTGTGTGTGTGTATATATATATATATATATATATATATATATATATATATATATATATGTATATGTGTGTATGTATGTATGTACACATATGGGTGCATGTTGTATATAGGCCTGCATGCACATGCTGGATTCTTGGATGGGAATTCTAGCATTCTTAACATGTGCAAACTTTTTTAATTCTCTCCACTCCATTACCATCTCCTGCATTTTTTTTCTCTCTCTCCCCTCCACAATCCTTACAAAAGGTATTTACGACTCTCTGCAAGAAGAGTGTAGATTCTCTTGTCTTATCTGTAGTTATGTTTTTTTTAACCCAACACATAGTTAAACTTTGAATTGTATGTATCACTGTGAATTCGGTGTCCTTTTACTCAGAAATGCTTTAGACTTGAGAAAGGGAGGTTCTCCCGAAAGCTTGTCAATCCAAAATTCTGTTGGTCCAATAAAAAAGGTATTACAAGATACTTATTTTGTTTGTTATTTTACATCTACATTTTATTTCTAATTTTGGCAGGCAATGGGATAAGTTAAAGAAAATTTTAGCTAAACATTGTCATGTATTAACTGACAATTAGGTCTTGAAAGGTATTGTTGGTGATTATCCTTCTATGGTTGCCAAAAGAGCAAGCAATCCATGGAACCATCTGGTACATTCTGAATTTTCTAGATCCAATCAAATTAATTGGCTAAATATGACACCAGTTAATGGGATGTATAAATGTGGGTCTTGTAGAGCACGTCAATATGTTAAGGTTGGGAAATATTTTTATAACAGTGATAGTACTAAATATTATATAAAAAAAAGATTTTGAATTGTTAATCTCAGGGTGTGATATATTTATTGACATGTGCTTGTGGATTTATTTATGTAAAACAGCTTAGGTGAAGAATTTTGGTATGTAGGTGACAAAATAATGGAAAGTCCTGTTGCTAGACATTTGCTAGTTCTCCTTAATGATGTTCTTCCACTGATATATTTACTGTATAAAAACTGAGAAGCATGACTGACATCTTAGAATAATAACAACACAGGCATGAACCAGCTAATGCATTACATGTTAGAGTGCTATGAGCAGGATCCTCACATAATGTCCATTAAAAGCAATGAGGAGCACATTCGTGCTATTTTGCTGAATCCCCGCTTTAAACATAACATTTGTGAATTTCTGCCAAAGGTAATACATTTGTGCCAAGGAGAGATAAGAAAAATCTCTGAAGAATACATTTCTGGATTGGAGGGTTGCATTGAGGATAATGACAGAGCAAAGTAGTGCTAAATAACCTAGTACAAAGCCTAGTGGGAAAAAAAAATAGTAAGTACAGTGTTTATATGATTAGCAGCAGTAACACAATTAAAAGGAACATCCCAACATTTTACTTAACATGTCATCATCAAAGAAAGAAATTCATGTTTCTCAGGAGCAGCAACCTAATGTTTTTGGTGGTGAAAAATTTCTATGGGACATGCTTCCAGAGTATGGGTTGGTAACTGATACAAATGATGAGATGGTTACATCATATCTGTAGAATAGCTATTTTCTAGGCTTTCAGGGTCAGGGTCAGGGGAATGGTGGGGGTTCCCTGGTAGGGGTGGGCTAAAAGTGAGAAAAATTTCCTGCATGACTTTTGTGGAAACTGGCCAATTTTTCTCTTTTTTCACGAAAGTTTTCTCCTCTTCGCTAATGCAAAATTTTACTCCTTTTCACCTCTTTTAACAAATGTTGCCCTATATTTCCTATGGATACAATATTTCCCATTGCAATATTACTTCTTATGAGGGCTGTAATGGAGAAGTAAGTAGCTTTTATTTGGAGACCAAGAAAACAGCACATTCATAATGTTTCATGGTTCAAAAGAGCAATATCATGCTTTTAAAATGTGTTAGATTACTGATACACATTACTTATTGGTCATAGCAGTGGTCTCAAGTCTGGTAAATGGTAGCAATAATTATTCACATCCCTCCTCCTCATCTGTGATGCTTTTAATACATTTGGCTTTCTCTGTCATCATGTGTGGTTTCTGCTACCTGACACTAAGATGGTATGAGATGTTTTTTAAGAATGGTAGTCTCCCAGCATTGCTGCTTGATAGCCGCATCCTGCGGTCATTGACAATATAACCAGCTGCACTGAAAACCCACTCAGACTCAAAGCTTGCTGGAGGACAGCTAAGGGTTTCCATTGCAGTACATGTCATTTCTGGCCACACATACTGTGTTTGTCAGTAGTCCATGGGTCATTGTTTCTGTCTAGAACGTAGAGATACTGCAAGTATGCAGAAACCATCTCATTCACAGTGGAATCACTTCTAGGAGCTACGTGGTGTTCCTTTACGTCACTTACCAACCCATACTCAGGGAGCAAGTTCCAAAGAGATGTGCTGCTCCACCACCACCACCACCAATGTTGTGTTTTTGCCGCCCCTGCTAAGAGCCATGAATTGCCTTGTGTTCAGTATATTCTGGTTGATGATGCGGGTGCTTCTGCTGGCAATTCCTCAGAGATTTGTTGCTGATCGGCATGACTCCTTGTTGCGACAAACTGCTGATGGCCCTTTTGCAGAAATTCTGAAGTTTTGTGTTTGAAGAGGGGGTCCAGCAAAATGGCAAGAATGTAGTGTATTCAAACCACACTAACATGCCCTTTACCAGCTGGTGCATGTCTGTTTTGTCATTATGGTAAGATTCCTCAGCCATGCTCCTCCTTTTTTCTGCAACAAAAATATCAGTGGTAGAATTTCACCAGCATGGCTGCCTCCTCAAAGGGTTTCAGCAACTCACACATTAGTTGTCATTTTTTTATTGGCATTGGTGATACTAGAAGTTTCGGCAAGAATTTTTTTTTTTTTTTTTTTTAAATCTTTTATTGATATCAAGAGAAGATATACAATGCAAGAATAAAAGAAAAATAAGGTACAATATCAACAAACTTGATATGATGAAGCAACATATGAAAATACAGTGTAACAGATATTAGAATACATAAAGTGATATTTGTCATTTCAGTTGTAGAAATAATCAGCAAGGTTAAACCAAGCAGAAACCAATTTAGAAATCCCAGCAATAATATGCAGAACAAAAAAAAGAACCATATCTACTGTGGTTAGTACAAATAGAAACCCATACACGACACAGGGGAGACAGAAGGGGTCTGAATATAAAGGAAATGAGGAAAAAAAAAAAAAAAAATAATAGAGGAGAGACAGGGGAGGAAGGGAAGGGGACAGGACTACGGGGCCGAATCCACACCCAGGCGGGTTTGTTCTCCACCCAGAGCATGAAGCCGACCCCTGTTAAAGCAAGGAGGTCAAGCCCTTAGCCATCTGAGTGAGACATCCAAGCAATAGCTTACACCGCAGCCCGCTAGTCAGCCAAACCAGAACGGAGGCGCCACGCCATCCCCACCACCATTGTTGCATGGAGACGCTCCGAGGTCGCCATCGACTGAACCCTAGTGCTCCACATATCAACAGAAGGAGGTCTATCTTCCTTCCACAACAAAGGAATAGTCAATTTCGCCGCATTGGAAAGAAAGTAGAATAAGTGCAATCTCGATTTGTCGAAACTAATAGAGTCCGGGAGGATCCCCAGGAGAAACAGTGACGGGTCACATGGTATATTGCCGTGGAAGATATCTGAGAAAACCCTACTAACATCAGACCAGAAGGTTGACACATCTGGGCAGGTCCACCAGATGTTGAAGAAGGTACCCCTATCCGACTTGCATCGCCAACAGATATCTGAAACAGTCGGAAAGATTTGTGGAATATGATGAGGGGTTCTGTACCAGCGGGAGATCAATTTAAAGTTGACTTCCTTCGAGGCATAGTCATGAGGGGCATCATACAATTTGGAGAAGATCAGATTCCATTGGTCCACTGAGAAAGTCATGAGTAAGTCTGCCTCCCATTGTGCTAGGTAGAAAGGTTTAGTCGCGGATACAGGAGGAGACAGGAAAGAGCGAATACGGGACATAGTCTTGTTTCCAAAATGACCCGCCTGAAGTTGTGCCTCAAATTTAGTAAGTGGATGGGTTTGGAGTCCCTTCTGGCGAACCGTCTCAACAAAATGTTGCACTTGTCTATACTGCCAGAAATGGGATCTCGGAAGAGACTTCTGAAGAAAAAGATGTTCAAATGGGAGAAGAGACCCGTCCGGAGTCAAAGCAGCTAGAGTGCCAATGCCTAACTCGTCCCAAAGTTTATAGGGGCCATTTCTGACACCTGGTAGGAAGTGTACTGAACCATATATGGACAAAAGGGGGGATGGGAAGGTCGTCAGTCCAGCCCTCTTTCCAGCTTTGTCCCGTATTGTCAGAGCATGCAAAAGAACAGGGTTGTCAGCCAAAATCCTCCTAGCCTGGGCCCGGGACTACCACAGCAGATTACGTAGATCCAATGAGTGATGTGACACTTGTGCGATATTAACCCAATCTTTCGGGTTTTCAGCTAGACAATCTACCAATGGCACCAATGCACAGGAGTGGTAGTAATAAAGCAAGTCTGGCAACCCTAGACCGCCCTGAGCAGGGGATCTATAAAGATATCTAACTGCAAGTCGGGGTTTCTTATATGCCCAAAGGAGTTGATTGCAGACTGAAGTGTAAGAATCTCTCGAATATGGAACTGTATCGGTAGAGTTTTGAAAAGATAAATCAATTTGGGTAGGACTATCATTTTAATCAAATTGATTCAACCAGTCCAGGAAACAAATAGTCCGTTCCAGCGTTGGAGGTCTATCTTGATTTGATGGGATATAATTGCCAGGTTCTTGGAGGGAATTGATTGGATATCAGGAGTAAGAAAGACCCCCAGGTATCTCAGCCCATCAGGGCTCCATCGAAAAGGATAGTGAGATCCCAGCAGGGCCCTCACCTCCTCGGGTGTATTCAATGGAAGAATTTCAGATTTGGAGTAATTTATACTAAAATTTGAGAGGTTACCATATTCTTCAAAGAGCTCGAGAAGAGGAGGAATAGAGGACTCAGGTGAGGAGAGGGTCAACAGGATGTCATCTGCAAAAATAGATACCACAGTGTGCTCCGAACCAGAAAAAACACCTTTAATATGCGGATGATTTCTAATTAAATGTAAGAGAGGCTCTAGAGTTAAGATAAATATTAAAGGGGATAGTGGACATCCCTGCCTAGTCCCGTTGCCGATTTGGAAGGGTTCTGACAATTGTCCGTTAATCAGAAGAAGCGCCGAGGGACTGGTATACAGGCTCAACATACTGTGAAGGGCTCTATTCCCCAAACCCAGATAGAGAAGCGTTGCTTTATAATGAAGGACCAATGCACCCTGTCGAACGCCTTCTCCGCATCTATCGTGAGCAAGATCATAGGTAAGGCCTTCGACATGGCATTGTGGATGATCATCAATGCTTTGGTCGTGTTATCCCGGGTTTCTCTTTTAGGGACAAACGCGGCCTGAGACTGATGCAGGAGCTTATCTAGATGGGGTTTCAAATGCTTCACCCATAGTGATGCGAATAGTTTAGTGTCCACATTTAGTAGAGAGATGGGTCGATAGTTTGCACACTGAGTCATACCCTTACCCGGTTTAGGGATCAAGGTAATGTGGGCCTGGAGAGCCTGTCTAGGAAAAACTCCCCCTTCTGCTATTCCATTAAAGGTTCGAAGTATATGGGGGATAGTAGATCCATGAATTTTTTATAGTAAAGAGCAGTGAAGCCATCTGGCCCTGGACTCTTGCCCAGCGGGATGTCCCGAATACCCTCAATGACATCATCCAAAGTGAAGGGTTCCTCCAGGCTAGCCACCACCTCTGCTGGCAGCCTAGGACATCCCGCGAGGTGCAAGAACTCTCGCATCCCCGCGTCCCGCATAGGGATCGCTTGATCGGTCTCCGGAGGGGATAAATTGTATAATGAGGTGTGAAAAATCTCCACCATTTTCTGAAAGTAATAATGAAGGGTTCCATTAGAGTCTTTGAGCTTTTCAATATATTGTTGTTTACGCTTAATCTGGACAAGACGTGCCAAATGTTTACCACATTTGTTGCCATGCATATATCTAGCATACTATCTCGGTTCCCGTGCTATACTGTCAATCTGGGCTGTTCTACTTGTGCATTGGAGGATGCTGATTGGCCCGCCCAGGATGTGCCTTTATACACTGGGGCTTGGGCACTTGTGAGTTGCCCTTTTGTGGTGTTCCAGTATCTGCGCCCTGTTGCTGTGTTCCAGTCTCCTGTGTACCGACCCGGCTTGTCTGACTCTTCTGTTGATCCTGCTCCGTGTATGACCCGGCTCTGGCTGACGACCCTGCTTCGTGATTGATCCGGTTCTGGCTGATGATTCTGCTCCGTGTATGACCCGGCTCTGGCTGACGACCCTGCTCCGTGATTGATCCGGTTCTGGCTGATGATCCTGCTCCGTGTATGACCCGGCTCTGGCTGACGACCTTGCACCGTGATTGATCCTGTTCTTCGGCTGCTGTTCCTGTGGTGCTCCGGTTCCGGTTATCGCCCTGTTCCAGTCTGCTGTTCCGGTGTACCTGCACGGCCTCGGTCGCGTCCGCGACATTCTGATCATTTGGTGTCTCGCCATTCCTCTCACCGCTCTAGCTGAGATAGAGGTTGCTTTGCCATTCATTGTCTGTTGCTGGTTTCCTGTACAGAACCTGTTAACTCCTGCAGTGCCTCGTAGTCTCAGTCTTGTGCCTCAGTTCTTGCCAAGCATACACATAACCATACCTGTACCTCTGAAACGCTTCACTACTTTCGGCAGAGCATTGCCGGTCCGGTGTTTGGTGTACACCGTGACCGCGCCTGTGGGCATTGTTATCCGTTCGCTCTTGCTGGGAAAGTTCCTTACGGCACCGAAGGGGTGTCCTGGCTCCGACCTACAGACGTACAGAGGTTACGCTATCCATCTGCACTATCCAGTGCTTGGCTCTCAGTGCTTGTGCAGTCGCTATCACTATTTGACATCCAAGTGGTGTCAGGGCACTATCCATTGGGCATATGCAGAGTTAACTTCCATTCTCAGTTAAGGGCGGTTCAGGTTCTTGTACTTCTGTTTGGCAATAGCACTTCTCCTTATCCCACGGCGGTGGTATTTACTCAGCTCTGGCACTTGTGCCTTCCTGTTCTATTTGAGAGTGAATTCAGTGCAGACACCTTGCTCCAGCTTTGTTATTCAAGAACTGTGTTCCAGAAACTGCTACTTAGTTCCAGCTTTGTGACTCAAGAACTTTTACCCAGAGACTGCTATATATCCTGGGCGTTGGCCAAACTAGGACTGAGTTCTCCTCTTGCACTTGTTAACCCTTTGGGGTTACTCTCTATCTATCCATTGTCCAGTATTATTTGCTGTATTGCATTCACTCTGTTCGTGTTTGCTATTACTGCTATTTCTGTACTGGGCCCTAGGGGCATTGTATTACTCCGTGATTCAATAAACTGTGTTTTTACTTTACCTCCTGGTCTGAGTGTCAGAAAACCGTAACACATACCTAGTCCACAAGAAGGATTTGTGAGTTTCCACCGCATACCACTCCCTAATCTTTGTACAAACTTCAAGAATCTTGGACAGCGTGTCCGCTGAAACATTCATCTTGTGTTGAAGTTCCAGATTTCTCAAAGTTGTTAGAAGCTTCCACAGGGTCTCAAGGTGGGATCTCTTGCGTTGCGTATCTAACTGAATGAATGTGCCCCGCAACACACACTTGTGAGCCTCCCAGATCGTAGTCGGAGAAGGTAAAATAGTCCGAAATGGTCTCACTCAGTCTAGACAATACCTCCGAATCATGAAGAAGCAACTCGTTCAGCTTCCAGGAGGATCTGCCGCTCCCAACTCCCTCCAGGCAGATCTTAATCCACACTGGTGCGTGATCCGTCCACGTGATGGATTCGATAGACGCCTCCGTAACTAAATGTAGGGAATGCTGGTCGATCAAAAAATAGTCGATACGAGTGTATCTGTCATGGACGGATGAGTAGTAAGTGAAATTCTTAGCTTGCGCCGATAATAAACGCCACACGTCCATCAAGTGAGAGTCTCTCAGTAATCTACCCCAACTCGTAATTGTAGTTGACGGCAGATGTGTAACTCCAGATGAGCAGTCCAATGAAGGGTCTAGGGGCATATTAAAGTCCCCATCCAATATGAGATGTCCCTCCTGGAAATCCCCCAACCTCCTCAATATAGTAGAAAGAAATCTAAGTTGACCCGAGCTGGGGGCGTTGACCGTAGCTAGCATGTATTTCACTACTCCCAACAAACCCTTGAGAAAAAGATATCTCCCTGTCTCATCTCGTTCGACCCCGGAGGTCACCCATGCAACCGATTTATGAATCAATATAGACACCCCTCTCTTTTTAGTGTTATCAGCACATGTTGCATGCCAGGCATTAGCAAAGTATCTATTTAGGAGCGAGGGATGATTTGAAGTCTTGAAATGAGTCTCCTGGATGAAAACCACTTCAGTCCCAAGCCTGTGAAACTCCCTCAAAGCTTGGGAGCGCTTTTCAGGTACGTTGAGGCCCCTGGCATTAACCAAGAGTATCTTAAGGTGGTGGGAAGGGCGCACGCCCCCGCCCTGGCCGACCCATGCCGCACCAGCCATCCTCGGGTCCACCAGAGGAAGCAGACAACAAGTTCACAATTTCCGCTAAGGAGGGGGGAGGAGACAAGGGAAGAAGGTAAGAAAAGCAAAAGAAAAGGTAGAAATTGGGAAAGAAGATAGGTCGTGGAATAGGTCAATCAAAGTTTATAGGAAACCACAGAGAATAACTTGGTCACAAAAAATCGTGTACGGTTGGGAAAAACCAATAAGGCCACCCAGACCACTGAACTAGCACGAACGGGTCAGTTAAAACCCTCAAGGGGGAGAAGATAACTAAAAATGTGTTTACAAAAGTAGCTAACATCGAATCATCCCCCGCCCGAACCCAAAATGAATATAACACACAGTCAGTAAAACTCTAAAACTAGATAGGAATAAGAATCCAAAAAACAGTCCCCCAGGCTGCCCCAGGTGGAGCAGTCAAGGCATCGTAAATTCATCCCTTTCAGATGTGCCCCCGATTTTGCCTCTAAGCCATAGAAGACCTTTAGCCTGCCATACTGTCCGCCTGAACCATCAACTCTAAAGACTGACTGTAACCCTGAAATCTAAAGTCTATATTGTTCTGCCACGACAGACTTTGCTTGTCCTTTTCACCTTCCTTCCCCACCTCCCTCTGGCCCCATCTATATATTTTTCTCTTTTTTTTTTTTCCTCTTTTTTCTCCTTTGTTCTTTCCTTTCTTTCTTGTTCCCTTCCTTTCCCTTCCTTCCCCCCTCTTTCTTTTCCTTTTTCTTTTTTCTTTTCCTTTTCTCCTTTCCTTCTCCTTTTTCTTTCTTCCTTTCTCTTCTTTCTCTTTTTTTTGTTTTGTTTCCTGTTTTCTCTCCTTTTCTCCTCTTCTCTTCCTTTTTATTTTCCCTTCCTTTCCCCCCTCTCCCTTCCGCTACAGACCATTACCCTATGTCTTCTTCTTACCCTCTATGTCCATTCTTCCCCCCAATCTCCTCTTCCCCACTCTCCTACCCACACCCTACTAATCGCCCTATTCCTTGCTTCTACCCCTTCCCCCCTCTAAAAGAGGGTAATAGTTGGAGGATAACCAGAACTGACAGATAGTCAGTTCCCCCCTCAGCTCTGACGACCCAGGACTACCTCCCAACGTACCAGCACATAAGAGGGAGACAATACGTCAGGATCACACCACCATCTCTCGGATCCCCCCAGGCCTATTTAGTCCTGAAGGGGAATTGTACACCACTCCCTCAACAGGGCTACCCATAATCCCTTAATGTTGAGCCCGTAGTAAAGGACAGAACATAGGGACCTGGGATCTCTCGGGACATATTGCGACATAACCCAAACCCCTCCTATATCCTCAATATCTAGCAACATACAATAGTACACCCAAGGCAGCAAAGGATGCAAACATATCCCAAACCCTTGTTACCTAAAGCATGTATCACATAGTAAAACAAGACTCCCCACAGGGGTCCCCATGTGTCTGAGGAACCCACACACCATATCTATGGGGCAACCCTCAACACCCCTCATCCCCTCATGGACAGAGCCTGGGCTTCCACACCGGTCTCAAAAGCAACAGGGCAGAGCCAAAACACCTCTCTAGCCATAAGTCCCTACACCAACCCTTTATAATATATCCATGAATAGCACATTGAGAACTCCCGTTCACCCCCTCGACCAAGCCCATGACCCTAAGAGGCACCACAGACACATGGGAATACCGCCACAAGAGCAGCCCAGCAGGGATAACAGGGAGACAATAACCCCACACGGAGTACCCCAGAGCCCCATACTCCCACACTTCCACATCCACTCGCCGCGGCAGTGACCTAGGCGAGCGGAGACGGACAGCACCAGGGCCCAGCACCCCAATCCACGTCACATTTACAGATTAGTTATACACTGCCCCTCCAACCCAGGGATCCCAGGCGCTGTATGTCCATCCAGGAAATCACCCGGGTCACACCAGTATGTTAAAACTGACCCCATACCCCTCTTACTATCAAGCTTCGCTATAGTAGGGCCCGAGATAAGCTCTAAGCAGTCCCTTAAAAGGAGGGATCCCCTCAAGACTCCAATTTGCTTCAGCGCCTGAGAGCCCCAGAGAGCAGGGACCGAGTTACCAGGGAAATGCACGGCGGAGCAATATTAAATAATATTCATAACAAATAAGTCTACAAAACAGCAGGATATGGAGAAACAAACAAAAACAGCATTTATTTTAATTCACCCTGTGTCAAGTCCCCAGCACCTTAGATGTCCTCAAGCACCTCGAAACAAGTCCAGCGCTGAGCCATAGAAAGCTCTGGGAACTGGAACGGCAGTCCACAGCAAAATAGTCCATTTCACCTAGCCCATGTGATAGAATAGTCAGTCCCAGTCTGATTGTTGCGGCACACTGTTGTGTCCCCCGGTGACATGCTTGGTCTTCTTTTTAACCAGGCTGAGAGTCGGTGAGCAGGCCTTAGGCCTGCCCTCCACACGATCAGGAGAATTTCCAGTGTCGGTGTTTTGTCCACTGTCGGCCGTAGGCCTGTCAGGGGGGCCAGCGATATGTAGAGTGGCATAGAAGTCACTGGCATCTTCAGGTGACCGTAGTATCGCAGTAGCTCCCTGGTCTTGAGCGATAAGGGCAAAGGGGAAGCCCCACTTATATCTAATTTGCAAGGATCTCAGATAGTTGGTGGCTGGTTTCATATCCCTCCGTTGTTGTAATGTGCGGGGGGAGAGATCTTGAAAAAATTGCAACTCATTGCCCATGTATATAATTCTATCCTTATCTCTGGCCGCTTTCAGCACCTTCTCCCACATTTGGAAGTTCAAAAAACAACATATAACATCCCTGGGGGGGTCACCTACAGAGCCTTTGGGCCTAAGTGCCCTATGGAAGCGTTCCAGTTGTAAATTGAACAAAGCTGGGATGTCCAAGGCCTCCACGAAAATAGAGCGTAGAGTGGATTCCAGATCACCAGGTAGGATAGTTTCTGATAGGCCCCGAATAGTGTTGAGCAAGCACCACGATGCTCGGGTGCTCGGGTGCTCTGACCGAGCACCCCCTGAGGCTCGAGTGCTCGGCCGAGCACCCGAGCCCCATTGGAATGAATGGGGCAACACCAGGCACTCCCTGCTCTGATGAGGGGAGGGTGCCTGGTCAATGCCCCCTTCATCTCCGCTATGCCCCCTTCATCTCAGAATGCCCCCTTCAGCTCCGCAATGTCCCCCTTCAGCTCCGCTATGCCCCTCTTCCACAATGTGCCCCTTCATCTCCGCTATGCCCCTCTTCCACAATGTGCCCCTTCATCTCCGCTATGCCCCTCTTCCACAATGTCCCCCTTCATCTCCTCTATGGCATAGAGGAGATGAAGGGGGACATTGTGGAAGAGGGGCATAGCGGAGATGAAGGGGCACATTGTGGAAGAGGGGCATAGCGGAGATGAAGGGGCACATTGTGGAAGACGGGCATAGCGGAGATGAAGGGGGACATTGTGGAAGAGGGGCATAGAGTCTATGCCCCTCTTCCACAATGTCCCCCTTCATCTCCGCAATGCCCCCTTCATCTCCGCAATGCCCCCGTACCTCCAGTCCCTGGTGGTCCAGCGGAGCTTCTTCGGATCTGTGCCTCTTCCGGCACAGATCCCCGCCACCCGAACATGTCGGGCGAGCACATGGCGGTACTCGACGAGTACCGCCATGTGCCGAGCAGAGCGATGCTCGAGCCGATCCGAGCATCGGCCGAGCACGCTCGCTCATCACTAGCCCCGAATCCTCAGGTTACATCTGCGGCCCCGGTTGTCCAGGTCATCAAGTTTGAGTTTAAGATCCAAAATGCAGTTGTCCTGATGGGCCAGGAGATCTCCCAGTGTAGTCTGCTTGTGAATTAAAACGTCTCTATCCCTTTCCATAGCGGACATTCTGTGTCCGAGATGCGAGATGTGCTTCCTAAGGCCCGCCAGTTCTTCATGAATGGCCGATCTGATCTCCGTCACCAAAACTTTCAAATCTTCCTTTGAGGACAGATGTCGGAGTGCCGCCCTGGTTAGGGGTTCATCATCACCCATCTCGGAGGAGCAGGCAAGGGGGGACCACAACCCCAGGGGATCGACTACAAGGTTGTCTCCAACCAAGACTTCTTGTGTCTCCGCGGCCGTAGTTTGGGCAATCAGAGGGGTGGTCGCAGGTCTCTTATCAGACAATGCGGCTCGTGATAGGCTGCCGTGTCGCACCGGGAGATACTCTGTTATTTTCACCCCAACGGGCGCTTTAGAGGACCGTCTCTTCTTGTATGGCATCTAGAGCACCACCGCTATTGCCAGTGAACAAAAAATAGAAAAGTTTTAGAGATATAGCCCATCAGTTAGCTAGTGTTGGGTTCAGGCAATGAGGAGCTCGGCGTTCAAGCAGCCATCTTGGTTGGCGGTAGCTCCGCCCCCCCTTTGGCAAGAATCTTGACAAACTGCATCCTCCCTTGGAGGAGAGGAATCATCATAATAAACGATGATGGTCCCTCTTTTACCAGGATGGCTGCAGTTTGTCAAGGTCCTACCAATCAAACCATGCCAGTGCCTTACCACCACTGCCATACACTTCTGCTGCATTGTCGGTTGTACTTTATTTTTTTATCACTTGACATCATCATAAATTTGTGGCAGTGTCACTTAAGCAGGAAGTTAGTGTTGTGGGAAAGATTTTTCTTTTGTTCTTGCTCTAAGTTTTTTTCCTACTTTGGGGATTTGGATAATCCTTTCTTTCCTTGCTGCACCTCATATCTCATTCACTAAGTGAATCTGGTTCACTGTCAAGGGTTGTGGCTGAAAAAAGCTGGTTGAGGAGGCACTAGGGAGAATAGCCTCAAGCAGCCACTGCTGCTACTCTTTAAATAAAAAAAAAACATTACTCACTGCTTAGGAGGAGGCAGGGGGAGAAGCTGACCATATTAAAGAAAAAAAGTCAGATTTTGTGGGGGGCATCAGGACCCCTCCTGATGTCTCTGAGCTACTAATCTCCCAGCTGATTCAGCATGCAGGGAAGCAAGTGAACTCCCCTTCTTCCATTCTACCTGGAGCACCCAGGTAACAGTGGGTGGGATCAGGAAACTCTTTCACATCAACGAGGGGAAGCCTCTGACCTACAAAACAAGGTTGCGTCACCTTTCATAATGTAGAAATAGTAAAAAAAAAAAAGACTCACTGTGAAAAAACATAAGGCTATAAGCATTTTAGGTTAATCTATCTAGAACTAAATATTATATCATATGTAATTAGTTCATTGTGTTTACCATAAAGATCTATTTATAAGGAGCTGGTTTATAATTTCCATTGCCACAGAAAGTCTGCTGTCTTTCATCTCCTCTCTTTTTATGAAAGCCATAGGATGACGCCTATTGCATTTTACAGTAAAAAAAAGATACTTTAGCTGCTCTAATTTTTAACATCAAACCAGAGTTTTCAGAGTTATGGATTGAGGCTTCTTTCCACTGTGCTTATGAAATATCATTCATTTTTCAGCTTTAGCTCGCAGGAACGTGAGTTTGCTAAGAACCCTTTCAACTGGAGATTTACACTAAATGCATCTTAACCATTTGAGCACCCCTCTGGCACTCAAAGAGTTAAGAAGCATTTACTATTATTTTGTTATGTTTCAATCTTATTGCAGTCAAACCCTGTGACACAGCTTGATCAGGTCTATATCATTCTTCAACATTCTCTTTCAAGTAAGTCATTTCACATTTCTTTGCAAGTAAAAATGGAAAATGTTTGTCCATTTGACCTTTTGATATTTAGAAAATGCATAATCTGCTTACTGTTTTATTAGTATATGCTGTCAGCTTCATTTTTCAGAAAATAATTCAATTTGTTCTCTGATTTCTGTAATGATTCAAAACATATTTCTGGACATGATCTGCTAATTGTGTATGGCTAGCCCCTGTAACACTGATTTATTTTTAATAATAGGTATTGGTCTGCTGCTTGCAAATAGCAAAGAATAGCTAATCTTTGTTATATGTTTACATCTTGCATTTTTATCATGTGCCTCAGACAATTTTTTTCTATTTTTCCCTTGTAATGAAGAAAATAATTGAATTTAGCTGCAAATGCAAAATGTAGGTATTTTGTATCGGTGGGTAATGAATGTGCAATGGAAATCATGAGGTTACTAATATAAGACAGCTACAAAAAAAATGGACCATCTCTATATTTCTGTCATATAGATTCATTCTGAGAGCTACTCCTCATAGTGTAAAATACAAAGCACAGTCAGACTCAGCAAATTACATTTTTAGCTGTTTAGTGACCAATCACTCATTAAATAAAGAATTATTAAAATAAACAGTAGAAACAGTACAAGAAGCTCACAGCACTAACCCACCATAACATATTCATATAAATTATAAAGTGTAACATCTCTTCAGGGAGTATCCAATTTTAATTTAGATGGGCTTTCAAAGGTGTATTAGGGTAGTACTTGCCATATCTGATGCAAACAAACAGAAGAAAAAAAGGGCGCTCCTAGTGCAATACGTTGCAAATAATGAACCTCCACCAATACACCTCTCCACTCACATATTCCAAGACCACTAATAGTGATCAGCGTGTACACATTAAGGAATCAAACTGCCCCCACTCAGTTATACAATGCGGTGGATGCTGCGTCTTGAAAAGGAATCCTCAAACAATCTTCTAGGATCCTTAAAACAGAAGAAATACATGAACAGAAAGAGCGCAAACCACCTTGCAAATATCCGTTGGACAATCTATAAAAAGTGCATTGATACTCACACTTTCCAAATAAGATAGCTGGTGAACCTCAAACGAGCTAAGGCAAACGGGGAATTGTAAACTACCCCAATACAGTTATCACCAGGCAAATCCGGATCCACAGTCTCATTAAAAAAATCTTTTATTAAAAAACATTATGCCTCATAATGAGAAAATAGTGTTATACATATAATATAAAAGCCTAATAATGCGTTTTGGGGCTCTACCCCTTTATCAAATTACACAGGCAATATAGAAAAACAAACATATCTCACCTCCATGCCCCCGGTTCCTTAAATGCCCCGGAACCCAAAGTTCCTCCAGCAGAATGGCCCAATTCAAACTGAAAGCTCGCGAGAACACCGTCATCGCGAGACAATAAGAAACCTCGCAACAGATATCATCATCATGGGAAAGAAAAAGAAGAAAATCCCGTGAAAGATGAACATCTCGCGAGGGAATCGAAGAATCTAGCCGGAAGACATATTCCAATATAAAGCATCGCCACCCTCTCTCTCATAAGAGAGAAACGGACCCGATGCCCTCCATAAATATGGAGACTAATGGATTGTCTCGGCAACACAAGGAAACAGATAAGCACAGGGAGACTTAAAATTAAAATATAACAAATAAAACTACATCAATAGAAATATATATAAATTCAACAACTGGATCCTAGAATTCACCTCAAAATATAAAAAGCAAAAATATATATAAATAATAAAACAAAAAATAAATAAATAAATATAAAAATAAAAAATGAAAAAAATATATAAATGAAAATAAAAAATAAATAATAAAAAATAATAATCAAAAAAATGGAAAAATCTGAATTGGGATTTCTGACAACCAACGAGCCAAAAATTTCTGTGTATTATCATTTACCTAAGATACCAATGCACTTTTTATAGCTTGTCCAACGGATATTTGCAAGGTGGTTTGTGCTCTTTCTGTTCGTGTATTTCTTGCCATATCTGGGTTACCTTGACGGGGTGGCAAGCTTACACATGATTTGGTCAAATTGTGCCACTAAACCCTCAGTTATTTGCTAAGTAGTATTATATATGCCTAATACAAGGTACACATTTGCACTGTATGGAGCAGAGCAGGTTTGTCTTTCTGTTTGTTTTTAAAATAAACAATGTCTGCAGATGTGAGTAGAGAGAAAATTTTAGAAAAAGTATAAATAAGTGAAATCTTGTAAATATATGAAGCAATGTAAAACACTTTTTCAGTGTTTATTAAAATAATAATTGATAGTAATTTTATTAACTTCTTGGATGCTAAAGTGGCCTCTATCACATTACTTTGCAGTGTGTTAGAGAACTCTTTAGCAGCAAAATAATAATAATAATAATAATTATTATTATTATTAATAATAATAATTATAATCATAAAAGTAATCATAAAAGTAATAGTATGCATAAGCAAAGGGTAAATGTTTTTGAAAGTGTTGGACATTTTTTTATTTTTATTCTATAATTTACAGCACTATCGTAAACCTCCTAATGGTTAATATTCATTAAACTGAAAAATTGTTTTACAGAGCAGAATTGCTTTTTAAAGAGCTGCACACATTCTTGCAAACATTTACAAAAGCTTTGTGGATGTAAATCTGAAATCAGTTTTCTCACAAATTCAAAGCCAGAGCTGTGCTACTTGTAAAATACATGTAGCATACTGAATGGATAAAAAACAAAATCTAAATTTAAAGCGGGAGTGCATAATATCACTATACATTAGTGTAACTTCCATTCTTTCAGCAATGCATTGAACTTAGTAATTTGGGAATTTTTATTTGACTCTATGGAGCAGTTGGTCTGATTAAGAATTAATTCATCAATTTATAAAATATGCAAGATCATTAATAAGCACTCAAAGGCATTTATCATTTTAAAGAAAAATGAAGTCCAGCATGTCTGATATCTAGTTTTTCCTCTGTTTCACACATTTCCTCCTAAACAGAAATAGGTCTAAGTGAAAACAATGGCAGACGGACACGCTAATGTAGAGTATGTTGCAGCAGAGAGGTACATACCAGCATAGCAATGTATTGCATACCTATCACGGTGCCTGTGCTCATGGCCGCAGGCGGAGACATTATTACTTCCTGGTTCACTGCCTCTTTCTTATTTGTTTTGTGATATTGACTCCGCCCAGGGCCAGCCTTTATATACCTTGTCATGTCAATACTTGGGCACCCTTTCGTGGTTTTCCTGTTCCTGATGTTAGTTCCTGTTTATGATCTGATCGTGTATGACCTGGCCTGCCTGACGACATTCCTGCGTATCCTGAGTTGCTGTTTTCATTGCTGACTGATCTGGCTGAGAACCCTCTCTGTTGTGGACAGATCTGGCTGAGAACCCGCTCTGTTGCGGACTGATCTGGCTGAGAACCTGCTCTGTTGCTTACTGATCTGGCTGAGAACCCGCTCTGTTGCTGACTATTCTGGCTGAGAACCCGCTATGTTGCTGACTGTATCTGGCTGAGAACCCGCTCCATTGCCGACTGTGCCTGGCTAGAACCCGCTCTATTGCCTCGATCTGGCTAGTGATCCTCACTGCTGCCTAGTCTGTTGCGCTTGTCTGCAGTAGCGCCGCGTGGTGCTTCCGTTATCTTGCCAACCATAAGCTGAGCATTTGTGCTACAGCTGCTTACACTGGTCAACCGCCGCAGCCAGTGTGCACATGTGAAGTACCAGTTCAGGGCTGTATAACTCTGTCTGTGTTCCTCTGTGATCCATCCGTGTCCTCCTCCTCTATCCTTGCTGGGCTCACTCCCTCGATCCACCCCTAGCATTCTAGTGTTTTTCCTACCAGTAGCGGTTGCCTTGGTCTTACTGTGACCCTAGTCACTAGGGTCAGTGTTACGGTTTTCTGACACTCAAACCAGGGTATGAAGTAAAAACACAGTTTTATTGAAAATAAAACAATGCCCCTAGAGGCCAGTACAGAAATAGCAATAATGACAAAGTGAATGCACACAATGATAGTGATAGGTGCTATGAATGGATAGGGAATATTCCCCCAAAGGGTTAACAAATGAAATGGGTGAGATATAAACAAGATTGACCAATGCCCGGGATAACTAGCAGTCTCTGGAACACAGTCTCTCAATAGCTGGATAGAAATAAGTTACTGCACTGAATACACTCTCAAGTTGGTATAGTAGCGCAACAAAGTCCAGAGCTGAGGCGGTACCACCACCGTGGGCTACAGAGGAATGCTATTGCCACGCTGTAGTGATCAGAACCAAAATCGCCCTTAACTGGAAAAGTAGTAACCCTGCGTGTGCCACTTGGATTGTGCCCTGACACCCCTTGGGTGCTATACTGATGGTGACTGCACAAGCTGTAGTAGAGCCGGCGCCCTCTGGAGTGCAATGGGAATGTACCTTCAGCGTCTGTGGGCCGGAGCCAGAATATGAGCACGGACCAGACAAGGCTCTGATGGTGAATGAGAGACACACAGAAGCACTCAGAGTAAAGGCTCACGTCAGAAAACGTATGCTTGGCAAGATATATCGGAGGCACTAGACCGGAGACTACAGGCACTGCAAGGGTTAAGTGGTTCTGCACAGGACCGAGTACCTTGGCAACCAGCAGAAGGCAAAGCAACCTCAGGCTACAGCTACTGACAAGTGAGAGGAACAGTGAGTCGCTTAAACAGTTCAGAATGTCGCCGGAGCGACCGGAATGATGCAGGAACACTGGAACAGCAGGCAGACCGGAACGGCAACTGGAACAGCAGGCAGAACCGGAACGGTAACTGGAACAACAGGCAGGCCGGAGTGGCAACCGGAACAGCAGGCAGAACCGGAACAGTAACTGGAACAGCAGACAGGCCGGAATAGTAACCGGAACAGCAGGCAGAACCGGAACAGTAACTGGAACAGCAGACAGGCCGGAATGAATCACAGAGCAGGGTCGTCAGCCAGAACCGGGTCAAGTCATGGAGCACGGTCGTCATCCAGAGCCGGGTCAATTCACGGAGCAGGGTCGTCAGCCAGAGCCAGGTCAAATCACGGAGCAGGGTCGTCAGCCAGAACCGGGTCAAATCACGGAGCAGAAGCAGGAAAAGAGTCTGACTAGCCGGGTCAGTACACAGAAGGCACAGGAATATGGCAACAAGGCGCAGCAACAGGAACACCACGAAAGGGCAACTGACAAGTGCCCAAGCTCCAGCATATAACAGCACATCCTGGGCAGGCCAATCAGTCTCCACCAATGCACATGAAATCAGGTCAGATTGACAGAAAGTCACAGGGACCGTGATAGTCAGTTACTGCTGGGTTCAGTGTCTCCCAGGCGTCTGGGTCTTGTGCCAGTTCCATTTGTCTGGACTCCTAGTGACCTAGTGTCCTGCCGCCAGTATGTGGGCTACGTAGCCTCCGCTTGTCCCTAGTCCACTAGGGTTTGGGTTGTCAATGGTTTCGTGGGCCTCCAGTCTATTGGGTTCAAGATCAGTTCTCTCTTCTGCCAGCCATTGCCTCCATTGCTCCCTAACTCTCTATTGACTGGCTTGTTTTTACTATTACTGTTCTGTTATTGTGGGCTTGTGGGCCTAACTTGCTGTATGTACTTTATCTTAATAAAGTTATTTTAACCTTACCAGTCGGGTCTGAGTGTTCATCTAAAAACCGTGACAATACCTCACTGGCGCTCAAAGGGTTAAAATAGTATTGCACCATGAATATAAATAAGTAAATGCCTCCATTTAATGCCCAAGTACATAAAAATGCCATGAAAAAAATACTATAAACATAGGCCATGTTGAAATGTCATGAATAAATGCAAAGTATCTGAATTTAGCTTAAATCTTCATGTCTCCTCAGCTTGGTGCGGTGGCGAAGGTGGCGGTGGCAGAGACACTGATGAGGTGCACGGGCCGATGCCCATAGCACACGGAGAGAACTGGAAGTGAGCCTGCCTTTATATATGGCAGTCTGACTTCCATTTCCCTCACAGCCATTGGCTGGGATGTTCTTATGCAAATCCCAGTCAATCAGATTTGAGCAGCTACTGAATATTTTCAGATTAACTCCACCCTAGATATCCCAGCACCAACTATATGGGAAGCACATAAGAGTGTCCTTTGGGGTGCCCTTACCAAAACAGGCACCTGGAAGAAAAGGGAGAGAAACAAATCATTGGCTAGACTACTTGAGGTCATCAGAATGCAGGAACCAAGACACAGACTATCCCTATCAGAGGATGACTTGAAGGAGCTACAAGCTGTGAGCTTAACCCTTCAATCCAGACTGAATGCTTCTTTGCAAAAATCCTTTATGTGGCAACCTACATGATAACAAATGTGGCAAAAGTTTAGCTAATTATGTTAAAATAAGGAGGAAAATGTCTCATGTAACTCAAATTCATAACCACAGTATAAAATAATTTCTTCTCAAAGCCAGTGTATCCTCCCTTAAACCAGTAACACGTTACCACTCAGGAAATACTAGATGTTCTCCACTCCCTTCTGAAAGGGAAAATCCCAGGGCCTAATGTCTTCTCCACCCCATACTATAGAACTTTCCCTCCTCCTTGATACAACATATGGCAAATGCATTTACTGCAGTCCGAGCTGGAACCCCATTCCCCGCACAGGCACTCGAAGCCCATATTGTGATGTTACCCAAACCAATGAAAGATGCAACCTTATGCCAGAATTACCACCCTCCTAAATTTGGATATTAAACTATTTGCCAAAATCCTAGCTAACAGAATCCTCCCACACCTCGCCCTCCTCCTCCATAACAGTCAAAGTGGATTTGTGCCTGACCGTCAAGCCAACCATAATACTGTGGCAGTGATTTCACTCATTCATTTTGTGCGTAAGAAGAACATCCCAGTAATCCTATTAAGTACGGATGCGAAAAAAGCCTTTGATAGAGTAAACTGGCAATATTTACAAGCGGTTTTAGAGAATGTGGGTCTTGGAAAACATATGTTACAATGCATAATGCTTTACCCCCCCGCCCATATCTTTGTTACTGGGACATACTCATACCAATTTGATATCCATAACAGGACCAAACAGAGCTGCCCGCTATCACCTCTTTTATTTAACCTAACACTGGAACCTTTACTGAATTCCATCAGGTAAAACCCATCTATACATGACATTTCTGCTGAGAACAACATGTATAAGACAATAGATTTTGTGGATTATATCCTACTGTCAGTCACTGAACTTGAAAAATTTCTGCATCCTCTGCTTGATACGCTTGACTTATATTCCAGCCTATCCGGGGCAATAGTGAACCTATCCAAATTGGAAATCCTGAATCTTACCTTAGAAGCTTCAACTGTTTCAGCCCTTCAACGCAAATTCCCATTCCACTGGGCAACGTCATCGATCAAATACTTAGGTATTAATATCTCCTGATGACTCTGACATTCCCAATCTAAATCTGACACCCACTACTACCTCCATACAAGCAGACCTTCAGAGATGGTCACCGTTGACACTTTCCTGGCTAAGTAGAATAAGTGTGATAAAAATGATGATCCTGCCAAAAATATTATACATCATGAACACAATTCTCATCAGCCTTCCACCTTCTACGATCGCTAAACTGCAATCTGGGAAGAGAAGAAACCAAGTCTATGCTTAGATATCTTAACAAGACCCCTAAAATAAGGTGGATTCGGTCTCCCCAATTTACACAAATACTACCAAGCCTCCGCTATTTTCTAGATTTGGCGAAAAACAGGTCCTCGAATTGGGCTAACACGATCATAGATGAAAAAAGACTAATAGACCCACTACAGCTTTTATGGTTAGAAAAGCAGGAAACCCACAGTCAGCTTTGGATTCATTCAATTCTAGGCCATCTCCTTTGCATGTAGCATAAAATGAATGATGAATTTACACCGTCCACTTTCCACTCCTCCTTAAAGTCTCTTGTAGGAAGCCCTGATTCCCCTGTAGGCCTAACACATTCAACTTGTGGAAATCCAAGAACTTAGACACATTATAAACCTTGCGTTCTTTACCCATCCCGTTATCCAAAGCACATATTCAAGAACAATTGGACCCATACAATGTCTCTTGGTGGTTGTTTTTCCATGCAAGACACTAGCTCTCTAAATTCCATAAAGCTGGCACTCAGAATAGGGATCTCACAGCTTTTGAGCTTGCTATCTCGTTGTAACGGTTTTCAGTACACTCAGAGGCAGGATGTTTGGTAAAACACAGTTTCATTGAAACCAGACAGAATAAAGTAACCCTCGCGGGTCCAGCAATAGTAACACGTAATACTGACACAGGACAGGTTATAGAGTAAACATTAACCCACACAGGTCTGAGAGAAAAATATATGATACTGACACAGGTCAGGTTACAGTTCATGTGAATCAGTGAGACAATGATAGGAAGGTGCTATTAGGCCGGGAGGCTGATAGGCCCTAATAGCGGAAGGCCCAAGAAACACTCTCTAAGCAGAGAGTGACGCAATAGCGACTTTGCCACAATGGGTGAGTGAGGCCCTGAAGGAATAATGGACTACCGGACAACACAGTATCACTGTAACCGGAGGAACAGTGTAACACCAAACTGAACCAGCAGGAACTGCGACCCAAGGTTAACGGTACCAGACAGCAAGGGTTAACCGACGCTCAGGCTCAATGGCAACTGTCAGGTGGTAGAGACAAACTGAGGCACCCAGGAGACCAACCTCAGTAGGAGAGCAGTAACAAGCCAAGCGTACAGTGTGCAACCAGGAATAGTTTCTACCCTGGGGTATAGAGATACAAGGCACAGTAGCATAATTGGGTCGCAGTAGCTGAAAGGCTAGAGCAGCAATTGAGGCAACCAACCGGGTCTTTAACAAGACCTGGACAGAGCACAGGAAAGTTTTCCCAACCGGATAACCAGATGAAGTAGTGAACCGGGCCTGAGTGATACACAGAGCAGGAGTCTTAGCCAATCTGGGTCGATACACAGAGCAGGAATGTCCTCCAAACCGGGTCGGTACACAGAGCAGGAATGTCAGCAAATCCGGGTTGATACACAGAGCAGGAACGTCAGCCAGGCCGGGTCGGTACACAGAGCAGGAACGTGAGCCAATCCGGGTTGGTACACAGAACAGGAACGTCAGCCAATCCAGGTCGGTACACAGAGCAGTAACGTCAGCCAGTCTGGGTTGGTACACAGAGCAGGAACGGAATCTTGCAGAGTAGTCAGGCAGTCTGGGTCATACACAGGATTCACACGATATAGACAGCAAGCAGTAAGCAACGGGAACACCACGAAAGGGCCCTGCAGAAGTGACAGGGCTCAGTACTTAAAGGCTACTACTGGGTGGGGCAACATCACGCTAGCCAATAAGAAGGCATCAGGAAACAACACTGTCAAAATGTCACCAGCAATACATGGGCACCGTGATACTCGTCCCGGCTGACCAAACTACGACCATTATCTTTCACATACCATTTACTATAGTCCCAGCTGACTTGTTTTAAACCCTACTTCATGGGTATCTGGGAAAAAGACATGGGAGTGGCCCTTGATAAGTCTGCTTGGATGCAAATTCTGACCACTAACTGTCGCCATGCCAGGTTCACTAGGTTGCGTGAGCTGAATTACAAACTAATTACCAGATGGTACATCACTCCACTAAAAGCCTCAAAGTTCTACTCATCCTCATCACCACTATGCTGATGAGGATGCAGAATTTGAAATTGCTGTATTGGTTTTTTTTTGCCTTCTTTTGGATCGACGATGGTAAACAGGAATAGGTAAAGGGTTGAACTAGATGGACGCAAGTCTTTTTTCTATGTTACTATGTTACTATGTCATAAAGATTTCTGTATAATATTTGGTGGATATGCATGATGGTCTCTCCATACTGTGAGGCTTTGCAGTTGAAGTTGAATTGCTCATTAAGTTTATCACTCCCACTCGACCATATTATCATCTTATTTTCCTATTCAAAGCACCTGCCCTCACCTCGTACTCCACTTTCACATAGGGCACTTTAAACACTGCTAAATGAGGCCAGATCAGTCATTCTCCTGTTATGGAAGTGGATCTCCATCCCACCCTTACACCTATGGCTCCAGAAAGTAGACTGTATGTTATTAATGGAGAAATGCCATGCCTACTACACTAACTCCACTGTGATCTTTGAAAAAAATCTGGCATAAATGAATGACAAGAGTCAGTTGATAGGTGTCACAGTTTGTTTTGACTCTCTGACACAGAGTTAAGATAAAAACACAACTTTATTGAAAAGTTAATAAGAACCCTCACGGGTCCTGAACATACACTTATGTTACAGACACACAACAAGTTCATGAGAATAGCAAACAATAATACAATATATGTAGGCTTTACTGGCCTTGCCAATTACTGGGTAAGGCAACCTGGAGACTGGCACAACGAGATGAAGGAGGCTCTACCGGCCTTACCAATATACCGGGTAAGGCAGCCTGGAGACTGGCACGACACTAGAAGGAGGCTCTACCGGCCTTACCAATGTACCAGGTAAGGCAGCCTGGAAACTGGCACAACACCAAGAAAGAGGCTCTACCGACCTTACCAATATACCGGATAAGGCAGCCTATGATAAGTTGACACAGAGTATAGGAGGCCCTACCGGTGCTATAAAGGTGGTAATATAAGCAACTGGTGTAAGTGGAGCAAACCAGTACCGCGTACTGGACAACACGGAGGCCCTACCGGTGTGATAACTGAGGCAGCAGTTACTGGACAACTACGAAGCCCTACTGGTGCTTTAACGGAGGCAGCAAGCAACCGGTGTCAGAGTGGAGCAAACCAGTACCGCGTACTGGACAACTTGGAAGCCCTACTGGTGCTTTAACGGAGGCAGCAAGCAACTAATGTAGTTGCAGTTACACATAACGTAGACATACAGTGCCTACTCAAAGGCCAGGGGCCTAGTACCAGCAGTACTGATGCAGGAGGAACCCAGTAGTCAGAATGTCGCCGAGGCGACCAGAGCCAAGGGGAATGAATCCAAATCAGGATCCAGGAGCAGGAGCGACAGCCAGGCCGAAACAGGATACCGGAGCAGCAACGACAGCCCAACTGGGTCAGGAACAGAACCAGGAACGTCAGCCAAACTGGGCCAGGAACGGAAACAGGAACATCAGCCAAACTGGATCAGGAACGGAAGCAGGAACACACAAAGTGTATACTGACTCTCTGGGTAGGTACTCTGATGCTGGAACAGTAGAGGATTCAAGCAGGCCCAAGAAGACACAGGAATCCATAGGCAGGTGACCACTGACATAGAGACACCATGAAATGGCAGTGAAAGGGTGCAGGAACCCAGTCTATATAGGCAATACTGGGCGGGCTAGTCACAGGCAACCAATGGAGCGCCCCCACTGCTAACTGACAGAAAAAGCCAGCAATCACGGGCACCGTGATAGTACCCCCCTCTCAAAGACCCCCCCTTCTGGAAGAGGGACCTGGTTTCTAAGGGTATTTAGAATGAAAAATACACAGTAATTTGGGGGCATGAGGGTCCTTACTGTCAACCCAGGATCGTTTTTCCGGACCATAACCCTTCCAATGTACCAAATACTGCAATTTTCCTCTAAATCTGCGAGAATCAATGATACTCTGGACTTTGTACTCCTCCTGACCCTCTACCTCTATAGGCCTTGGCACCACAGGGTTAGTAGTATAACGGTTGCATACCAGAGGTTTGAGGAGAGATACATGGAACACATTATGGATGCGCATAGACGCAGGGAGATCTAATAGGAGACAGAGTTAACTTTACGGATCACCCTGTATGGACCAGTAAACCGGGGAGCCAATTTATTAGACGGGACTTGTAACTTGAGGTTTCTGGAGGATAACCATACCCTGTCCCCAACCTGGAAAGAAACCGCTGGCAGCCGTCTACGATTAGCATGACACTGATGACGCTGAAAAGACCGACTGAGTGCCCTCTGAACCTGTGCCCAAGTGATGCAGAGCTGCTCAATATGCTCATCCAGAGCTGGAATCTGTTGAGACTGAAATTAATCCAGGAGAAAGCACGGCTGAAACCCGTAGTTGAGAAACGGAGAGCTCCCAGATGAACCGTTCCTGGCGAACTCTGCCCACGGCAACAGGTCGGCCCAGTTATCATGATAGTCTGTGACAAAACAGCGCAGGAACTGCTCCAGTCTCTGATTGGCACGCTCAGGTAGGCAGAGGAAAAGGACAATTGGATGCCCATCTGTTCACAAAATGCTCTCCAAAATCTGGAGACGAACTGTCTCCCCCGGTCGGACACCAGAACTCTAGGTACCCCATGCAACAGAAATACCACTTTAGCGAAAACCACAGATAATTCTTTGGCAGAGGGAAGGCCACAGAGAGGCACGAAATGAGCCATTTTAGAAAACCTGTGAACCACCATAAGTATGAAGGAATACCCTCTAGACACTGGCAACTCTCCCATAAAATCGATGGAAATGTGAGACCAGGGACATTCGCCATTAGGTATTGGTTGGAGTAGGACCACAGGGAGGTGTCTAGGGGACTTGACATGGGCACAGGTGGCACAGGCATTAGTAAATGCAGCACAGTCTGCCCTCAGAGAGGGCCACCAGAAGACTTGTGAGAGAGACCAAATTAATTGATCCCTACCAATATGCCCAGCAGCTTTAGAGGAGTGGTAAGTTTCAAGTAATCGAGTGCGGAATGGCTCGTCAACAAAACACTTGCCCACTGGGGTTTCCGGAGGAGCCGTAGCCTGAGTGGCCAGAATCTCTTCCCCCAGGGGGGAAGTGATACTCGTACGTAAAGTGACCAATATACGATCAGGCTGTATAATGGGTGCTGGGACCTTGTCCCTGTCAATTTCAGGCTTGAATTGTCTAGACAGGGCATCAGCCCTAATGTTCTTGGAACCCGGCAAGTAGGATACAATAAAATTAAATCGAGAAAGGAACAACGCCCATCTGGCCTGGCGAGAAGACAGTCTTTTAGCTTCTGATAGATAAGTCAGATTTTTGTGGTCACTGAGAATCAATACTGGATTTTTGGTGCCCTCCAATATATGATGCCATTCTTTCAGAGCGAGAATGTTAGCCAGTAGTTTGTCACCTATCTCATAGTGACTTTGGGCAACGGACAATTTCTTAGAGATAAACCCACACAGTCTGAGAATATCCCCTTTCACAGGTCGTTGAGAGAGTACTGCCCCAACCCCAATCTCTGCGGCATCGACCTCCAATGTAAATGGGAGAGATGGGTTGGGGTGGGATAACACCGGAGCAGCTGCAAAGGCTGATTTCAGAGTCTCAAAAGCACATTCAGCTGCCTCAGACCATTGGGAAGGATTGGCGCCCTTATGAGTAAGGTCAGACAATGGTTTAACAATCGTGGAAAAGTTTTTAATAAACTTTTTGTAATAATTAGCGAACCCCAGGAAACGCTGAACAGATTTTAAGCCTGCTTTGTGTACCGACCCAGCCTGGCTGATGTTCCTGCTCTGTGTACCGACTCGGATTGGCTGACATTCCTGCCTGTGTCCTGGCCCGGTTGGGCTGCTACTCCTGTGTATCTCTACTGCCTGTGGTCCCATTCCAGTCCTCGGTTTGGGGTTCTCCTCTGGGCTTCTGTCTCTGGACAGTACCATTATGCATTAGTGCCACTCCTGCAGTCTAGTCTCGGTTCTGTCTGTGTTGCGAGGGCGACATTCCGGTGTCTAAATCCCATCTGTGCACGACGGTACGCTTGACCTTCCTTCCTGCCAATACGCTGAGGTTGGTCTTACATTGGGAGCCTCAGGCTGTGCTTATGATCGGGCAGTCAACATTGGTCTTAGCGTTCGTTAACCCCTTCAGGGAAGGTGCCATTATTCACCCGCTATTCTACCGTGCAGTCTCCGTTGGGTGCCATCCCGAGCATACTGTCTCAGTCCTCCATTACTGCTACAGCAGTCCTTAAGCTTATCCTGGGCTTCCGTTGTCTACTGGGCGTTTCTCGCTATTTAAGCACACTCTGCAGAGTGAGAGTCTTAAGGGCCTTGCACTATTAGGGCCTGTCAGCATTCCTGGCCTAATAGTAACCCATTCATTGCTGCCTCGGTTGAGTTTCACACGAACTTTGCCTGACCTGTGTCAGTATATTGTAAATTCTGTATTGTACATATACTTGACCCATGTGGGTATATATATTGCTGTAACCTGTCCTGTGTCAGTACTATATTGTGTATTTACATACTACTGGACCCGTGAGAGTTATCATTTCTAAGTCTGTTCAATAAAACTGTGTTTTATCTCACCTACTGTGCCTGAGTGTCAAATAAAACCGTAACAGTATGAAAGGGCCATGACCTCAGTTGGTACAGGTGAAGGTAATGCACAAAGTATCCATTAGTGGATGGATTTACATGAGCAGCGTTTGGACCAGTTGGCACTGGCCATTCAAACCATTCTAGAACACACCGCTCATCTAGATAAACCGGTTCAAGCCTCGGTGGTCCCCCCCGTTTCGACACTGGGAGCTCAATCCCTGATGCAAGTGACCTCGAACAAAGGGCTAACCGCCACAGCTCCATTACCTCTAAGATTTGATGGCGAGCCTACCCTGTGCAGAGGGTTTATCAACCAACTAGAGATATACCTGGAGCCAACTCCTCAAGCCTTTCCAAATGACCAAGCTAAGGTGGGCTTTATGATTTCGTTACTGATGGGCAGAGCCCTGGCATGGGCCAACCACTTGTGGGAATCTGCCAAACCATGTACACAAAACTTCAGGGAGTTTGTGCGTGCCTTCCTCAGAGTGTTTGAAGTTCCAGGTAGAGCCGCCTCTGCTGCCAAGAGATTAATGGAGATACAACAAGGTTCTTGTACAGTGGCGGATTATGCGATTTAATTTCTTACATTGGCAGCAGAGGTAGGCTGGAACAATGAGGTGCTGGTGGCAGCATTTGCTCAGGGACTCATTGATCATATTAAAGACGAGACGGCAGACAGAGATTTGCCTAACGATCTGGATGAGTTCATTGATTTTGCTATTCTGGTCAATTCTTGCATCAGTGAACGTAGTGCAGCTAAAGACCCCAGGCAGAGGGCCAGAAATTTTGGACAGGCAAGTCAAAAATTTCCCACCCATGCCTCCCATGCCTCCTGAACGTAATCAAGAGAATAATGAACCCATGCAGCTAGGGTTCACCAAGTTGTCTAAGGAGGAACGGGCGCATCGTCGCAGACAGGGGCTATGCTTCTATTGTGGCCAATCTGGACACCTGTTGCGTACCTGTCCTACACGGCCAGGAAACGGATGCACTTAGGGTACCTTGGGGGACAGGCCCTAGGTGGCGTACAGCAGTCCCTAGATCCAGTAAATCAGAAACCTACTATCCAGGCTATAGTCTCTTGGGCAGAAAACTCTGTGGAGGTTCTGGCCCTAGTTGATTCCGGTGCTGCGCTACACAAGATTCCTCTGTTTGAGAGGGAATCTCCTTTAGCCATTGAGGTCATCAATGGCAGACCCCTGGTACCAGCTCAGATCACTATGGAAACGATACCGCTGTCTATGAGTATTGGGGCGCTCCACATGGAGAAACAATGGTTCCAGATCATCCAGTCCCCTCAACATGTGGTCATCCTGGGGTTCCCATGGTTACATTTACACAACCTTAAGTTTGACTGGCAGACGTGTGACATAACGTCTTGGTCTGAATTTTCTACGAAGCATTGTGTCTCTAATCCGACTAAAATCATGTGTACCTCTCCCTCTGTGCCAGCTGAATATCATCAATTCAGTGATGTTTTCAGTAAGGGAGAGGCTAGCGCCTTGCCTCAGCATCGAACTTACGATTGTGCTATTGATCTGCCTCCTGGCGCCGTCCCTCCCCAGGGTCGCACGTACCCATTGTCGTGCAAGGAGAATCGGGCCATAGAGGAATATATCTATGATGCCCTCTAGAGGGGTATTATTAGAAAGTCAACCTCACCCGCAGGGCTGGTTTCTTTTTTGTAAAAAAGAAAAATGGCGAGTTAAGACCATGAATTGATTATCGTGGTCTGAATAAGCTAATGTCCAAAAACTCCTATCCAATTTCACTCTCACTGAACTGTTTGAAAGGTTAAAAGGCTCCTCGATTTTAAGTAAGTTAGACCTACGGGCTGCTTATAACCTGATCAGAATAAGAGCTGGGGGCGAGTGGAAAACGGCGTTCAATACCAGATCTGGACACTACGAATACCTATTGATGCCGTTTGGGCTATGTAATACTCCTGCAGTGTACCAGAAGTTTATTAATGACATTTTCCGTGATTGTGGTAATAATTAATGTAAATGTACCTATATATAATAAATACACATACACGGTTCTTTTCTGATGTGCGGTATTTATATAGAAGTAAAAACACAGATATTTACATCCAGAGTGCAATTCCTTCAAACTATACTAGGCAAACCCCTTCTTTCATCCAGTACCCACAATCAAATCCAATGTTACCTGATATTCCAAACTGTCCACCAAACAGAGGGGATGGGAAGGCAGGAAATGGGGGAGGGGAGAAGACACAAGAGGAAAGACACAGCCTGGAATTCACAGGATCAGAAGAGAACTCCCCTTTGAGCAGCTGTGTGCTCTATCATTTAACAACTTCCTAGCCCTGCCCCTTATTTCCTATTGGCTAAATGATATGATGTCACAAAACACACCCCCATCCATTTTCACCATGTGGACAGATCACCACATTCCCCCACTTTTTCTCGTCCTATGTTGCCCAGTTCCAAAGTGTCTTCCCCCAGGGCAGGGAAACCCAGCGGGTGCGAAAAACCTTTTTTTGAGGTGAAAATTCACCCACCGTCCCTCCGGAGCAATTCCCTCAGCGACTTGAGCTTCCCTGCAAACTTCCTAGGTTGGATACTTATTCTAACATCCGTCTATAATTGTACTCTTCTGTACAAAATATACACATATTTACAAGATTCTATGTTCAGTTCTTTGCTAAAAGGTCTCTACAGGACTGTGACCATGGTCAGTTCATGTTCGTATGGACGATTGTATGCGAGTCCTCTGTCTCCCATCACTCTTTGGCATCGGTAGATTCCCTGCAGTTGAGGCCCAGGATATTCATTGAAATCCACAATCGAGTCATGTTGCAACTACTCCAGAAATGGTTCCTTGTATTCCCAGTTCCCTAGGTTCTGGACCGCTATTGATGTTCCAGACATCTTAAAGAAAGTGAACAAAAATTAAAATCCCACCATACTGGAATATTTGAAAAACATGTCAATACAACTCTTTGGAACTATACTTTATGGATCTCTCATCAGATCATTCCCATGTTATATGTTAAAATGCCTTCCTCCCACAAACTCTGAATACACTTATGCCAGAGCATGCCATTCGCCCCCTTAATTTAAATTGATGTTGCCCACTTACTATTTGTTTTAACTGCTCCATACAAGATCACCCATTCCCAGGTCTGTCCTGAATCTGATGGTAATCTGAACATAGTCCCTTCCCCTCTATCTCTCTTATACCCTGTGTACACATACATACACATAATTCTTGCTCTCTATGAACATGCATTGTATGTAACAAAATTCCCTCCTTTCCCATTGTGATACAATGTATACTTAGTCCAGTGAGGAAGTTCCACCATTGTCCATCAACTAGTTCCATATCTATAATATATAATTAATGCTGTTGGAGAGAGAGAGAGAGTGAGATAGAGGGAGAGCGAGATAGTGAAATAAGAGAGCAAAGAAATCGATGATAGAGAGAGAAAAGCAATTTATAGCAAAAGAGAGAAACAAAAGCAGAGAGAGAGAGAGAAACAAACAAAAGAAAATGAAATCCTGAATGGAAGTCCTGTCTCTGCTTTTCAACTATTTTCAATCCTGCTTGTCTCCTGGAGAAATGAGAAACAATATAGAGTTAGTATCCCCCCCGAGAACCCTCACATTAACTCCCTGGGATATGTGGCCTTATTGTGAGTTAAACCGCAAAGTTTATACCCACAACAGTGTCCACCATCCATCCCTGTACACACCTACACAACTTTTATGTGCCCCCCCCAATTCCTAAAAACAACACAATTTATGATACAGACAAAACAACAAACTGCAATATTACTGCACCCTCCCCTCACTATAACATTATGGGAATATACAAAAATAGAGGTTGAAAGGGAAGAATAATTATAACAAAATAATTATAATTTAAGTTGTCTCTGAGACCACTGTCAAGTCACCCTGCTTAAGGTGGCATAATTCTGCCTCAAGCCTGGTAACTTGCTCTCTTAAGAGATCACGTTCAATTTTTATTTTAGTGTAATCTCTTTCTAGATTTTCATGTTCTCTTTTCAGAGAAGAAAATGATCTCCATGTCCCAAAATTGTCTTCCACACATCTTTTATTATTTCCCTCAATGTGTGCTACTTTTCCTGGTCAATTTTCCTTTCCTGTACCTCCTTCAAAAATTCCCTCATCTCTTATCCTCCAGTTTTCATTATCTCTCTTTCTCTTTGGTGCGTCCCATCTCCGCTTAAGGGGCCTTACTGATGAGACTGTGCATACCCGTTCAGTGTATGGGTGGTCAAGCCACCACTTATCTGCTCTCAGTAGCAACAGTTCTAAATCGGTGGGGGTTGGATCAAACAACCTCACAAATTCCTGACATTGCCTAGGAAGAGAGTCCAGAACTCTTGCTATGTGTGCTAATGAGCCCCGTGTCATTGGTCGCTGTGGTTGACGCAGGGTGCACCAGAACAAAACCCTTTGTGCCACCCCACGAGGTCCCTCTGTTGGCATCATGGTAATCTGATTTACCTCTTTTTCTATATTGTTTATATAAAAATGAGTCGCTGTTATTCTTCCTGCCTGATCAGACACACTTGTATTGAAGCCTAGCAATCTGCTAGCCATAGGACCCAGGGCCTGTTCTAACAGCTCAGTCCACTCTGCTAAGGTGAGCCCTCCATTTTTGGCTCTTTCCACCCCTCTCTGGAACCAGCAGGTAAAATCATTAAAGTTACAAGTTGGCATAGCACCCCACCATTTTTGGAAGTTGTCCATGTCCCCCATGGACATGGGACGTGTCTGCATGGTAACCCCTGTGGACATCTGTCTTGCATTAAATATTTCAGAAATTATGACAGGTGTTTGCTGCAAACAACATGTATCCGCTGGGATATTGTCTTGCTTAAAACCCCTTGATGGTCCCTCACCTTCTTCCCCCAATGAGTTCAAAGCTGGGTACAGCTTTGGACTGTCCTTACATACCACCTCCTGTTCTTCCGCCACTCTATTATTTCTGCATTCAGTTACAGTATGCTGTAGTTCATTAACTGTAACTTGATATTTATCACATTTTTCTTCCATCTGTTTCAACTCAGTTTTTAAGTTGCCAACCAACTTCAGAAAATCATTATATTCATGGGTGTTAGATAACTTCTCTGTTAAATATATATTAATATCCCTTAACTCTTGGACCATATCCGCTAAGCCAGCAATAGCTTTAACAACTGCCTGTCCCACCATGGCTTTTCGCTTATTTGAATTATACTCCTTACTAGTTACCACTTGAGTCAGAACATTCATAAAATCCTCAAATTTGCCACATTTTGGGTCTGTGGGATCAGGGAGTACATATGGGCCATTATGTCTAAAGATATCATCCCTGAAATAATCATGTACTTCAGTAGAGAAATAGTTTGCTCCGGGAAAAGACATCTTAAACCCTGTGATATTTCCTACAATGTTTGTTAATAAAATAATATACTTTTAAACAAGCAACCTATTTACCAACACTCTTGAAGAGCCACAAGACAAACCCAAAATGGCCACCGATTAACAAACAATGTCTAACAAGAAACTGCCCATTCAGACTTTTCCTTTCCATTCAACAGTGTATTTTAACAAAATAACATTTGCTCCCTCAGAAGACACAGTTAGAGGCACAAACCCAAAACAAAAAAAAATTATAATCAGTTACAAGGAATTACCTATATGGGTGTGCCCCTTGGAAACTGCTTTACACATGCAAATGGACAACACTAGACACAGAAGAGGCCTTCTTTAATAATAGGGTTGCTGTAACTTCCCCCACAGGTAAACACAGCTATTTATCCTTTTAAGCAGAAACCAACATCAGTTATAACAAAATGTCTACTTCTGAAAATGGCTTTCACCCCACAGAATTACCCAAGCAGACCCACAATATACCCCACAAAAGAAAAAATGAATAAAACAAATGTTGCTCTCTTTAAGATGGACCCTTCTAGTAAATAGAACAAATGATACACCCTTTCAGCCAATAATGGGCCTATGTTATTTTAGCAACAAATATGGCAGCAATGGAGGGAAGCCAACTCCAGACACAGCTAAGAATGTATCCAGTAGACCCTCAAAGATTATAATTTTTAAATTAAACTACACACAACAGTTTGAAACTAGGCAAAAATGGCTAACAGGAAAATGTTAATACAACTTTTCCCCTTTTAAACCAAATAATAAATATGTAATAAATGAAAATACACAAAAACGGCTAAAAACCCACTGTTCTTTACGCAGTGACCTGATTCCTTGTACTTTGGTGCCAAGATGAACATGTGTGTTAAACTATAACACAACACAAAACCAACTTAAATGTTGTTAAATTCAGTTTGTGTTAGTAAAAATAAATTACTTTTAAACAAGCAACCTATTTAGTACCCTTCATAGGCCACAAACAAAGCTTAAACCCAAAGTATACTTATGAGCCAACCTAATGTGTTAACATGTATTTTTTAGACCTAGTGTTAGTAAAAAAACGTCTGTAGCCACATCCAACATGGCCACTGCTTTTTTTTTTTTTTTTTTTTTACAGGGACACTGGCTTAGGCCTCAGCGTGATCTCTCAATTCAGGCCTACAAACTGCTTTTAGTATGCAAATGAAAAACTATCCAAACAAAGAGAACAGGGCTACTTTAAGAAACCATATGCTGCTGTATGCCCTCCCTCACAAGCAGAGAAAAAAGTACAGACACAAAAACCCGAATACCTTCAACACAGTTGAACCCAGAATTCTAGGACACTGAAACACTCCCAAATCTGTAATGTATTTTAAATCTGTTACCTCCTATGCAGCTAGGATTTAAGACTCCAACACAATAAAACAAAAACCAAATCAGTCCCACAACCCTATGCACTTTAACAGCAGATAAAACACTAAACAATACACCCTTATGCAAATTTTCCCTTATCTCACTCCAATTTCCTATAAAAAGGTTTTGCACTCTAGAAATTAAAAACCTGTGCCTTCTAAAATAGCGCCCTGTAGAAGTCCAAACCTTGTGGTTGCCAATTATGTGGTAATAATTAATGTAAATGTACCTATATATAATAAATACACATACACGGTTCTTTTCTGATGTGCGGTATTTATATAGAAGTAAAAACACAGATATTTACATCCAGAGTGCAATTCCTTCAAACTATACTAGGCAAACCCCTTCTTTCATCCAGTACCCACAATCAAACCCAATGTTACCTGATATTCCAAACTGTCCACCAAACAGAGGGGATGGGAAGGCAGGAAATGGGGGAGGGGAGAAGACACAAGAGGAAAGACACAGCCTGGAATTCACAGGATCAGAAGAGAACTCCCCTTTGAGCAGCTGTGTGCTCTATCATTTAACAACTTCCTAGCCCTGCCCCTTATTTCCTATTGGCTAAATGATATGATGTCACAAAACACCCCCCCATCCATTTTCACCATGTGGACAGATCACCACAGTGATATGCTACAGTCATGTGTGGTGGTTTATCTTGATGATATACTCATACATTCATCTCGCTTGTCGTAACACATCAAGGATGTGTCAGAAGTTCTGCTCAGATTACGTAAGAACAAATTATTCTGCAAAATCGAGAAATGTGAATTCCACAAGTCCATGGTGCCTTTTCTGGGCTTTGTGTTTTCTAAAGATGGCATTGCCATGGATAAGGAAAAGCTCACAGCAGTGTTGCAATGGCCACGACCCAAGAGACTCAATGCTATCCATCGGTTTCTTGGTTTTGCCAATTATTACAGGAAATTTATCCAAGACTTCTCCATGATTGTTAAGCCACTGTCTGACCTTATATATAAGGGTGCCAATCCATCCCAATGGTCTGAGACAGCTGAACAGGCCTTTGTGACACTTAAAGGGATAGTAATACTTCGTTTTAACTTTATTTTATTTTGTAGGCATTAAAAAAACATGAAGAATGATATAAGTCTTATCTCTCAAACCTTTATGGTTTATGAGATATTCACAAGCAAAGTTCCCCTCCCCGCCCCTTTTTCCTAGTGTAAGCCATCTCTTCTCAAATGTGAGTCTGGTTGTATGACAGGACAGATAACAGAAGGGGACAATTTTCTTTGTATGAAAACAATGAAAGCCCTTCCCCCCTTGACAAGTTTTTCAGCTTTTTCCATTATCTTAATTGAAGATTGTTCCTCTCTGCAGTCTACCTGGGCATCTCCCTTCTGATCTGGTTGAACAGGGGAGGGATACTTTGTTTGTGAATATCTTTAAACCATAAATGTTTCAGAGATAAGACTTATATCATTCTTCATGTTTTTTTAATGCCTACAAAATAAAATAAAGTTAAAACGAAGTATTACTATCCCTTTAAGTCTGCTTTTGCATCCGCTCCTGTGTTATTCCACCCTAACCCCTCCCTTCCATTCACCTTGGAAGTTGATGCCTCTGAGATTGGTGTAGGTGCAGTGTTGTAACAGCGTCCGGTCACTGGGAGTACACTGATACCATGTGGGTTCTTCTCCAAAAAGTTGTCTGGTGCCCAGAGATTGGGGACAGAGAACTCCTGGCAATTATCCTTGCTCTCAAAGAATGGCGCCACTTGCTGGAAGGTACTAGGACTCCAGTGTTGATCTTGACAGACCATAAAAACCTGACGTACCTTTCGGAGGCGAAGAGGTTGTCCTCTCGATAGGCCAGATGGGTCTTGTTTTTGTCAATTTTATTATATCTTATTTGCCCTGTTCCAAGAATAATAGGGCAGATGCTCCGGCAAGGCAATTTGGTCAAGATATAGATAAAGATGAGGTTCCCATACCCATCATTCAGACTGATCGCATTTTGGCTACCTTACGTACCAGCATCACTTCGCCCCTGGGGGAGGAGATTCTTGTTAACCAGGCTGCTGCACCCCCTGACACCCCAGTGGGCAAGTGTTTTGTAGCGGAGCCATTTTTGTACCCGCCTACTTGAAACATATCACGCATTTCGAGCAGCTGGTCACATAGGGAGAGATCATCTGATCTAGTCTCTTTCACAGTTGTTTTGGTGGCCTTCTATACATGCTGAATGTACCGCATTCATAGCAGCTTGTACCACATGTGCCCGTGCCAAGTCCCCTAGACACCTCCCAGTTGGGTTACTTCAACCTGTGCCTAATGGCGAGCGTCCTTGGTCCTACGTCTCTATTGATTTCCTGGGAGAACTGCCAGTGTCAAGGGTTACACTTTCATCCTGATGGTAGTCGATAGATTCTCTAAGATGGCACACTTTGTGCCCCTTCCTGGCCTTCCCTCGGCCCAGGAGTTGGCTATTGTTTTTGCCAGAGAAGTGTTTCGGTTGCATGGGGTACCCAGGGTACTAGTGTCAGACCGTGGGAGCCAATTCGTGTCCAGATTTTGGAGAGCTTTCTGTGACCAGATGGGCATACAGTTGTCCTTTTCTTCTGCCTACCATCCCTAGACCAATGGAGCCGACGAACGTGCCAATCAGGGATTGGAACAATTCTTACGCTGTTTTGTGTCCGATCATCATGATAATTGGGCCGACCTGTCGCCATGGGCAGAGTTCGCCAGGAACTGTGCAGTTAATTCATTGTCCGGGAGCTCCCTGTTTCTCATTAACTGTGGGTTCCAACCATGCTTGCTCCCGGACTCATTTTCAGATTCCAGCTCTGGACAAGCATATCAAGCAACTCCGCTCCACCTAGGCACAGGTACAAAGGACCCTCAGTAATTCGTTCCAGCATTATCAGTGCCATGCTAATCACAAACGGTTGGCGGAGGTCTCCTTCCAGTTTGGGGATAGGGTACGGTTATCCTCCAGAAACCCCAATTTGCAAGTTCCCTTAATAAGTTGGCTCCCCAGTTCATTGGTCCTTTCAAAGTTATCCTCAAAATTAACCCAGTCTCGTACGCCCTGGATCTCCCAGCATCCATGCATATTCACGATGTGTTCCATGTATCCCTTCTGAAGCTGGCGGAATTAGTGTTATTGTAGTATAGGGGTGGGCGAAAAGTGAAAACATTTTCCCACAGGATTTTTCGAAAAAAAAAACTGACGCTAATTAGCTTTTTTCACAAAAGTTTTCTCCTTTTCTCCAAATGCAAAATTCTCCTCCTTTTCTCCTATTTCATCAAATTGTTTGCCAATTCCGACACATTTTTCCCTTAACACATTTTTTCTCGTATTCCAACACATTTTCGACTAAGTTTCCTATGGTGCAACATTTCCCATCATAATATTACTTCTTCTAAGGGCTGTATTGAAGAAATAGGTAGCTGAAAGTCAAATTTGTGAGTCCTAAAGCAACATATAACTTGAAAAATGTGTTAGCATGCAGAATACATTTGTGCTTTGCCCACAAACAAATTTCCTGCTTAAGTGACGCTGGCACATATTCCTGATGATGTCAAGTGATAAAAAAATAAATTACAGCCTACAATGCAGCAGATGAGTATGGTAGTGGTGGAGGGTGACTGGTGTGGTGTGATTGGTGGGATCTTTACAAACTGCATCCACCCCAGGACGAGAAGGATCATCATCATTTATTGCACACGCTGCAGCAACCATTGCTGCAGACAGTTTTTGAACTACCACTTTACTCCCACGTCCCTGCACTTTTTACTTTCCCCCTTCTTCCTGCCTCTTGTGTATTTGCTGGACATTACTCAACTACTGTGTGTGTTTTTCCTCTCTACAGTACAACTGATGGAGTGTGATGTCTTGCCTTAGCCCTCAAAAATATTCTCAGTGTCATCTGCTATCAACTCTACTTTAGTTACAGAGCTCACATCAGGCTCCCAGTCAGCTGTCTGTCACCTAAAAAATGTATTTGTTTAATTGTTTATTAATTTTTTTTTTTACATTTTTTATTTTATTTTATTTCATTTTTTTTAAGTTGCCCACCCTTTCTTATCACAGTCCAAAAAAAAAACAAAAAAACTAAGAAACAAAATCAACAACTTCTTTCCCCAGACTTCCCCAGCACAGAGACAATAAAAGCAAAACCAGCAAGCAATTTGGACCCCAGCTGCCTGTGCCTTGATAGTCAATTACACAACATTTTGGGGAATTTATGGGCAACCTCCTTCCTCCCTTCTTCTCCCCCATAGACTCCCCTACTACAGAGAACAAATGTGCTACCTAAAAGACTTCCTAAACTAAACTTAAATTCCCCTTTATTTGCCTATATTATCTAGCTCAAAACCATTCTGCTTACTCCTCTCACAAACACAGAATGGCTGCTGTGAAAACCAGACACCCTTTTGTATGACTGTAGAAAAGTAGAGAAAACTTTCCTGTGGTGGGGAAAAACATTGCTTTGCATTGATTTCAATGCAACAAATATGTATTTTTTATTAACTGTCTCCCAATCCCAGTAAACAACCTCCCAAAAAACCCCTATTCAGCTGATTCTTTCCTCACACTCCACCAACACAGGCACCCTCATACCCCTTTTATACTATGCCTTTTGGAAATAAAATAGCATTTGCTATGTATTGTGCATAAATTCAATGTTCCCATTGATTTCAATGGAATGAGCTAGGTGAAGAAAGAGGAAAAACTGCACATTTTGTGGGAAATTATTCACCAAGGGTGAAGTGCAATTAATCGCCAGTTTTGTTTTGAGGAGAAAATTTTCATCCATCCCTAATCTGGAGCCCTCATAATAATCATTAATTTGCACAAAGAGAGGAGAGGAAGTATGGACATAAGTTAATATGGGGTCTACAGCCCATTCACATAAAACATTTTGGGTATTTGGGGTAAATCTCCTTTGCTGAAAGATTGTGCTGCTATCTCTTGGTATGCAGTGGGAACCTTACAGCCCTTTTATACTATGCCTGTTGGAAAAAGAAGGGAATTATCTTATCATTCATTTCAATGCAATGAGCTAGGTGGGAAAAAAGCAGATAAATCTGCACTTATTGTGAAAAATGTCCCTTTCAGAGGGAAGCCCATTTTTCACCTGCTTCTCTTTTGAGAAGAAAAGTTTTGCCCATCCCTAGCGTACCCTTTGTGTATATAGCCAAAATATAAATTTATTGAAAAATAAAAATTAAAAGCACATATTTTTCTGTTAAATCTAACAAATTTTATAATTATAAAGTATATTAAATTTAGTTTATCAAACAATTACATTATAATTTGTCTAGTTCAACTTTTATTATACTAAGTACTAATACTAACTGTTTTATGAAATTATAATATTGAAGTTTCTAGTATACCATACAATCTCTTCTCTAAAGCTGGTTTATGATTATGTAAAATACATTTGCCATTCTGTTTTTCATTTGGAAGATATTTCTATAAGTAATGACATATTAATTTTTTAGTTAAAATGATCTACACTTTCAGTTGTGAGATCAGAGTAGATATTGTTATACAAGCTGGTTAATATATGTAATAATGTATTAAATAGTATGATAATGTTACAAAATTATTTATGACTAGTTGAAGAGCCTGTTACACGGGCCACAGTGCCACTGCCACCTGGTCGCGGGGCAGTCATGCGCAGTACAGACTGCCCGCGGTGCGGCTGATACAGAGCTGGACGCTCCGAAGGAGCGTCCAGCGCTGTGTCAGCCATGGCGCGGGCAGTCTCTACTGCGCATGACTGCAGCATACGCAGCAGTGTCTACTGCGCATGGTGCGGCGTTACACGCGTTTTAGCAAATTATTATATAGGATGAGGACCTGACTTCAACCTTTGTTGAAAACGAATTAGAAATGTAAAAACAGAAAAAGCCCACATCGCTAACTCACCATAATATATACATGTGATGAATTAAATAAGAAAAACATTAAATAACTGGCCTCTAGATAGCAGCAAGTAATGAGAGGGTTCTCCAGTAGTCTCAAAGGCAATGGGCCAAAACCTAAAGTGCACATACAAAAACAAAGAACAAACCTGCGCTCCTTCATACTAATTTGTAAATGTGTGCCCTAACTTAGGCATATATACTAACTACAGGGCTCAAAATTTCCACTCGGCACTAGCCAATGGTGAGTGAAAATTTAGCCCTGGCAAATAGAAATTCAGCCCTAGTTGGTATGTTATGGCTTGCAGTGGCGAGTAACTTTTCAGGTCTGGCTAGTAGCAAAAGACTTCAAGTTTTAAGCCCTGCTAACTATATTGATAAATATGAGAATTTAGTCAATGATTTAGCCAAAAAAGGTTAAGCTTGCCAACATTTCCAAGGTTCCTCAAGATCTGGCAAGTACCTATTCTAATGCACCTTTGAATCCCTATCTAAATTAAAATAAATAAATAAATAAAATTAAAAATGTGGTGTTTGAGAAAAAGCGTTAAGTTGTTAATAACTTGAACGAACAATACATAAAGGGATAGTAATGCCTAATTTAAAGTTTATTTAGTACTGTAGGCTTTAAAAAAATATTAGAAACTATATAAGTCTTATCTCTCAAACCTTTATGGTTTGAGAGATATTTGCAACTAAAGCTCCCCCCTCCATGACGTCAGCACTCTAGCTGACAGATCTGGATTCTGGTCCACAGACCAGCCGGCGGCTCTTCAGCAGAGCAGAGATTGCGATCTTTAAAAATAGCTACTTCACTGGAACGGTCTACAAAGTGTGCTTGCAAACGAGGTTTCTTGTCCATTGTTGCCGCACACACTTCTCTTATCAACGTGAGGTACTTCAGACCAACTTAAACCAATGATTCTTCCCAACAAGTCGAGCACACTCTTCTTTAAAATATCATCTTTATTAAAGCATTAAAAACGCCCAACGTTTCAGTCCATATTTGGACTTTCCTCAGGGACAACAAAAACATTCCACTTATCTCCACCAACATTTTTTTATGTGCTTACCATGTCCGAATCTGGTGCCTGCCCGAGTACTTCAGTTGCCTAGACAACCCCCAACGCTGACACAGCGTTGCATCTGGACATGTCCATCCACACTACATATTGTGCAATCAAATCAATAAATCTACCAAACTAAAATATCTTTTACTGTTCAAATGTAACTAATCAAACTGAACTGTTCATTAAGCCCTTGTGGGGCCAGCGTTTGTAAAGAATATGTCCAAAACATCTCACATCTTCATAAACGCTGTTCTCTGTCTCCCCCCCCCATCATGTTCTTTAATAAACTCGAAGGGAAAACATTGTAAATCTTTAACCCTGTGCTTTTTTTCAATATAATGTCTGACAACAGGTGCTCTCTTCAACTGCTGCTCAGTCAGTGTACCATTTAAACCTCTAATGATACAGGACCTGTGCTCTCTCATTCTTATTTTAAACGGTCTTGTGGTTTTGCCCACATAACAAATTACACGGACACCTTAATAAGTATATTACATAGGCTGTGGTGCAGGTGATATTCTCCTTAACCACTAGTCTATATCCCTTTGGTGGTACTAACAGTTCTTTCCCGGTTAGCATATGTGAGCATGGAACACAACCCTGGCACTTATACACTCCTTTATAAATAGAGTCCCTCTCTTTAACCTCACTGTATTTATCCACCGGGTCCGAATGTACTAGCTTATCTCTAATGCTTCCCCCCTCTTAAAATCAAAAAGGGGTGGTTTCGAAAACATTTGCCCTATCTCCAGATCACTGCTTAATAACCCCCAATTACTTAAAGTGTTGTCCCTGAATCGCTTAGATAAATCACTGTATGTCGTTGTGACTATCATTCTATCTTGTAATTCTGTCTTTTTGCTGTCAGTGTTCAATAAGGATTGCCTATCCATGTCATGTATACTCCTTTCTATCGTCCCCTCATCGTAACCCCTATCTATAAATTTCTGTCCCATTTTCCTGAGATTGCCTGCCAGTTCACTTGGCTCAGACACTATCCATCTAGCTCGCATAAGTTGAGAAACAGGCAAGCCTCTTTTCAGAGACAATGGATGTTGACTGCGAGCATGTAACATAGTATTCCTATCCATGGCTTTACTATACAGGGATGTGCTTATCCCACCTCCTTTTTTATTGGTAATTAATACTTTTAAGTAACTGATTTCTGTCTCACTGTAATTAATAGTCAATTTTATAGGGAACATGCTACAGTTCAAGCTGTTATAGAACTTTAACAATGTTTGCTCCTCTCCAACCCACAGAAAAAATAAATCATCTATGTATCTTACATAGAATTTTATATACTGCCAATATGTTGTTTGTAAAATATGCACCTGTTCGTAATACTACATATAGGTGTTAGCATAAGAAGTAGCCATTGGTGACCCCATCGCTGTCCCCATGAGTTGTATAAATATGTCCTCCTCAAATTTGAAATAATTCCTTGTCAAAATCATATTCACAAGTCCCACCAAATAATTCATTTCTTTCTCTGTATAACAGTGACTCTCCTGTAATAGTCTCCATATTGCATCCTTCCCCACTTCATGGAGTATGGAAGTATAGAGACTGGTTATATCCATTGTCACAAACCAAAAATGGTCACCTTGTGGGACCACCTTGTCTTACTTCATCAAAAAATCAGTAGTGTCCCTCACAAATGTCGAGACTTTTTGTATGTGCGGTTGAAGCACAAAATCCCTGTGTTGTGCCACTGGAAAGGTATGTTGTCCCTGAGGAAAGTCTGAATACGGACTGAAACAGGCGTTTTTAATGCTTTAATAAAGATGAAATTTATCTTGCAAACCAGGCACACTTTGTAGACCATTCCAATGAAGTAACTCTTTTTAAAGATCGCAGTCTCAGCTCTGCTGAAGAGCTGCTGCCTGATCTGCGGACCAGAATCCAAGTCTGTTAGCTAGATGGCAGACTTGACTGAAAAAGCCAGGAAGAGGGAACTTTAGTTGCAAATATCTCTCAAACCATAAATGTTTGAGAGATAAGACTTACATAGTTCTTACTATTTTTTTAAAGCCTACAATACTAAATAAACTTTGATTAGGTATTACTATCCCTTTAAATGACAGCACATGCAATTAAAAAAAGGGGACAAACAATAATTTAAAGGTGTAAAAAAGAGGACTTGCCTGATATAACACTTCTTGAGCCTGCAGGAAGTGGATACTGGCAAAAGAGGATTGTGGGTCCTTCAATCCTATTTATAAGCTAGAATTTACCACACAGACAGACCACATGAGGAATAGTAATTGCAAACAGACAAACAACACATTAGTATGGGGGAGCACAGGTTTGTTCTTTGTTTTTGTAATTAGAAAAGTGTTCATCATTTTGATTAGTTGATGAATTACTAGAGTTTGGGATCTGTTAAGACTAATTGTATAATTTGATCTGTTAAATATTAAATATGTTATTTTTTTTTTCAAATGATGTCAGCATACCTAGGAATTTTAAAACAGCACATATCAGTTTTAAACAGCTAGCCTAAGAATATAGATCAAAAATTCAGTTTTTATTGCTGGCACTGAAAGGGTTCAACCTCTTTCTGAAGACTATGCTGTTGTGATCTGATTGAGCAGGAGACAAATGGAAAACAGTAATTAGTTGAGCTTCTCATTGTATAAGGATTATATTTTGTGTCCCTCATAATTAGCAAATCCACTGGTATTCAAAAATACCACTGCTAGGCATACAGGGCATATAGATAATCAATTTGCATTTGCACTGAAGTACCAATGGATTACTACTTAATTACAGTAGTAATTACAGTAGTAATTAAATTTTTTTGCTTTTTTTACATTAACAATGCCCTTTATTGGCCAGATTCCATTCTCTTAGAAAGGTGAGTCACTGACAAACATTCCATAGAATGTGATAGAAACTGCTGAGTCATGGTGTCGTTGTAAACTTTAGGAAGTAATTATGCTGTAATTCACTACCTGGCCATTTGAATAGTTCTAATTTTGCATAAAAAATCTGACAGCAGTGAAAATATCCCTGTTTTACTGAGCAGGAAAGGATCTATAACATGTATACAGAGCGGGGCGCTCCTATTTCAGACCATAGTTGGTGAGCAGAGAAGACTACGCTCTGAATTCGGAGCACCCCACTCTGTATCAGGCACGGGAAGTCACTACTGTGATTGACTGCACCACGGCCGTTGCTGGGTGGCACTGTGGCCCGTGTACATGGGCTCTTCAACTAGTTTATATATATATATATATATATATATATATATATATATATATATATATATATATATATATGAAAAAACATATTGAATTAATATGTGCTTTTATCCCCTTCAATTAGGGTGGACAACTCTCCAACTGTTATGGACTACAATTCCCATGATACCCAGCCAGCAAAACAAAGTCGTAATCCACAATAGCTGGAGGGCCTAAGGGCGCATATCCTTTCCTTGAACAAAATAGTCTGTAATTTATTATTAATCTTAAATGCTCCCTCCTATTTTGTAATCTTGGCACACATGTATGCCTTTAGTACTTTAGGAATTATGGAAACGTAATTGTACTACTGCTTTACTGTATACTCCACCTGAGTCATAGCCATGGACATCAGGTTAGAAATAATCCTGCATAATCTTTCAGATAGAGAGGACTGAGGAAATCCCTTGACTGCTACTGATTCTTGCAAAAAAACTACTGATAAAAATTATATACAAATCATGCATTTTCAGGGCATATAAGGAAAAGAGGAAGTGAAAGACAGATTCATGGATTAAATGAGTGGGAAATACATACTTTTACTTAAAGATTTTAAAACGCTATACAAAGTTTTTTTTTATTTTCCTCAAAAATAATAACTAATTAGCACTGAAAAGTGGTGTTGACAGTTTGCTGGTGGCAATTGGTCTATTTTGAATTTAAACAATTAGCACCTAGTCAAATTAGCAGTTAGTATTAGTAACATTGGTTCAACTTTTTTCTTTTTTACTTTGTTTCGTTCATCTAATAAAATATGTTCTGTGTGAGTGGCCATCCACATCAAAAGCATCTACAGTTTTTAACAAATATTATATCTTATTAGAGTCTTGAAAATGTTCAGCCTCTGGTTCCTGATTATCAACGAATAGATAGACAGATAGATAGATAGATAGATAGATTTACATTATATATAAAGTTTAAAGAAGTGGTAATTGCAGTGAAATAACTACAATAGAAAGGGACCTTGTGTAGAAAGGCAACATAGAGCAAATCTGGTGCAAAACATCAGATAAAATGATTCTAAATTCCCATTTATTTTAACTATTTATTGCCAGAGATGTTTGGAAAGGAATGCATTGGAAGCATCTCTAGTATTCATGGAGTTAAAAGCCCAGTTTTAAATCAGTGGAAAGTTTTATTTATTTCCTGTGATATAACCGTCCCCACAATTTCTCCAAATTTTTTTTTTAAATATTGTTTATTATCAGATCATTCCATACACATACAAAGAAAAAGGTACATGTAAGATCTTTCAAATACAGCAAGAATATGCAAACAGTTATAACAATCAAAAGAACAGATGCATATTAATAGGGCGTACAGAGTCGACCTGAGGTTTTTATAATAATTCAACCTAAACTCCAAACATCTAACCTAACTAATCTAAGACTATATCCCTCTATCCCAGTTCCTCTCTCCCCCGAGCCCACAGCACCCCCCAACCCCACCCACCAGCCAGTGATTCCACAAAATCCTGTCATGTGCAGGAGTCATCTACAAAGGTGCACAACAAATATACGTCACCACCATCCACACTACAAGCAAATATGATCTCAATCAACCAGCTCCAAAAGGTTGCACATCGTCAGGAGTTACAGTAGTACCTGCTCTAGCTGTCCACCAGGTCTGCCATCGCCCCCATATCTTATCAAACTTAGCCGGAGTACCTCGGTGTAAATAAACCAATTTATAATGTGGAAAGCACTGTGAAACCAGATTTATCCACGCTCTACAATTGGGAGCTCTGTTTGACATCCAGTTCAAGGCCACCACCTTCCTCGCCATCACCAAGAGCTCACTCAAGAGAGTCCTGTCACTTGCATCCTCAGTCTCATCAGAGAAAACAGACAATAGACATATCTTTGGGGTCACAGGAACAGGTCTTCCCAATACCAGGACCACAATACGCATCACCTCTGTCCAAAACCCCCTGACTCCAGGGCATTCCCAAATCATATGCAAGTATGTACCTTGAGCAGTATCACACCAAAGACATCGATCGGATCCATTACCTCTCATTTTAAACAGTCTGACTGGTGTGTAATAGATTCTGTGTAAAATATTCACCTGAATCATTTGATGTCTAGTCGACGTCGCCACCAGAGCTGGCCCTGCCTTAAAATTTCTCCAAATTTACTTATTTACCTAAATTTTCCTTTTAAACCTAACAAATACTGCAATTATAAATTATATTAAATTTAATGTAGAAAACCATTAAATTATATTTTGTCGCGTTCACCTATTATTATTATCCTAGTTACTAATACTAACTGTTTTATTAAAATACTAGTGTAAAAGCCTGTGTACATGGGCCAAAGTGCGTCACACAAAACTACACCTCCCAGCATTCTGTGCATTTGGGTAGTGCCTACTGCGCATGACTGCATCAGGCAAACATACAGCTTTTGGGCAGTCTCTACTGCACATGACTGCATCCTGCATTCGGGCAGTGTCTACTGCGCATGACTGCATCTGACAAACATACATCTGGCCTTTTATTATTATTAATAATATTGATGCTTCTAGTATACCATACAAATGGTTTTATAAAGCTGGTTTATGATGAAGTAACATAAATTTGCCATACTGTTTTTCATTTGGAAGATATTACTATTAGCAATGACACATTCGTTTAGTTAAAATGATGTATACTTTCAGTTGTGAAATCAGAGTAGATATTGTTATACAAGGTGCTTAATGTATGTAATAGTGTTTTTAATATTATGATAATGGAACAAAATGATTTATAATAAGGAGCTGATTTCAACTTTTATTGAAATGTACTTAGAAAACTGTTCATCATTTTTGATTAGTTGATGAATTACAAGAGTTTGGGATTTATTAACCCTAATTGTATGATATTGATCAGTTAAATTGTATATTAAATATTGAACATGTTTTTTTCAAATGTTATGAGCATACCTAGGAATTTTAAAATAGATTATATCAGTTTTAATATCTAGCCTAAGAATGTAAATCAAAAAGTTTGTATTTATTGCTTATCCTCCCTGATAAAAATTTTAGCAAGGAAAACAGATAATTGGTTAACTAAATATAAAGAGCCGGTATAGGTGCCATTACAGTGTGCTGGAATGCAGAATGTTATTAATAAAATATGCCACATTTAGGAAAATAACCAGTTATTTTAAAGTAGGAACTTCCAGATACTTAACTGACACATGAATCTGTTATATAATGTTCATTCAACCTACCTGTATTTCACATGAATAATCTTATTTTTGTTTTTCAATATACCTTCCATCCCACCTTTTAGTTAATCCTGATTATTTTCTGTATCCATATTTTCTACGAATCCTTCAAATAAATTTAAAGGCATCTGTAGCCAAAGGACTACCTCAATAGTAGGGATGGGCAAAAGGTCCTGTTTTGTTCCCACTAGATATTCAGTGAAAACCATGTAGTTCTCTGCTTTTTCATAAGAAATGTTGCCCATAGCAAAACCAATGTTCTTCTTTGCTCTTACATCAAAAAAAAAATTTGCAAAAATGTTTATATGTTTCACCTATGTCTTTCAAAGGGTATACATTTCTGTCCATGTACTGTAAATACCTCACATTTTGCACAAAACAATTATGTAACCAGGAAGAAAAAATGGAGAGAAAGCAGCTACAGACATATGAAAAAAAGGGATTTTGCAGCTATTTAACTACCAAATAAGGGTAGTAGGGGCTCATAGTATTGGCTGACACTATGTGCATCCATAATTAAAAAAAGATGGAGCTGGCAGGAGGTGATGCATCCAGTGACATAGAGGGGGAGGAGAAAGTAACAACCACTAGTATGAATGGGTCTGGGAGCCCACATTCCCCAGACCCAATAATGCCCAGTTCACTAACATCATCATTACCACACATCAGCTAGAGGCTGGTAGTGGTGACAGTGAGGGGAGGGTGGAGTAACTGCTGAGAATAGCTGTATGGACCCTAATGCTGAGGTGGAAGGGGACATGAACAGCCAGATTAGAGGTCAAGGGAGTCCATCTACCCCTGTCCTTCTAATTCCCATTACCCCAGTATTGTCCCTCTGGGGAATTATGCTGAAGAAGGCAAAACTGGCTAGTATGAGCAACAGCACTCATCAGCTGCCTGTGCCTTCTACTAGTACTGCAGTTGTGCCTTAGTCATCTGAAGAGATGGTAAATGTGTCAGTAGGGGCCTTCTGTCACATTTGTCACATTAACCAGTCCCATCCCAATAGAGAAGCAGCAAGAAACTGGCTTTGATGGTGGAGCAGCTGGCGAACATGACAGCATGATGGCTTTTTTAACTGAAAGCAAAAAGGAACGGGAGGCAGAGATGCAAATAGGGATGCACATCACCACCACCACCATCATCAGTGACATTATGGAATTTGCTACTGTAATTCCTGCTGCTGAGTCACCACGGATAGACGTTAATCTATCTCAGAAGCAGGATGATGATGGCTAGTGTGCCAAAGACCACTGTGGCCACTGTGGTTCCTTCAGTAGTGATTTGGGACTTGGACATTTTCTACTTGCCACCAATAATCCTGGTCCTAGTTCTATTGCTGATTCTGAGGCAGTAGCATCATCTGCATCAGCCACTGAAGGTGATTATAGTGAAGAAAAAGACTAATCTTCTCCACCGGTCCCTTCCCTGAAGTCATGGATGTGGGAATGCTTTTCTTTTGGGGCAGGCACAGTGCAGTCATCAGTGACTACAGTGAAAAGGGGAAAGGAGGTGACTATGACACCCTCATAAAACACATGCAATACAGACTCCACAATGTTTTTGTGAAGCATGTCAAAGCCAAACTCCCACAAAAGAAATCAGGACTGTCAGATGCCCCCACAAGAGGATGAATGTAGGCTGCCGGAAACCCCACTCAGTGTAGAGAAGGCTCTGCGCAAGCAGCACAGAAATGATCTAAAAGCAGGCTAGGTAGGATACCTGGTGCAAGGCAGTGAGACCCACAGAAATCCCAAGTATACACATACAGAGATAAATATATACACAAGGGAACAGAGTACCTGAGTCCACAGGGAGCTGAGAGAGAGAGAACAGGAGGAACAGGAACTGCAGACAAGGGAACCACCGGGGAAGGCCAAGTCCAAGCCAGGGGTCGGGGTAGGAGCTCAAGGTGCAGAATCTGGTAGGCAGGCAGAGGAAGGAATCCAGCAGAGAAGACTACACGGCAGAGGAAAGAATTCAGCAGAGAAGACTTGCAAGGCGGAGGAAGGAATCCAGCAGAGAAGACTTGCAAGGCAGAGGAAGGAATCCAGCAGAGAAGACTTGCAAGGCTGAGGAAGGAATCCAGCAGAGAAAGCTGCAACCAACTCCAAGAGCTTGTATAACTGAGCGCCGGCTGCTAGTACATGCCGGGCTATGTACTGGGGTCAGCTGATGTCATAGTGGCTACGGAGACGTGGTTGCCTAGCGACGCCCCGGACGGACTCGCCGTATCACCGACAGGGAGCCTTTATCTCTGTACTCATTGACCCTGTCAAGGGCACCGGGAATGCTGGTGAAAATCAAAGCGGAAGGATAGAGAAACCCATCCTGAGCCTTAAAGTTCATAATGTATCATATTTTCTTCCATGAAATTCATCAAAATGATTTGCTACACTTAGACCTTGAATTCCCTCTTCAGGTATCACTCAAATGTTCATTCATCCTCTCTTTCATAGATCTAGTGATTTTACCCACATATTGAATGTTACATTGTCAACAAAAGAGAAGATAAATGACATTTCTAGTGGATCACTTTATATAAGAAAGCATCTTGCAACATTTTCCAATTTTTGCTGAATGGAATTCTTTCAGCAAAAACCGGAAAATGTTGCAAGAAAATATGATACATTATCTAAACAAGGAATTGAGAGAGTGGAGATGGGTACACAGGGTGGCAATTTGAACCAATGTCTTTCCAGGATAGAAGTCCTATAGATCTTTATCTTGGAGACAAGAAGTCCTGATGGTCTCAATAGAGACCATGATGTTTTGTGTTATGTCTGATTTTCTATATTCTTTTTAATCCCCCTCCATTCTGTTTCGTAAAATGTTCCCTTACGGGAGGGTTCTTTACACTATTGTGTGATGAACAGTTTTGATTAGACAGGCTGTCTCTTTGATATAGGATGGTTTTATAGGTAGTTATCTATTTTAATCTGGTCATTTACAGATGTGGTCCAATAGGCTGATGATTTAAATCAATAAAAGAAATGTTTCAAGAGATCAATATATTATGATTACATTTTATATTTACTTGAATTGATTTCAGTTTTGTCATATTCTTGTTGGACCACATTATCACGGTGCCCGTGATTCTGCCTGAGTGACATTCTTACTTCCAGGTTTACCTTGGCTGCTTCTTATTGGCTCTGGGTTTTCAACCCCTCCCAGGTCTTGCCTTTATATACGCCCACCTGTCTCTATACTGGTGCCCTTTCGTGGTGTTCCTGACCAGATGTTTGTTGCTGTGTTCCTGTTCCATGTATGATCTGGTTTCGTCTAACTTTGCTCCTGTCTTTGCTGCCCGGGCATAACCTCCGAGTAAGTGTATCTGAGCCATCACGTGGGCTGCCTATACCTGGTTTTCTGGGAAAGTCCGGTAGTCTCAACTGTCTCCCTGTTCCATTGGGGTTTTTTGCCCTGCAGTACTTACCTCACCTAGGGTACCTCCTGGCCAGTACTACTGAGGTTTTGTTCCAGTTCCTGTTCCAGTTCTACACTCTGCATTACAGTTGTTTTGCACATACCTGTCTCTGTTGTACCCTGACCTGTGTCAGATCCAGAAGAGCTTATCCTCTGTCTGGGTCTGGACCTGTGAAGTGCATCTCTGTTCTTTATTATTTATTTAATAAAGCTGCATTGTTTTACCTTAACCGAATTGTCTGAGCGTTCATTAAAACCGTGACACACATCTGATTTTATTTTATTTTCTTGTGGATATTAGAGCTTTGAGAATAATGGAAACATTACATGTTTGAGACATTATATATATTTAGGATTCAGAGTTACAAGATTGAATGTTGTGTCCTCACATATATATAGTAGTGAGGAATTGTTCTTAATGATGATTTATGATTTATTTAATTTATAAGATATGATTTTGTTTCCGATTTGCAGTTTTTAGCACTTATCTTCTGGTTTGGAGCTTAAGTTACATGCTTTTTTGCAATTGGTTTGCCGCAGATCATCATTGTGACCTGTTTTATTTTAAATAGGAGTTTTATTGTTGACACTATAGATTGAGTACTTGCTTTTGAATGCCGATTGAGATAACATTTAAATATATGTCCATATATGTCATCTTTAGTTATTATAATTATGCATGTTTGATACGGACGCTTCACATCCCTTGCATTTACCTAGAGAGAGAAAAAAACTTTTTATGCTTATTATATATATGAATGGGGTCAGTGACTTTGGTGTATGATGGCAATGTCAGATTTAGATTCATTTGTTTGTTTATTTATTCATACGTATTTACACTATGTTAATGTAGTTTAGGGGGTCTCTATTTAATCTTCTGTTGGATAATGTTGAGACTGGAGAGTGAGTCCTCACAACTGATTTCCGACATTCATTGCCACATAATGGACCTTAGCCATTTGATTACCGTTACGTCTAATAGGTAATTGCTATGGAGGTGGGAGGTGTGATAGAAGGTCACAATGTGATGAGATCCGATTGGCTCTATTTTACGATTGGAGGTAGGTGCTTTAAACTGCATGAGTTTACAGACATGACTTTCAGTCATGAATACGCGTGTGTAACACGAAACGCGTTGATTATACCATCTACTACTGTAAGACCTCAGTTCATGTCCACCCATTACACTCTGTGTGGTACACTGACCATACATGGCAATGTGGTGGAGTGCAATTGGAAGCAGGGAATCAAGGATCATCTGCAGACGTTCCATCCCACGGACTAAACTAAGCTGGTGGCAGGGATGATTCACCATTATTACTAAGTATCTTTGTTGTCACATGTCATTATCAGAGCAGACAGGCTCCATAGTGACAGCAGTACTTAGTTTCTGGGGATATGATTTCACATTCCGGATCTAAGGGGCAAGGGGTTTGATTGCAGTTGTGCCAGTTGTTTGATATGAGTGCAGATGTGTCCATTGTTCCCAGTCCTTCCGCTTACACACAACATTGCATTTGATGATTAAAGGCACAGCTCTCTTTCCTTATCTCAAGGAAAAAATGAGTATTCCAACACACCCGTGATTTTGGACGAGGTGCAGGAGACGAACCATTGTTGGCCAGCTTCTTTTCTGTAGATACACTTGAAGTGGTGGGGGCCAGTTGTGGTGCTGCTACTGCCTCAGGCACATCACTGGAGCTAGTGACAAGTGGAACCATCATTGCCAACAAATAATTTTTTGTCAGTGTTTGTCTTTAACAAGTCTTAGTTCTACAAATCAATTTTTCACAGTGCTTGTCTTGTGTTTAACAAGCCTAAGTCCTACAAATCAATTTTTCACAGCATTTGTGTTTAACAAGTCTAAGTCCTGCACACACAAATATTTTCCAGCCTTTTTGTAAGCAAATGTGACATGTACCCACAAAAGGAGGGAGCTGTAGTGACGCATAGAGGGCTCAATAATTACATATTGCGTCAGAACTGCTTCATTTATTCCATGCAATCGAAACAGAAAGCCAGCCATACAGCAATAAAACGCCTAGAGAGCCTTCATTTACAAATGCGGAGATGGGGATACTTGTCCGCTATATGAACAAGTATCTCCCAGATAGGCTCAGGGATAAAGTGGATTCTGCATTTCGCAGATGCATTTTAGACAAAATGGCCTGCAAAATGCAGAGGTCCAGTGGCATCACGAGGACCAGGAGGCAGATTGTTCAGAAGTGGTCTGACCTGAAAAGATGAGAATCAGGACTACTGCGCACTATTTGAGCAGGTATGTTTGGTTTGATTTGTATTGCTGGGAGGGATGTGTTGGTTGTAACATAACTGTAATTAATTTGTTTTTCTAGGTTTACATACTTTGCTTTTTCACTTCCCTCCTAGCATGCAACCCACCCCGAAGGACCCCTTCTGATCCTGTGGTGGTCACTGCACCAATGTCCCTGCAACCTACAAGTAAGTATTTTTATGGCATGTACTGAGTACACACCAAACAGGAATTACAGTACACATATTGACATATTTTTATCAATTTTTTATAGTCCACACAGCAACCAGAAGGCTCTCTAGGCCTGCTCCACTTCCTCCTCCTCCTTGTAAAATGTAGCTCACAAATGACTAACTCCTAACTACTATGTATTGGTAACCTTTTTGTTCCACTTAATTCGTAGCACACACACCAGGACACGAAAGTCCCTCTGCAGTGACTTCACCATCTCCTTCTTGTAAGTATCCAATGTGTTGTGTACCCTTCTGGTGCTCAAGAGGTTAAGTAATATACTTGTTATCCTGTAAAAATTAAGCACACTACTGTGTGCACTACCAAATACATAACTTGCTGATAATTTTCACAACTAGATATTTTATCTTATTACAGCATGTAGCAAATGTAATCACTAGATGTAATTCCTTTGCATATTGTGTATTGTGTCCTAGGAGTTTCTGTACAAGTCACACCTTAATATTCTTTCAAAAGACCCTTCTTCAAAAGGACTACATGAAACAAATGTAATTACTGGATGTAATTACTTTGCATATTGTGTATTGTGTCCTAGGAGTTTCTATACAAGTCACACCTTAACATTTTTTCAAAAAGTCTGTTCTTCAAAAGGACTACATTTAACACATGTAAAAAATGTAATTACTAGACAACACACGCATCCTGTAAATAGTATGCACATTTTCTTTCTTGCTTGGAGTCACACCTTCCTATTTCACTAAATACACACTCTAACATTAGGGAAGCTGTTAAAAATAGTCTTTGAGTATTTCTAAAAATGGGCACTAAAAGGATCATTAAAAAAACTGAAAGAACATTGTATCTTGGTATCTTGACATGTATTAATATTCAATTATTTTCATTTTGCATTCTAGATTTGCCAGAAGAACCCACCACCTCTTCCCCTCAACCACCTCAGCGTCCACCTCAGGAAGCACTACAGAGGGCCTTCCGTAATCTTGACAGGAAGGTATATCTCCCTAAATAGGGAGATGAGGAAAATGAGCTTCCTTATTTTCCCCAAATAAAATTCCAATTCCAAAAGTCCAATCTGTTTATATACTATGACTTCTTATATGTAGTCACAGTATGTATAATTATCACCTGTTCAGTAATATAAATCCACTACATTGATTGGCGTCATAGATACATGCACCCTCAAACATTAAAATATTCTCACTGATCTCATATACAACATCAATATTACAATAATTACAATAATTACTCAAAACCTTTTCAAATGTTCAATTCAGAGGTATAATGTTCAATTTGCGTATATTTCTTCTCCCAAAGTTTTCTAATTCATCACGTCTTGTATCTCACAATATGTGGAATAGAAGAGCAGATAAATCAAATCAATAACCAATATAGACAGCTTTCAAAAGATAATATCTCACTTACATAAAAGTAAGCGTAGATCCACTTCTGATTTGTCTTTAATCACACCTGTATAGATCAAATCCATTTGTTCCTCCAGTGGGAGACTTTAAATCCGCTCTCTCTCACAACTTATGAAGTGCAGCTACTACCATGAAACGCTTTGGGTGATAAGAAAGCAATTCAAATATAATTCTTAGTGTACAGGTGCCTCGACATTATTGTCTGTCCGGTCTTTGGCCAAGTTCGGATTGACATATAGGATAACTGACGTGGGTCAGTGTAGAGAGCTCATTGAATGCACCTTATAGTAGGAATAAGGGTAGTTTTATTTATTTTTGTGTTTTATATTGAGTGTTTTATATTTATTAAACATATAATAATTATTAACCCTTTAAGCCCATTTTGTATTATTTTTATGAGCATGCTTCATATGGAATAGTGAAGCCTTGAAGTCTACTGGTTATAATCAAGGAGCCCATTATAGAGTTGTGAGAGAGAGCGGATTTAAAGTCTCCCACTGGAGGAACAAATGGATTTGATCTACACAGGTGCGATAAAAGACATCTGAAAGCAGTAAGAGATCTGGTGTATTGGCTGTTGTAGAAGTGGTTCTGTGCTTTCTTATATTGAAGTTCTTGAGCCTATCATTGATTTGGGAGAGAGAGCTGATTTAAGTTTCCCATGGGTAAGTGTTAAATTTTCCTTATTTTGTGAAACACTGCACTATGTTTAAGGGGAACCCTGTGTTCTCTCCTATGTTAACGGTGAGGCGTAACAGATGGATCTGATTTACACAGGTGTGATGGAAGACATCCAAAAGAAGTGAGAGATTTGGTGCTTTGGATGCTGCAGAAGTGGATCTACGCTTACTTTTATGTAAGTGAGATATTATCTTTTGAAAGCTGTCTATATTGGTTATTGATTTGATTTATCTGCTCTTCTATTCCACATATTGTGAGATACAAGACGTGATGAATTAGAAAACATTGGTGAGAAGAAGAAATATACACGAATTGAACATTATACCTCTGAATTGAACATTTGAAAAGCTTTTGAGCAATTATTGTAATTATTGTAATATTGATGTATATGAGATCAGTGAGAATATTTTAATATTGATGTTGTATGTGAGATCAGTGAGAACTTTTTAATGTTTTGAGGGTGCATGAATCTATAACGCCAATCGATGTAGTGGATTTATATTACTGAACAGGTGATAATTATACATACTGTGACTACATATAAGAATTCATAGTATATAAACAGATTGCAGCGCCGGAGAGATATATATTCAATTTTTCTTTTCCTTTGCCTGTGATAGCAGATATATATACATGACTGCACCAATTCTTGGATAAACTAGTATATTGTATAGTGCGCTGAGGATCCATCCAATTGTTACATTTATCCATGTGTTAGTCATTATTTTATCCTGCCACATCAAGCATAAAACTTTATGCTTCATGACAGCGGACCTAGATTACTGCGTTTTATCATTTTTTCCACCCTGGCCAATTTAATAGTGTTGTCATACAGTCAGAAATAGTATGCTGATGGAACTTTAAAAAGCTGTCCAATGCTATTTCAGCAAATATACAACATACATGCTCTACAATGTGGGACTGTTATCCCACTTGTGTTTGTACTCATGAGTGAGAGGACTACAAACGTGTACATGCGTGTGCTGAGTTGAAGAAGCTTTGCCCTTTGTTGAACCCTTGGACTGTGATGACAGACTTTGAAAGTGCAAGAATAGCTGCATTTAAAAGGGTATTTCCTGATTGCACACAGCAAGGTTGCCTGTTCTATTTCAGCCAGTGTGTTTGGAGAAAAATTCATGGAGAATGGATGTGGAAATGGATGTGGCCAAAAAATACATGGAGAGTATGCACTGCAAGTAAGGAACTTGCTTGCACTGGCTTTTGCACCACCACAGGATGTGGTAGAAACTTTTGAAATCCTAATGGACGCTACATTTTTTATTGAAAATGTGGATGAACTACAATTGTTTCTGAATTATTTTGAGGACACTTGGATCGGCAGACCAGGAAGAAGAAATAATAAAAGCAAAGCACTGTTTGACATTGACCTCTGGAGCTGTTTCCATTCAGTTTTAAATGACCTGCCTACGACAAAAAGCTCTGTAGAAGGGTGGCATGGAGGATTCAGCCATCTTCTAGGGGAATGCCACCCAAGAATTTGGAACATTAGTAATGGATTCAAAAGGGAACTGTTTGAAGGAATTAAAATTGAAGCTGTAGGATAGGAGCCCCCCCGAGCTAAAAAAAAGTGCATAGGGAAAATGCACGAAGATTGAAAGTAATAGTTACAAACTATGCAAGCACGCAGTTGTCTGACTACCTTAGAGCTGTGTCCGAAAATTTGCATTTTAATAGATAGACTTCATAACTTAAATTGTTATGTTATGTTTGTTATGTTATGCTGTATTAAAAATTGTTTGTTTTCAGTAAAGATTGATACAGTAAATGTATGGTTATTCCTAACTTGAATTGTTATGCTTTGTTTGTTATGTTATGCTGTAGTAAAATGTCACGGTTTGCAAAAGATTGGCGGGCAAGTACTTAGAGTAAAAATTCACTTTATTGATAGAAGCAAACAGATAATGGAATATACAAAAATAAACACAGGATAATATATGGAAGATTCTACCACAGAGCAAGATAGTCCTATGAGAAGTAGGAGACTGAGTACGGGTATCTCTCACATAGACGAGGATTCTGCCAGAGCCACAGGTCAGCACCAGATAGGGTATCTGACTAAGTTGGGCAACACGGAGAGAATAGTCAGACAGAGCCACAGGTCAGCACCAGAATGGGTAGCGAGACAAGCCTAGGTCAAGCCATGGAGTGGGTAGTCAGCCAAAGCCACAAGTCTGCAACCAGATGGATGGATAGCCAAGCCTAGGTCATACACAGAGCAGGTAGTCAGCCAGAGCCACAGGACTGCACCAGATTGGGTATCCAACTATCCCAGAGATTATATGGAGAGGATAGTCAGATAGATCCACAGGTCAGCACCAGATAGGATGGTCAGACAATGCCAAGGTCATACACGGAGCGCAACTAGGAGAAAAGCAACTGTAACTGACACCAAAGTAAGGGCTACTGAGCACAGGCTCCACCAGCCCTTATATACCAAACCAGGAATTAGTAAGGAGGAGTTAAGCCATGGCCTAAGGTATAAAGACATGGTTGCGTCACTCCCACAGACGTGCTTCAGAAAATGTCGCAACAACCAATGCATGTGTGTTGAACTCTGAGTTGCCTGGAAGATGAAATCCAGCTGCGCAGCCCCAGGAAAGGGCACAGCCGGCCATGGGAGGCACCAGATGCGGCTAGGCCATGAGCGGAGAGAGACACAGGGAACAGAGAAGGAGTGTCAGCACTGGTCCCAGCAAGGCATAAGTAACCAGAAATGCGACACCGGCCAAGAGGTACAGCAGGCTTTAACAGTACCCCCCCTTAATGACCCTTTCTCTGCGGGCCAGGTCGGGGTTTTGTGGGAAACTGTGTATGAAAATGATACACCAGGGTGGGTGCGTGCACATTGTTAGACAGAATACAGGAGTGTTCCTCCGGCCCATAACCCTTCCAATGTACCAGATACTGTGATTGCCCCCTGATTCTCCGGGAGTCCAATATACTTTGTACTACATATTCCTCTTGATCACTAGCTCTGATAGGTGCTGGTCAGACAGTAGCCGAGGTATAGTGGTTACAAATCAGAGGCTTGAGTAACGAGATGTAGAACACATTGTGGATGCGCATTGAGTCCGTAAGATCAAGAGAGTATGCCACCTGGTTAATTCTACGCAGGACACGGAAGGGACCAAGGAACCAAGGAGCCAGCTTTCTACAAGGTACCTGTAGGTTGAGATTGCGGGATGTCAACCAGACTCTCTCCCCCACCTTTAAGGTAGGTGTTGGCAAACGCCTACAGTCAGCCTGCCTCTTTTGCTGTTGCATGGAACCACGTAGGGTATTCTGTACCCGTACCCAAGAGGACTAGAGTCGGAATTTGTTGTGTTTCGAATGTTTCAGGAAGAACAGAGGGTTGAAACCCATAGTTGATCAGGAACAGCGAAGTCTGTGAAGGGCTTGGTTAGACCTCTCTGCTGCACCATTAGACTGAGGGTGGCAGGCGGAGGAGAATGCAATCTGAATACCAATCTGCACGCAAAAGCACCTCCAAAAGCGAGAAACAAACTGGCTCCCCATGTCCGAAACAATAACCCAAGGTATGACATGGAGTCGAAAGACCTCTCTAGCAAAAACCATTGCCAATTCCTGCACCGATGGTAAGGTCTTAAGTGGTACAAAATGGGCCATCTTAGAGAATTTGTCCACGATCATTAGGATGACAGTGAAGCCCATAGATGCCAGAAGATCCAACATAAAATCAATGGACAAATGAGACCAGGGACGTTCCCTGTTAGCCACAGGTTGGAGGAGACCCACAGGCAAATGGCGAGGGGATTTATTTTGGCTGCAAGTGGTGCAACCAGCAATGAATCAGAACAGTCAGATCGTAAACTAGGCCACCAGAACAATCTAGAAATGGACCAAATCAATTGGTCTCGCCCAACATGGCCAGAAGTCTTAGATGTATGATACGTCTCCAGGAGTATAGTATGCAATTGAGAATGGAATGAAGCACCTCCCGCAAGGCTTCTCCACCGGAGCGGATGTTTGAGCGGCCAAAATCTCCTCTCCCAGAGGAGAGTCGATACAGGTTCATATCATAGGAAGTATACAATCCGCCTGAATGATAGGTGAGAGAGGAGACTCCTCCTTAGAGTTGGCACAAAACTGGCATGATAGGGCATTCGCCCTAACATACTTAGAACACGGAAGATAGGAGACCACAAAATTGAATCTAGACAGGAACAAATCCATCAGACTTGCCGAGCCAACAGATGCTTTGCCTCTGATAAATACGTGAGATTCTTATGGTCAGTGAGAATCAGAATCGGAGTCCTGGTACCCTACAGAAGATGTTGTCAATTCTTTCAAGGACAAGATAATGGCCAGTAATTCTCTGTCCCCAATCTCATACAATCTCTCTGCTTTGGACAGTTTCCTCAAGAAATACCCACAGGGACGTAAGGCCTCCCCCAGGGCCACCCTCTGGGAAAGGAGAGTGCCTATTCCCACTTTAGATGTGTCAACCTAGAAGGTAAAGGGCAGGGTGGGATTCGGGTGAACCAGGATTGAGGCTGCCACAAATGTTGACTTGAGTTTCTTGAATGCGGGCAGGGCCCCAGGAGACCACTCTGATGTCCTGACACCCTTACAAGTCATATCAGTAAGTGGTTTGACTATAGTTGAGAAATTCTTAATACATTTTCGGTAATAGTTAGCGATCCCCAAAAACCTTTGGAGTGACTTCAGTCCTACTGGAAGTAGCCACTGTGTCATGACTGACACTTTCTGAGGGCCCATGGCCAAACCATAAGCGGAAATGATGTACCTAAGAAATGTTACTTGAGTTTTGTGGAATTCACATTTCTCCAACTTGCAAAATAGGATGTTCTCCCGTAGCAGACGTAAAACCTTAGACACATCAGAGCGATGAGTCTCTAACATAGGAGAGTGAATGAGGATATCATCCAAATAGACCACCAAGCAACTCTGTAATAGTTCTTTCAAAACGTGAATGATAAATTCTTGGAAGACAGCAGGAGCGTTGCAGAGACCGAAAGGCATAACCAACTACTCAAAATGCCCACTCCGAGTGGCCCTCCTTCATTCGGGCAAGATTGTAAGCTGCCCTTAGATCGAGTTTAGTAAATATTTTGGACCCTTTCAATCGGTCAAATAACTCTGTAATCAAGTGTATAGGGTAGGCGTTCTTAATCATCAATTTGTTTAGCCCCCGGAAATCAATACACAGACATAGCTCTCTGTCCTTTTTCTTAACAAAAAAGAATCCAGCACCAGCTGGTGAGGTAGAATTACAAATAATGCCCCTAGAAAGATCATCAGAAATGTATTCCTCCATGTCCTTATTCTCCTCTATAGATAAGGGGTACATCTGACCCACATGAGGTCCAAAAAGCAATCATACAGACTATGAGTAGGTAATGCCCCCGCTTGCACCTTGTTGAATACATCACTGAAAGGCAAATACTCCTCAGGCAGGACTGGGGAGGTAGCACAAATAAGTCTCCTAGGGCGGGAGAGACAGGAATCGGTACACTGCAGAGCCCAAGACAATATATCACAGTACACCAATCGATTCTGGGGTTATGTGCCTGCAATCAAGGGAACCCCAGAACAATGGCATAGTGTGGGGAATTGATCACTTGAAATTTCAGGATCTCCTTATGAAGGGCCACCATGTGTGATATGAGGGGGGTAAAAGAAGTCTACCGTCTATAGCCTCGACGGCTAATGGTGAGCAGCGGGGCTGCACTGGGATCAAGTTTTAGCCCACAAACTCCGCATCAACAAAGTATCCAGCGGCCCCAGAATCCAGCAAGTCAGGAGCTGTCATGGAGGAAGAAAGAATTACTTCCAGGATAGGTTTGTCCTGGACGATCTCTGGGGACTGAGAAATGCCACCTAATATCTGTACCCAACAGAACCTTGGGTGCGAGTGTTTCCCGGACGCACCAGGCAGGACCTCAGCAGGTGTCCAGCCTTACCGCAATATAAATAAAGTCCCTCCTTCCTTTGGAAGGCCCTTTCCTCTACAGACAACGACTTGCATGGGTTCACTGTCCATTGGATCTGAACTAGGAGGCATGGGAGGTGAGGGAGGAATGGGTGGGTGAGAAAAATGAGGTGCCAGTCGAGACAGAGGCCTCCGCAGGCGCTCCTTAAATGAGGGTCTCTCCCATTTCCTGGTGTCAATTAAGATAGTAAAGAAGACCAATTCATCCAAACTTTTTGGCAACTCATAGGCAGCAATCTCATCTTTAATCATATCACACAACCCTTGGTTAAAAGCAGCTACCAGGTCCAACCCACTTCTGCTGCCAGAGTACAAAATTCGATAGCGTACTCAGCCACCTTACGAGTATCATGGTGCACGTGATTCCTTGTTTTCTTATTTTCTGTCAGTTATCCTGTATCAGGTTCTCATTGGTTGCCCTGTGTTTAGCCCGCCCAGTATTGCCTTTATATACTGGGCTCCTGCACCTTATCACTGCCTTTTTGTGGTGTTCCTGTGCCAGTTCTATGTTTGCAGTAAGGTTTCCAGTGTACCGATTTGGCTTGCCTGACCACTCTCCTGTTCCTGCTCCTATGTACCGACCCGGATTGGCTGTCGTTCCTGCTCCTGGATCCCGACTTGGCAGTTCCCCGTTGTGACACTAGTTGCCTAGGCGACATTCTGACTTCCGGTGACTTCCTACTGGCACCTCCGCTTAGCAGGCTTGCCTGGTTCCCATTTGCTCAGAGCGCCTCTGGCCTAGTCCTCCATTCTATACCGGTTGCCAGTGTTGCCTCCGTGAGTGCAAAGGTACTCTGCCTTTGGCTGCTCCTCTATGTTTAAATGGGTTGCTGTGTTGCCTCCGTTATCGCACCGGTACATTACCATTGGTTTGCTCCACTCTGCCATAACCGGTTGCTGTGTTGCCTCCGTTATCGCACCGGTATATTACCATTGGTTTGCTCCACTCTGCCAAAACCAGTTGCTGTGTTGCCTCCGTTATCGCACTGGTACAGTACCATTGGTTTGCTCCACTCTGCCAAAACCGGTTGCTGTGTTGCCTCCGTTATCGCACCTGTACATTACCATTGGTTTGCTCCACTCTGCTAAAACTGGTTGCTAGGTTGCCTCCGTTATCGCACCGGTACAGTACCATTGGTTTGCTCCACTCTGTTAAACCGGTTGCTTGTTGCCTCCATTATAGCACCGGTTCTCTCCCATTGGTTGCGCTCCACTTTATCATAACCGGTTGCAAGTGTTGCCTCCGAGACTGCACTGGTATATTGCACTGGTTCGCTCCACTCTGTTTGATCAGTTGCAAGTGCTGCCTCCGTGATACCATTGGTTTGCTCCACTCTGTCCATACCGGTTGCAAGTGTTGCCTCCATTATAGCACCGGTAACTCTATTGATTTCCTCAGTGGCCTAGTACACTGTGGACTCCTCTGTGGCGTTTTCTGATGCAGTTGATTGCCAGAACATATGGGACTGTTTCTCCTTCTTCTGAACATTAACTCCTGCATTGTTGGAACCTGGAAACCTTATCAGTCGCCTGACCCGTGTCAGCATAAACTGTTTGTCTCCTATATATATGCTGGACCTGTGTGGGCATAATCAACCTGTCGTGTGTCTGTACTATATGTGTTTTATTACAGGACCTGTGAGGGTTCTTTATGTACTATTGAATTTAATAAAGCTGTGTTTTTATCTTAACTCTGTGTCTGTGAGTCAAACAAACCGTCACAACGAGTGCCCTGGTGAATGGACATCAGGTGCTTAGAAGCCGAGGAGGCGTGACCTGGAACATCAAAAACTCACTTAAAAGAGGCGACAAATTCCGTAAAGTTATATACTATGGGTCTATTGGTCTCCCAGAAAGGATTCGCCCAAGCCAGCACTTTGCCTGATAGGAGCAAAATCATAAAACCGACCCTACTGTGCTCATTAGGGAAGACCTGAGGTACCATCTCAAAGTATATGCCCAATTGGTTGAGGAACCCACGGCACAACTCAGGATCCCCACCATAACGATGTGGAAGCGGAGCGGAGCCAGACAACCCTTTGATCATGCCTGCATCACGAGCGGTAGGAACCACCTGTAAGCTTTCACGATTACCTTTACCAGGGAACCGGCTGCCTTAGTACTCCATTCGGCAGCCGGTTCCCTTGGTGTTCTGGATGCTGTTCCTGAGCTGTGTGTGTGGGCTCCTTCGCATTTCTTTGGCTCCCTCTGCTGGCCGGCTGAGTCAGGTGCACGTCACTGGGGACTCCATAGTAACGTATGTGGCTCTTAAAGAGACAGTGCTTCACCTTCCAGGGGTGGAGCTTAGAGTATTTAAACTGCCTGGACACAAACTCATTTGCCCTTTCGTGGTGTCCATGCAGTTGGCTTGCATTTGTGCATTACTTGGTTCATCTGACTACCCGTTCTGGTGCCAACCTTTGGTTTGTCTGACTACCCGCTCTGTGTATGACGCCGGTTTGGCTGCAATTCCTTCTGGTGTGGACCTGCAGCTCTGGTAGTCTAACTCCCCTGTGTATGACCTTTGGCCTAGCTGACTATCCGTCTTGGTACTGACCTGCGGCTCTGTCCGACTACCCGCTCTGTGTCTGACCCTGGCTAGTCTGATACCAATCTGGTATGACCTGCAGCTCTGGTTTACAAATTTGCTCTGTGTGTGTTCCAATTTGTCTGACTACCCACCTTGGTGCTACCTGGGGTTGTCCACTGCGCACCCAGCATATCAACGCTCCAGTGGATAACTGGTTGGGTACTCCTGGTGGCTCTGGCAGATGTCTCCTTGTCTCTGTCCATTTATTGTGGTGTTCAGGTGCGGACCTGTAGCACAGTAGCCTTTCTCTGGAACCTTGTCTGTTCAGGTGCCAACCTGTAGCCTTTCTCAGGAACCTTGTCTATTCAGGTGCGGACCTGTAGCACTGTAGCCTTTCTCAGGAACCTTGTCTGTTCAGGTGCGGACCTGTAGCGCTATAACCTTTCTCAGGAACCTTGTCAGTAATGGTGTGGATCTTTAGTAGATCCTCAGGTGTGGGCCTGAGGAAGCTTATCTCCAGCCTGTCTTCTGGAGCTCAGCTCGGTACCTCCACAGCTGCACTATCCTTCCTGACGACTGCTATATTGTATTGTGTTCTTGCTGTTGCCATTCATTCTGTACGTATATATCTTAATAAATATTGTGTTACCTACAGTACTGGTCCATTTCTCGTTATTGAGTCTGTGACACCGCCGCTGCTAGGGAAGGAGCAATAGAGGCCACAAGTTGTCTGTCAGGGCGTTAAAAGTGTGCACTACGGTTCAGCAAGGTTTGCATGGCCAACGATAATTGATCTATACATTGGTCCTGAGCCTCCATCCTGTCTAGGATACTCTGAAAAGGTGGACCACCAGTACTGTCCACCGTCATGGCCCTTACATACTGTCACGGTTTGCAAAAGATTGGAGGAAAAGTACTTAGAGTAAAAATTCACTTTTTTGAGAGAGGCAAACAGATAATGGAATATACGAAAATAAACACAGGATAAGGTAAGAAAGATCCTACCACAGAGCAAGATAGTCCTATGAGAAGTAGGAGACTGCGTCTGGGTATTGCTCACATAGACTAGGAGCCCATGTGAATATGTGAGGAGTCTGCCAGAGCCACAGGTCAGCACCAGATAGGGTATGTGACTAATTAGGGCAACACAGAGAGAATAGTTAGACAGAGCCACAGGTCAGCACCAGAATGGGTAGCATGATAAGCCTAGGTCACGACACGGAGCGGGTAGTCAGCCAAAGCCAAAAGTCTGCAACTGAATGGATGGCTAGCCAAGCCTAGGTCATACACAGAGCGGGTAGTCAGCCAGACCCACAGGTCTGCATCAGATTGGGTATCCAACTATCCCAGAGATGATGCTGAGAGGATAGTCAGGCCACAGGTCAGCACCAGATAGGATGGTCAGACAATACCAAGGTCACACATGGAGCGGGTAGTCATCCGGAGCCACAGGTTTGCACCAGATTGGGTTTCCAACTATCCCAGAGGTGATACGGAGAGGATAGTCAGACAGAGCCACAGGTCAGCACCAGATAGGACTGTCAGACAATGCCAAGGTCATACACTGAGCGGGTAGTCAGCCAGAGCCACAGTTCTGCACCAGATAGGGTAGCATGATAAGCCTAGGTCAAGGCACGGAGAGGGTAGTCAGCCAAAGACACAAGTCTGCAACCGAATGGATGGCTAGACAAGCCTAGGTCATACACAGAGTGGGTAGTCAGCCAGAGCCACAGGTCTGCACCAGATTGGTTATCTAACTATCCCAGAGATGATGCAGAGAGGATAGTCAGGCCACAGGTCAGTACCAGATAGGATGGTCATACAATTCCAAGGTCATCCACGGAGTGCAACTAGGAGAAAAGTGACTGTAACTGACACCAACTTAAGGGCTACTAAGCACAGATTCCACCAGCCCTTACATACCAAGCCAGGAAGTAGTAAGGAGGAGTTAAGCCATGGCCCAAGGTATAAAGAAATGAGTGCGTCACTCTCACAGGTGCGCTTCACCCCGTGTCACCTGGAAGAGGAAATCCAGCCGCACCACCCCGGTAGAGGGCACGGCCAGCCGTGGAAGGCACCAGATGAGGCTAGGCTGTGAGCGGAGAGAGACATAGGAACAGGGAACGAGCATCAGTACTGGTCCCAGCAAGGCATCAGTAACCAGCAATATGATGCTGCCCAAGAGGTACAGCAGGCTGTAACATAAAAGCAGTATTTTTTTCAATAAAGATTGATACAATAAATGTGTGGTTATTCCTAACTTGAATTGTTATGCTTTGTTTGTTATGTTATGTTATATCATGCTGTATAAAAAAGTTTTGTTTTTAATAAAGATTGCTACAATAAATGTCTGGTTATTTTGTTAAACATACATACAAAAACAGACGTGTGAAAAATAAAGTGCACCCTCTTTGAATTCTGTGGTTTTACATATCAGGACATAATAACAACCATCTGTTCCTTAGCAGGTCTAAAATTAGGTAAATACAACCTCAGACGAACAACAACACATGGCATATTACACCATGTCATTATTTATTTAACAAAAATAAAGCCAAAATGGAGAAGCCATGTGTGAAAAACTAAGTACACCTTATGATTCAATAGCTTGTAGAACCACCTTTAGCATCAATAACTTGAAGAGATCGTTTTCTGTTGTGGAGGAATTTTGGCAACATTTTTTATTTACAACCTTGCTTCAGTTCATTGAGGTTTGCAGGCATTTGTTTATGCAGCGGTAGGGGAAGCATTTGAGAGCATCCAGACTAGAGGTCAAGGGAGCCCACACCATTCCTCTGGCTCTGGTCCTCCTTCCCTTCACTACAGTGTCCATGTGGAACATGATCCTGAAGAGGCCAGGACTAGCGTAGGGGAGAGTTGGGGCAGAATTAATACCACCACCATCTGGAGCACAGATCAGCTGCCTGTGCCTGCTTCTACTGCTGCCAATCTGCTTTCTTCAGGTAAAAAAGAAATGACAAGTGTGATATTAGGGAACCCTCTGCCACACTGCTCGTCACTTCCTCCAAGCAGCAGTGAGATATCTGTAATAGAGCAGCAGCAGCACATAGGGACTAGTGGTGGTGGTGGGGATGATGATGGTGGAGAAACTGGGGTGGAAGAGACATTGATGGCCTTTTTAGCAGAAACTGAGAAGAAATGGGAGACAGGTATGAGGATGGGCATCACCACCACAACCACTAGCAATGAGCTCTTGGAATTTGTGGAATTTGCAACTGCTCTAATTCCTTCTGCTGCTGAGTTGCAAGAGCAGCAGGATGCAGAGGAGTAAGCTATTGTGCCACAGACCACGGTGAACACAGTGAGAATGGGATCAATAAGCAATGGGGGACTAGGACAGGTTCCACTTGTCAGTGCCAACAATACTCCTTGTCCTAGTTGCAGTGCTGATTCTGAGGCAGTGAAGGGGAATGTGGAGGAGAAGAAGAAAGAGGCCATTCTTCTTCATCTCTTCCCTATACCTATCCCCTGAAGTCATGGATGTGGGACTATTTTTCTCTTGGGGCAGGCACAGTGCAGTAATCACAAATGGCACTGTGCACATTTTGTCAGTGAGAAAGGGAAAGGAATGAACACACCTTAGCATAACCACCCTGATATCACACATGAAAAACAGACATTATGACATTTATGTCAAACATATTAAAGACAAACATCCACCACAGAAATCAAATACCACCATTACTGTACCCACTGACTCTACAGGCAACAAGAGATGAGGCGAAGATCAAAGAGGAGGACGAATAAAGAAACCCAGGCAGAGACTGGAAGTTCCATGATGAGTGAAACAACTAGCTCGCCATCATCATCATCTTCTTCCTCTTGGGTAACTACATCTTCTGTCAATCCACCTCATTCATTGTTACCTCCCCCACCAAATGATAGCCACTCTGTAAATGTTAGGATGTGGAAGTTCGTGTCCACCCATTACACACTCTGTGTTTCACTGTCCACACATGCCAGGTTGGTGGAGGAGAATCAGAAGCAGGGCATAAGTGGCATCAGAGGAGACTCCATCCTGCATATTATGCTAAGATGCTGGCAGGGAGGGTTCATCATTACTATTAAACTGTCAGCAAGTTGTCATGTGTCCTTAGCCAGTTGTGGAGAAGGGGTATAGTGACAACAGCAGTACTTGGCATCTGGTGTCATGGTGTTTGGAAACAATTATGCCACCAGATGCTATTTACCATACACACTGTGCACATTGCAGTTGCTGATGAGAGGCGCAGTTCCTGCTCTCAAGGGAAACATTTATATTCTAATAACAGCACTCCCATCATTTTAAGGAGGGGCAGAAGAATATACTGGGGGCTACATATTGTGCAGCTACTGCCTCAGACGCATCACTGGAGTTATTGGCAAGTGGAACCTTCATCATCCATCAACCATATTACTGCTGTTGTTAATCCCATTCCCTTTCAGCTGCCTGGTCATCCTGCTGCTTAAACAACATCACCTGCTGGCACTAGGCCAGTAGGGAATTTTTTTTCTCAGGGCTTGTGCTTAAAAAAACAACAACAAAAAAACAAACAACAACATAATCTTACAAAAAAAATAAACACTTTTGGGGGTTTGTTTCGAACAAGCTTAAGTCCTACAAATCAATGCTTCCTTTGGACTTGTGCTAACAAGCTTTAGTCCTACAAATCAATGTTTCCTCAGGGCTTTGGCCTCTAACAACAAATCTAACAGATTATTCTCTACAAAATACTCAAGTCCAGTGTCAGTCCATCCCAGTGGCAGCTTATGTCAGGGGGTTCCTGTCTCTATCACTTTAAATACAAATGTCTTACTTTATTTATATATTTAATTATTTGTTATTAACTGTCCCCCCAATACCAGTCAAGAACCTCCCAAAACAAATTCCCTGTTCAACTGATTCATTCCAGAGACACCACCCACCAACACAGTCACCCTTTATACCATACTCTAGTGAAGGTAATGGGGCTCCCAGGCCCGGAGGAATGGTGTGGGCTCCTTTGACCGCTAGTTTAGATGCTCTCAAATGCTTCCCCCACAACTCCCCTAACACTAGTCCCACCGGCTGCTTCACCACTACTGTTACTACTAATACTACTAACACCAACCACATCAAGTTCAGCCCCAGAGTCTTCCTCCTCACAGTCACTAGTAATCTGATTAATCCCTCCTTCACTCCTAACACTAACATGCTACTGACCTTCTTAGTAGCAGTAGTAGTACTTGCACTGCCGGGACTGCTTGGGGATGGCAACTTGGTATAATCTTCTCCTTCCCCACTCTTGAGTATTACAAGACACACTAGCAGCAGGTTCAGCACTGGTGGCTGCAGGTTCAACACTGGTAGCAGGCACAGCACTGGTTGCAGCAGGGGTAGTACATATGACAGCAGGCACATGTCACGGTTTGTTACGACTCTCAGATGCAGAGTTAGGTAAAATCACTTTATTGAAAAGTTTAAGACAGCCCCTTAGGGTATCATACACATTCATACATATATTTTTATTGACAGGAAAAGTAGTAATAACAATAACGATACAGGCTCTACCGGCCTTGCCAATATACCGGGCAAGGCAGCCAGGAAGTTGGCACATGGAATGGATAGGCTCTACCGGCCTTGCTAATTTACCGGGCAAGGCAGCCAGGAAGCTGGTACTGGAACAGACAGGCTCTACCGGCCTTGCCAATATACCGGTCAAGGAAGCCAGGAAGTTGGTACAGGAATAAACAAGCTCTACCGGCCTCGCCAATATACCGGGCAAGGCAGCCCGTGGACAGACAGTGATATATAGGCTCTACCGGCCTTGCCAATATACAGGGCAAGGCAGCCCTTGGACAAACAGTGATATACAGGCTCTACCGGCCCTGCCAATACCGGTTAAGGCAACCCAAGATGATAATGGCATAGGTTCTACCGGCCTTACCAATATACTGGGCAGGGCAGCCTGGTAAGGAGTGAATGGCAACCACTAGAGCCTCAGTGACTGTAAAGGTGGCAACAGCAGTCGCTAGGATGACATAATAGGCTAAGTGACCAAAGTGGCAGGCCAAAACTCTGAGGTACACATGTACCTGTGTACTGGGAAGACAGTACTGCTCAATGTAATAATGGACTAAAAGATGGTGAAGCGAACCAGTACCTAGTACTGGGAGAAAGTCAACAAGGAGCAACTGCAGTCAGGAGACTAAAGAGTGAACCAATGACCACGCAGGAAGTGTAGTAGTATCATGCAAAGCAGCCGGAATGCTATGGAGCAAACCAGTGCCCTCTCACTGAGAACGCTAGATGTCACCTGTATAACCAGCCTGATAGCTTATGGAGTGAACCAGTACCCTGTACGTGGAACGCTAGTCATGACTTGCATAACAGCCGGATGGCTATAGGAGCGAACCAGTACCCTGTACGTGGAGCGCTAATCGAAACTTGCACAGACAGCCGGATGGCGATAGAGCGAACCAGTGCCCTGCAAGTGGAACGCAAATAGTGACCTGCATAGACAGCCGGATGGCTTACAGAGCGAACCAGTACCCTGTATGTAGAAGGCCAAATAGTAACCTTCATAAACAGCTGGATGGCTTATGCAGCGAACCAGTACCCGTGTACGTGGAACGCTAACCGTAACTAGCATAGACAGCCGGGGGGCTTATGGAGCAAATCAGTACTCCGTATGTGGAACGCTAATTGTAACTAGCATAGACAGCCTGATGGCCATAGAGCGAACCAGTACCCTGTACGTGGAACGCTAATCGTAACCTGCATGACAGCCGGATGGCTTAGGAGCGAACCAGTACCCTGTACTTGGGACGCTAGCTGTAACTTGCATAGACAGTCGGATGGCTTTGGAGCGAACCAGTACCCGCGTACTGGATAACCGACATAGAGTAGAAATGTCACTGAGGCAACTCAGGAACGACAGCGGACTCCAGGGGAACTAGATTGGAACCGGCAGGTGGAGACAGGAACCAGCACTCAATCGGTCAACCGGATCAGGAGCGGTAGCGAAGACTGGCAGCAGGAAGCGGAGATCAAACGGCGAACCAAACCGGATCAGGAGCTGAAGCAGGAACTACTGGACAGGTAACCACAGGAACCGGACGATTCTGATAGCAGGAACACAGCTAAGGGCCCAGGAAGCTCAGGAACGTGCCAGGGATGCGAGCAGCATAGAGACACCACGAAAGGGCAACCAAAGGGTGCCCAAGCTCAGTCTAAGTAGGCAATGCAGGGTGGGCTAACAGCAGACAGCCAATAGAGGGCCCCCTATAGGTAATTGACACAAAAGGAGAGCAATCACGGGCACCGTGATAGCATAGTATTGGTGGCAGCAGGTTCAACACTGGCAACAGGCACAGAACTGGTGGCAGCAGGGGCAGCATGTCTGACAGCCAGCACAGTATTGTTGGCAGCAGGTACAGCACTGGTGGAAGCAGGGGCGGCACATCTGACAGCAGAGGCAGCACTGGCAACAGGCACAGCACTGGTGGCAGCAGGAGCAGCATGTCTGACAGCAGGCACTGCAATGGTGGTGAAAGTAGCAGGGGCAGTACATCTGACATCAGGCACAGCACTAGTGACAGCAGGGGCAGCACGTCTGGCAGTAGGTACAGCAATGGTGGCAGCAGGGGCAGCATATCTGGCAACAGGCAGAGGCAGCTGACCTACCCTGCTCTCACTAGTACTAACCTTTTCTTCCTTCCTTCCCATTAAATACCACAAGAACCCTAGGGGTGATTTAGGGGGACTGGACAGCATTGGTTCAGTACTGCTAACTTTCTCTTCCTCCTCAGACTCAGTGGACAAACAAGAGTCCTTCCAGTTCCTCCTTTTACTATTTTTAAACTTTCTCATAGTGATAGCAATCACTATGAGCCTCTCCTGCCTCAATTTAGTTTAAATGTGGATTTTCCCATGAAAAAGTGAACAACAATGTGGTTTTCACAGGATTTCTCACTGGAATACGGCGAGAGCTTTCACCCACACCTACTCAGGGGAGCATGGCTGGGAGTGACACAACCCAACAAGTATCATGGAATCAATCTGTCTACTTCCTCAGGGACTTTGGTCCCTCCCAGCCATGCAATTATAGAGCTGGGAGGTTGAGGAGCATTCTTGAGAAGTGATACACAGTAAGTACATTTGTGTGTCTGTGATATGTTCTTGTGCTTTCTTCCTATTTTCAAGTTGGGGATTGAAGATCCCAAGTAAGAGAGCAACAGAAGAATAGTCAATTATTACTCCAGGCTACATGGATTTTTATTTTGGCTCAATTTCCATTTCAACTTCATTTAACTCCATTTACTAAAATTGGGTCATGTAATTTCATACATCATCATTTTGAAGCGATAAGTACTATACTTTGATTTTAAGCGATATTTATTTGTGAAGTATATTTATTATTTTATTGATTATTTTTGTTTTTAATTGTTTTTTTACTGGTTTGTTTTTCTTTTTTGGCATGACATTGGTTGCTGTCACCTTTTAGACATCAAGGGATAAGCTTCCATTTTTTTGCAATTTCAATTTTTAGGTGGTAGTTTGTAATTTCTTGTTGTCTCTTCCCTAACTAAAATAATAGACCAAGAGGGAGCAGTAAATACAGCTTATCTAGATTTCAGTAACACATTTGAGACTGTCTCTCATAGAAGACTTATTAATAAATTGCAGCATTTGGGTCTGGATGAAAAATAGCTAAATGGATAAGGCAATGGCTCAGTGACAGAAGACAGAGGGTGGTAGTCAGTGAGGAATATTCGGAAAGAGGGAGTGTTGCTAGAGGGGTACCTCAGGGATCTGTACTGGGGCCCATTATTTTTAATATTTGTATAAGTGATATTGCAAAAGGTATTCAAGTCAAGGTATACCTTTTTGCAGGTGATAGAAAGATCTGGAACAGGGTAGACATTCCAGGGACGGAATAAGCCAAATGACAAATGATTTAGGTACATTAGAAGAAAAGACAAGGGTGTGGCAGCTGCAGTTTAAAGTTGATAAATGTAAAATAATGCACTTGGGACATAAAAATGCAAAGGAAAATATACTATTAAGGGTACTGTGCTGTCAAAGACAACAGAGGAAAGAGATTTGGGAGTAATTATTTCTCCAGACGTAAAGGTTGGCAGGCAATGTAACAAAGCAGAGGGGAATGCAAGCAGAGTGCTTGTTTGTACAGCTATTGGCATTAGTATAAGAAAAAGGGAAGTGGTCATGCCACTCTACAGATCTCTAGTTAGACCTCACCTAGAGTATTGTGTACAGTACTGGAGACTCCATCTCCAGAAGGATATAGATACTCTAGAGAAAATTCAGAGAAAGGCTACTAAAATGGTTACTGGTTTACAGGAAAAGAAATATCAGGATAGGCTAATGGATCTGAACATGTATAGCTTGGAGAAGAGAAGAGAGAGAGTGGATATAATTGAAACATTCAAATACATGAAGGGATGGAAGTACATTTCAAAGGAGTAAAAATGTTAGGACAAGAGGCCATAGTCTAAAACTAGAGGGACACAAGAAAAGAAAGTTTGATTTCACTGAGAGGGTAAAAGATAAGTGGAATAGCCTACCAGCAGAAGTGGTAGAAGTTAATACAGTGACAGAATTTAAGCATGCATGGGATAGGCATAAGGCTGTCCTGAACATAAGACAAGAACAAAGACTAAAAAAGTTTTCATGAGCCAAATGGTTCTTATCTGCCTTCAAATTCTATGTTTCTATTTCTTTTTATCCCACGTTTGCATCTATTTGGCCACACACATTATTTTGTTTGTCACTGGTTCATGGAGTCATCATTCCTTCCCAGAATATAGCTATCCTACAAGTATGCTGAAAATATCTCACATGCAGCGGGACCACTCCTAAAAGCTACATGGTGCTCCTGTGTATCAAGTTACTAACTTGTACACTAGGAACAAGTCCCATAGACGATCCACCACCACAAATGTTGGATATTTGCTACCCAAGAGACCCACAAATTGCTCTGTGTTCAGAATGGAAAAGGGATGTTCTGGTTGATGTTGCTGCTCCTGCTGTTATAAACCCTTTGCTTGTAATTTTCACTATGCTTTCTAACAGGTTTGGTTTTTTTGCCCTTACTTTCTCTCTTTCATCCACCACAATGAACCCCCCACTCGATCATTAAGCATATATTTATATTCTTTGAATATTCCTCAGAGAGATGCTGCTGATCATCATGTCTACTTGCTGTGACAAACTGATCACGCTTTGGCAGTCATTTTTACATTTTATGTTTAAAGCAGGTGTACAGCAAAATGGCAAGAATATATTGCTCATTGCTTTAAATGGACACTATGTGAGGGTCATGCAAATGTCCTTGCCCAGCTGGTGCATTTCTGTGTTGTCATTATTGTAAGATTCCTCTGAAATAAATATATCAGTGAATATTTTTCCTAACTCCTGCCTCTACAAATGCTCTGGCAGCATGTACATTGTAGAATTCTGCAGAAAAAATCTAGATTGCACTATCTAAATAGAGATGGGGATATATGCCTTACATCTGAATCCGGCAAATGGGTGCAAGAGTAATTCAAATTGAATTCCAAGCAAGCACTTTTAACCATAGATAAGGAAAAACGGCATTACCTACAAACTGCACTCCTAAACAGCTCCTAGTGGTCATGTGTAGTAGTGATCAAATTGGAGAAAAGAAATTAAAAATCATCTTTATTTGGTAATAATTTAAAGTAAATCATAATAAAAGAGGACACAAACATAAACAAAATGTATAAATAAATGGGTCAAAGAATCAAAAAGTGAACTAGAAAAAGTACTTCCAATATAATAGGAATGATGAGGGCTAACAATTATGAAAAGTTTAGCAGAATACTCACTTCGGTCAATGCTCTGCACTGTTGCAGAGACTTTCTATGCTCCTGTCTGAAAATTGTGCTGGTATAAATTGCACAATAAACCATGTATGTGCTCAGTGGGTATCCTATTTAACCCATATGCACAATTAGAGTCTCAGAACGGGACAGTAGGTAGCTGTGTCAACTCAACAGATCAATACCACTCTTCAGAGCGATACACATCTCCATATATAGCAAAATACTTGTGAAATAACTCAAAAGGTAATGGGATGATTCCTTAATTATTCATCTGACATTGGTACTAATAACTGTATGGGAGGTGTTATGCTCAAAGAGTTAATACCTACTCAGCTAGATTAAGTAGGCAATCAGAGGAAAAGAACTACTATGTAAGCAGGTAGTGCAAATGTTTTAAAAAGATAGTGCTTAGTCAAAGACAATATGCACATTGACACAGACTGATTGAACTAGTAGAAAGGAAAAATGACTACTGGTAGACATAGTCAATCTACACTCCTGAAGGAATCCCATCAAAAAGTGCTTCACAGTACAGAGTAAAAATCTCCTATTCAACTTGAAGTATAAATTAGAGCAGTAGTATTTATATGCCTGTACAATCTAAGATTCTATTATATAGATGTTAGTGTCTCTTATGTCACATATAATTAGCTCAACATTATTCTATAGTGACTGTCTTCCGAGAAATGGTATATACAGTAATGTGCAAAAGTATTAGGCAGGTGTAAAAATATGCATAAGAATGCTTTCAAAAATAGACATGTTATTAGTTTATTCTTATCAATTAACAAAATGCATAGTGAGTGAACAGAATTAAAATCTAAATCAAATCAATATTTGGTGTGATATGTATATACAGATACAACCCGGGAGCCACTAATATTCTGTCATTAAGCCGTGGTGACCATGTGCCAGGGGTATTAACCTCAATTATGATCTAATGTGACATTCTCTCCTGTACTTTTGTATATCCTTTTTGGAAAAAAAACAAACACATTTTATCCATTTCCCATAGGATCAAATTGTAGTACTTTCAGTTTTACCCGCAGATAGTAAATCCTTCACGCAATTACTCAAAGCTAAGTAACTGGTAGAAGTCCCCACATTGCTCAAGTTGATACAATCAGAGTAACATAATCAGCTAGTTTCTCCTGAAACAAAGAGCTAATCATCATGTGGAGAACTCAATGCAATTGAACTCTATTTTTAAGCTTGTAGCAAAGATCACTATGGAGCTCCATAATGGAGACAATTCTTGCTGTATCTTAAAGGGTACTAATTGGTCTGTTGATATGAGCAAATTATCCCAAATTCTCAATTATGGCTCAGTAGCAATCTGTTTCCCTTTATTAAGAGACTGAATAAAGGGACCCCATCGTAGTTATATGAAACACAATTCAGACAGTTGAATTGTGTGTAGTCCCCAAAACAAAAAAGCAGAGTGTGGATTAAGCCAAGTCATCTGTCTGGCATTCATTCAGTATGCCATAATTTAAAGAGACCAGCCTAGTCACTCGGATCAACACTACTATTGGAATAATATAGTCCACTTTTTGATTCTTTTACCCATTGATTATTCATACATTTGGTTTATGTTTGAGTCCTCTTTTATTATTACTTACTTTTAATTATTACCTAATAAAGATGATTTTTTTATTTTTAATTTCTCCATTTTGGTTGCTATTACACATGACCACTAAGGGCTGTTTTGGAGTGCAAATTGTAGGTAATGCCTTTTTTTCTCATCTATGGGGATAAGTGTTTTTTTTCAATGTGGAATTATACCTAGTAGGGACCTCCATTTCCACCTGATGATGGAGCAGGTTGTTACTCTCTTGTATGCAATATAACGTGTTGTGTGCACTGTAGGAGCTGATAATATGAGTAAAGATTTTGCAGGAAATATTCAGCATCTCTCTGATGGTTTCAGATTCTGCATAGAATCTGGTCAAAATTAAATTCAGCACATAGCAAAGCAGGGTTTATGCACTATATCACCTATTCTCAAAGCAGCTATTATGTTGGAGCCATTATCAGCAGACACAAACCAGCTTTTAAGAAGTGGAATTTAAGCTATTCTATCAACTTCTCTTGTATACTTAATATGTCTATGGCTTTGTGGGACTGTCTCTCAACATTCTTCATGCTCAAGGTGGTGTGCCTATGGTATTGGCTGTCCTTTTGCTGCCTTGTAATCATACTGCCAGAACTAGAGGCATGAGTACTGGCTGTCACCTGATGCTGTAAGCTAGTGTTGCCTACTGGTGATGGGAGGGAAACCCAGTGAGCAGTCAGTCATATAGTCTGTGCTCTGTCCAGTTGTCCACATATCTGATGTCAGGTGGATTTTCTTGCCATATGAGCTTTCCAGCCCATTGCCCACCACGCTAACCAGATGCTTGTAAAATTCTTGCATGGCAATACTGGAAAAATATCTATTGCTTGGAATATTCCAATGGGAAGCTAAACATGACATCAGTTCTCTAAATCCTAGATTTTCAACCAAAGAATACAACAAGATGTTCACTGTCAACATCTTGGAAACCTTTCCATTCCACAGACATACTTTGAGATTCTTTTTGTGAAGTTTTTGACTCCTTCCTAAGACCACAGTAAGTTTGGGCTGGCAGTATATGGTAGAAGAACCCAGTAACTTGATTATTTTAAGAACATGACTAGAGGAGGTGGTCAAGGTAGAGGCAGCATGTGTGGCCAGTCTATGGCTCTTTCCATCTCCTACAGCAAACCCAGAATCATCATACTGTTCTGCATCATGAGCAATAGTTATTTGGAATGAACTTACTTTTATCAGTGACACACTCTCTGACACATCAATAACATCACTACTTCTATTATCTGTCCCAGAGCCCTGGGAATGTTTTAGAGTGCTTTTGCTTCTGCTAATTGTGGCACCCCTAACGTGCTGATAGTGCGTTTCCCAGTCAGACCTGTGGTTTCAGGTGTGATCTCATTGAGGAAGTGCCTAGGTATGAGCCTGTTTTCCCCTGTTTAAGTGCTTTTTACACAGGTAATAGATAATAACATGCTTAGCTTTTGGATTTGTGAGTGACATACCCCCATACTGTGAATTCATAGACTGAGAGGTTCATATCCTGATGGGCTGCTACTATTACTAATGAGACTATATTTTGCTGCAATTCTGCAACTACTAGGTGTCACAGGGGCTGCACTTCCAATAGCAGCAGAGGTACTCATCATAGCTAAGGTTGTGGATGTTAATAATCAGTGTTGCTGATAGTTACTCAACACTAGTGTGAATGTGTGGCTGAATGAGGCTTAGACTTGGAAACTGTGACAATGCTGATGATGACTGATAGGATGAAGGTGTATTTTGGGGCATCTTTACTTGTCCAGGGTAAGACTTTCCAGGAACAGGAACAGTGGTCCTTTTCAGTGGTGGAAGATTGAGCCTTTGATTTCAGCTAACTTTCTGGCCATGTCATCATTTCTCACTCTCAACTTCATCTGTATCTGAAGAAAAAGATGATGCTGGAGGTATCTATTCTAGATTTATATCATCATCATCAGTAATTAGGTCATCCTCAGCATTGCCCGCCACTTCTACCCCACTACATGTATATTCCTCTAAACTTTTAGAGGTCTTTGTACTTTTCCTCTTTAAAGGATTGGTGACAATGTACGTTACTACTTTCAGGACACTTGTTGTCCTCTTTGTTTTAGATGGTTGATTAACAAAACTGGTGCTGCTGGGTGTAAAGGGATTTTTGGTGGGAAAAATAATGTATGTAAGCAAATAACTATCGCTCATTCCAACTCAGATAAGAAATTGTTAGTTACATTATGTGCAGTATAAAACCACATTCTATAAAACTATATAGGCTATATGCAGTCTAAAATGTGGTTTTATATCGAGAGTGATAGAACCAGAATGTAATTAACAATTTGTTATCTGAGCTGGAATGAGCAATAGTTATTTGTTTACACTGTACTATGTGTACTGTGTTATTTATAGAATTTGGTTTTATACAACGAGGCATAATCAGCAATCTATCAGTTTGCAGTCTCCAGTATTATTCTACTAATACTTTGTCCCTAATCAAAATGAGCAATGTATACTTTTAATTGATCGCTTACACAGCATCAGACCATTGTATGGGGACTCTTACCGTAAGGCATACTAGGAAACACACAAACCATGGATGGATCAGTTCATTAAAGTTTTTGGATTGATCCAGGTAACTTCATTTTAGGGCGGATACAATTAGACTACATTGTCAGTAGTCTTCAACAGAAGAAAGTTGTAAATGGCGAGGGTAGATAACTACCCACTGGTCATGAGTCCAGTTTTATGAATATTATATATAAAGAACGCAGGGAAAATTAGCCTGTGCTATTTCAATTGTTTAATAGGAGGATGCTATACAAAATTAAGTTAATAAAGTTTGAACTGGATGTGTCTTCATTACAAGAGGATTTGGACAAATTGAGTAACTGGGCAGGCAAATGGCAAATGAGATTCAATATAGACAAGTGTAAAGTTATGCATTTTGGGTAAAATAATAAAAATGCAACATTTAGTTTAAATGGAGTTTCTCTGGGGAAATCTACTAATGAAATGGATTTGGGAGTAATGGTAGACAATAGAGTTAGCAGTAGCATGCAGTGCCAGCTGGCAGCTGCAAAGGCCAATAAGATATTGGCATGTATTAAAAGGGGTATTGACTCGAGGAAGATATTATGCCTCTTTACAGGTCCATGGTAAGACACCACCTAGAATATGCTGTTCAATTCTGGGCGCCCTTTCTGAAAAAGGACTTTATGGAACTAGAGAGAGTGCAGAGGAGGGCTACAAAACTAGTAAGGGAAATGGAAAGTTTTAGTTATGAAGAAAGGCTAGAAAAGTTAAACTTGTACACATTTGAAAAACGGCGTCTTAGAGGGGATATGATAACACTATATAAATATGTTCAGGGCCCATACAAAGGGCTCTCCAAAGACCTGTTCATTAACAGAACAGTACAAAGGACAAGGGACCACCCGCTTAGACTAGAGGAAAGGAGATTTAATCTACAACAGTGGAAGGGTTTCTTTACAGTAAGGACAATAAAGGTATGGAATTCACTGCCTGAGGAGGTGGTGCTATCGAATACATTAGATGCCTTTAAAAAGGGCCTGGATACTTATTTAAAAGAGCATAACATAGAGGACTGTGTATGTTAGTATTGGGATTAATATTTAGTTAGGGCTTGTTGATCCAAGGAGAAATCTGATTGCCAATTGGAATCAAGAAGGAATTTTTTCCCCCCATTCAGGGTAGAATTTGAAATTTCTATATTGAGGGTTATTTTTGCCTTCTTTTGGATCAATGATGGTAAACAGGAATAGGAAAAGGGTTGAACTAGATGGATGCAAGTCTTTTTTCAACCTAAATTACTATGTTACTATGTATATGGTGTGAGTGATAATAGCAGATAATGCCCTACAATATCAAGTATATAAGAGATGGTATTATTAGTCTGCATAATTTTCTAGAATACTGAATGCGCCAGTTTGCACGTACATGCATGAACAACTAGCTTGTACTGGCTGCTAGTTCAATAGAAGTTTGCTATACAGTGTGAGCTATAACGATATATACCACCCCACAGAATCAAGTGTGTATTTGAGGCATGTACAATGAGCTTGTATAATTAATAACAGCTTACAATACCTTGTAATATTGCGTGCTCTGGTACCACAGTCCTTCCCGTCTGATAGGAGTAAGATGGGCCTCGTGATTTCCTTAGTCTCTGACAGGGCCTTGGCTTGGGCTACTCCCCTTTGGGAGACACAGAAACCTATTGTATACACTTACCTTGGGTTTGCGACATCCTTTAAAAGTGTATTTGATATACCGGGCTGCTCAACCTCAACTGACAAGCACCTAATGTCCATCCAGCGGGGTACTAGGACGGTTTCCGATTATGCCATAGAGTTTCATCCCCTGACAGCCTAGGTTGGTTGAAATAATGAGGCTCTCGTGGATGCTTTCACTAATGGGCTTTCGGATATGGTTAAAGATGAGATTGCAGCCCGGGACCTTCCCAGTGATTTAGAGGAACTGGTCTCATATTGTATTCTGATTGACTCCCAAATCCATGAAAGACCTTCCTTTAGAGAGCGCCTGCAGAGGCATCCCATCCATTTAACTCAGAGTCTTTCTTCCCCACCCATAGCACTCTCTCCTCCTGCACCTCCTAGTCTCGAAACCTCAGACAATGTGGAGCCCATGCAGATTGGGTTCACTCGTCTTGAGGGCCTTGAGGAGGAGGGAGGGCCTGTGCCTTTACTGTGGAAAGACAGGGCATCTGCTGCGCAACTGTCCCACATGGCTGGGACAACCGCACCTAAGGTCTTATAAGAGACAGACCTTAGGTGACGACTCAGCATCCCTGGATATTCATACTGATAAACCAATAGTCTCCTTTGGGATTTCTTGGGGCAAAAGTTGCATTACTTCAGAGGCACTTATTGACTCCGGTGCAGTGGGCCTCTTTGTTGACAGTGACTTTGCCCAGAAGCACTCCATTCCATTGCAGCTCCTTACCACTCCACTTGCCCTCGAGGCGATTGATGGTAGACCCTTAAAGCCGCTGCAGGTCACTCACGAAACTGCTCCTTTGGCTATGGCTCTAGGGGATCTCCATCATGAAACCTTACAATTCCAGGTGATCCACTCTCCTCACTATCCTGTGATCCTGGGTTACCCATGGTTGCGCAAACACAATCCCATGGTCGATTGGGCAAGGGCTGAAGTCATGGCATGGTCACCCAACTGTTACAAGACATGCCTAGTAAAAGTGGGGAGGGTGCTAACTACATTCTTGGTCTCTTTGCTCCCTGACGAGTACCAAGAGTTCTGCGATGTATTTGATAATGGCCAGGCTGGTGAGCTCTCTCCTCACCATCCATATGATTGTACCATTGAACTACAACTGGATGCCATACCTCTTCAAGGTCGAGTCTACCCTCTTTCTGTCATGGAGAATAAGGCCTTGGAGGAGTATGTTGCGGATGCACTGCCATGGGGGTTCATCTGCAAGTCCTCCTTTCCCACTGGGGCTGGATTCTTCTTTGTGAAGAAAAAGAGTGGTGAACTGAGATTCTGTATTGATTAAAGGGGCTCAACCGTATCATGATTAAAAACCCCTACCCTATTCCACTTATTACTGAGTTGTTCGATCGAGTAAAAGGGTCCAAGGTGTTTACTAAGCTCGATTTGCGTGGGGCATACAGTTGGTAAGGATAAAGGAGGGCCACAAATGGAAAACCTTGTTTAACACCAGGAGCGGACATTACAAATACCTTGTAATGCCCTTCAGTCTCAGCAGTGCTCCCACGATTTTCCACAAATTCTTAAATTATGTCCTCCTTGATATGCTCCAACAATGCATGGTGGTGTACCTAGATGACATTCTGATCCATTCTGCCTCCATGGAAAGCCACCACGCAGATGTAGGCCGAGTTCTGCAAAGGTTAAGAGAGAATAACATGTTTTGCAAATTGGAGAAGTGTGAGTTCCACCACAAACAGGTAACCTTCTTGGGATATGTAATCTCACGGCAGTTCTCGAATGGCGGGGACCCGTAGGTCCCCGCTCCCTCCAAAGCTTCCTTGGGTTCAATAACTACTACAGGAAATTTATCTGCAATTTTTCCTCTGTGGTGAAACCCCTTACCGACATGACCAAAAAAGATGGCGACTCCACTAACTGGTCCCCGGAGGCCATCAGAGCATTTGAGTCATTGAAAGCCGCTTTTGCAGCAGCACCTAAAACCCGAGCTTCCATTTGTAAATGAGTTTGATGCATCTGAGACAGGAGTAGGCACCCTCCTGTTTCAATGTCCTACTCCTGAGAGCCAGTTGCATCCGTGTGGGTATTTCTAGAAGAAGCTGCTGAGTGCAATTATGAAACTGGCAACCATGAGCTTCTGGCAATAATACTGGCTCTCAAAGAATGGAGGCATTTGCTAGAGGGAACTTCCATGCCGGTACTAATCCTTACAGATCATAAAACCATTACCTACTTGTCTGAAGCTAAGTGCTTGTCTCCAAGGCAGGCCAGATGGGTCTTATTCTTGTCTCATTTTAATTATGTGTTCTTGTACCAGCCAGGTACCAAAAATGTCCCGGCTGATGCCCTATCCAGACAGTTTTCTGGCGCTAAAGAGGAGAGTCCTCCTAGTCCTATTATTCCTCAGGACAAAGTACTGGCCACCATACGTACCAGCATAACATCTCTCCTTAGGGAGAAAATAAGGGCTGCCCAAGTAGATGCACCTGCTGAGACTCCCTCTGGGTGCAGTTTTGTACCTATTAACCTCCGTACTAAGGTACTTTATACCTACCATAATACTAAGTCAGCAGGTCACCCCAGAAAGAACCAGCACAGACTAAATCACCCCATCTCCTTCCAGTGGGCCTTCTCCAACCTGTACCCAATGGGGAGAAGCTATGGTCACACCTTGCCATGGACTTCTTTGTTCACTTTCCTTTGTCTAATGGTAACACTGTCATCCTCATGGTCGTTGACCGATTTTCTAAGATGATTCATTACATACCATTCAAAAACTTCCATCTGCTAAAGAGTTGTCTACAGTCTTTGTCAAAGACGTCTATCGGCTATACAGGTTTCCCAAAGTCATAGTTTCCGACTGGGGTAGCCAGTTTGTCTCGAGATTTTGGAGGGCATTCTGTGCGCAACTAGGTATCCAACTCTCCTTCTCCTCAGCCTATCACCCGCAGTCAAATGGGGCAGTGGAAGGGGCTAATCAGGCCTTAGAGCAATTCCTGCAGTGTTACATCTCAAACCATCAGAACAACTGGTCAGACCTGCTCTCTGGTATAGCTTCCCTGAACGAAGGGAAGACTCTTATTTACAACCATTAGTATTACATTTGGGAAGCTATACCAGAGACTCTGGATATGTTTTACATGTGTTTGCAGGGATGGACAAGGTGGACAATTTGTCATGGGGTACAATGGATGTGGTCTCACTGTATTCCGTGATACTCCATGACAAAGGTTTGTCTGCTATAGAGTATCATCTCAATACTTATAGTACATATGATGATTCCCTTGAGAGCTTCTTATTGAGATCAGTTGATTATTTATTGAGACACAATTTTTTCAAATATGATGGTGTTTTCTACCTACAGACATGCAGGACTTCAATGGGGGCAACTTTTGTGCCCTCTTTTTCCAACCTTTATATGGGATGTATGAGGAGTTCCGCATTTTTGGAGCTGGGAACCCCTTCTGTGAATGTATTAAGAGATATTAGCATTTTATTGATGATTTATTGTTTCTTTGGAATGGGACCAGGGAAGAATATGAGGGTTTTGTGTCTTATATGAATAACAACAATTTCAATTTGTCTTTCACTTTTGAGTTTGACAACAGAGTTATTACCTTTTTGGACCTCCAATTGACACTTTCACCCAAGGGAGTGGAAACAACACTATATAGGAAGCCCTGTGCTGGCAACACTCTGCTACATGCTTGTTCTTGCTATCCCAGACATATTATAAAGGCTATTCCTAAGGGACAGTTCTTGAGGGTTCAGAAGAACTGCTCTAGTGAAGAGTAGTTTGGGAGACAGTCCGGGTTGTTGGTTGAGCGTTTCTGGCAAGGGGGTTATCCGATGGACTTATTGTCTAACACCAGAGACAGTGTAGCCAGGATAGATCGATCCACCTTGTTAAAATCTGGTAGAGAGTTGAAGGAGGAGCGAGGTTATTGGGATTCCAAAGTATTTTTCATCACAGATTATAGTGTGGAATTCGATCAGATTAAGAATCTGATAATTAAAAATCTTCCGATCTTATCTTATCCAAGAAGGTTGTAGATTTGTAGCGAGAAAGATACCCACGTTAGGCAGGACATTATCACCTAGTTTATACCATAGTGGACCAAGAATTAAGTCCACTTGATTGACTACTAGGGGAATGTATAAATGTGGGGCAAGGAGGTGCCTCTCCTGCCAATATGTTAAAATAGATGAAACCTTTCAAAGCACACAGTCAGGTAAGGTATTTAAAGTTGGTCAATACATTAATTGTAAGACAACACATTTGGTTTATTTAATAACTTGTGGTGTTTGTTTTAAACAATATGTGGGTCATACGAGTAGAGCCGTGAAGGTGGGGATTAGGGAACATATTCTCTCCATTAGCAATAGAGATGATGCCAGTAGCATGAAACTTTATTGATTGTAATGGAGCCGATCTCACAAAGTTCTCCTTTCAGGGTATCGAGTGGATACTTTTACCTGAAAGACGGGGTGATATTTATTTGCTGCTTGACAAATGTGAGGTGAAATGGATAATATATTTGAGAACATGGATCCCTTTTGGGATCAATTCGGAACATGATGTTTCTTTATTCATTAGGTAATAACATTTAGCTGGAATTGAGTTAAGATTTAGTTTTTTATTTAGATATACTTTTCTTATATATAGAATTAATATTAATAGTTCAAATATGTATATTTAATATCTGATTTTATGAAATGTACGTTTTTGTAGTGATATATTGCAGTCACTGGGATTATGTTAGGGAGGGTGAGATATAACTCTTACACTTACACTCTATTGATATCTTGGTAGTTTATTGGTCGGTTACTTTATGATGATGGATTTTTTTAGTATTAATGAAATTTATTTGTGAATATTTTAATGGTATTTCCAGTTCAAGGAGAAGTTGGAGGGGTTAACACTTTATGGGTCCATGCATTGCATCCTAAATAGTCAGAAGCGCTCATGTGACCAACACCTAGAATAGATCAGGTGATTAGATTGCAAAGGATGAATTATTTGTGTGCCTTTGTTGGATAGCGTACATAATGGCGACTGGGCTGTGACTCAGAATGCACGGTAGGAACCCTTACATTGGTTAATTCATTGGGTGATTTTGTTTAAATAAAGGGGATGGGATCACAATGTTTAGATTTTTCCTATGATTAAGTAACCACTAATAGTTACGAAACGCATTAGGAGGTAGGAGGTAATGGGTCTTGCGATCCAATGCCTGTTGATTGATCTTTATTCGTTCTATTTGTGGATGTTTTTAATGAGATAATAAATAATGTATTTTTTACTGAATTGGTTGGGCTGATAATGCTTTGGTGGACCTGAGTGTGCTTCCCTCCGCTTGTCCTCAAGTTTGTGGAATCGTGGCTGCGATTGTGGGGAGCTGCACCAGATACTTGACCCTGACTTGGAATGGTGAGTGCTCTTAATTCCGGTGTTGATGGTTGAAAAAAGTAGCGACTAAATATTTCATATAATCTGGTTTGAAAGGGATAATCAGTCCTTAGAGCAATTCCTGCAGTGTTACATCTCAAACCATCAGAACAACTGGTCGGACCTGCTACCTTGGGCGGAGTTTGCTCATAACAGTGCTGTCTCGGCTTCTACTTGGCTCTCCCCTTTTATGGTGAATTATGAATATCAACCCTCCATGATTCCAAATTTGTTCACTCCCCAGGGGATCCTGGCATTGGAGGATCATCTCCAGATAATCAGTTTCACATGGGTGCAGGTCCAAGAGTCGTTGCGATGCTCATAGCAATCCCAGGAGCTCCAGGCCAATTGTAAATGCCTACCCGCACGAGGAGAGAGTCTTGTTGTCCTCCAGAAATCTTCACCTCTGAGTGCCCTCTCAGAAACTGGCTCCCCGTTTTGTGGGGCCTTTCCATATGCACTGCGTGGGGGAGTGTATACAACAAAGAGATAGTAGCCATCCAAACTCCCATAATGAGTGCCAGAGCACAACTATGCTCACATAAGCTTCTCAGGAAAAGGCAACACTGACTGGGATAGAAAGTCAAAAAGAAGAAGAAAAACGTTGGAGAGTCTCACTGTGTAGTATATTTAGGAATCAATATAAATAATCATTCTTAGAATGAATGGATACTCGCACTAAATTGTGACTACCATCATTAGACTGGTAGTTACGAACACTTGTGGAGGATATTGTCACTGCCCCTACACAGATATTTCTTTTCTCTCAGCTCGATCCTTCACCTGCACTGATTCATGTGAATCACTCGGCTCGATAAAAAATATTTTAATATTTATTTTTATTTTTTTTATCATATGTAACAAACATATGTAAAAGGGTAAAATAAAAAACAGTTAATAAAAATGTCCTATTCTATATCCCAACATGTTTCTTGGTCATTCTGACCATTTCTTCAGGGGAAATAGAAAGTTGACCAAAGTACCCAAAGGGACAATTACCAGTCTTCTGTTAGGTTACCACCATCTTAAGAAACTTAGCCATGATGGAAGACTTTTCAGAAAGCAACACTCTTCAGGGGGACAAATAGGTCCACAGAGTACCTGTGAAAGGGCAATCCAACTCCAGGGAAGCCCAGTGATAGTAACCCTCCTAATAAGTGACTATATAGCTCTGTGTCTAATAATAAAATAATAAAAAACCTAAGAGAAACTAAGAGGATGGCATCTGCATTCCAGCTGCTTTTCAAGACACATAATTCTTGGAGTAGGAAGGGGGTTGAGCTTGAAGAGGGGTAGGGAGTCTCCACTCCAAAGACCATGTCTTTTGTGATGTGCTATGCCCTCCAGGAGGAGGGTCTCAACCCCACGGTACATGTGTTCCATATTGACATAAGAGAAAACAATGGAAATAGATATCAGAAACTACTGTGTGAATGGAGCTTGCCTGCATAAGCCCATCTGTTAAATAAATTAAGAAACCCTTATTCCTATGGTTATAGGTCTCTTGTAACCATTTGTAGGCTAGGGACACACATATCTTGTGTCTAATGGGCTATGCTCTAATGTAAGATTTTGGGGAATGATATGAAGTGTTAAGAGAAAGTCTATTAACCCAATGCATCTAGCACTGATTACTTAAATGCATAAACCTCTGTACACCAACTTAAAATCTCTTCACTGGAATAGTTACCATCACATGCCACAAAAGTGTGATCCTAATTAATGGAATTTAAAATAAAAAAAATAAATATAAATGTTTGTTAAATGTATTAAATTGCATTCATGAATCCTAATGACAATGCAGCAATTAGAACAAACTTTGTTGTACTTTGACAGAGCCAAGCTCATTTATTTAGCTATTTTATCGAAGTGACATAGTAACATCAGAAATGATTGAAATCTTGACCAAGCCTGACAGATGTTCTCATCTCATTGTCAAACTCAAGTATATCTTAATGAGTTTCAAGTGGCTGGAGCAACTCTTAGCAGATGCTGCTGTTGCAGAAATACAGAAAATGGTCTCACAGGTTTATAAAAATACAGTGAAAGGAAATACTTTCAGAATAAATTAGTGAGTCAATGAATGAAATGAAAATAGAATGGAATTATTTGTACATAAACAATGAGCAGATCTTAAATTGTGTTTCTAAATTATTTTAAAACTATACATGTGTTGTTTGAGTTATGTGTACCTTATTACATTTTATGGATCTCAAGATGAACAAAACACAAATAGTAAAGCTTGCTTTAGAGGAAAAAATGAGAAGAGTTTCTTTTTTTTTCCCAAATGCTTTATTGTAAAGTGCAACATTATGACAGATAATAATTCAAGCACCAAAATTGACAATATACAGTATACAATATAAAAGATTCATTAAAAGTAGGTCTTATAACTCACATCAATATACCATATGAACCATAGCTGTATACGGCACAGTCGAGCAAATCCCAACTAAGCAAAGTGATAAAGAATTACCCAGATGTAAAGAATTGAAATCTGGGTCAGATCGTATCCACTGGAAAAAACTGCCAGGGTGGTGTCTGGGAAGGAATTCAGTAAGAAGCAACAGAGGAAAGCAAGAGAAAAGAAAGAGGAAGAAAGAGAAACAGAAGCTGAAATAAATAGAATAAAAGACACAGGGAGAAGAAGAGAAAAGAGAGTAGAAGGAATAGAGGGAGGGGTGGAGGGAGTCAGGGGAAGGTTCCTCACAACTGTACCCAAATAACTGTCCTGATTCAAGGGACCTATAGAGTCCAAGATAAAACAGAAAGTGAGTGATTAGACAGAAGTCTGCATATAGAGGCAGCTATCCCTGTGTATCCACGGGTCCCATATCAAATTGAAACCCTCCATTCTCCCCATCACCTGTGCATGTGTTCTTTCAAAACCAGTGATCTGCAGACCATTCCACTATGGTCGGAACCGTGGTCTGTTTCCAGCATAAAAGGATAAAGTGCTTCATAGCATACAAAAGATGTAAAAAGTAATCTGCATTGTGGAACTGTCAAAGAAAGGGAGGAGGGGATAAGGAAAAACAAAAAGAGAAGTGGATCCAATGGGTGCACCGAGCCTAGGACCATAGCTAGCCGTGTCTGGATCTGATGCCAAAAAGTTGTTTGGCAACTATTCACACTTTAATTGCTGGGAAAAATGAAAGTGAAAGTCTGGAGCAGCACAACTGTAAATTAGCATATGAAAGTCACTCAAAATCTTAATTAGCATATACATTTTTGAAAAATGCTTCAAAAACCATGTGGTTCTCTCTTTTTCATGAGAAATGTCACCCTTAGAAAAATCCTAAAATAAAGTTATCCATTTCGCCTACACAAAAAGTGTTTTACTTATGTTTTTCAATGGGTGCAAACTTACCACCCATTTGCTAAGTGTATCTCACATTTTCACACCAAAAACATGATGTTACAAGAAATTGAAAGGAAGGAAAGGAAAGAGAAATAAATAGAGAGAGGCAGAAGGTGATTTCCTGGCAATTTAGTTAGCTAAATAAGGTTAGCAGAGTCGCATACTGTTGGCTAATACTATGAGCTCTAGTGTATAAAAAAAAAAAAAACACTGGAAGGAGGAGGAGGAGAAAGTCACCCTCTTAACGACCTCTCCCCTGCAGAAGAGGACCAACAATATAGGCAGTGCGGGAATGAAACTCTCGGAGAAGGTGCATACAGATCTCTCTTAGCTACCCAGGAACCCTCCTCAGGTCCATAGTGTCACAGTGTGCCTTACCTCAGTTCCCACGTCGCTGCTGCGTGCCTGGGTTCGGGAGTGACGATCCGGCATCAGTACTCAAGTCTCCCCTTGCTTTTGGTCTGGCCGCGTCTGGTGCCTTCAGCGGTCTTCCGTGTCCTTTCCCCAAATGGCAAAGAGGATTCAGGTGACGAGGGCTTGGGTGCGAATTTTGACTCATCTCTCGGTTCACTGTGTCACGTTCAAGCGCATATTAGTAATATTATGCAGGCATCAGTTTTATTCCTTGGGACACTGGAGACTCCACCCTCCTACTTTCTGGCTGGATAGAAGAGGGCTCTGGACACTGAGTTCAGTTGCCCTTACATTGGTGTATGATGCAGTTGTTTATTTCTTTTGTGCGTTCCATGTATGACCTAAGCTTGTCTGACCATCCATCCTGGTGCTGACCTGTGGCTCTGTCTGACTATTCTCTTCATGTTACTTTGTGGCATAGTATATACCCAATCTGGTGCAGACCTGTGGCTCTGGCTGACTACCCATTCCGTGTAAGACCTAGGCTTGTCTGACCATCCATCTTGGTGCTAACCTGGGGCTCTGTCTGACTATTCTCCTTGTGTTACTTCCTGGCATAGTAGATACCCAATCTGGTGCAGACCTGTGGCACTGGCTGACTACCCGTTCTCTGTATGACCTAGGCTTGTTTGACCATCCATCATTGTGCTGACCAGGGCTCTGTCCTACTATGCATCCTGTGTTGCCTCCGCCCTAGTGGGATAACCTATCTGGTGCTGACCTGTGGCTCTGGCTGAATTCCCACTCTGGTATTGACCCCTGGCTAGTCCTAGTACCTGCTTGATGTTGACCATCGGCTCTGGCTAACTATCCACTCTGTCTCACCCCTGGTCGTCTTTACCAAGTATACTGACTGCAGGCATGAGTCAGTAAGAGTCTGCCTTCTTTCCCTGTCCTGTGGGAGAACTTTGGTGCTCTGCATCTGCGGTTGCCTTACTCGCTACTCAGAGACTACCATAGGCAGTAGGGGTGGGCAAAAAATTGTGAAAAATTCCAGTTAAAAATTTCATGAAAACGTGCAGATTTTCCGCTTTTCCTGCGAATAATGTTGTCTTTCTGCCTATGTAAAAATGTCCTCCTTTTAGCCTATTTTAACAAATCTTCCGCATATGTTAACACATTTTTCACCTATTCTAACGCATTTTTTGCCTATATTTCCTATAGGTACTATATTTCCCACTATAATATTACTTTTTATGAGGGTTGAAGTTTAGAAATAAGTGGCTGAAAGTCAAAGTTGTGAGTCCTACAGCAAAATATGGCTTGAAAAATGTGTTAGCATGCAGAATGCATTTGTCATTTGCCCACAACACTTTCTTGCTTAAGTGACACTGGCACATATTCATGATGATATCAAGTAATAAAAAAATAAAGTACAACCTATAATGTGGTAGATATGTATTTTAGTGGTGGTGGTGGTGGTGGGGGACTGGCATGGGGTGATTTGTATATGTATTTTTACCATTGTCATACTCTATCCTCCTTCTCAGATTATTGACACACATTACTTATCAGTCATAGCAGTGGTCCCATCTGTCCTCCACCTCCTCACCTGTGCTGCTGTTAATAAACTTGTCCTGGCTTATTCTGTCATGTGTGGTTTCTGCTACAACTACTACTGCAACTAGATGTTGATGTAATTCTACTGCCGCTACTACTAGGTGTCAAAGGTGCAGCACTTACAGCAGAAGCACCAGAGGTACTTGTCATATCTAACACTGTGGATGTTAAACTGTATTGCTGTTGCTGGGTACTCAAACAGGTGTGTTGCTGAGTGGGACTTGGACTTTGAAGAGGCGATGATGCCGATGATGACCGATAGGGTGACTGTGTGCTTTTTGACATCTGTGCTTGACTAGGGTCAAACTTTCCGATAGCTTTCTCAAACAGATTATAGACAGACACAGTGCTCCTTAAAAGTGGTGGAAGATTCAGCCTTTGACTTTCTGCTAATCTTATAGCCCTGTCACCATCCTCACTCTCAACTTCATCTTTATCTGAACAAGAGAAGGATGCTTGAGGGATATATTCTAAATCTGAATCATCATCATTAGGTCATCCTCATCAGCATCAGCATCCCCTGGCAGTTCTTGCCCACTACTACCCTCATATTCCTCTAAGCTTTTGGAGGTCTCAAACAATTTTTTTTTACTTTTATAGTAAAAAAGTTCCCTACTACTTTGAGGATGGGTGTTTTGGTGCTTGTGTGTCTCACTGTCTGATGTAGCAGGCGCTTCAGCTGCTACACTTTCCTCTGTTATGCTACTGCCAGCATCATCAACACTTAAATGCGGCTTGTTGTCATCTTCAGTGTTCTTCTTATATGGTTCTTTATTTCTACTGACACTGGTGGTGCTGGAACTAGTTTTGCTGGGACCTTGACAAACTGCATCCTCCCTTGGAGTAGAGGGATCATCATCCTCATCGATTGTACACGCTGCAGCAACCATTGCTGCAATCAGTTTTTGAACTACTACTTTACTCTCAAGTCCCAGCACTGCTCCACCCCTCCCCCTTCCACTTGTGCATTTGCTGGACATTACACAACTACACTGTGTTTTTTTTACTGTACGGTACACAACACAGCTGATGGAGCTGTATGATGCCTTGCCTTGCCTAAGCCCAATCTGTCACTGTCACCTAAGATATTTCATTTTTTATCTTTTTTTGTTTTTTAAATTTTCTTTTTATTTATTTATTTTTTAAGTTTCCACCCTGTTGTCTTATCACAGTCTGTCCAAAAAAAATTATAACTGAAAAACAAAATCAACAACGTCTTTCTCCAGACTTCCCCACCCAGCACAGAGACAATAACAACAAGATCAGAAAGCAAATAGGTCCCTAGCTGCCTGTGTCTTGCCAGTCAGTCACATGGAATTTTGGAGTATTTGGGGGTCAACCTCCTTCCTCCCTTCTTATCAACTAGAGTTCCCCCAGACTCCCCTAATACAGAGAACAAATGTCCTACCTAAATGACTCCCTAAATTAAACTTCAATTCCCCTTTACTTGCCTATCTTGTCTAGCTCAAAAACATGCTGCTTTTGCCTCTCACAAACACAGAATGGCTGCTGTGAGAGCCTGACAGCCTTTTATATGGCTGTAGAAAACTTTCGTGTGGTGTAGAAATATTTTTCTTCCCATTGATTTCAATGGGTGGAAAAGGAAGGAAAAAGCGGAAAAACAGCACTTTTTGCTGAAAATTTTCTCCAAGAGGAAAGTGCCATTATTCACCGATTTCAGTTTGAGGCAAAAATTTTCTCCCATCCCTAATAGGCAGTCTGTCTAGTCTCTAACAGAGAGGTCTACTCCAATCGGCCTCCTATTTCTTGTAGGAATCGCTGGCTTCTCCTGTTACCCTCTGCACCTTGTTATTTTACTACCTATTATATATTACTGTTTAAATAAAGGTGGTTTTACTATATACAGTACTGACAACTGGTGTATTCTTATTAATTAAATATTACTTAATTATTACAAGCTTTTTTTTTACTTATACTAATAACTTACCCCAAATAAAGCTTGTTTTATTATATGTGTGTATCATATTTTTTGTAAGCTACATTTAACCAATAGATATTTTATGACTTGTGGAAGAACTTCAGCAGATCTTACCAACATACACATAAATTAGACCAACTAAAAAAAATCATCCCATCTAACTGCTGTAACATTGAATTATTCAAGGGAAAAAAATGCAAATGTGTATTTAGAAACATATCTTTCTATTGCAATAAACAGGGATTTTCTACCTTGTCTAACAATAAATCAACTTCTTAGGTTTTGTACACTAGAAACCAGCAAGTATACATATAATCTATCCACTACCAAAACATTTGACAGTTTACATTTCCTTTTACTCATCTAATATTCTGTTTAATGTTGTTTGTTAATCCAATCCTTTTATATAATTAGCCAACATGTAATGACCATGAAACTTTAATGATGTATAAAATAGATTTATAAAAATGTAAACTCAAAATACTCAAATGTTAAAGGGACAATAGCACATATACAAAGGTGAGCCTGTTACCCAAATACATTAAGAGACACATCATGCATGATAAAGTTTTCTGGGGGGTTCCTTGCACCAAAAGGAGATCCCTGTTGGAACCACAGAGCCATGGGAGATGAGGCAGCCATTTGAAAGAATGTATCTCTCCTTTCCCAAAAAAAAGAAAAAAAAAGTGCTGTGCTAATGGATGCAGGGTAGTTCTGGGAGCACGTCCATAGACCTGTGTATGCCATGAAGAAACCCACCATGCATCATCATGTGGATGGGGAGCCTGAGAGACAATCAAAAAAAGAAAAGTGACTACTGCTAGAGGCTTCAGAGGGGTTTCAGTGGTGGACTCCACCTTTCACATCTTTAAGATGGGCTTTTGCCATGATTCTCTGAAGTGAAGGGGAGACATGGTGGGAGGGCCATTGCAGATCAGCTACCTCCATATCTTCTCCTTGCTTTGTAAAATAGCCACTACTAAGGACTTGGGAGTATTACAGCAGCAATACCGTGAAAGACCTGCCACCCCAGGCAGAATATGGCTGGCTCCCACTTTGTGGATATGGGTCCAGGGCACCGTATTAGAGTTTTGGGATGGTTCACCCCAGCGTTCCCTTAACTTGGTCAAATCTATTACTAAAGCATGTAATCTCTTTATTGGCAACCTATTCACTGCATGAGTAACCTTTATTTCATCATTTGCATACACAGTTTTTCATTATAGGGAGGTTGCAATGGTAAAATGGGAGGGGTAGGTTACCTAAAAAAAGTGATGGGGCACCGGAGATCTACCAGTCTGGATATGAAAAACAATGATTGAATCTTACAAGCATTCAAAAGAGAAATTTTAGAAAGGGATCAGAATATAAAATGGCAATCTGTATACTACTACAGAGAACAATGTAAAAAAAAACAGACAATTACTAGAGGGAAAAATACACATCCCTAGAGGCAAAGTGTCCCTTAAAAACAATTTGTATTGCACACTACATAAATCTATATACATTTCATATTGTACATATACGTGTGTGAGTGTGTTTTACTTTCTAATTCCACATTTGTCTCTGCTTAGTTGAATGTTGTTCTAGTTTGTACTTTTTCTTCTTTCTGATGCACTAGACTATTTAATCTATTTTAGGCCACATTTCTTTATCACTTTGTTCAACTTGTGCCAAGTGTCTTTTTTCTTCTTATATACATTCTAAGTTATGATACCTCTGGCAAAGAGCCATTCGGATTTATTTTCTAAATTAAGCTTGTGATTATAATGTGTGAGCTACATTCAGTACAGTGTTTGAATTACTAAAGGTAAAGCAAAAGACAAAAGCTGATATCTGCTTTTAACCAAAAATTAAATTAAACATCATTAGTCTTTCATGTGACTATTCTTTTGGCTTAATTTAATTTCAACATGCATCTGCCTTTGAAAAAAAAATACCAGTGATGCAAAGGGGAGAGTTGCTTACATGAATGTCATCTAAAGTGGGCGTAAGTCCATTGTGTTCCATGAAAAATCAGAGAAACCATGTGTTTTTTTCGGGGGAAAATCAGATTTATATAAAGCCTTAATCTTTGCCCTTTTCGCCCATTGCCAAAATATTTTTGCAATTTTTTCAATGACTACAAACTTTTCGCCCCTTTACTTACATGTACTTCATGGTTTTGCATCAAAAACATGATGTTTAAAGGAAGCAAAACACAATACAAGCTGCTAGAGAGAGAAAGAAAGAGAGAGAAAGAGGGTGCTAGGCTGTTGTGCTGTTATTTGTTTAGTGAAATTGAGGCAGGAGGGACTCACAGTGACTGCTATCACTATGAGCACATTGAATACAAATAAAAGGAGAAGCTGGAAGGACCATTATGTGTCCAGAGAGTCTGAGAAAGAGGAGGAAGTGACCACTACCAGCACTGAATGGTCTTTATGCCCTAATTCCTCAGACCCAGTGATGGCCAGGAAGGAACGGGAGACTGAAATACAAATGGGGATGGATATCACCACCACCAGCAGCAGTGAGACTGGCAAATTTGAAGAGTTTGCTGCTGCTATAATTCCTGCTGCTGATAAGTTGCAAGGGCAGCAGGAGGATGAGGAGCAGGCTAGTATACCAGAGACCACTGTGGGCACAGTGGCAATGGGGTGCAGCAGTACTGATGTGGGACTAGGACAGGTTCCACTTGCCAGTAGCAATATTCCTGGTCCTAGTTGTAGTGCTGATTTTGAGGCAGTAGCACCAACAGCAGCAACATCATTCTCTGCCCCAGCCAGTTAAGGGTAATGTGGAGGAGAAGAAGAAAGAGGCTAGTCTTCTCCACCTTTCCCCTCCCCCCTGAAGTCCTGGGTGTGGGACTATTATTCTCTTGGGGCAGGCACAGTGAAGTCATCAGCAATGGCACTTTGCAAAATTTGTGACAAATCCGCGAAAAGGGGAAAGGAGGGATCACACCTTGGCATCACAGCCCTCATCACACATTTGAAACACATACAGTATGATATTTATGTGAAGCACATTAAAGCCAAACCCCCACCAAAGAAATCAAGCACTACTGTTGCTTGTCATTACTTTCTAGCTCTAGGGTCCAGCACCTTCTGGTGATCCATCTTGTTCATTGTTACATAACCCACCAACTGAAAGCCATTGTGTAGATTTCGGGATGTGGTAGTTCATGTCCACCCATTGCAAACTTGTTGGTGCACTGATTACACATGGCAATGTGGTGGAGGATAATCATAACCAAGGCATCAAGCAGCATCTGAGGAGATTCCATCCTGCGGAAAATGCTAAGCTGGTGGCCGGGATGGCTCATCTTTATTATGAAAACAATTTGTCAATTTTCCATAGCAAGAGGTGGACAAGGGGCATAGTGATAGCTACATTACTTAGTTTCTGGTGGGATGATTTCACATTGGGGACCCTAATCATCATGGTGATTGGTTAGAGTTGTGCCAGGTGTTTGATGTGAGTGCAGTTGTGAGTGCAGTTGTGCTCATTGTTCCATGTCCTCCCATTATTTCTCCCGCACACTGTGCACTTTGCAGTTGCTGATGAGTGGCACAGTTCCTTCCTGTGCTCAAGGGAAAAATTTATATTCTAACATCACATCCATGATTTTGGAAGAGAGGCAGGTGGAGAAGCATTACTGGCCAACTTCTTCTATTCTCCACATATACCTAAAGTGCTGGGGACTAGTTGGTGAGCTACTGCCAGCCATCACCCATATCACTGCTGTTGTTGCTCCGATTTCCTTGAAGCTGCCTAGTCATCCTGTTGCTTAAACAACTCAGCAGCAGCATCAAAAACAGCTGAAGCAAATGTTGCAATGACACCAGTTAATTTGACAATGGCCAGTGGCCACATAAAACAGTGGCCTACAAAAAAAATTGTGTGTGGGGGGGGCTTGTTTTTAACAAACCTAAGTCCTACAAATCACTGATTCCTCAGAGCTTGTGATGCTAACAACCCAAAGTCCTACAAATCAACGTTTCATCAGTGTTTGTGCCTCTAATAAGTCTAAGTCCTACAAATCAATGTTTGTTCTGGGCTTGGGCCCCTAACAACAAGTCTAAATCCTACAAATCATCCTCTACAAAACACTCTAACGCTTCAAGTGTCAGTCTGCCTCAGTCACAGCTTATGTCAGGGGGTCCCTGTCAAGTTATGTTTCTTTTTTTATTGTTTTTTATTTGTATTTATTTCATTTTTTCCCTCTGTCCCCCCAATCCCAGTCAACAAACTTCCCCCCAAATAAATTCCCAGTTCAAATGATTCTTTCCTCACACTCCACAAAAAAGACAGGTACCCTCAGACCCATTTTATACTATGCCTTTGGGAAATGAAATAACATTTCTTATGTGTTGTGTGTAAATTCAGAGTTCCCATTCATCAATGCAATGAGTTAGGTGAAAAAATTGGAAAAACTTCACTTTTTGCAGAAAAGTATCCACCAAACAGGAAGTGCCATTATTCTCAGATGTTGGTCTATGGCAAAAATTTTCACCCAACCCTAGTGATAATGCTAGTTTGAGCTCACCAGGAACCTGTATATTATATTTCAGATTTCAGACAGCTATTGTTTTGCATTCTATGGCAGACTTGAGTCACCAACAACAATTCTCCACAGAATGTTAAAGAAACAGTTTTATTACTTCCTGTCAATTTGAATTTTCAGGAAGTAATGAAGCTATTATTAATTTCCTGACAGCTTGACCTGTTATAATGTTTGAATAACACAACTGTCAGCAGTGGGAGTAGCCTTGTTTCAATCATCAGGAAAAAACCTATAACAGACTTTTTTTTTTTTTTTTTTTTAGGAATTGTGAATTAGCTCATGTGTTTAGCCAATATTATCCCACACTGTGATATGAATGAATCTAGGCAGAACACACTCCCTGTGGAAATGTTTAATACCATAGTGAGTGATGTTTGTCCTCAAACATATTTAATTTGAATATTTTGTATCAAATTATCATAAAGGGCCACACTATGCTAACAAAACATAAAGGTTAATTTTGTAAAATCTATTTACTTTTCATAAAAAGGGCTAGTATAACAAATAGTCAAGTTTTAATTATGTGCACACAAACTTAATATTTGTAAAGGTGTCAGGTCCACTTTATACAATTTCTTTAGTACCCACATGTTAATAATCTACCCACCCATTTTTGATAACTCTGACTTTATTTATATATAAATGCACAGATAATTTGATTGTGCAGAGCTTATACATACTGGTTTTGTACTTATGAATGATTATTTGCTCCTCAAAATTATGCCCAGGAGCCTTAGTACATATCCTTCATTGTGTCAGGTCAATTCAGTTCTACCATATATAGGACACTGACTAACAATTTCCATAAAAAGGAAAACAGAAACAATGGGAGAGTGCTAGTATTTAGTGTAAAGAGTATCCAATTTAATAAAATATATACAAATAAAATAACAATATATAGAAAATATAAAGTCATTGTGTGTCCTATAAGGACTATTATAGCACTATAAAAAACAGTGAATTCACTGAAAAAATATGCAGCTAAAAGTTCCAAACAGGACATATATCAGCTTAGAGTCATTTCTCTGTATTATAACAGATTTATACTTCCTTGGAAATGTGCCATCTCAGCAGACAGGTGCTTAACTGCTTATTTCTTGATGAGTATGACTTTAATTCCTTGCTTATATCAACAGCTTCTCTCCTGTCTTTGTTTGAATGTCTCCGGGTGTGGGTCCTACAAAGGGATCTCCTTCCCCATATCGGGCAGTGGACTCAAGCTTCAAGGTAGAAAACTTGGAAGTAGCATCTCCAGTCTTTGCTTCTCAATATGGCACCAATGTTGTTAACTCAGTGGGTGATCTATGCCAATAAATTTGAAAAGATAAAATAAGTCCTACATGTTTTGTATCTTATGATACTTCCTCAGGGATATCCCTGCACATAGAGCTATGGTAGTACTTTTAGGACACACAAGGACTTTATATTGTCTATATATTGTTATTTTATTTGTTCATGTGTATGTCTTTCATTAAATTTGATACTCTTTACACAAAATCCTAGCGCTCTCCCATTGTTTCTGTTTTTCTATTTTTTCTGTGCACCATCAGGGTTTGGTATAGCAGTGATAATGTTTTCTGTGACTTGTTACAACGGATTTAAAGTGTTAATAGAAATATATAGGCACCATTATCCAATATTGTTTTTTTGGGGAAATATATATATATATATATATACACCACCAAAAAAATATATCGTCTCTAAGGCGACTACCAACTACTGAGTAGTATCTGAACTATTCCAATATTTAAAGGGGAAGTCTGTCGCTACTATCACCTCACCCGTAGTGTACAGGGTCAGCAAATAAAGGAACAAACAAAGAAAAAATGTGAGAGTGCTAGACTTCCCCCAATCAATGACTACCAATATGTACCCAATAATAAAAAGTCATATATAATACAGTAATAATAAAATACTACAATATTTATTAATATACCAATATGAAACTCCCCAGCAGGCATATACAGTATATCGGAAATACCTTACCAGTGATATCACTGAAAAAATGAGCTCAAAATAAAAAATCATAAAAAAATGATAAAAAGTCTTTAAATATTGCAAACTCATTCGATACATAGTACCTGTGATGTTCATACTGATTGCATCGTGGGCAGATGTATGAATCCTATTGATGTGGCTTGTTCCGGTCTATGATGCCATATAGGGTTAACTTAGATGCATACCAATATCATCTGCTGGCAGCGGGCAGAGGTCCTGCAATTCGCCTGTCCCGACTGCTAGATGTCATTCAAGATTATAACGGCTCCTCTCCCATCCTTATTAGCGTATACGTCCTGCAGATCTTACACCCAGTAGGCTCCGTGCTGGAACTCTATCGCCATATAGCCACCTCCCGTCTATATAAATTAGTAACAGTGTAATGGTTTGTTCAACACTCAGACACAGTGGTTTAGGATAAAACACAGTTTTATTGAAACAAACACAATGATAATTACCCTTAACGGGCTATAGCGTATCTCAGCAGAATTATATAGGTGCAATACAGGACTTAGATACATATGCCTACACAGGCCCAGTATAATAAGAAGTAAGAGAGTTCATATACTGTCACAGGTCACGCATGATAGGGTGAATACCCAGAGTAGCAGCACAGCATGAGTTAAAGTCCCAATAGATATAATCAGTCTCTATTGAGGTGAGTTCTCAGTAACGCCCAGTATGATGGAATAACAGTGAATAGGAGACTGTAGTGCTAGAATGGAGACACAGCACTGGTAATCTGCCGGAGCAGAGCTGAGACTTATACCCATTGCTGTAGCAGTAAACGGAGGTGACAATAATACTCTGCAAGAGCTGAACGGAATAGAGCCAATGGCACCGTGCCGGAGCAGTAACTGAGGCAACAGTACTCTGCAAGAGCTGAACGGAACACAGCCAATGGCACACTTCTGTAGCAGTAACGGAGGCAACAGGGTTCTCTGCAAGAGCTGAATGGAAACGCAGCCAATGGCGCACAGTCACAGCAGTAAAGGAGGCAACAAGGAGTACTGCAAGGGTTAACGGAATGCTCAACCAATGGCACACTGCCATAGCAGTAACGGAGGCAACAGTGAAGCTCTGCAAGAGTTAATGGGAGGCCCAGCCACTGGCACACTGCTGTAGCAGTAACGGAGGCAACAGTAAGCTCTGCGAGAGTTAACGGAAGGCTCAGCAATAGGTACACTGCAGTAGCAGTAATGGAGGCCAGAGTAAGCTCTGCAAGAGTAAACGGAATGCTCAGCAATAGGTACACTGCCGTAGCAGCAACGGAGGCAACAGGAAGCTCTGCAAGAGTTAACAGGATGCTCAGCAATAGGTTCACTGCCGTAGCAGTAACGGAGGCAACACAGAACACTCTGCCAGGTAGGCCCAGTCAAAGCGGAAGTCAGAATGTCGCCCAAGCGACACAACGAAGCAGGAACAGGAGAGCCGGACCGAATCACTGAGCAGGAACGTCAGACAAGCCGGGTCAGGTCACGGAGCAGGAACGTCAGCCAGGCCGGGTCGAATCATGGAACAGGAATGTCAGACAAGCCAGGTCAGGTCACGGAGCAGGAACATCAGCCAGGCTGGGTCGAATCACGGAGCAGGAACCAGTAGCAGAGTAGTCTAACGGGCCAAGTCGGTACACGGGAACACAGCAACTCAAGTCAGCACTGGTACAGGAACACCACGAAAGGGCACCAGACAGGTGCCAGAGCCCAGTATAAAAAGGCCATACTGGGTGGGCCAAACATAGCTCAGCCAATAGGAGCGCATCACACAGAGACTGACAGAAAGCACAGGCACCGTGATAAACAGTCACTATATAAAAATGCAAACAGATGGGGATCCCCCATTTCTACGCATTTCGTATCCTTATGGACACTTCCTCAGGGACATTTTTTTCCCAACATATCCCTGAGGAACGGTCCATAAGGATCCGAAACGCGGTGCAATGGTGCAGTCAAGGAGTCTGTTTGAACCTCTGTGTCTTTATTATTAATTACCCATAATTATTGTATCATCATTAGTCTATGTAATGATCATAGTATCATTTTAGACTATATATGAATGATCACAAGGGTAGCATTAGTGCACTCACTGGCGACCCTGATGACCCCTTTAGCATTAGATACCTGAACACTAGACACAAAAACACAAATATAGATACATTATATCCAGTGGCGTAACTATAGGGGTCACTCCAGGGGCCCTGCCGTCCCCTGCGACCCCTCTGCCTGGTGCCCACAATCTCCCTCCGGCACTCTAGTAATGCAGAGTGAGCGCTGGGAGATGACATCATCTCCCAGTGCTCTGCATTACTAAGAGGACCACGCTGGAGCTCCAGGGAGGTAGGAGATGGGGGCATTGTGAAGATTGAGGGGCATTGTAGAGGTGGTCAGTGTGGTTGAGGGGGGCCAATGTGGTGGTGGTGAGGGTCCGTGGCACTTTTTGCACCAAGGGCCCGGAGGCTTCTAGTTACGCCTCTGATTATATCCGTTGGGACCGGTAAACTCATATGTTCATATAACAAAGGGTGGCAACTGCTGTAGTTCCTACATGGTAATTACAATAGGTATTTGGATTTAAACCGTTTTTAAACCCATGGTAGTATGACTCCTGAAAGCAATTTATTTAGACAACCCATCGGTCTCTCCATATTTGCTGCAATTGCTGACATAGCCAATCGCATATGTGAACGGACGGTCAGTTGATTGCGTCTAATCACACAACTGCTGGAGCATTTATGCGGACACTGGCTAAGCCTATCACAGTTAAATATAGGACACTGAACCCTTTCACTCTTCTGAAAGATTTAGACTAGAGATGCTGGACTGGCAGAGAATTCTGTATAGCGAAAGATAGTGAAAACCATGTGCTAAAATGCGCTGGTGTCCCGCGGGATCGCTCACATGTAATATACCCAAGCGAGTCAGCAGTACCCTAACCTTGGGCACCTATACTTAGCCTGTGTGACAGGAAGACATAAAACTTACCATATATATATATATATATACATATATATTATGTGTCCTAATTCTGTGAGTATATGTTTTTGCTCTATTACGTTCTATGTCATTGTTTAAGTTATAAACGTCACTTATTGGGATTGGTTAAAGTAAATGTCAATCACCGCGTATTTAGTCACTGTATATGATGTCATGCCCGCTCACATAGCGTCCTTTTGGCTCCTGTTTGTTCACTAAGAGGAATGAAAGAGAAGGTTTTTTCACTGTTTTGGCATCCTTGACGAAGGTTACTGTAAAATAACCAAAACGTTGATCTGCACAAATAAACCCTAATTTTCACTCAATAAGAAGTCCTGAGAGTGCTTTTCCAATTGGATTACACTACATCTTTGGCTGGAATGTTAGCACCCAGGCAATTGACTTTAAAAGCATGAGTGCCTCTCTGTAACTTATATATATATATATATATATATATATATATATAATCCCACTTAGCAAAAAGATTGCCCTATGGCAAAAACTGTGTATTTTTACACCAAGTGAAAAATTTAACTAATTATGGCTACCTGAAAATTTCTTGTTTGCAGTTCTTTATAATGTGTTTAACACCCATTTCAAGGTAATATCTGTAACTGAATAAATCTCCCTTTTCTGTTAATTTACACATAATTAACAATATGCCAGAGGTGAAGATTAAATAGATCACAAGAATAATGCTGATAAAAGGGGCTCTAACACCTAAAAATTAAATTAGGTTTTATAATTTTAAATATACTGTATTTCCAGGTAGCATCTGTAAAATTGTATTTTGTGTTAGATCCCAACAATCCAGTAATATATTTGCATTTTAATGCGGGTGTAGACTATCCTATTTAGACACATTTTTGGATAATCGTTTGCCCATGTAATACAGTTATTATATTGAAATTAGCAGCCATTGTTCTATTCTGAATGATTGAAACATTATGTCAAACCATTTAAAGATAACGCAGAATAATAACTTATTAAACACCCTTTCAAAATCTCTATGGTAATGGGAAATCTAGAATTCTGGAAAAAGCAGGAATAAGATCCCCCACATAGCATATGTAAGACTAGATTTAATGCCTCAGAAAACAAATATAATTTTTTTAAGGTAGGCTAGCATGGAGTATGGGATGTTTAAGTGTGTATAACTCCTGACCATGTGTAGGTGTTCCTTTAATTGAACTAGGGAAATTCAAGCTTTTTATTACAGTACAAACTTTGTGAAAGCATACATAAAACTTTTTCTGATAACTAGCACTACAATTGTATAACTATCTGGCCATGAAAAAGATCAACTCTTTGGATGATATTGGTTTTCAAGGTATTGTGAAGCATTCAAGGGGTTAAAATGACTGAAGCCTTGATGAATCTGTCCTGCAATAGACTCACTTGGAAATATGCCACTGGTATTACCAAGAAGTAATACATTAACTTTCTTTCAATGTATTTTATGTATTATATTATGCAATGACATTGAATTCTAATCGCAAATAATCCTCTACGAGAGTTAAATGCATATTTGAATAGGAAAACATCAAATAGACAGTAACTGATGAATGAGATTTACCACACCTTGAACAGTAATCCACAGAGAGAATTCCAGGCATGAAATAAGCTTGTTATTATTACATTAAGACCAGCTTTGACTCAGGCATTTTTCAGTGAGGTTTTTTAACCTTGGTCAGCCTTGAGTTTAAAGTTTTATTGAAACAATAAACATTTTCAATAAAATACTTTAACTTTAATGCTATATACTAACAAGGAATGTAGGGCATAGCTTTACTCATTTTTATTGTACATGATACAGGAGTGGGTTAAAGTTTTAATGACATTAAAGTCTCAACATTGGAGGAGTGTGTGCACCAGGATGAAATCATGTGATCATGTTCTGTAGTATATACCCTAAAGTGCAGGCTCATGAGTAAGAAGCCAATTGTTTCATAGTTGTGTTGTGTACATTAGAGTGTAATTTTTCACTGACAATTGATATATTCATATTTCAAATATTAGCAAACATGGAATACAGTGCTAGAGTTCTAGGCTGGGACCATATAAAGTAAGTAAATATAAGAGCCTTGGATGTACAGTCAGTGCCTTCTAGATTGTTGAAGTTTTGTTGAGGAGGTGTTATTTTAAATGAGATTTGAAGACTGCAAGAGAGGTACAGTGGTGCAGGCTGGGAGATAATATCTAGTTGATTAGAGAGTCATAGTATTTATTTTAAAAATTATGTTAAATCTAGTGAGATTCAAGAGTACCAAGGAAAAAATGACACAATGGATTTACAATTACATGCAAGATGGGTATCATACTGTTCAGTGTCTTTCAGTACCTGTTTCACCTAGAACATATCATCAGTAGATGATAACTGTGGAATAGAAATCATATGAAACAACAGTAACAAGTAACATTAGCATAATAAAATAAGGGACAATTGAGGCTGAGGGGATAAGAATGGGGAGAGTAAAAATATGTAACCCTTTGAGCACCAAAGGGGTACATAACACATTAATTACCCTTTAATAAAGAAGTTAGGTGAATAAAGAAAACTAGTGTAGATCTAAGTAATGAGTGGAAGGATGTAGAAGACACCATAATCAAATCTTTGATCAGTGTTTGGTATGTAAGGCTTGCTTATTTAAGACTTACCCGAGGATAGAATTTATCCACAAGAACAGTCTATTTTTAGGTCCATTTAGAGGCTATTCCTTGTGGCTCTGAGTAACGATGGGTGAAAATGTTTGTCTTAAGTCAAAATCAGAGAATAATTGCACTTCCCTTTTGGTGAAAAAGTGCAGTTTTTCTTCATTTTGCCTAGCTTATTACATTGAAATCAATGGGAACATTGAGTTTACACACAATACATAACAAATATTATTATATTTCCCAAAGGCATGGTATAGTTTATGAGGGTGCATGTGTTGGTGGAGTGTGGAGAAACAATCAGTTGAACAGGGGGTTGTTTACTGGGATTGGGAGGGACAGTTAATAAAACATAAATATATTTAAAGAAACCCTTAAGACATGGCTTAAAAGGGGTCTAAGGAGGGTGCCTGCATTGATGGGTGGAGTCTGGGGAAAGAATCAGTTGAACAGGGAATTTGTTTTTTTTTGCAGGGGTTTGTTGACTGGTATTGGGGGACAGTTAATAAAAAATAAATAAATACAATTAAAATAAAATAAGAAAATGGTAACGTGACAGAGACAGGGACCCCCTGCTATAAGCTGCAACTGGGGCAGACTGATACTTGACAGGATAGAGTATTTTGCAGAGGATGATTTGTAGGACTTAGACTTGTTGTTAAAAGCCCAAGCCCATAGGAAACATTGATTTGTAGGATGTAGACTTATTAAAGGCACAAGCTCTAAGGAAAGATTAATTTGAAGGACTTAGACTTGTTCAGCCCAAGCCCTAAGGAACATTAATTTGTAGGATTTAGACTATGTTGAGGCACAAGCCCGGAGGAAGCATTGATTAGTTGTAGGAAATTAGACTTCTATTAGCTCAAGCCCTGAGGAAACATAGATTTGTACTTATGCTATCACTATGCTCTTTGACCACTCCCTGCTAAGGACACATGACCACTTGCAGACCATTTAATAAGAATGATGAATCCTGCCTGCCACCAGGTATTTGGCAGATGGAATCCCCTCAGATGTCACTTTATGTGCTGGTTGAGATTATCCGCCACCACACTGATGTGTGTTCAGTGCACCACACAGCTATCAATAGGTGGGACAGTAAAGGTGAACAAGGTGGATCGCCAGAAGATGTAGTTACCCTAGAGCAAGAAAGTGATGGCGAGCCAGGTGTTTTGCTAACCATCATTCAGCCTCTGGCTGGGTTTCTCTATTCTTCCTCCTCATTGATTTCCACCTCACCTCTTGTTACCTTTGAGAAGAGTCAGGGGATAAAGCAACAGTGGTGCCTGATTTATTTGGTGGGTGTTTGGCTTTAACATGGTTCACATAAATGTCATGGTGTCTGTGTTTCATGTACGTTATCAGGGTGTTTGTGCCAAGGTATTCCTTCCTTTCCCCTTTTCATTAACTTTTCATAAATTGTGCACAGTGCCATCACTGATCACTGAACTGTGTCTGCCCCAAGAGAAAAATAGTACCACACCTAGGACCTCAGGGTGGAGGAGAAAGGTGGAGAAGAATGGCCTCTTTCTTCTTATCCTCCACAATTCCCATCACTGGCTGGGGCAAAGGATGATGTTGCTGCTACTGCTTCAGAATCAGCACTGCAACTAGGGCTAGTAGTATTGCTGCTGGCAAGCGGAACCTGTCCTAGTACCCCATCACTGGACCCCATTGCCACTGTGTCCATGGCTGTTTGTGGATCATAAGCCTGCTCTTCAGCATCCTGCTGCCCTTATGACTCAGCAGCAGCAGGAATTAGAGCAGTTGCAAACTCCGCAAATTCCAAATGCTCACTGCTGGTGGTGTTGGTGATGCCCATCCCTGTCTCCCATTCTTTCTCAGTTTGTGCTAAAAAGGCCATTAATGTCTCTTCCACTCCATCTTCTCCACCATCATCATAACCACCACCAGTCCTTCCTTGCTGCTGCTGTTCTATTACAGACGTCTCACTGGTTGGAGGAATTGATGATAAATGTGGCAGAGGGTGTGATTAGGTTAAGGATGGGTGATGAAGGTTCCACTTGCCATGACTAGCTCCAGTGACATTCCCACTTTTTTTGCCTAGCTCATTCCTTTGAAATCAATGGGAACATTGAAGTTACATACAACATAAAACAAATATTATTTAATTTCCCAAAGGCATAGTATAAAAGGGGCATAATGGTGTCTGTGTTAGTAAGGTGTGGGAAAGAATCAATTGAACAGGGGATGATTTTTGAGGGGGTTGTTTACTGGGATTGGGGGGCAGTTAATAAAAAACAAATTCTAAATAAAATAAAAAAACCCCATAAAACATGGTATAAAGGGATCTGAGGAGGGTGCTTGTGTTGGTGGGTGGAGTCTGGGGAATTAGTTGAACAGAGAATTTGTTTTGGGGGGTTTCTTGATTGGTATTGGGGGGGCAATTAATAAAAAAAATAATAAAATAAAATAAGACATTTGTATGTAAAGTGATAGAGATAGGAACCCCCTGACATAAGCTTCCACTGGGGTGGACTGATACTTGAATTGATAGGGTATTTTGTAGAGGACGATTTGTTAGATTTGTTGTTAGAGGCCTTTGTAGGACTTAGACTTATTAGAGGCCCAAGCCCTGAAGAAACATTTATTTGTAGGACTTAAGCTTGTTTGGCACAGGCCCTAAGGAAACATTGATTTGTAGGACTTAGGCTTGTTAGAAAAAAAAAAAAAATTTGTAGGACTGTTTTTTTTTATATTTATTTTGTATTTATTGTTTTTTTTTTCAATGCACAAGCCCTGAGGAAGAAAATAAAAATTCCCTACTGGCCTAGTGTCAGCAAGTCATGTTGGCCAGTGGCCACTGGCCATTGTCAAATAACCTCCTGAGTCCATAATTGTGGAATTTGTAACTGCTGCTGCTGAATTGTTTTAGCAGCAGGATGATTAGGCAGCTGAAAGAGAATGGAATCAACAGTAGCAGTAACATGGGTGATGGATGATGAAGGTTCCACTTGCCATGACTATCTCCAGTGATGCGCCTGAGGTAGTAGCAACACAATAAGCAGCCCCCAGTCTATGTGGCAAAAAGAAGAAGTTGGCCATTAATTTTTCTCCACCTGCCCCTCCTCCAAAATCATGGATGTGTTGTAATTTGAATATAATTGTTTCCCTTGAGAGCAGGAACTGTAACTGCAATGTGCACGGTGTGTGTGGTAAATAACATATGGGGGCACAACTATATCCAAACACCATGACACCAGAACCTAAGTACTACCGCTTTCACTATACCCCTTGTCCACAACCAGCTAAGGACACATGACAACTTGCTGACAGTTTAATAGTAATGATGAACCCTCCCTGCCACCATCTTAGCATATTCTGGGGCATGGAATCTCCTCAGATACCACTTGATGCCCTGCTTGTGATTCCCCTCCACCACACTGGCATGTGTGGTCAGTGCACCACACAGTCTGCAATTGGTAGAGATGAACTGGAACATCCTAACATCAACAGAGTGGCTATAATTTGGCGAGGGGAGGTAACAATGAATGAGGTCTATTGGCAGAAGATGTAGTTACCCTAGAAGAGGATGGTAAGCTAGTTGTTTCACTCATCATGGAACTTTCAGTCTGGGTTGCTCTATACTTCCTCCTCTTTGATCTCCGCCTCACCTCTTATTGCCTTTCTGGAAAGTCAGGGGGTACAGCAACAGTGGTGCTTGATTTCTGTGGTGGATGTTTGGCTTTAACATGTTTGACACAGATGTCATGTCTGTGTTTCATGTGTGATATCAGGGAGCTTGTGCCAAGATGTGTTTGATCCTTTCCTCTTCTTACTGACTTGTCACAAATTGTGCACAATGCAGTTGGTGATGACTGCACTGTGCCTGCCCCAAGAGAAAAATAGTCCCACACCCATGACTTCAGGGGATAGGGAACAGGTGGAGAAGAATGGCCTCTTTCATCTTGTCCTCCACATTCCCCTTCACTCTCTGTGGCAGCAGATAATGTTTCTGCTGTTGCTGTTACTGCCTCAGATTCAGCACTGCAGCTAGGACCGGGATTATTGCTGGTGCAGGCAAGTTGAACCTTTCATAGTCCCACATTACTTGTTGACCCCATTACCACTGTGTCCAGTTGGTCTGTGGCACACTAGATTGCTCCTTAGCATCCTGCTGCCCTTGCAACTCAGCATCAGAAGGAATTAGAGCAGTTCCAAATTCCATAAATTCCAAAATGTCACAGCTAGTGGTGGTGGTGATGCTCATCCTCATCCCTGTCTCCCATTCCTTTTCAGTTTCTGCTAAAAAGGCCATCAATGTCTCTTCCACCCCAGCTTCTATAACATCATCATCACCACCACTAGCCCCTACCTGCTGCTTCTCTATTTCAGACATCTCATTGCTGCTTGAAAGAGATGACGAGCAATGTGACAGAGGGTCCCCTAATGTCACACTTGCCATTTCTTGGTGGCATGAAGAAGGCAGACTGGCAGCAGGGACAGGCAACTTATCTGTGCTCCTGCTGCTGGTGGTAGTAATTGTGTGCCTGCTCTCCCCCAACAACAGTTCTGGCCTCTTAGTCTTCAGGATCATGTTCCACTTGGACACTTTAGTGAAGGGAAGGGGAGGACTCCCTGTCCCAGGGTCAGAGGAATGATCTGGGCTCCCTTGCTCGCTAGTCTGGATGATCTCAAATGTTTCCCCTACCACTCTGATTGCTTCACAATTACTGCTACTAACACCAAACACATCAAGTTCAGCCACAGAGTCTTCCTCCTCAGTCTCACAGTCACTAGTAATATGAGGATATTGTTGTTGATTACCCCCTCCTTCACTCCTAATGCTAACAAGCTGCTGGACCTTAATACTAGTAGTACTAGCACTGGCTTGACTGCTTGGGGATAGCAAGTGTGACTTAGGGTCTCTTGCTGTCACGCTTGGTATCATTTTCTCCTTCCCCCACTCCTGAGTACTACAATACACACTAGCAGCAGGCAAAGTATTGGTGGTAGCAGGTTCAGTACTGGCAGCAGGTACAGCAATGGAGGCAGCAGGGATGGCACATCTGGCAGCAGGTACAACAATGGTGGCAGCATGTACATCACTGATGGCAGCAAGGGCAGCTCATCTGGCAGCAGGTACAGCACTAGTTACAGCAGGGGCAACACATCTGGCAGCAGGTACAGCAATGATGGCAGAATGTACAGCAATGGTGAGAGCAGGGGCAGCATGTCTGGAAGCAGGTACAGCAATTGTGTCTGCAGGTATGGCACTGGTGGCATCAGGGGCAGTATGTAGGGAAACAGGTACAGCACTAGTGGCAGCAGGGGCAGCACATCTGGCAGCAGACACAGCAATGGTGGTTGCAGGTACAGCACTGGTGGCAGCAGGGGCAGCACATCTGGCAGCAGGTACAGCACTAGTTGCAGCAGGGGCAGCACATCTGGCAGCAGCTACAGCAAAGGTGGCAGCATGTACAGCAATGGTGGCACTGGCAGCAGGGGTAGCACGTCCTGCAGCAGGCACAGGCAGCTGACCTGTCCTTCTCTCACTACTAGTACTCTTTTCTCTCTCCCTTCCCATTCCCTTTTCTCCCTCACTTCCCATTAAATTCCCCAAGATCCCTTGGGGTGATTTAGGGGGACTGGACAGCATTGGTTCAGTACTGCTAGTCACTTCCTCCTCCTCCTCAGGCTCAGTGGACACATAATAAGGGTCCTTCCAGTTCCTCATTTTATTGCTCATAGTAATAGCAGTCACTGTAAGCCTCTTCTGCCTCAATTTAAATAATAATTCACAGCAGAACAGCACAGCACATCTACCTCTCTCTGTAGCTGCCTCTATTGTGTTTCACTTCCTGGAATATGCCATGTTTTTATAGTGAAAAAGCGGAAACAACGTAAATCAATCGGCGGAAACTTTCTAGCCACTGACAAATTGGCAGGGAATTTTGGCCAATGGGTGAAAAAACGCGGAAATTTTACTCGCTGTTTTAACCCTTTGAGTGCCACAGTGGCACAGAATGCATTGCAAAGCAATGCATTCCGTACCACTCTGGCACTCAAAGGGTTAAATGAGGAATGTCTCATGAAAAAGCCTACAATAACATGGTTTTCGTGGAATTTCTCTTGGGAACACGGTGACAACTTTCGCCCATCCCTACCTTGCTCATACTGAACCAGAATGGAATCAGAAAAAGTTCAACAAACAAAAGATACCTCTTTTCAGATCATTTTCTTTCATGAAAATGCAGCCATTCCCAACAATGAAACAAGTATCCAGCTTTAATGTCATAACATTGACATTATAATTCCTTATATATAAATAAAAATACAGGGGTAGGCAGTATTGTGTTCTCCAGTTGTTGGCGACTACAACTCCCATCATTCTCAACCAGTCAACTACTGGTAGGAGATGACATGAGATATAATCTCCAACAACTGGAGGGCAGATGAACTAAGGTGGGATAAAGAGTTAATTGCTATATTATTATGTTACTGGTTAAATATTCAAACTTTTTTATATTTAATATGTACTTGCGAACCAGACATTTCAATCTGAAAAAGGAAGAAGTGGAAAATATAGGAATTATATATTTATTTATTTATTTATTAACCCCCCCCCCATCTTCCACAGCTTCACCTGGCAAGCTCACAGCAAGAATTAGAAATCTTTCATAGAGACACTTAGTATTGTACTAATTGGCCATATGAATATATGTCAAAGAAACAAATGTTCTGAAATGCTAATGACTAATAAATATCATACAATTAAATTAACCAAAAAAATACATTCCGTTCAATTGCAGCAATATTTTACAGTGACTTACGTAATGCATTTATGTTGTTCCAAGGAGATGGTATTTGTTCAGAACTGTTTGGAAGACAAACTTAAAGCTTTTACCTTTTCTATAGATATCATGTGGCTTAGACAATAAAGAGAATAGGATCAGAGGTTATGATGTTCCAATTCTTTCTAAGAATATGTTCAATTATTGATGCTGCCCTTTTGGAGTGAATTACCTTACCTTTCTGACTGAACAAACGTAAATCTAAAAACTCTGTGGAGAGTCTGGAGAATTCTTTTAGAGTTTATAGATCTATAGGGATTTAGAATTACTTTTATCTATAAAAGAAAGTATTACTGACTCCAAAGTATATATGGCGCCATTAGAGGTTAATGGTAATATCTATATAGACAATGCCCATAATTACAAATTAATGTCTAATACTCATTAAGGATGAGGGACATTTAAAATGTATAAAACAGGTACTTGAATAAACAACAGAAGTTAGGCCTTTATTGAGACAAACAAACAAACAGGTTTGTGCACTGCACAGCAACATAATATGCAAAGTGAAAGGTACACCCTAACCCAAGGGTAATCAACCGTTATCCTAAGTAGCTTCCAATAGTGCATGATTTCAGTATATGAACAGTGATGGGACAGGAATGTCCCATAAAAAATGCTTATAGTTTTGTAATGCTTAAAAAATTAAACTATATGCCACAAATCCCATCTCTCAAACTGCTATGGTTTGAGAGATATTCACATTAAAAGTTCCCCCCTTCCCTTCTCCTGATGTCAGCTGTAAAACTGACAGCAGGAGATCCGTATCATCTGACATGAGGAGGCTCTTCAGCAGAGCCGAAATTGCATTATTTAAAACAAACTACTTCACTGGAATGGTCTACAAAGTGTGCTTGTAAACCAGGCACATGTAGACCTTTCCAATGAAGTAATTATTTTCCAGTAACGCAATTTTGGCTCTGCTGCAGAGCCACTGGATGGTCCCCGGACTGGTATTTCTTGCTGTCAGCACAGAGCTGACTTCAGGAGAAGGGGGGAGGGGCTTTGAATATGGCATAGCAGTTTGAGAGATAGGATTTGTGGCATATAGTTTAATTTTTTAAGCACTACAAAACTATAAGCATGTTTTATGCGATGTTACTGTCCCTTTAAAGGGCCTAATCTCATTTATTTATGGCAGTTGTAAGGGCAAAAACCTTTGGGGGGGCTATCAACCACCCTTTATCTTATGTAAAAAAAAAAGTGAATATAAAGCAGATATATGTACAAAATCAAAGACCTAGAGATCCAATTAAGGTTCAAAGAGTTCCATTTAATTGGAGCAATAGTGCAAAACGTGATTAAGGACAAAAAACTTCCTGTGTTTCACAGTTCTTTGAGCTAGAGCATAGGGCCCCAGGAATGGAGGATAGTGTTAGCGAGAGAGAGAGGTACAGACAGCTGGGAGAGGTAGAAGCAGAGGAGCCAGGAGAGAGAAGTACACAATAAATTTACACATATCACACTTATGAACATATCACACACATTACATCCACACACAATCACAAACACATTTTTTTTATTAACACTACACAAATGTAACTTTTTTTTCTACAGTGTGACTGAGTGAGTGCAAGGGGGTGCTAGAGGGTGATTGTGATCAAGTGCTTGAGTGAGTGACTGTGTGTGAGTGGGTGTGAGGGAGGTGGAGAGAATAGATGGCAGGGAGAGGAGTGGAGACTGGAGGGAGGGAGGAGATGGACTGGAGGAAAGTGGTCAGGGCTTCCCTGGGCAGGGAAGGAGAGGAGAGGGAAAGAGGTGGGAGAAGGGTGACCCACCAAGAGATAGGCACATGTTAGGTGGGGAGAGATATGGTAATGGGACAGGGTGTGGGTGTTTGGGAGGGACACACACAGCCAGAGCCAGTGCAGGTGTTGCCTTCCATATTACAACAGGCTGAGCCTGCAGTGGAAGGTGACAGGCAAAGGGAGACCAAGTACACCTTCGAGGAAAACATGGTCCTGGTCTGTGGTATCCTGGCCAGGGAAAAGATCCTGTACACCTCAGGCAAGGCCAGAGGTATTGATGCCCATAAGAGGCAGGCATGGCAGGAGATGACCAACCGGGTGAATGCATTTGGAGTGTGCAGGCGATGAACAGCCTAAACAAAGGATGGACAGACTGCAAGAGACAGGTCAAGCATAAGTTGGGTGAGCTGGAGGCTTATGTCAGGGGAAAAGGCCCTCCATCGTCCATCACCTTCAACGGCTGAGAGAAGCTGCTCTGTAGTAGCCTGTCCAACACGGCAGTACAGGGCATCCCTAGTGGCTGTGACATAGGAGACAACAGAACTCTTCTGCTTCTTGGTAAGCAACAATCTTTCTTCCCCCTGTCCCTCAACCAACACCCTGTTATAGATGTTGTCATATAATCTATTCCACATATCTGTCGTATTGTTCCCTGCTTTAATGTCATGAAAACTGGGTCCTTAGTACATAGTTATTTAGATTTTGATCTAAGCCCCTAACAGAAACAGACCACATATCCCAGCTCAGTTCATTCTTCTGATTGCAAGAGGGGTAGTCAATGTATACCCTGCCATGCATTGGCTTCCCCTCTGGCACTTAATGGGATGAAGCATGTTGTCAACCCCTTCTGTTATGTGTTGCTCATACATGGTATTCACTGTTGTGACATTCAGACCCATCATCTAGTGATTGAGACGTGCAATGTGTGACAGGTTCGAGTGACTGAACTAGTGCCATAGACAGCACCCAATTGTTTAGCAAATGGAGGTAAATATCACAATGTTGAGTGATGATAGTGATGCACCCACAAAATGCACCTCTTGGAGAATCTGTCAGTGTCAAACCACATAAGCAGTGGGAGTACACGTTTCACTCAGCATGATGAAACCCTCAAACGAGTAGATAGAGTTGAAAGGATCTTATCTGTTTGAGTGCCATTGGGGTATGCAATATATTGCTTTGCAATGAGTTGCATGGCCCTTCAGCATTAAAATGGTTAAGCCTGTTATAGGCTAAATCAGTCCATCCATATGACAAGGCTAGGGTTCAGTTGTATATGATGTATAACACAACAGACCATGTTGTAATTGTGCCTGCAACTAATTCCCATTCTTCATCCTCCAATTGCAGTGTCTGAGTCAGTGATCCACATTCCTGCAAAGGAGCAGGCAACAGAGTTAATGACCCATGATCCAGTGGAGGATCCTGCCCCTGTACAACAGGGCCAGCCACAGCTACTGGACCAGCCGCTGCCACAGCCACTGGACCAGCCACAGGTCCTAGCAGACACTCAGCCAATGGGGAAGTCACTGTGGCTTCAGCCTACAACACTCGGAAGGTGGGTGATGCCCCATGCCCACCCCTGTCTCCCACCACCACACATGTACTCCACATACAGGCCTCACACCAGACCTGGCTACCACCATATGGCACATATCATGGCCAACCAGCCTGGAGTCGGCCACATGGTAGTCAGTGGCTGGGGAGCGAACCCTGGCCACTGGACTACACGCACATTGGGCTTGTTGGTGAGCCCCAGTGGCCACAAGCCCAATACAGTCCTCAGACCCTTGCTGGATCCTCGCCAGGGGAGGTGATTGATGTGGTGGGTGGGGAATCCTCCTCACCTGTATACCCAGAGCCACCATTGGAGGGTGCTCTCCAGATGTATCCTATTGAGCCACCAATGCAGTCTGCTGTGGAGGCTAGACATTCTTCAGGTGAGGAATCTTCAGCTGAACCCTCCACATTTGCACAATATGTGGGTGCACTTTCCCTAGATAGGGAACATTTGAAGCTGGAGAGGCAGAGGATGAGGGATACCAGAAGGCATGATCTACACATAGAAGGACAATTTTCAACACTGACACAGGACATAAGACAGTTCAGGGGTGTGATGCCTGACTTCTTGGGCCAGGTGGAAATGGAGCTCAGGGACCACAACTGGATCCAGACACAATTTCTTACACTCCTGCAGTCATCCTCTACCCCCTCATCCTGCACTGCAACACCATCCCAAACCCCAACCCATGGTATGAGCACAAGGCGGTCTGGAAGGCATGGACTGTCTGACCCCTCAGCCCCTTATGCCCCCCCCAGCAAAAAGGGAAGGAAGTGATGTGCATCAAAATGAACATGCCTTCCTTGGTAAGATGGTGTCTGTGTTTCTTTCTGTGGTTGCACACTGTCATTGTCAGAGGCAATTGCAAAACAATACAGAGGCATTGCAAAACAATACAGTGTACACCACTCTGGCTCGCCACACTCCATTGGGGTTCATATGTGTTGCATCAGTGAAACAAACAATCCTCAGCTGTTGCTGACCGTCATATTACCTGGGACTCATCAACATGGGGGACACAGATGGGTCTAATGTAAGCTGTTGGGCAACAGCAACTGATGCACCCACAGATTGTTACCTACATATGGGTTCATGCAGGTTCAGATTTCTAACATTGGGGTACTGTAGGGACAACAGAACATGTTTCTCAGATGACAGGATGGCAATATGTATGACAACTGACATCTGTGACACATGCAAACACACTACCACAAGTCAATCAGGTAACAATCACTGAGTCTGTATTTCCCAAACTACATCTCAAACATCCCTTGATCCCTTCAGTGGCCATGGAACAATGATGTCTTACTGGGGTGTATTGATGTGTGGTTGGTGAAAGACACACTCACATACACAGTTTGCTTCAGATTTGTGGGGGGTATACAACATGGGATTTGTGTATTTCACATTTCATGTGAACTGATGCTCCAACACTTTAGGGGGATTCATTAAGCTGTGATAAAGAGGTGATGAGGTGGAGATGACTCAGTGGCCCTCAGAGTGGCCGCTCGATTTTGGTATTAAGCATACAACTGAAAGGGGAAGCCCCATTTATATTTTATCTCCAGTTTTGGAGAAGCTCAGTAATCGAGTGCAACTGCCATCATGGGTAAAGGGTGTGAGGAGAGAGGTCCTGAAACAGCTGGAACACCAAGCCTGCATACTTAATAAAGTCTTTGTTGCAGCAAGCTTGCATGACTGCATGCTTTTCTTGAAAATAATGGAGGCAGCAAATAATATCCCTGGGCTTATAATCAGGACCTCCCCTCGTGCATAAAGCCCTGTGTGCCCTATCCATCACTACTGAGGTGGTAGCTGAACATTGAATAACATGAGAGAAAAACAACTATAGGGATTGTGGCAAGTCTTTCAGTGGGGTCGATTCTGGAACATTTAGGAGCCTTAGATTGTTCTGGTGTCCTCTTTTATCCAGGTTGTCGAGCTTTCATTGTATCTCCTACATGGTATCTTGTTGAGCCAGGAATTACCACTCCAGGTCATGGAACTGATCAGAAAGGTCAGTATTAACCTCCTCCACTGCGTCCATCCTGGAAGACAGAGATTGCAGGTCCCACCGGAGCTCAGTTATTTCAGTGTGCAACGCTGATTTAATCTCACCCGCCACAAGCTTCAAGTCTTCTTTTTAGTAGGGGACTCAAAACTCTGTGACATGGTAGCTAGCAACATAGGAACCAGGACTGGAACCGGGTCCTCTGCGTTGTTACTCAGAGAAGTGTGTACCACGTCTCAAGAGCTATCCTCCCAGTGGGAAACTCGGTTAAGAAGTGGCGTCAGCAAGCCTTCCAGCTTTTCCAAATTCGTCTTTGCTGACATTTTTCTCTGACCAGACATGGAGTGAGGTGGGGAGCTACCAGCCCAGTTATCAGGAGCAAGGTTGCCGTTTAGTGGGTATTAAATAGAAATAATGCAGTGTTGGCCGGGGAGCGATGCACTTATGCTGCCTTCTTGGTCAGTGGTCAGGACACACACCCTTGTTTTATAAAATATTCCTTTGACTGATCAAAATTATAGAATTTGTTGCCCATATGTGCAAATCTGCAGGACTTACAGCCCCCACATCTGTACATACCTGCAACTTGTTTCTGAGTTAACCAGTTCCTTCTCAAAGATCTTGTGTATTCTGATTTGACCAAATAATCCTTACAATTCGGTGCTCTTCTTGCCATCAGAGATGGTGTTTCTCACACAATACCCCTCAACAGTGCCAGTGTCTATGTCTAATACTCCTCAGGGGTATTAAGAGGTATTGTGGGAGAAACTCCATCTTGGTAGTGAGAAGAGCACCAGGTTTTAAGGATTATTTGGTCAAATCAGAACACATAAGACCTTTGAGAAGGAATTTGTTAACTCAGAAACAAGTTGCAGGTATGCACAGATGTGGGGGCTGTAAGGCCTGCAGATTTGTACATACCGGCAACGAATTCTATAATTTTGTTCAGTCAAAGGAATATTTTATAAAACAATATATTAACTATAGATCTGAAGCTGTTGTGTATCAAATCACATGCCCTTGTGGTTTAACATACTTTGGAAAAACTTTAAGTCCCCGGGTGGGTTATCTATCAGTGGTATATTTCAACTTAAAAAAGCTTTGAGAAATGGAGATAAGGACTCCTGCTACAACAAGAGTCACGATGGATATACACTCTGGAAGCTATGAACCCAAAAGGGTTAAATGAAGAGATTACATTTAATATGTTTTTGTAACATCAGTTAATCTATACGCTTTACTATATCTCAAATGTGTTTCTTGTTGATGATGATGATATGTATATATCTCTGTGGATAAGGAAGGTTAATATATGGGTATAAAGGTAGATACATTAGATAATGGATGAATAATTGTATATGTTGCGGGTTGTGATATTAAAACCTTTTATTGCTATGGGTTTGCTACATACACTACAGCTCAAACAACAGAGATATATGCAGTACTGACCCACTGAGGAAGGTGTTTGCTGAGTGTGTGTTACAACACAGAGATCCTTATTGTAACAACAGATAGTGAGATCTTTCTGATTCATATGATCTAAATATCATTGTATACTGTCTGCTCTACATGCACCAATATAGAGTATATAATTCAGTGCGGTGGTCGAGATGAACTCATTATGTACTGTGAGTCCGTTTGAACATAACTTGTTGGCCATCGACTGTGTTTAAAAGTGAAACCTCTATTTCATTCACATTCACTTATTTCATCAATAACCTACCATCATTATTTGTACTGTGAATATTAACAAGTTCATTCATCCATCATCTCAACGTTGGGGATCCATTTGTTGACTTTGTAGCTGATCTATATTGCCATCATTTGTGATTGTTACTATGTGGCTATAAAGTTACCTTTAAGGATCGCTATACTAGTTTCTAATCTACCCGTGGATGGGTACTTAATTTTAACTGTTTAGTTGTGTCTTTCTGGGATATAGGGACAGAATGGGTTTGCATATCATTATTCTCTGATTGATGGATATATTTTTATTGGTATAATAAATATATCTTTGATGTTAATTTTCATATTTTATTATTTGTGATATTATTTTGGAGTTCATTGAATGTGATCCATTTTTCTTTGGTTTCAATAATTCTTCTCCATCTGCCCATCCTCTAGAATCATGGGTGTGTTATTAGAATAGAAAATGTTCCCTTGAGAGCAGGAACTGTGCCTCTCATCAGCAACTGAAATGTGCACAGTGTGGTAAATATCACCTGGGGGCACAACTGTATCCAAACACCATGACACTGAAAACCAAGTACTGCCACTGTCACTATACCTCTTTTCCAGATCCCGCTAAGGACACATGACAACTTTCTGACAGTTTAATAGTAATGATGAACCCTTCCTTCAAGAATCCTAGCATATTCTGCAGGATGGAATCTCCTCAGATACCACCTGATGACCTGGCATGTGTGGTCAGTGCACCACACAGTGTGCAATGGGTAGAGATGAACTGCCATAGCCTAAAATTAACAGAGTGGCTATCATTTGACAGGGGAGGTAATGATGAATGAGGTGGATTGGAAGAAGATGTAGTTACCCTAGAGGAAGAAGGTAAAGGCGAACTAGTTGTTTCGCTCATCATGGAACTTCCAGTTTCTGCCTGGGTTTAATTTATTCCTCCTCTTTGATCACAGCCTTGCCTCTTGTTGCCTTTCTGGAGCATCAGGGGGTACAGCAACAGAGGTACTTGATTTCTGTGGTGGGTGTATGCTGCTACTGCCTCAGATTCAGCACTGCCACTAGGACCAAGAGTATTGCTGGTGCTGGCAAGTGGAACTTGTCCTAGTCCTGCATCACTTGTTGACCCCATTCCCACTGTGTCCACTGTGGTCTGTGGCACACTAGCTTGCTTCTCAGTATCCTGCTGCCCTTGCATCTCAGCAGCAGCAGGAATTAGAGCAGTTGCAAATTCCAAAAGCTCACTGCTGGTGGTGGTGGTGATGCTTATCCTCATCCCTGTGTAACGGTTTTATGAACACTCAATGACGGAAGGTTTTGGTAAAACACAGTTTTATTAAATCACACAGAATAATAGTAACCCTTGCGGGTCCAGCATATAATAATATAATATACAATATAACACTGACACAAGACAGGTTACAGTGATAATAATAACCCACACAAGTCAAGTATATTTTAAACAATATACAATACTGACACAGGTCATGTATAGTTCGTATGATTCAGTGAGACAATGGCAGAATGGTACTATTAGGCCAGGAACAGCGGAATACTGGAAGGCCCACAGTACACTCTCTACAGAGAGAGTGACACAATAGCGACTGTAGCCACAAAGGAGCAAGTGGAGCCCAGGACATGCGACTGGCTACTGGAGCACCAGTGGTAGGCTGCAACAGGAGATGCAGTGTAACGCCAAACCGAGACTGCAATAGACTGTGACCCAAGTGCACAGCACCGCCCCGCAAGGGGTTAACGAATGCTCCGGTCTGAGGCAACTGCTAGATAGTATAGACAGACTGAAGCGCCCAAGAGTAACCCAACCACAGGTAAAGCAGTAAACAGGACAGGTGTACCGTGGTACAACCAGGATCTCCGCACAGGAGTGAGAGAGGACAAGGCATTATGGAGTGATCAGGTCAGAGTATAGAACTGCCTGAGCAGTAACTGAGGCAACTGGAGGTCTTGTAGAGAGAGAGAGAGTACCGGACTATAGCCCCCAAACCGGATCCCCGGAATGAGTGCGAACCGGGCAGTAACACACAGAACAGGAACGTCAGCCAATCCGGGTCAGTACACAGAGCAGGAACGTCAGCCAAGCCAGGTCGGTACACAGAGCAGGAACGTCAGCCAAGCCGGGTCGGTACACAAAGCAGGAACGTCAGACAATCCTGGTCAGTACACAAAGCAGGAACATAAACAGGCAGAGTAGTCAGGCAGTCCGGGTCATACAAAGGAATCATACGAAATAACGGAACAAGCGCTAGCAATGGGAACAAGATGAAAGGGCACTGCAGAAGTGACAGGACTGAGTATTTAAGGGCTGTCACTGGGAGGAGCAACATAACGTTAGCCAATAAAAAGATATCAGGAAGTAGCACTTGCCAAAATGTCGCCAGCATAGCACGAGCAACGTGATACCCTGTCTCCTATTCCTTCTCAGTTTCTGCTAAAAAGGCCATCAATGTCTCTTCCACACCAGCTTTTCCACTATCATCATCACCACCACCACCACCACTAGTCCCTATGGTATTCTTCAGGTACGGCTTTACAGTACCACTTTTTCCTAACACTGTGCCTGACAATATGTATGACTGACGTCCACCTTACCAAAACTATAACTATAAGTCAGAAGGAACTGAACAATCTTTCTTAAAATACAGGGAGAGCAACAAAGATTGCAAAAAGGCAATTAGGGTAGCAAAAATAGATAATGAAACTCGAATTGCAAGGGAAAGCAAGACTAATCCAAAAAAGTTTTTTAAATATATAAATAGCAAAAAACTTAAGAGGGAGTGCATTGGACCATTCAAAAATGAGATGGGTGAGTTGGTTAGTGAGGATAAGGAAAAGGCTGATGTTTTAAACACTTTCTTTGCATCAGTATATACAAGGGAGCAAGGAATGGTAGAAGAGCCTCCGCAAGTATCAAATAAAACAATACAATTAATAGATATTGGGTTAACTCAAGGAGATGTCATGGGAAGACTGAACAAAATTAAGACCGACAAAGCACCGGGTCCTGATGGTATACATCCAAGGGTTCTTCAGGAACTCAGTGCAGTGTTAGCAAAACCCCTATATTTACTCTTTAAAGATTCTATTACCACAGGCTCAGTGCCACAGGATTGGCGAAGAGCTAACATAGTGCCTCTATTTAAGAAGGGAACTAAAACAGAACCTGGGAATTATAGACCAGTGAGTTTGACCTCTGTAGTGGGAAAACTATTAGAAGGCATAATAAGGCACTATATTCAGGATTACAACACAAAAAATAAGATCATTAGCACGAATCAACATGGTTTTATGAAGAATAGGTCATGCCAAACTAATCTTTTCAGCTTCTATGAGGAGGTAAGCAGCAACCTTGACAATGGCAAGGCAGTAGATGTAGTATATCTAGACTTTGCAAAGGCATTTGATACAGTACCACACAGAAGGCTGGTGTATAAAATAAGGAAATTGGGGCTAGGAGATAACCTTTGCAATTGGATACAAAACTGGTTGAAGGATAGGGAACAGTGTGTGGTTGTAAATGGAAAATTCTCCAGTATAGTTAAAGTGGAGAGTGGAGTACCTCAGGGTTCAGTATTGGGTCTGCTGCTTTTTAACATGTTTATAAATGACCTGGAAATAGATATAGAAAGCAAAATATCAATATTTGCAGATGATACTAAATTATGCAAAGTCATTAATTCAGAACAGGATATTTTCTCTCTACAGAGGGACTTACATACAATGTCAGATTGGGCAAACATGTGGAATATGAAGTTTAATGTGGGGAAGTGTAAAGTCATGCATTTGGGAGGAAACAATCCCAAGGCTACTTATAAACTTAATGGAATAATTTTAGGTGACTCGTTGCTAGAAAAAGACCTGGGTATCCTTGTCAACTACAAACTTGGAAACAGTGACCAGTGTCAAACAGCAGTAGCAAAGGCAAACAAAGTCCTGTCTTGCATAAAAAGAGGTATTGAAGCAAGAGTGGATAACATTATTTTGCCATTATACAAATCATTGGTAAGACCTCACCTTGAGTATGCAGTGCAATTTTGGGCACCAGTTCTGAAAAAGGATATACTAGAACTAGAGAGGGTACAGCGGAGAGCAACAAAATTAATTAAGGGAATGGAGGACTTGACATATGAGGAACGACTAAACAAACTTGGTTTATTTACTCTAGAGAAAAGACGACTAAGAGGAGACCTTATCACATTGTACAAGTATATGAGAGGTCAATACAAGGATCTCTGCGGTGAGCTATTTATTCCAAGGCCTGCTCAGGTGACCAGGGGACACCTCTTGAGATTAGAGGAAAGGAGGTTTAAACTTCAGCAGAGGAAGGGTTTTTTTTTACGGTAAGGTCTGTCAAATTGTGGAATTCATTGCCCAGGGAGGTAGTTATGGCAGATACAATGGACACATTTAAGAGAAGATTAGATACATTTCTTTCAAAAGGGAACATACAGAGTTATACTGTTTATCAGTAGGCAGATCAGGAAGGTCTGATAAAGACTAATTTAATTGGTAGCAGGAAAGCTATAAAATTCTTAGTTACTGAGGTATGAAGCGAAGGTTGAACTTGATGGACTTGTGTCTTTTTTTCAACCTAATTTACTATGTTACTATGTAATTTTTACTATGTTACTATATAAAACATTTTTTAAAGGTTTAGGTATATTATATAAAATCACCTCCATGAACTAAGGTTAACTCCAAAATGTAGGGAATTCCTTTGATGAAGCTAAGCTATTTAAGGGTCTGCATTGTTGCTCTTCTTGGCACATGGCTATATTTCTTTTCATCGTACATCAAAATTATGGTACAATTTGTCTAATTCTGTAGCTTAGTCATAGTATGACTTGGGTTTTAGTTACAGATGATCTCTTTCAGTTTTTCAAATACAAATGTTTTGTAATATATAAATGATACTTGTTGAACAGCCCGTTACACGGGCCACAGTGCCTCTGGCAGCCGGTCGCAGGACAGTGACGAGCAGCAGAAACTGCCCGCGCCACTGCTGATACAGAGCTGGACGCTCCTTCGGAGCTCCCAGCTCTGTATCAGCCACGGCGCGGGCAGTCTGTACTGCGCATGACTGCCGCACGCGCTGAAGTGTCTACTGCGCATGTCCGGCGTTACACACAACTTAGCGAATTATTATATAGGATGATTTTAATGAATTAAAAAGAAAAAAAAGAAATAAAAACAAATAAGCTAATTTAGGCCTGGATTACATACCAATACATATTCACAGGAAAAACACATTACAGGTTTCTCAGAGGCACCTGCTATGTTCATCAGATGGTAGAGTTAAATGTGCCAAAGCACAACTGAAAAATGGAGAAACTTAACAACAACATCATGAATAAATAAAAAATAAAAATCCTCAGACTCAACATTTTAACTTTTTGAATTCTCGATAGGTCTGCTCACATTGCCTGAACAGACAAGCCTTCAAGGCATAAGAGCCGTATTTAATTATACTGTTTTTTAATTCAGTACTTACAATTGTGTTACATTATTTTATAATCTTTATACTTTATAGAGATATGTACACACCACTCTTGAATGCAAAAATGGTGGGTCCTCTATCTATGGCAACACAGCTTTGTCGCTATCAGGATTGCTGTGCTATTGGGAGTCATGGAGCCCTGCAAATGTAAGGCATCAGGAAACATACAGGGAATATTTACAGATATTAGGCTGAAGCACAGGATATTTAAGTGTATATAACCACGGTTCATTTTCAGGTGTTAGTTTTTCTTTAAACATTTAAGCTATTCAAATAATTGATCTTGGGCATTTGCATAGTCGTAATGCTTAGGATGTTTACAAAAAAAGAAGCCATTCATTTGAGTACAACATTCAATCTTGCCTAAAATATAATTTAAGCAAGCTTATGTCATGCCTGCTGGTTTTCTATTTTTTATGAACCTGTCCCCTCCTTGTCTTTTTCTGGACTCATCTTCACTTTTTCTGTTTATGTAGTTTAGTTTACATGCTGCTCAGACAGTACATTTGCTGCTTTGATTATTCGAGTTTGTTGCTTGACCAGATTTTGTTGTAGTTCGACCTTGGCTTGTGTTATTTTTGGATTGTCTTCCCAGTTCTTCATTGGTTTTTATTGACTACGAATTTAGCTTATCTGTGATACCCCTTATGCTCTTGATGACCTTGGTTTGTTTTGACTATTCTGCTGCTTGGCTCCTTTACATCAACAGATAAATTGTATCTTGGGTCTTGGGAACTCACTATTATATCTGTGTTTTCTGATCACTCTCTAACCCAGGCAAATGTCACTACCTATTGTGTTTACCTGCTACACGTCAGTCTTTGTGGCCTCTGTCCGACTCCTCTCGACAGTGTGTAACCAGCGCAGGGCAAGTCAAAGTCAGGATTGTCACATCTCTCAGTTTACGGGTGTCTGACCATAGTAGGTTTCCAGGCCTTGGTGTCAGAGTTTGCAGTGATGAGTCATTGTTAGCCTCCGGGTCAATAAATTACCATCTCTTGGTTTACCCTATACTATTTTCATTTCCTGTGTGGTGCAAATCATATGGTCACCTATTGATCAATAAGTGGTGGTAGAGTCCCACTCTGTTGTATCAGTGAGGATTACAAGAGTTTGTTTATCCTAGCAGTATATATTCAAATTGAGGTTTATATCCAACACACTAGTCATTCTAGTCGTACTTGATTCGACTACCAGTCGTAGTACTATTTCCTTGCTCTTTGTCGAGTACTCTTCGACTGCTATTCCTAGAGTGCCCTCGATTAAGACATTGACTAAGCTATATTGACTTCCAGCTTCAGCTCTTTCAGGGGTGTCCTCTTTGTTACCTGCTCCCTGGTTTCTTCTTATACCTCACAGAGGGAGACTTGACTTTGGACTCTTGTTATCTGCATTGAGATACACTTGCCTGAGGGTACAGTACAACCAAGTTACATCCTGGACAGGGTTCCAGCTCAACTGGGATCTGTCATATGGCTTCACAGTCAGCACCTTTAAGTTCTGACTGCAGCCGCAGCAAAGGATTATGTTGGCCATCACTGCTTCCAAGATATGCATCCAAACATTGTATGCTAACTTCTGTCTCAGACTATCTAGTTGTTTCTTGACAGCTTAAACATCCTTTGGCCAAATTATGCTACAAAACCCTCATTTGTTTTAAATATATACTTTACGCGGTTCATAAATTTTGGTAAAATGTATGGATTAGAACAGCATTTTTAATTTGTGCTTTCTCTTTCTCTCTTTTCATAGTTTGAGGAGTTGGAGAATCCCCCATTCATAGCTTCTCTGTAAACATTAGTTGCTTGGGATCTTAATTTTATTAAGCTTATTATTTAGTGGTTGACACACTTCCCTGTACCCTGCTAGAATATCCTAAACCACAGTAAATTTTTCAAGGATGGTTGTGTCACAGTTACTTAAGCAAGAAGTTAGTGTTGTGGGCAAAAAGACAAAGGCAGTTGCAAAAAGTAGAACAATTTACTGTCTATGGGCGAAACATTTTGCAAAAAAGGCAGGACATTTTTTTTTTTTTGCAAGAAGTCCTGCAGGATATTTTTCTCTCTCTTCACCCATCCCTACTTATGACTTGGTTTCCAAATATATTTTTAACCAGATAATAATTTCCCAGTAGTAATTTTTTATCCTAATGCTTCTTTGCTATTTATATGTATATTGGATGGGACTCACTTGAAAAGGGGGTACATTGATGGGGGTAAGCAAGCTTAAACATACTTTGTCCAAATTGTACTTCAAAACCCTCATTTGTTTACAATCTGTTAACTCATAGGTATAATATATACTTTACATGGTTCATACATTTTTGGTAATCTGTATGGATTAGTAGCATTGTTAGTGTTTTGCTTTCACTTTAGGCTTTTCCTAGTTTGGGGACTTGGAGACTCCCCATTACTTGCTGATCTCCATATGTTATTCACTTGGAATCTTAATTTTATTTTTATGAAGTGCGTTAGATCATACTCACTTGTACACACGGTATATGATCACTTTGTAAGTTGTTCATGGACTCATGATACAAGATATATACACTGATTTCTATAACAATAAAATTGTCTTTATAAAAAATATTATTGGTAGTGTGTATCTCTATGAATATATAAATAGGAAGTTACATTATTCTAGCTGTCTTAATTCTGAAGTCATTTATTTCAAATACTAGGTAAAAGGGGTGGGAGGGGGAAACTTTGCTTGTGAATATCTCTCAAACCATAAAGGTTTGAGAGATAAGTCTTATATTGTTCTTTGTGTTTTTTTAATGCCTACATAATAAAATAAAGATAAAATGAAGTATTACTATCCCTTTGAATAAAAGCACTACATTGGCTTTACACCAGTCTTGTTGCACTGAGCCTGAGAGAGACTTTAAAGAGTAAAAAGAGTTGTCTTGCTAACACTGCACTGAGTTCCTAAAGAACCCTTAGATGTATACCATCTTGACCATGTCTTACCATGTCCAGTTTTACTTTGACCTCTTCTTGTGTTAACCCAATATCTAATAATAATATGGTTTTACTTGTTATTTTCTGAGGCTCTTCAATTATTTTGTGTTCCCCGCTACATACTCATGCAAAGAAACTGTTCAGAACATCAGGCTTTTCTTTAGCCTCCCTAATCAACTCAACAGAAAAACTCAACAGAAAAAGTGATGAGAGTAGAACATGTAAAACGTAATATTAAAGAATGTGGATAAGGCATAAAATACAGTTTAACCACAACAGTAGTGACATAATGTGCAAATGAGAATAAAATAAAACAAGCATAATGATGGAACAGAAGGTATGGGGTGGACAGGTACTTGAATATGTAGCTAACAAAGTACTAATATTGATAATAAATGTGTCGGCAGTGAGGTAATAGCCACTTACACCAATATTCTTGGGCACAATCACATTGTGTCCTCATAATACACAGGCCTCCAGACCAGGATCCAGAAACAGAGGAGAGAGGAACATTTAGGTAGACTTTGAGTGAATCTGTAGTTTGAGTACTTGGTAAATATAACTTGCAGTCATCAAGTGCTTTTAAAACCATTGATTTGCTCAGTGTCCCTAATTGCTCCTGGATCCTGGTCTTCAGACTTGTATAAGGATTCCAGGTTCAAGATTTTGCTTGTATATTATAACTACACTTGTTGAACAGCCAGTTACAAAGGCCACAGTGCCACTGTCACCCGGTCGCGGGGCAGTCACTCGCAGTAGAGACTGCCACACCACGGCTGATACAGAGCTGGATGCTCCTTCGGAGCACCCAGCTCTGCATCAGGAGCGGGCAGTCTCTACTGCGCATGACTGCAGCATGCGCAGCAGTGTCTACTGCACATGTCACAGTGTTACACATGATTTAGCAAATTATTATATAGGATATAGTCTATATACATTTTTGCATGTCTTTTTCCCACCAGTTGAGTGACTGATTATTATCTTTTAGTTTTTCTAATATTCAAGACTTGCTTGAGTAGGAGTCTCTTTCCTGGCTGCTGGTTAGGTATGTTTTTTTAACCCACTCCCATATAAGCGCCACCAGTCTTGTAAGTTACATTTTTCTCCAAGCTTGTTTTTGGCAAGCCTGAGGTCTGCCTACACATCTTTTTCAGAGATAGCCTTTTTCGAAGCCCACAATATTTTTTTTAAAAGCTTAGCATTGTTGTAACACTTTGAATGTTTAAATTTACATTAGCCCATAAAACAAATATTTGTCAGGTTTTTCTTTCTGTAAGCCTGCTGCTATGCTTGAAAACCATTATTTTTAAAATAGTTTTTTTTTTTTAATTAAAGTTACAACATACACTGAATGTGGCACATGAGTATGGTGGTGTTGGACTTGTGTGGTATTATTGAGGTAGATATATATATATATATATTATCAGGATTCATAGGACAGCAAGCTAAACAATTTATTTGCATTATGATCTTTGACTCTAACATAAACTTGTATTTTCTCCAAAAGTGGTAGATGGAAGCAGCACTTCAACTCACATGTCCTCCTCCATATCCTCAGTACTGCTGTCAATAGTATGCACATTCAGAGGAATTCTCTATCTTGCTGTTGCTGCTGGTATACACTGTTTGCTGAGCTGACTTCTTTGTTACCAGTTTTGGCCCTAACTTTTTCTAGCTCATGCTCCAAAATGCAACCCTCCACTTGACCTATAAGCATTTTTTTATATTATTTGACAGAATCCAGTTCTTCAGAGAGATGCTACTGATCATAATATCTAAAATTGTTGGAAATTCTGGAATTTTATATTTAAAGTGGGGGTCCAGCAAAAATAGTAAGAATGTATTCCTCATTGCTTTTAATTGAGACTATGAAAGTATCCTGTTTAAAGCATGCTGTTATATTCTTCACTAACTGGTGCATGTTTGGTGGTGAAATGCTCCTCAGTTTTTTCTGCAGTAACTATAAGTGGGGGAATCTCTAATTAATTTCCCTACATGACTAACCAGCAAAGCTGCCCCTTTAAAATGTTTCAGCAGCTCACATAGTCCACATATTAGTTACCAGAGCCCAGATGACAAAAATGTTCCCACCAAAACCTTCTGTTCATACAAACACTCTAGTCTGTACAATTTGAAATTCCACCTGGTAGGGGCCACCATTTTCAGCTTGTGACACTTTTAGATTCTAAGAGGAATCTAGCTGCAACTAAATTTTGGACATGGGCAAAGCAGTGTAAATGATAAATACGCCTATTCTCAAGATAACTATTATGTTGGAGCCATTAACAGCAGACACAAAATCAGCTTTCAAGTATCGGGATAAAAGCCATTCCTCTATCATACTGTCATCGTTCGAGTAAAGAAACTCAGGACAAGTATGTTAATCAATGAAACAGAAATATCACAATAAATGGGATGAGAGAGAAGTGTATAATGGAGCAAGCAACAACTACCAGAAATAGAAGACTGCTTCTGTGTGATTCTCTATGATTAGTCCCAGCGATGGGACAAGGAGTAGTTTGCAATACCATAGGTCCACACCTGGGAGAAGCCAGATTAATTAGAAAGCAACTAGGAGTTAGTCTGCCAGAGCCACAGGCCCACACCAGATAGGATAGGTGACTCCATGGAAAGCCACACTAGTGGATAGTCAGATAGATCCACAGGTTGGCACCAGAATGGATGGTCAGACAAACCAGGGGTCATACACAGAGTGTATAGTCAGCCAGAGCAACAGGTTTGCACCAGATAAGGTATCCGCTGAAGCGTTGGTATGCTGGATATGCAGTGGACAGAGCCCCAGGTCAACACCAGAACAGATAGTCAGACAAGCCAGGAGTCATACACAGAACGGGTAGTCAGCCAGAGCCACAGGTCTGCACCAGAATGGTTATCCAACTAAGCCAAGGGTCATAAACAGAGCAGATAGTCAGACAGAGCCACAGGTCAGCACCAGAACGGATAGTCAGACAAGCCAGATAATACATGGAACGCCAAAATATATAACTGCACTGGACACCAATGAAAGGGCAACTGAGCCCTGTGTCCAGGCAGTATATAAAGTGCTAGCCACAGGAAGAGGAGTACCTTCAGGCGACTGTCCCTTTAAAGGGAGCACACATCCATGTCCTTGGATGTGCGCTCATAGATGACATCACCCAGCACTGCCGGGACGCTGAATACTGAAGCAGCTGGAGCCACACAGAGACCCAGGAGAACAAAGGACGCGGCCGAGCTGCGAAGGGGAGAAAGAAGCAGGATGCAGCTGGAGCCACTGGACGCATGATGCGGTCGGCTCGGGCAGCCACTGCAGAGGTACACTGACAGTACCCCCTCCTAAAGACACCCCCCCCCGCGGACCGGGGCATGGTCTATCAGGAAAGTGGGAATGAAAGTTTCGAATCAGGGTGGGAGCATGAAAATCTTCAGAGGAAACCCAAGAGCATTCCTCAAGGCCGTAACCCTTCCAGTGCACCAAATACATATTCATCATGATCTCCCAATTGAATGGGGGCTGTCCGAACCCTAGTGGAAGTATAGCGGTTACATATCAATGGTTTAAGTAGGGACACATGGAATAAATTGTGGATTCTCATCGTGGCTGGTAGCTCCAGAGTGTATGCCACTGGGTTGATTCTCCGAATGACCCGAAAGGGATCAACAAAATGAGGAGCCAGCTTCCTACATGGCACCTGGCGGTTGAGATTGCGGGAAGACAGCCATACCCTCTCCCCTACCTGGAAGGTAGGTGCAGGTAATGCCTACGTCAGACTGCCTCTTGTGCCATTGCATCGCACCACGTAGGGTATTCTGTACACGTACCCAAGAGGAATGGAGAGCCCGTAAGTGCTCATCCAGAGCCAGAATCGATTTGTGCTTTGAAAGTCTCAGGAAGTGCGGGTGGCTGAAAGCCATAATTTATCAGAAACGGCGAACTCTGAGACGAGGAGTTAATAGCACAATTCCTGGCAAACTCTGCCCAAGGTAACAAAGCAGCCCAGTTGTCGTGGTGGCTGCTCATGTAACAACGGAGAAATTGTTTGAGGGCTTGGTTAAGTCATTTAGCTGCACCATTCGATTGGGGGTGGTATGCAGAGGAAAAGGAGTTGCTGTCTCTCAGCCAGGCAAGGAAGACTCAATCTGTGACACAGAGTCAGAACCCTACTGCAGGAGGTCGACAGTCGAGGATAGGCAAATGTCTTTAAGTGAGGCAGTAGTCAGCAGACAGAAGAAGGTCGACTGTGAGTCGAAGACAACAGGGGAGTCGAGGTAGAACAGGAGTTGACTACTAGTCGTAGGAATATGCAGGAGTCGATTCGAAGGGTAGTAGATAAATGGAGAATCGTCGACAAGGGGGGTTCGGTCCACAGAGAGTCGGGCAAATGAAACAGTCGGTACCTTAGAGTCGTAGACAAGCAGGTGGTCATAGATAAGCCAGATCCAGTACACAAGGAGTCAAACAGATGAATCAGTAAGCCTTGGGAACGTAGACAAGTGGAGAGTCGTAGACAAGCCGAGTTCAGTGCACAATGTGGTAAACAGGAACTGGAGCAAAGAGTCGAGAGTGGTCGGGAACAAAGACAGGATCAGGAAACCAGAAAGTTGGATGAAAGAGATACAAGCAGAGGTCACAACGGGAATCAGAGATCAGGATATCAGATATGCAGGTACACAGTACACAAGGTCACTGAGCACTGATCATCCAAGGGTGGGGAAAGGAGAAAAGTCCCAGGTATAAGTAGGCCACAGACAGGTGAAGGAGTATAGTAATTAGGAGGGAGAATGCCTCTGAGAAGGAGGAGTCTGACGGGTTGTAACAGTACCCCCTCCTTGAGGGCTGACCTCCGGGTAGTTAATACCAGGGTGAGCTGGATACTTTCTGTTGTAATTTCGGTCAAGTTGGGGTTCATGAACATTACTGGCAGAAATCCAAGACCTCTCCTCCGGGCCATACCCTTTCCAGTGAACGAGGTACTGTAAGGACCCTCTGAGGAAATGGGAGTCCAGTATGGCTTGTACCTCAGACTCATCCTCATGAACAGTCTCCACTGGTCCAGGAGCCACAACATTCTAGGTATACCTGTTGCAGACTAAAGTTTTCAAAAGAGACACATGGAAGACTCTGGGCATATGGAGAGCTTTAGGCAGAGTGAATTCATAAACCATGGGGTTAATTCTTCTAGTAACATGGAATGGACCAATGAAGCGTGGGGCCAACTTCATAGTGGGTAGTTTAAGATGTAGGTGGTGGGTGGAGAGCCAGACTCTATCACCTGTAAGATAGGTGGGAGCAATAGAACATCTTTTGTCCGCCGTCCTCTTTTGCCTAGCCACAGTCTTAAGTAAAGCCTCCTTCACAGAACCCCAGCGCTGAGCAATGTTGTCCAGATGAGTATCAAGTGCTGGAATACCGGGCTCAAAGAAGGCAGAAGGAATAGCTACTGTATTCATCCCGTAGAGACAACAGAAGGGGGTCATCTGGATAGATGCCTGTAGAGAAGACAACAGGGGAGTCGAGGTAGAACAGGAGTTGACTACTAGTCGTAGGAATATGCAGGAGTCAATTTGAAAGGTCGTAGACAAACAGAGAATCGTCAACAAGACAGGTTCGGTACACAGAGAGTCGTGCAGCTTTTCAAAAGCCAGTAGTGCTCTGGGAGACCAATTAGAGGCATTGGTGCCCTTGTATTTCATGTCTGTTAGCGACGACCACAGATGAGAAGTTTTTAATGAACTTTATGTAATAGTTTGTGAAGCCCAAGAACCTTTGGAGCGATTTTAGTCCTACCGGATAACGCCATTCCAATATAGCGGATAATTTTTGGGGGTCCATCGCAAAACCAGAGGCGGATATCACATACCACAGAAATGTCACTTGTGACTTGTGAAACCCGCATTTCTCTAGATTGCAATATAGCCCATTTTCTTTCAACAACTGTAGTACCCTAGACACATCAGCATGATGAGCCTCCAAAGTGGGTGAGTGGATTAGTATGTCATCTAAATATACGAAAACTGATCTTTGCAGCAAATCTCTCAGGACATCATTGATCAGTTCCTGGAAGACAGCAGGAGCATTGCACAGCCTGAAGGGCATAACTAGATATTCATAATGACTGCTCCGCGTGTTATATGCTGTCTTCCATTCATGTCCTTCCTTAATACGAACAAGGTTATATGCTGCCCTTAAGTCAAGCTTGGTAAACACCTTAGAACCCTTTAATCTATCGAAGAGCTCAGTGATTAAGGGTATTGGATAGGCATTTTTTGTCATCAATTTATTCAGTTCGCAAAAGTCAATGCAGAGGCGCAGCTCCCCATCTTTCTTCTTAACAAAAAAGAACCCTGCACCAGCCGTTGAGGTAGACTTGTGGATTATGCCTCTGGAGAGCGCATCGGACACATACTCCTCCATGACCCTCGTCTCCTCCACTGATAGTGGATGTACACGACCCCTGGGAGGAGTTGCTCCTGGAATCAAGTTAATCACACAATCATAAGGCATATGAGGAGGCAACACACCTGCTTGTGCTTTGTCAAATACGTCCCTGTAGGCCATATATTCCTCAGGCAGGACTGAGGCTGATGTACAAAGTAGTCTCGTAGGAAGTGCAAGACAGGACTTAGAGCAATTAGAGGCCCAGGACAAAATGTCACAACTGCGCCAATCAATCCTCGGGTTGTGTGCCTGTAGCCACGGAAACCCCAGGACAATGGCAGAATGGGAGGAATTAAGCACCTGGAACTGCAGGGTTTCTGTGTGAAGAACCCCTACTCTCAGGGTAAAAGGAAGCATCTACTGAGTGATATGAGAGGGTTGTAGGGGCCTTCCATCAATGGCTTCAATCGCCAAAGGAGAGGAGCGAGGCTGTAAGAGAATAGCGTGCTTGCCAGCAAAATCAGCATCAATAAAGAATCCTGCAGCTCCTGAATCCAGCAATGCAGGCACAGATACAGACGAGTTGTCCCCCGATACGATAACCTCCACCATAGGTTTACCCTATACCACCTCCGGGGACTGAGTAATTTCACCTAAGATCTGTTCCAGACAGGATCCTAGGTGTGGGCATTTCCCGGATGCACTGGGCATGACCTTAAGAGGTGTCCAGGTCTCCCACAGTACAAACAAAGGCCCTCTCCTCCCCAAAAAGGCGAGTGACCCCCAACTGCATGCGTTCACTGCCAGAGGAGTCAAGTCCAGGAGGTGTGGGAGGCGAGAGAGAAATGGGTGGGTGTGTAAAGCTGGGTGCCAATCGAGATGGAAGCCTACGCACATACCTGTTGATTTTCTTTCCATGTGAGGTTTCCCACCCTTTGCCCACAACACTAACCACCTGCCTGTACAATTCTGGCAAAACCTTCCTTGAAAAATAACAGCAGCTTGGGATATGCCAATGGGGTGAAACACATTACATCAGTTCATTAAAACCTCTGCTTTCAAGAAAAAAAAACTTCCAATAACTTGTATTTTGTGATTTTTTTTTCTTACCATTTTGACTGCTTCCAAAGATTTTGGGTAGTGTGGGCAGTACATGGCAGAATTACTATCTAACATTATTGCTTTTACAATATGACTAGAGGGGGTGGTAGTGGATGTGGTATCTGTGGGAACTCTATGACTCTTGTCAACTTCTACAACTGTGAGTCATATTCCTCTGCAGAATGAGCTACAGGTATAATTTCAAATTAATTAAATATTGGCACACTCTTGGATATATCAACACCACTTCTATTATGTGTCTCAGAGCCATGTGAACTTTTGGGAGTGCTTATGTTGTTGCTGGTTTTGGCAACTAGGGATGGGGGAGAGCCAATAAATACTGGGCTGGACAGTATAGAAATGGAAGGTGGCTTAGTTAGCGCCCAGGTGGGTGGATCTAGGGGCTTGGTTAGTACAGATAATAGGGAGAAGCATATAAACCACATCAGAATTAAATCACAAATGGAAAATGGCAGTGGCATTAATTGTATGCTTGCAAATGCCAGAAGTTTAACTAGTAAAATAGGGGATTTGGAGCTGGTAGCTGAAATTGAAAACTATGACTTGATTGGCATAACAGAAACATGGTGGGATGACACACATAATAGGCCAATACATTTGGAGGGCTACATGTTGTTTAGAAAAAATAGGCCAAACAAAAGAGGTGGTGCGGTATGTCTGTATTTCAATCCGGCATTATTGCCTCATTTGCGGGAAGATATATGTGATGACAGTAGTGAATATATGGAATTCTTGTGGGTTGAAAGAGTCAATGGGGGTAAAACTGCCCAGAAAATATTAGTGGGTATTTGTTACAAACCATTAAACATTGGTGAACTTGAAGAATCACAGCTATTAATGCAAATAGAAAAGGCTTCTCAAACAGGGAGAACTATAATTATGGGGGTTTTAATTATCCAGAAATAGATTGGAAAAATGGAACAACTAATTCTTCTAAAAGCAGTAAGTTTCTGAACTTGTTGAATGACAATTTTTTGTCTCATCTAGTACAGACCTCAACCAGCAGGGATGTGCGTCTACATCTGGTAGTAACTAACAATGAAGAGCTTATCTCTAACATACAACTAAGGAAGCACCTGGGGAATAGCAACCATGACATGGTATCATTTGAGATAAATTCAAAAAGCAATTTGATATGGGTTGCACCAAAACACTGAGTTTTAAAAAGGCCAACTTTAGCAGGTTTAATGCATCCCTTGGTCTTGTTGACTGGGATGAATTATTTTCTGGAAAAAAAACACAGAAGGTAAGTGGAATTTTTTCAAAATATACATGTTAATGTATACCCTTTGGAAACAAATACAAAAGAAGCAAATTAAAACCAATATGGCCAACCACTAAAGTAATTCATGAAATAAACAATATAAAGCTGAGGGATCAGCAGGACATTTGCAAAATACAAAGATGCCAACAACGCCTTTAAAAATCCAATTAAATTAGCTAAATTGGCAAATGAAAAAAAAAATTGCTAAGGAGAGCAAGAGCAATCCCAGAAAATGTGTTAAATACATTAATGGCAAAAAATTAAAGTCTGATAATGTTGGGTCTTTATTATCTGAAATGGGTGAGATGGTCGCAGATATTTTAAATAATTTATTTTCTTCTGTTTTTACCAAGGAATTCCTGATGGGCAATAACCTGCAAGCTACTTTTACAGTCACAGCAAGCATGACACAAGAAAAAGTGTTTAAACAATGAAATGGTGTTAAGGTAGAAAAAATCCAGTGGTCAGATGGTACTTAAACATGGTACTTAAAGAGCTAAGCTGGGCTTTGGTCAGACCGTTATTTTTTATTTTCAGGGATTCTTTTATTTTAGGTACAGTGCCCAGGGATTGGCATAAAGCAGATTTGGCACCCATATTTAAAAAGGGATCCAAATCCCAGCGAGGCAATTACAGACCTGTAAGCTTGATATCTGTGGTGGGGAAACTGTTTGAAGGGTCGCTAAGGAATACATTGAAGAATTCATCTTGAACAGGAATATTATTAGAGGGAGCCAACAGGGCTGTGTGAAAGACAGGTCTTTGCAAACTAACTTAATTGCAGTTTATAAAAAAGTGAGTAAAAATATAGATTTTATACAGTTCTACACAAAAGGTTGTTGTACAAATTGACTGAAATAGGCTTAAGGGCAAACTGTGCATGGATTGGAAATTGGCTGAAAGAATGCAAAGAGTGGTGGTAAATGGGAAGTTCTCAAATTGGACAAACGTGACAAGTGGAGGACCTCAGGAATCTGTCCTTGGTCCTCTTCTTTTTAATTTGTTTATTAATTTGTTTATTAATATGTTTATTAATAATCTCGCAGTGAACATAGGAAGCCATGTATCAGTGTTTGCCGATGACACAAAATTAAGTAGGTTAATAACGTCTGAACTGGATTTGTCTTCATTACAAGATGATTTGGACAAACTCAGTAACTGGGCAAGCAAATGGCAAATGGGATTCAATATAGACAAGTGTAAAGTTATGCATTTTGAGTATAATAATAATAAAAATTCAACATATAGTTTAAATGGTGTTTCTTTAGGGTACTCTACTAATGAAAAGGATTTGGAAGTAACGGCAGACAATAGACTTAGCAGTTGTGGGCAGTGCCAGCTGGCGGCCACAAAGGCCAATAAGATATTGGCATGAAGATATTATTTGGTCTATTTTCATAGTAAGAACCCACCTTGAATATGCAATTCAATTCTTGTCACATAGACCCCAAAACGATGGTCACCCAGCTAAACAAGGGATGTAAGCTTACTGAAACCCACCCTGCAAAGCATGTAACCTAGGCAGGTGTAAGCAGAAAGCTACTTGTTCTAAACAGATGATGAGTGAACCCAGAGCAACACCAGAAGTGCCGTAGGAACCCAGACAGCACTAGTAAACTCGAAATATGGGAGAATGTATAGACAAACACACCCCAAATACAGGAGAATGAGTACCCTTGAAGCAGGTAACAGGATGGTCAGGCAGTCCTGGGTCAAAGCACTTTTCCAGTAGCAGAGGAACCCAAGCAGCAGGCAGAGGGATGGTTAGGACAAAAACAGAGGTCAATACCAGGAGTCCAGCAGCACAGCACAGAGGATCAGGTAGAAGAAGGGTCAGGTCACAGGCAGGGGTCAACACCAGGAAGACTGTATTCAGATTAAAGCAGGCAGAAGCAAGGTAATGCTCAAGGAAGGGCTAGTAACTGGTACTTGGAAGCACCAGGCCCTTAGACAGCTGACTATTTGAAGGACTCGTCGTGATAACGTCATCGCGACGCCATGTCATGTGACCCGCCACAACGCTGCAGAGGGGAAGAGGAGGTGGTGACTAAGAGATTAACCCTATTTATCACTCCGGATCACCACTGAGCATGTCTGGGAAATTGGCGCTGACAATTCTGTCACCTTTTCTGTAAAAGGTGAAACTGAAGAAAGTGCAGAGGAGGGCTACAAAACTAATAAGGGGAATGGAAAGATTTAGTTATGAAGAAAGGCTAGACAAGTTAAAGTTGTACATACTAGAGAAATGGTGTCTTAGAGGGAATGTGATAACATTATATAAATATATTCAGGGCCCATACAAAGGGCTCTCCAAAGACGTATTCATTAACAGAACGACAAAAAAACAACAGGTCACTAACTAAGACTTTGTCAGCTCCGTGTAATGTAACAGAGACTAAAAAGGATCTGGTACCTGAGAAGGGCAGAATCTGGCGAGGGAAGCTGGAGGGCGGAGCTGGAGGATGTAGGAGTCCTATTGGTGTTTTCTTGCTGCAGCCTTGGCTGTAGTAAAGGTGCTGGTCGCAAAGCCAGATGTCTGACCCCAGTTGAGCTGGGGCCGGGACCAGGATGAACACTCCTCAGACTTGTAATCAGTCACAAGTACCAGCAAGGAAGACCCAATAGCGGAGATAAGCGAGGAGCTAGACAGCAGAAAAAAGGGATGTCAAAAACCTGGCAAGAGTAACCCCTGCAAGAGACCACCAAGTTAGAAGGGAAGGCAAAGATCCCAATAAATACCAAAACAACAGGTACCAAAAAATAGAAGGACAAAGAGAACCTGACTCCCCAAAGGAAGAATGAACTGTCCCCCACTTGCGCTGACTTCTTCCTGCCGTCTATCTATGGCTAGTCAAAGCGTAGGAGCCTCAAATAACCAGAAAGGGCAAAGGTCCAAGAGAAGAGCACAGAACTGGGGAGAGAGCCCAGCTGAATAGGGGGCACCCCTAGAGAAAGAGCACTAGGCTACTGCTAAGTGTAGCAGGTCAGAGCCAGCGCTGAACACAACTCTCCTGCCGTCTATTTACGGCTGTCAAAGAGAGGGAGCACTAACTACTGCCACCAAAGGACAGGTCTTAGCCAATGCCGAATGCTCCTCTCCTGCTGTATACTATGACTAGGAAGGAGAGGTAAGGAAGCTAAGCAAGAACACAGCTCGCAAGAAACAGCCGCAGCAGCCATCACAAAGTAAAATGAGTGGCGCTTGAGCCACTGAAAGGAGCCCGTCTATCTACGGGTAGGAAGGATCCAAGTACAGGGGCTCCTCCCTGATGATCATGGCAGCCCTGGCGGCTGAAGGGAGAAGACCCAGGATATGAAGTAGAGGTCCTAGGGGCGATCACACAGCCCGCAAGTAGGGAATATGATGCGGCAGGATGCCGAGAGTAGATGGAGGAGTCAGTCGCTTCACCGCTTGCAGCAGGCTGAATCCAAGCCGAGATAAGGAAACCGCTGGGAGGCTGTGAGGAGAGAAGAAGCGGACAAGAGAAAAGTCAGAGCCAGGCCGGGTCGATAACAGTTATTCTCAAAAATAAGGTACCTGTGGGACAAAACGTAAGAGAGGTCAGACAAGCAAGGGTCAAAGCCAGACTATCAGAATAGCCAAGAGTGCCCAAGGTTGATCCAGGAGAGCAGTCAGCAGCAGATCCGAAGTTTGTAGCAGGTCAAATCTCAGGAACAACTATAGCAAGGTATAATGCTTGATAAACAGGCCCCCAGTCAAGGGAGTAGCATACCTATAAGCTAACCATAACCAATCCCTGGAAAGGCCAGAGGTGAGCACAGGAGCAAAGGTAAGAGGTGAAACAGCGGTGTAACAGACTTGAGGAAAGGAGATTTCATCTGCCACAGTTGAAGGCATTCTTTACAGTAAGGACAATAAAGGTATGGAATTCACTACCTGAAGAGGTGGTGCTATCGAATACATTAGATGCCTTTAAAATGGGCCTGGATACTTTTTTTTAAAAAAAGAGCAGAACATAGATGGCTATGCATGTTGGTGTTAGGATTAATATATATTTAGTGCTTGTTGATCCAAGGAGAAATCTGATTGCCATTTGGAGTCGAGAAGGAATTTTTCCCCCCAGTGAAAGTAGAATTTGAAATTGGTGAATAAAGGTTTTTTTTGCCTTCTTTTGGATCAATAGTGGTAAACAAGAACAGAAAAATGGTTGAACTTCATGGACACAAGTCTTTTTTTTAAACTAAACTACTATGTAACTATGTAATCTCTGACATGTTGATGGTGTGCCTCTCAATCAAACCTGTGGTTGTGCTTCAGGTGGATCCTCAATGAGGAGGTGCCTAGGTGTGAAACCTGCTTTACCCCTGCTTACATATGCCTTTCACAGACAACAGATGGCAACATGTTTAGCTTTTGGATCTGAGTGAAGTATCACAATACTGTGGACTTCATATACTGAGGGGTTACTGTAGGGCTACTACTACTGGGGCTAGATGTTGCTGTAATTGTACTACCAGGTGTCAAAGGTGCTGCATATCCAACAGCAGAAGAGGCACTCATCATAGCTAACATTGTGGATGTTGATAACCTGTGTTGCTGCTGGTTACTCAGTGCTAGTGTATGTGTGGCTGTGTGCTGTTGGACATGGAAGTGGTGACAATGCTGATGATAACTGGTAGGATGACTGTGTATTTTTGGCATTCTTACTTGTCCAGAGTCAGACAGTTTCTGTATAGGCAGTGCTCCTTTTCAGTAGTGGAAAACTGAGCCTTTGCCTTTCAGATAATTTTCTGGCCATGGCTCCATCTCGCTCATACTCAAATTCATCTGTATCTGAAGAAGAGGACAATGCTGTAGAGATATATTTTAGCTCTACATCATCACCCACTGCTTCTTACCCACTACTTTTATATACTTCTAGGCTTTTTGAGATCTCTAACAATTTCTTTTTACTTTTCCCCTTAGATGGATTTTCACAACATTCACTACTACTTTCAGGGTAGTTGTTTTAAATGTTTGAGTTGCTGTTATAGGCCTCAGATGGTTGAACTGCCACGCTTTCTTGTTGTCTTCAGTGTTCCTAGATGGCTTATTAATATTACTTGTGGTGGTAAAACTTTTAATGGGACTTTCACAAACAGTCTTCTCAGGACAAAAAGGATCATCATCATTTATTACACACACTAAAGCAACCGTGGCTGCAGTCAGTTTTTGCTTACCACTTTACTAATACATGCCTGCATTGTTCCTACTTCAACAGAACAGATTGTGTGTGTGATACCTTGAACTTTACAAAATTCTCCCTCTCATCTAGTATCTGTCTTCCTCAGTCACAGCTTATGTCAGGGTCCCTGTCTCTGTCAACTATCAGTCAAACTATTTTTATTCATTTATATATTTCTTTTTTGCATTTCTTTTATTAACTGTCCTCTCACCATCAAAAAAAATACCCCTTATGCAACTGTTTCTTTCCCTCTTGTCCTTTAGCTAGTGTCAAGAGGATTTCAGCTGCTGCTTTGTCTCTCTCCCATTGTCACTGCTGCATTTATTTACTTTTCTCCTGTATAGATGATGATGATGATAGTCTGTTAAATATTTTGTCATTCAGTCAGTTACAGAGGCTCAGCCAGCTGAGGAAGGAACTTTGATTATTGCTGCCTATGTCTCCTTGCTCCTTTCAAAAACTCCCAGTCTCCCCTAACAAAGAGAACTGTCAACCAAAAGGAACTTGGATCTCAGCAGCCTGTGTGTTCGCAGTAGAACAGAATGTTGGGGTATTTGTGATAAATATAATTTACTCCCTTCTCACACCCCCACACTCCCCTGACACAGAGATAGCAGCCAGATCATGAAGAAAATTGGATCATAGCTGTCTTTGTATTTTCAATCATTCATACAGAGGTTTGGGGTATTTAGGGTAAACCTCCTTTGCTCTTTTCACAAACACCCAAACTCCCCTAACACAGAACAGCGAGCTCAGGAACTTGGATCACCTTGCCTGTCTCAGTCACAAAAGATTTTGTGTTATTTTGGGTAAATCTCTTTTCTCCCTTCCCACTCCTCCAGAGTTCCCAAAACTATCCCAACAAAGGACAAATTGCCTGCCCACAAACTCCCTAAACTACACTCTAACTTCAATTTATCTTCCTATTTTAAATAGCTCAATATTGGGGGAGGGTTTCAGTCTTACCATTAATCTGAATAAGATGAGATAGGTGCAATAAAGCCAAAAATCTGCCCTACTTGCACATTCAGCTGGAAGTGCCATTTTTCTCCTATTGCCATCTCTATTAGAGATGGGCGAAAATTTCCGCCTCAAACTGTAGTAGGTGAAAAATGTCACTTTCCGCTTCACTATAAATTTCCTGTGAAAAGTTACACACAACACATAGCAAATATTATTTTATTTCCCAAAGGCATTGTATAAAAGGGGCATGAGGGTGTCTGTGTTGGTGGGGTGTGGGGAAAGAATCAGTTGAACAGGGGATGATTTATGGAGGGGGTTGTTTACTGGGATTAGGGGGCAGTTAATAAAAAATAAATCCTAAATAAAATAAAATAAAAACCATAAGACATGGTATAAAGGGGTCTGAGGAGAGTGCCTGTGTTGGTGAATTAATGAATCATTTGAACAGGGAATTTGTTTGGGGGGGTTTCTTGACTGCTATTGGGGAGAGAGTTTATAAAAAAATAAATCAATAAAATAAGACATTTGTATGTAAGGTGATAGAGACAGGAACCCCCTGACATAAGCTGCCACTTGGGTGGACTGATACTTGACTTGATAGAGTATTTTGTAGAGGATGATTTGTCTGATTTGTTGTGAAAAGCCTTTGTAGTACTTAGACTTGTTAGAGGCCCAAGCCCTGAAGAAACATTGATTTGTAGGACTTAAGCTTGTTTGGCACAAGCCCTAAAGAAACATAGATTTTTAGGACTTAAGCTTGTTAGAAACAAACCCGCCCAAAAATTTTTTTTTTCTTTTGTAGGACTAGGTGTTTTTTTTTTTTTTTAACACAAAACTTGAGAAAAAATAAAAATGCCCTACTGGCCTAATGCTAGCAGGTCATGTTGGCCAGTGGCCACCATGAAGTATCCTCCTGAGTCCCGAGTTGCAACTACTGTTCATACTGTTGCTGCTGAGTTGTTTAAGCAGCAGGATGATTAGGAAGCTGAAAGGGAATGGGATCAATGATAGACATGGAAGATGGATGATGAAGGTTTCACTTGAAACGACTGGCTCCAGTGATGTGCCTGAGGCAGTAGCAGTAGAGTAAGTATCTACCTGTATGTGTGGAGAAAAGAAGAAGTTGGCCATTAATGCTAATCCACCTGCCCCTCCTCCAAAATCATCATGGGTGGGTTGGTATTAGAATATATTTTTTCCTTTGAGAGCAGGAACAGTGGGTCTTATCAGCAACTGCAATTTGCACAGCATGCGTGTGGTAAATAACATCTGGGGCCACAACTGTATCCAAATACCATGACACCCAAAACCAAGTACTGCTGCTGTCACTTTACCCCTTGTCCAGACCCCGCTAAGGACACATGACAACTTGCTGACAGTTTAATAGTAATGATGGACCCTCCCTGCCAGAATCCTGGCATATTCTGCGAGATGGAATTTCCTCAGCTGTCACCTGATAACCTGGCATCTATTCTACTCCACCACACTGGCATGTGTGGTCAGTGCACCACACAGTGTGCAATGGGTAGAAATGAACTACCATATCCTAACATTAGCAGAGTGGCTATCATTTGGCAGGGGAGGTAACGATGAATGAGGTGGATTGGCAGGAGATGTACTTGTTACCCTAGAGGAAGAAAGTGATGTTGATAGTGAGCTAGTGTCTGTCTGGGTTTCTTTATTCTTCCTCTTCTTTGATATCTACCTCACTTCTTGGTGCCTTTCTGGAGAGTCAGGGGGTACAGTAACAGCGGTGCTAGATTTCTGTAATGGGTGTTTGTCATTAACATATTTGACATAAATGTCATGGTGTCTGTGTATCATGTGTGTTATCAGGGAGGTTGTGCCAAGGTGTGTTCCCTCCTTTCCCCTTCTCACTACCTTGTCACAAATTTTGCACTGTATCGTTGTTGATGATGACTGCACTGTGCCTGCCACAAGAAAAAAATAGTCCCACACCCATGACTTTTGGGAGGATTGATAGGGAACAGGTGGTGATGAATGGCCTCTTTCTTCTCCTCCACATTCCGTTTCACTTTCATTGGCAGCAGATAATGTTGCTGCTGTTGCTGCTACTGCCTCAGATTTAGCACTGCAACTAGAATCAGGATTATTGCTATTGCTGCCAAGTGGAACCTGTCCTAGTCCTGCATCACTTGTTGACCCTAATCCCACTGTGTCCACAGTGGTCTGTGGCACACTAGCCTGCTCCTCAGCACCCTGCTTCCCTTTCATCTCAGCAGCAGCAGAAATTAGAGCACTTGCAATTTCCACAATTTCCAAAAGCTGATTGCTAGTGGTGGTGGTGATGTCCATCCTCATCCCTGTGTCCCATTCCTTCTCAGTTTCTGCTAAAAATGCCATGAATGTCTTTTCCACCCCAGCTTCTCCAACATCATCACCACCACTAGTCCCTACGTGCTGCTGCTCTATTACAGACATCTCACTGCTGCTTGGAGGAGGTGACGAGCAATGTGACAGAGGGTCCCCTACTGTCACACTTGGCATCATTTTCTCCTTCCACCCCTGAGTACTACAAGAATAGCAGCAGGGAAAGTATTGGTGGCAGCAGGTGCGTCACTGGCAGCAGGTTCAGCACTAGTAGCAGGTTCATCACTGGCAGCAGGCACTTCACTAGTGGCTGCAGTTAAAGCAATGGTGGCACTGACAGCAGGGGCAGCACGTCTTGCATCAGGCACAGGCAGCTGGCCTGTCCTGCTCTCTATAGTACTACCCTTTTCTCTCTCCCTTCCCATTCCCTTTTCTCCCTCCCTTCCCATTAAATTCCCCAAGATCCCTTGGGGTGATTTAGGGGGACTGGATAACATTGGTTCAGTAGTGGTCCTTTCCTCCTCCTCAGACTCAGTGGATGCATAAGGGTCCTTCCAGCTCCTCCACTTATTATTTTTCACCCTGCTCATAGTGATAGCAGTCACTATGAGCCTTTCCTGTCTCAATTTTTGCAAAATATCACAGCAGAACAGTACAGTAGGTCTATCTTGCTCTGTAGCTACTTCTATTGTGTCTGCCTTCAGCGAAAATGGCACTTTTTTATAGCGGATTTTCCTGTGAAAAATAGGGGAAACACAAGAACACTTCAACAACTTTCACCCATCCCTAATCCCTAGCCATACACTATGAATGTCTGCCTGAGTTTTGCAAACTAAGCTCAGAGATCAATGGAGGGGGGAAAGAATAAGTGATCTACCAGCTGGAGATATTTGCAACTTTGAATGTAACTGTGTGTAAAAAGAGAAATATATGTAGTTGTTTGTCCATCACTAAGACCACAAGGATATTCTCTATCATCAGGCTGACTGCATTCTTCAGATTCAAAATCCATATATGAAGTTAGAATTCAGCATAGACCATTATTTACAGGCAGCTGCATATACTTGATAACATTATATATAATTAAATTCTGTATTAAAGACATCTAGGATGAAATTAAGACCCATTTATTCCTTGGGAAAATTTCCCCTATAAAGCAAATGCAACTATAACAACCTTCCTGCTCAGAGAACCTTAAAACAGTGACTACCTCATATAAACCTAAGAAACCTACATTAACTAAAACATTGGCCATATCGCTCTAACTACTGCTAACATTGTCCGGTAGCTAAGGGGTTAATATTTGTCTCAAATCACCATAGAATCAGAGTAATTGTAATCCAGCAGCATCAATCTCCGTAGGGAAACTTTTTTTTTTAACCTAAAACTGTAATTACTTGAATTCTTCCATATCAAAATAACTGTGACTTTTGGACCCAGTTGGCCCCTACAGTTTGGACTATAATAACATTTGAATATCAAATGTCCCCACACTGGGAGTCCCCTTGTTATACTTAGCAGAAAAAGACCACTAAAATATTTTTATTTAAAAAAATACCACTTCTTTAAAGTGTTCTTTTGAATGCTTCTCTATAAAATATAATTTCTGATTATTTTATACATATCATGTTCTATTATTGTTTATTGGTCTACTTCCTATATGTAATGAACAACACATATGAGGTAGAGAATATGGAGTACGACTGAGTGTAGGTAAAGGTAACACTCCTCCACCAAGGGAGAGTAAAACCAGAAGCTAGAGAGCATGGCTAGTGGTCGAAGCTCAGGAAAGGAGGTTTTTATCGACAAGGGACTGTGCTGCGGCTTGGCCAAATAAAGGTGCTAGCCGCAAGCTAGATGATGTGGCCCCCTCCACAGGAGCCAAAGGAGACACCCAGATAACCCCCTCTGAAAAAACCTAGACTAATACTATCCCCAGGGAGAATAGCTCAATAGGATAAAATAGGTACTCATTGTGACCAAGATGCTGGATACAAAGAAATCCCAGGGAAGAAATCCAGAACATCAAGCAAAGAGTGGTCAAGGTAGAAGCCAGGTCACACACTGGTAGGCAGAAAGCAAAATCAGCATGAAGAAGTGGAGTAGTCAAAGTTCGGAAGGAGGTCAAACACTCAGTATGGAACACATAGTAACAAAAGACTCAGGCAAAGTTACGCTATACAAACGCGTCACGACATGCAAGCCCTCAAACCTATAAAGGTCCACTCCCGGAAGTAACAAAACCAGGGAGAGGAGATGATGATGGGGAGCAAGGAGGCCCAGAACAAATGAGGAAGAAGAAAAATTACAAGAAGGTGGCACCACAAGCGCAGGAAAGCAATGTGGTCATGCCACTATATCATTTATATTACTTTTAGTTTATGGGCTATTGTAATAAAGTGAATGATAACATTGTTTGTGTTTCTTTTTTGGCTGGACCTGAAGTTACCTATACCTAACAAGTAATGACTATTAACTCCTTGTAGTGATGTCCATTTAAGAGTCATTGTCACCAAAAAATGAAAAAGTTTCAAGTCCATTAAAATATTAACGCCTACATAGCATTTTTTTAAATAACAAAATCTACAATCTTTCAAAATAAAAGGTAAAAGTAGCTACTCTTGATGTTATCAGGCCTGCTTAAAAATTGACAAAATCGTAAACAGTGATAATCATTTTGATATAGTAATCCTCCCAGATCAGTTCACTATAATGCTCATCTCAGTCATGCAATACATTGACCTTATCACTCACAGTTGTAACCAGCTGAATAGGAGAATCAAGTCTGTAATATATTTGGGGTTTATGTACTTAAGAAATAATGTTTACAGTGCTGGCTAGGAGTATATGATATTTTAAAGGGTATGAACCCTATTCTATTTAAAGAGATAATGTTTGTTTAAGCACTACCACCACTTTTTCCAATGAATCCTTATTATTTTGTTAAATGTTTATGTTCTTGGAAGCTACTGAGGTTAATTACACAATTCAATGAATACTTTTTTTAGCATCCGTGGGGTTAATCCTGTTTTACCAGTTCTTAAATATTATCTTTGGAGATAATAATTTCATACTATTTTTCTATTATGCACCTATTTACTTTGAGCACTTAGCAGATTTCAGTTCTAATAAAAATCCACCTTTGCATACTGCACAGCAATTTTCACACATATTAATTGCTTGCTTCAATAACTGCTAGTTCTTTTCGTGATAGACTGTCAGTGTTTCAAGAAAACCCCTTGCATACAAAGTGATGCTACAATATCCTAGCTATATAAATGATGCACAATAATTTACCCTTTAATAATATCACACACATGAAGAAAAAACATCAGTTTAATATTCATATGTCCACTGTTTTTCTTAGTAATTGTTAGTTTACTGTATTAGGATATGTCCTCAGTTGTTGAAATCATACATCATAGGTAGTAGGTATTTGGACTTACAGCTGTTGGAGACTTCAACTCCCATCATGTGCAGGTGAAACTTGTAGCCTCCAAAGATTAACTAACACTTTTATGCCGAATATTTACATTTGTTAGTTTTTAATCAAAATGAATGAGCCATTGATGAGCACAATCCTTAAATATTGTCCTGTTGCAGGCTTACAAAAATGCTTTATAAAAAAGCTGGATCTATCTAATGCCCTCATGGCTGAACTGACCTGCTTTCAAACAGAGATCACTTTCAGTGCGTGGGCAGGACATCAAGAATTGGATTATATGTTCCAGTTCATTTACATAGATGTCTGCACCACACGGCATTATAAACTACATGGAGCTTGTATAATACAACTTTCTAGTATGTTTTGAGTTTTCTTTTACTCAAATAATTTGGAGTGATTACATGCATACATAAGCTATGCAAGCTAATTAAAATACTGCCTTAAAAAAATAACTCTTGCAAAGATCAGCAATTGTACATATTTAAATACATTTTTGAGTACACTTCATTATATACAATCATTGTCATTTGTAACAGTGAAGTTTACTGAAATATGGTGAAAAAGTAGCTACAATGAGAAGGCGAAAATATTTTGCGTGGAAAAGAAAATAAAGCACTAAAAAATAATATACTGTACATACAATATATATATATGTATATATATATATATAAATACAATCAGCCTGGACTCACCAGATGAAGGTCCAGTGAAGGACCGAAAGCGTTGTGAAGCGTGTTTTTCATGAAATAAATTTTCAACATTATTTGAACTGTGTGCTGTCTCCCCTTGGTGGGTCCAGGCTGATTGTATTTGTGAATCAATATGGGACGTGCACCAGGTTTTTGCTGATTTTTAATTTGAGTGCCACTGTCTGCTCTTTGTGTTGTTTTATATATATATAATTCTGGAGAGTTTGGGCACTCCTAATCCAAGAAAAACTATATACCAACTGCCTGGGTGCTACTAGTATCTGAAATTGTATAAAAATAGAAATAGTGATATGCCATAGGACTAGTGCACACACAGGACTTGAAAAAATAAACATTTATTATGTCAACGTTTCGACCCCCTAAAGCATGGAACTGTATATTATACAATAAGCCTACGGCGGTGTACCGCTATGCATCGCATCTCCACACAGAGTATCTTCTGACACACAATGATTACAAAAGAACAAAGTTACAAAAGTAAAAATGACAATACACTGACATCCGACTCATAAGGGTCTCTAGATACATAATAGATACATAAGGTTTACCGTTACCGAATCAACGGAGAACCGGGAGCATCATTTCATATAGATCATTGCAGGGAAGCATGCTGTTCACACATGTTGAAACCGTGTTGAATTCAATAAGTATAACTTATCAAGCAAAGTGGCATAAGCTTCCAGTGTGGATTTCCATTAGAAGTGATCGCCGAAGGGGTTAAAACATTTGTTGGGAGTACCTGGCTCTATGCGTGCTGCCACTGCTGCAGACATCGCGGAGACCTATTTACAGGACTCAACCCAACTGCCGTCATCCACAGCAGTCTCCCTCATACCAGTAGGGATAGTAATACATCTTTGAATGATTCCAAAGAGAGAGAATTCGTAATTAAAGTTTTATTCTCCACATGGTGTACTCCAATCGTAACGGGGTCCATAAATCTCCTCATGCATTCCATGTAGTGCAAACATAATGATTCGTAGAAAAACTGTAATTGAATCAATATAGCCACTAGTAGAATCCACCGCCCGGTGGAGTTGGTAGCCATATAAATGACCGAGCCAAAACATAGAATCAAATGTCTTCCAGATTCATACGTAATATGTGTATGTTAGTGATACCTTATTGTGATGCGATATTACATCTCAACGGATAAGAGGAAAAAAAACACAAGTTCCATGATCACTGTGCCAATCCAACAACGGGGGGATAGCCATTGCAAGGGTTTTCCTGTAGGGATTTAACATCGCGCAGGCATATTTCACTAGACTATCTCAATAGGGATAGTAATACCCTTGACTTATGGCTGACAAATATGTCCTGGCGGGGCTAGATTATAAAGCAGACTCGCAACCGAAAAGCATGCCATCACCATGGCTTAACACACATATTGATATACTCATGTTCTGCGGACACCAAATTCCAGTACTATATGCAGTCCGGCTACTGATACAGCATCTTAGAACTAGCAACTTCTTAATAGGAAGCATCATTTCCCATAGGACATCATTTTTACGATATTAAACCTATGGACAATATGGAGCATCAACATTTAGGTGCTCATTAATCCAAACCACGGGTCTAAGAGAGAAAAGGAACAATATACCTATATCACTCAGATCCATCATACATAATCACCAAGCCACCCATTGTGAAACCTAACTACAGATCTAGCCCCCTAGCAATTATCTTATCTGTTGATAGATATTTACATATATTGTTAACAGAAGAATGAAAGGCTACATGCTCAAATAGATATACAGATGTCCAAACAGTCTATCATAGAAAACAATTGAATGATAGTTGTTCATTTAACCCTTTAGGGGCAACTGTATCCAAATGCTGGATCCATCGAGTTTCTTTTTGTAGCTGTTTTCTTCCCCTGTATATATATATATATCAACTAGCAATGTGGGACGGCGCTGCCCGTCAGGCTATATAGGGAATTAATGTGCGCACACATGGATGCAAGACAAACACACACAGAGACACACATGCAAATGCACACACATGCACTGATATGCATAAAGAGCAACACAGTCATACACACATACATGCAATGCACAACATGCAGGCACATAGAGTGTGATACAGACATGCAACACACACAGTGAAGAACACACAGGCACACACAGACACACACACACACAGAAGTGAGTCATAAGGGGGTGACTTATGTGTCATTGTAATGAGTTTGTGTTTGTACTTATGCCTCCACTGTGGCATTCATTCATATAGTTGAAATGCATGTGGTAATTGCACACACTATGATGAAAGGTGGATTGTGCTAGCTCCCGGGGTGTGAGTGAGTGTGTGTGAGTGAGTGGCATTCATTCATGTAATTGAAATGCATGTGGTAATTGCACATACTATGGTAGAAGGTGGATCGTGCTGGCTCCCGGGGTGTGAGTGAGTGTGAGTGAGACTATGGTGAAAGGTGGATTGTGCTGGCTCCCGGGGTGTGAGTGAGTGTGTGTGAGTGTGAGTGCAAGAGTGAGTGATTGTGTGTGAATGATTGCATGTGAGTGATTGCATGTGAGTGATTGCGTGAGTGTGTTAGTGTGTGTGTGTGTGATTAAGTGAGAGTGTGTGAGAGTGAGTGTAAGAGTGAGAGTGTGTGAGTGAGAGAGTGTATGAGAGTAAGTGAGAGCGTGAGTGTGTGATTGAGTGTGTGAGTAAGTGTGTGAGTGTGACTGACTGTGTGAGTGAGTGTGTGTGAGTGAATGTGAGTGGGTGTGATTGAGTGAGAGTGTGTGTGTGATTGAGTGTGTGAGCGAGTGTGAATGAGAGAGTGTGAGTGTGTTTGAGAGTGTGGGGACAGGCCAACTCCCTGGATGAATAAAACCATGATTTAAATATTCAATCCAGGCTAGTGACCCTTCTCCCCTGTGTTTCTGTTCCCCTTTGATTTTTGCCAAATTTACATAAACATATAAGAGACTAGCCAGTGATTGGCTGGTGAATATTCTTGGGGAGATCAGCCTCAGTATGCAAGGTATCAAAGGAGGGTTTGAATTCCCACTTATTAACTAATAGTGGGATTTATTAATAGTATGATAAGCAAGGTAAAAACGTCTTATAAATAAGCATAATAATTTTTTTATCTAGGCAATTACCTATGAAAACTAACGTAGAGGTAAAAGATTGAAACTCAAAAAATAAAGCACAGTCTAATAAACTCTAGCTCTATGCATTGAACTAATGAACTCACTTAAATGTCACTTGAGGGCAACCCAGCTGCACTCCAGTGAACAAATAAAAAATTGTGTTAAATGGAGCTTTTAACCCATGGAATGCTAGAAAGGTCCTCATTGTATCTGACATTACCACAAAGAATTCAACAATTTAACAGACTTCACTGTAAAAAAAAAAAAAAAAAAAGATAAAAAAAGAAAAAACAAAAGTCATCCTCCGCTGCAGGTGAAACCTCATGTCCTCTAATCAAAGGGCGGTCCCTAGTTATTTGATCAGGTCTTGGAATGAAAATTTCACTAGAGAGATCCTTGTATTCAGTTATCATATAATTGTACATTGTAACAAGATCCGCTCTTAGTCGTCTTTTCTCTAGAGTAAATAAACCAAGTTTACCTAGCCATTCCTCAAGTCCTCCTTTCCCTTAATTAATTTTGTTGCTTTTCTCTGTACTTTGTCACTGCTGTTTGATATTGGTCACTGTTTCAGAGTTTGTAGTTTACAAGGATTACCATGTATTTTTCTAGCAAAGAATGATTCCATTAAGTTCATAATCTAGCACTGGGATTTTTTTCTTCCCAAATACATAACCTTGCATTATCCCACATTAAACTTCAAATTCCATTTGTTTGACCAATATGCCATTTTATGTAAAGCCCTACTAGAGAACAAACATACTGTTATGAATTCATTATCCTACATAATTTAGCATCATCTGCAAATATTAAAATTTTACTTTGTATATCTATTTTCAGGTAATTGATAAACATATTAAAAAAGTAGTGGGATTGGCGAGTGAGGCGTGGATCTTTTGTTCATTGAAGACAAGATTCCTAACTTTTGAGCCTACAATATAAGGGCTGTTGTTGGATGCTCCATCCCCTGTCTGTTCTTCTTCCCTATTTTTCTGTCCCCTTCTGCCCCATGTATAATCAAAATGAATTACCATCCTGGTACTATGATTACTTTATCTTATATTGGTACCCTGATACTGGACACTCTGATGCTTATGCACTAATTTTCCATAGATGTCCCGGGGTGTCTAATTTCCCACTGCGCGGCCTCGATCCGATACAGTCCTTGCCTCAGTGCCGCTTTATTCCAGCAACTTGCTATGATGAGCAAAAAATCTAAATCAGGGGACATTAAGAATAGTCAATTTGCCAGTAGCAAATGGAGGAGGGTGAGGTTCAAGCCATCATGGAACAGTCTTCAGCCCCACCTTCACCTGCTCACTCGTCTGATGCTGGGGAAGCCTCTGATTCGCACTTTGTAGAACTAATGGCTGCCATCTCCAATTGTCAAAATGTCCTCACCACTAAAATTGATTCTGTACAGATGGAGTTGAATTTGCTGCAGGCTGACCAGAAAAATATAAGAGAAAAGGTGTTGGATACCCAGAGAAGAATATCTACAGTGGAGGACTCTTTGCCCCCTATTAGTGAGTCGCTTGAAGCCTTGAAGCAACAGGTCAAGATGCTGCAGAAAAAAGTTGATGATCTTGAAAACAGTTCACGATGTTGTAATATCTGAATAATTGGATTACCGGAAAACAGCGAAGGTCATAACCCTGAGCAATTCTTGGAGGGCTGGGTGAGAGAGAAGTTGGGTGTGGAGGGCCTCTCAGGCTCGTTTGTGGTGGAGAGGGCTCACAGAATCCCTTCGGTGCTCCCACCCCCAGGGTCGGCTCCAAGAACCCTGATTGCCAAGCTTCTCAATTACAGGGACAGAGACTCAATACTAAGATTGGCTTGTCTAAATGGACCTATTATGCATGGTAATGCCCGTATCTCCATCTACCCTGATTTCTCGATGGAAGTACAATGTCAGAGAATGAAGTTCCAGGAGGTGAGAGAGAGATATCATATGCCATGCTATACCCAGCTAGAGCTACATCTTTCTTCACATCTGAGGCTGAAGCTATGAACTGGCTCAAGGCTTTGTAGTTGGGAGAGATATGTATGTCTGGCGGCTTGCACTCCATTGTCACAGTTTTATTGAACAGACAATTGGGTAGGATAAAATAGAAAAGCTTTATTAGGCAGAATAAAGCGCACAAGGCCCCTCATGGGTCCAAACTCTACAAACAGCAGTATTAAAGTTTGACACAGGACAGGGCAAACAAAATAGCAATACAATAATGAGGCTCTACCAGCCTTACCGAATACCAGGTTAGGCAGCCTAATACTAATGCAACAAGGAACAGAGGAGGCTCTACCTGCCTTACCGAATACCAGGTAAGGCAGCCTGATATCTGGTGCAACAAGGAACTGAGGAGGCTCTACTGGCCTTACCGAATACCAGGTAAGGCAGCCTGATATCTGGTGCAACAAGGAACTGAGGAGGCTCTACCGGCCTTACCGAATACCGGGTAAGGCAGCCTGATATCTGGTGCAACAAGGAACTGAGGAGACTCTACCGGCCTTACCGAATACCGGGTAAGGCAGCCTGATATCTGGTGCAACAAGGAACAAAAGAGCTCTACCGGCCTTACCGAATACCGGGTAAGGCAATCTGATATCTGGTGCAACAAGGAACTGAGGAGGCACTACAGGGTCAGGCTGAGTGAGTGGGAAGGCAACGGTAACCGCTTCGTGACCGGATAGCACTGACTGGGTGTGCTTAACGGAGGCCACAGATAGTCACAGGCTGAGTGTATAGTGGGAAGGCAACAATAACCGCTTAGCGACCGGATAGCACTGACTGGGTGTGCTTAACGGAGGCCACAGATAGTCACAGGCTGAGCGTATAGTGGGAAGGCAACAGTAACCGCTTAGTGACCAGATAGCTCTGACTGGGTATGTTTAATGGAGGCCACAGATTGTCACAGGCTGAGCGTATAGTGGGAAGGCAATAGTAACCGCTTAGTGACCAGATAGCACTGACAATAATAGCGAGGGCAACAAGATAGCGTAAGTCAGTTAGTGCCTGGGTCAGTACATGGAGAGCGGAAGTCAGCCACAGCCTGGATCAGTACACAGAGAACGGTTGTTAGCCAAAGCCTGGATCGGTACACAGAGAGCGGTAGTCAGCCACATAGAACAGACAGCAAACCTGCGCTCCTCCAGTCTAAATGTGAATAGTGTGCCCTGTATTGGGCATATATTATAATACTGTGAATAAATTTGAGGCATTAGTGCCTACAATTTTAGGCCCAAAAGAGAGGTTTAAGCTCACCAACCGCGCCAAGGTTCCTCAAGTGTGGCAAGTCCTACTCTAAACACCTAAAATCCCTATCTAAGAAAACAAAAAATTAAAAATAAACATTAAAAAATAATAATAATGGCTTCTGATGAATGATGGTAGTAATGCATTAAGCCGGCGGACCCTTTTTCCTTTATTTTTGTATACATAAGGGTCCCCATGTATGCAATTAAAAACAAATGACAAACAATGTTTAAAAAAGTGTAAGAGAAGACCTGCCCTGTGTGCCTGCATAGAGTGGACACCCAAAAGGAACTGAAACTCCATCAGCCCTTATATACAGCTTGTGACCACTCCCACAGGCCACATGAGGAAGAATCAGTTGGAAACAAACCTAAATATAAAAGCCATAATTAACCTCTTAAAGGCCCAAAATGTACAGAAAAGAATTAGTGTATTACTACCACACTTCATCAGAAGCCACTATACTTTTTTAAACATTGTTTGTCATTTGTTTTTAATTGCATACATGGGGACCCTTATGTATACAAAAATAAAGGAAAAAGGGTCCCCCAACTTATTGCATTACTACCATCATTCATTAGAAGCCATTATTATTATTTTTTAATGTTTATTTTTAATTTTTTGTTTTCTTAGATAGGGATTTTAAGTGTTTAGAGTAGGAATTGCCACACTTGAGGAACTTTGGCGCAGTTGGTAAGCTTAAACCTCTTTTTTGGGCCTAAAAATGTAGGCACTAATGCCTCAAATTTATTCACAGTATTATAATATATGCGCAATACAGGGCACACTATTCACATTTAGACTGGTGGAGAGCAGGTTTGCTGTCTGTTCTATGTTTGCACTTTTGGGCTTTGGCCTGATGTTTGGGGGACTGGAGAACCCTTACATTCCTTGCTGCACACTTCAGTGATTCTAATTTTATTAATGGATACTTCATGGAAAATAAATCATCAAAAAGTATTATACATATACACATACATATAATTTAGTACACTGTGAGTTAACGCTGTAAGCTGTTGTTTTTTTGGTAGTCAGCCACAGCCTGGGTTAGTACACAGAGAGCAGTAGTCAGCCAAAGCCTGGGTCAGTACACAGACAGCAGTAGTCAGCCAAAGCCTGGGTCGGTACACAGAGAGTGGTAGTCAGCCAAAGCCTGGGTTGGTACACAGGAGCAGAACAGGAGCAAGGTCAGACGGAAACCGGATCAACACGGAACAGGAGCACTGAATAACGTAAGGTCAGGAACACCACGAAAGGGCACCGGCCTAGTGACAGGAGGGCGTATATAAAGGCTAGCTCTGGAAGGGGCTAGCCAGCTAGCACCAATAAAAGACAGCAAAGCACAAACCCGGAAGTCAGAATGTCGCACAAGAATCACGGGCACCGTGATAGCCATGTTGCTGACTGTGTATGATAATAATGCTTGCATTACTGTGTAATTCACTCAAAGAATGAGAGGGATGGTTGGTATGCAAAAGTTATCCTATTAGTGTCATGGGTGGGTAGCTTGGGTACATGACTGCCGATATATGTGGGGATGCGCTACGGCATGTGTGCCCCCCCTTTGGATGGACATGCATCTCGTGGGAAACTGGTTATACCTGCATATGTTATAGGTACTTGGTTTTGGGGCTTTCTAGCTGGGTTACATAATTACCAGCATGTGTGGGGATGTGTCGTGGCATGCGTGCCCCCCCTTTTTGGGTGGATATGCAGCTCACGGAACAATAGATGTACCTATATATGTTATAGATACTTTGTTTTGCAGACTTATGGCTTGAATACATGTTTGTTAATATGCGTGGGGTGGCGTTGTGGCACGTGTAACCCCACGAGGGAATATGCATCTCACGTAGAAATGTGTGTTCAATATATGTGGGGATGTGCTGTGGCATGTGCGCTCCTTCAGGGGGACATGCGCCTCACCGAGATGTATGTGTGCCCTTATATACGTGCTACCCTACCCATAGGTATCTTGATGATTAATATATCACACGATTGACAGGTTATCTGTAATATATTTGACACTGTTTATGTTTATGTTTTATGTGGGCTCTCTCTCTCTTATTTGACATTGCAGTTTCAATTACCGATGGTTATGTGCAGTGTGTGCTTGGGCTGGCTGTGCTGTTGGGTCGTCTAGCAGTGCCTGTTGGTGCCGGGCAGTGCAGCGGTGTAGCTGGGGTGAGCCGCCGTGGACACCCTTGGGATCATCTTAAATGTTTTGTAACTGTTGTAATTTTCATTTGTTTGGGTTGTGAGGTTTATTATATGGGGGACGTCCTGGGTCCGGCTTGGGATTTCCCTAGGGGTAATTCTTTGGGTATGGGTCCTCTTCCGGTTGGGGTTGGATGGGGATGGGGTGAGGGGTTTAGTTTTCCTTGTGGGACTGGGAGTTAGAATGGGAGATTTTTGTAACGGGTTTTACTTTTTGGGAGACGGGCAGTCATCATTTACTTACTCCAATGGTTATGGCTGATAAATTGATTTCTATCATTTCCTGGAATGTTCGAGGCCTGAATGATAGCATTAAATGCTCTAAACGTTCTAATTCATGCCAGCAAACGCAGACCAGATATTTTACTTCTCCAGGAGACCCACTTACAAGGTGGAAAAATCTTGGCTCTTAAGAGACCATGGGTGGGGCGTCACTATCATGCAAATTTCTCTACTCATGCAAAGGGAGTCTCTGTTTTGGTCAGTAAGTCCCTACAATATGAACTGGATGATTTGATAACTGATCCATTAGGTAGATACATCTTTTTAGTCTGCTTGGTCTCTGACATCCCGATTGTTTTAATGAATATATACATTCCTCCACCTTTTGAGACTGGGGTCCTACAGGACGCTCTCTTATATATCTCTACGAGTCCTAATCGTTTTCTTGTTGTCATGGGGGACTTTAATATGTTCACTGACCTTGTATTGGATAGGATGGGTGCCAGATCTGCTGACTTTCTATCCTCTAGACTTAAATTTTAAAGTATCATAGAGGACATGTGCCTTATTGATGCGTGGAGAACCCACCATCCGAATGTTAGGGAGTACTAGTGCCATTCTGCCACTCATAAATCACTATCTAGAATAAATCATACCTTTGTTTCTAATTATGCTTGGCATATGGTTGAGGACTGTTCCTATTTGCCTAGAGTGGCCTCGGATCACTCACCAATGTGCCTACGTCTCCGCGTGGGTAGGGATTTCTCGACTACCGATTGGCGACTTCAACAGTATTTGTTATCTATTGATCATATTGCTGAAGATCATGGGGTTACTTTGAAAGAATATTTCTGTCTTTATGAGGGCACTGCATCACAGGGAGTAGTCTAGGGATGCTATAAAAGCTGTGGCTAGAGGTTCACTTGTTTCATTAATTGCTGCAAATAAAAAACGAACAAAGGATACGATAGAACATTTAGAGAGGGAAGCTAGTGGAGCAGAGAGAACGTATGTTGACAGAGGTGATGATCTTTCCTATGACTCCTTTTTACTTGCCTCTTCTACCTATAATACTGCATTAATGGAGCAAAATGTAAATTTCATGATGTTCCAGAAACAGAAATTATTTGAGAATGGGGATAGAGCAGGGAAACTTATGTCCCACTTAATAGGAGCCAGGGAAGGCAGACGTTCCATAACGTCTGTATACAACAATTCTGGAAACCTTGTGCATGATGAAATGGACGTCAACACTGTGTTTGCGGGCTTCTATTCTGATTTATACACAAAACAAATGGTTTCCACTTGTCGGCAGATAGAGGTGTACCTGGAAGGGATTTCCCTGCCATCCTTGTCTCTTGATCAGAGACAAATGCTGGACTCCCCCATCTTGTTGGGTGAGGTTGTAGCAGCTATTAATTCTCTTCCTGCGGGTATGTCTCCTGGAGGTGACGAGTGGTATGCTGATACGCTGGCTCCACAATTACTTAATACTTTCTATGATGCCTCGGAGGTGGGCAGATTGCCGGCATCTCTTACTGAGGCAACTATAGTGGTGCTTCCTAAGCCGGGTAAAGATCTAACCAAATGTGACTCATATCGGCCTATCTCTTTGCTTACATCGGACGCTAAAATTCTCGCCAAGGTTGTGGCGGCTAGACTCAACTTGGTGATCTCTGATCTTATCCATCCAGACCAGGCCGGATTTATGCCCGGGAAATCTACGTTTCACAATTTTAGGAGATTATTCTTTCACTTGCATTTGAACCATGACAATGCTGGACACAGAGTGGTTGTCTCCCTAGATTCGTCCAAGGCATTTTATTCTGTGGAGTGGGACTACCTTTGGTGTACAATCTGCGGGTTTGGATTTGGGCCAACTTTTTTGAAGTGGGTTCAACTTCTTTACACGGACCCGTCTGCTAGGGTCCTGACTGGGTCAGTCCTGTCCGGGCCTTTTGGGCTCGGAAGAAGTAAGCGACAGGGATGCCCGTTGTCGCATGGTCTGTTTGCACTGGCTATTGAGCCATTGGCCAGATTGATTCGTAGTGATCCGATGGTAGAGGGGTTTCAGATGGGTAATAGGGAGGAAAAATTGGCATTGTATGCCAATGATATACTATTGTTTTTGGGAGACTCCCCTAGGTCTCTTCCACGTGTTCTAGCCTTGGTGAATACTTACGGCACTTACTCAGGATTGCATATTAATTGGGCTAAATCTTCCATGCTGCCTGTGGACCCGGTTGTAGATAGGGATCCTGGATTATCAATACCTTTAAGATATGGGAAATTGGTGAAGTATCTCAGACTTTTGATAACTGCTTTGGTGAGTAGCTATCTGATTGATAACTTGGAACCTCTAATTGACCATTTTAAATGTAAAACTATGTCTTGTATTGCACTCCCGTTGAATGTTATTGGTCGTTCTAACCTAATTAAAATGGTATTTCTTACAAGGTTCTTATATGTGTTTCAAGGTTCTCCCGTACTTATACCTAGAAGATACTTTACGGTAATTAATAAGATAATTAGGTACTTTCTCTGGTCAGGTGGCCCGTCTAAGGTCGTCCGGTGAGTGAGGATGGAATTGCCTTCCTTAATTTCTACAAATACTATCTGGCTGCGCAGGGACAATTTGCATTAGCATATATACTACCTGATACCCTACATACTTTCCATAAAATTGACGAGTCTTTACTTAAATAAGGCTATTCTTTGCCACATATTCCTATGTTGGGTCCAGATACACTTAAGGATCCACCTACCACGTCTAGGACTACCTGTGCCGTATGGTCCCTTATTCAATCTGCTTTGAATTATGAAGCAAAAGATCCTGATGTTCCCCTTTGGGGTTGAGGGGGATTGTTACAGCTTCGACACATAGATTTTGGACAGCTTTGGTTGACATATGGTATTTCTACGCTCGGTCATATATACCAGGGCAATGTCCTGAAAACATTTAAGCAGTTGCGTCTGGAGTTTGCCTTACCTACTACTTTTTTTTACTCATATTTATGATTGAAACCTGCTCTGGATGCTTTATGGGGTGCTAAGGCACCATGTTTGAAGGAGTTCCCGTTGGTTACGCTGGCTAAGAGGAGGCGGCCACTTCGGCCTGTTTTGTTAACCCCTTAGTGACGGCTGCACACTTAACGCCCGTCTAACATTTTTTTTTTTCTGTTAAAAGAATCCGGAGTCCCCGAACGGCGTGCAGCCGCGCGGGGAGCCGGATTTCCTGGACGTACATGTACGTCCTCTGTCACTAAGTGACACCCACAGAGGACGTACATGTACGTCCTTTGTCGCGAAGGGGTTAATATATGCATGGCTAGATAAATGTTCTTTGGGTGAGAATGGTGGGCTTAGGTCTAGATAGGAGATAGATGTGGGTACCCTTGAGGATTATGAGTGGGAAATGGCCTTGAGTAGTCCTGCAGCAGTGGCTTTCACGGCTAGGCATCAGCTAATTCAGCTTAAAATTCTGTACAGGTCTTATTACACTCCTGTGCGTTTCTTCAGGATGGGTAGGTTGGATGACGACCGATGCAGGAGGTGTGGGGAGGCAGGTGCCGCTTTCTTGCACCTCCTGTGGGAATGTCCCCTGGTTCGTAGATTTTGGGAAGACGTGATACGCATTGTGTCAGCTGTGGTACAATGGGACCTTTTACTCTCTCTGAAGGTATGCATATTCTCTATTCCATCTGATCAACTTTCCACTAATTTTCATAACGTATTGATTACAGAGCTGTTGATTATGGAGCAGAAGGTGGTGGCGCAGTCATGGATATCGGAGCACCCCCCTAAACATGTCCAGTGGATGGCCCTGGTAGCTAATAATCTCCCTCATTATAAGGGAATCTATTTACATAGAGGCACCCTGATTAAATTCAACTTGATTTGGGGCTCCTGGACTTCTTACTGCAATGCTAGAACTCTTTACTAGTAGTGATTATGGAAGCGTTACTCATGGTTCTCTGAGCTGTGGGTGATATACTGGAGATTCTAGTTACCTATACTTGTATAAATACCAATTAATTCAGGCTTACGTTCTTATTTACTATTCCTAACATTAATCACTGCGGGAAGGATTGTGCTCGTCTCCCAGGGAGGGTTGGTGGGTGGTATGGGCTTTAGTAAGGGTATGGTGGGGGTTATAGTTGGGCGAGGTGAGGTTTTTTTTTTTACAATTAAAAAATAAAAAAATGGGACAGCTGTATCTTTAAACTAGGATATTTACTTGTTGTCTTACAGAATACATCTTACTTGTCTACTTTGTCTATTTTTTGTGGCTTTGTAATGTTTTATTACTGTCGTCTCAATAAAAACGTTAAAAAAAAAAAAAAAAAAAGTAGTGGACCAAGTACTGAACTCTGAGGTACTCCACTCTCTCATTTTTCCATTTACAAAAACACACTGTTCTCCTTTTCTATCCAGTTGCAAAGATTATCCCCTAGGCCCCATTTTCTTATTATATACCCTAGCTTCCTGTGTGGCACTGTATCAAATGCCTTTGAAAAATCTAGATATGCTACATCTACTGCTTTAGCAATATCTTGGTTGCTACCTACTTGTTCATAAAAGCTCAAAAGAAAAATGTGACAAGCTCTATTCCTCATAAAACCATTTTGCTAATATCCTGTGTAATCCTGAATATAATCGATTACTATCCCTTCTAGCAGTTTTCCCACTACAGAGGTCAAACTCACAGGTCCATAATTCCCAAGTTCTGTTTTAGTTCCCTTCTTAAATAAAGGCACTACATTTAGTTTCACACCAATCCTGTGGCACTGAGCCTGTGGTGATAGAGTCTTTAAACAGTGAAAAGAGAACCTTGCTAAAACTGCATGGCATTCCCAGAGAACCCTTGGGTGTATATATTCAAGACCAGTCATATATTTACTGGTATTTCATACCAGTGATTACATTCACCCAAATACACCATGGATAAGTTGTTATGCTTCACTCAATGCTTATGAATAAGTATGGATTTTGTCTATTCCAGTGCAGTGGGATAAGGCTGTAAGTCAGAATGTGTGGTTCTATAGCTGCCAGTGCAGTGGGAAAAGGCTGAAATGTTAGTTTGCATGGTCCTATGGCTACTATTGGACAAGGTTGGTTGGTTGGTATTTATGGTTCTATGGCTACCAGTGCAGTGGAACAAGTAAACATACATTTTCAAAAACACAAAAGACGTCTTGTGGAAGAGGTGTTTTGTTATACATTTATTTCCCTTTTCAATCAATCAGATATTAAGAAAAGTAATCATGTGATGTCCAGAAAAATAGATTGAAAATAATTCAGGGTCACTTACTTTCAAACTTCAGTTAACCAGTTTCATGTTTGGGTCAGATATCTGAACAAGACAGGAGAATTTCTTCATAGGACAGAAGCACGGCTGCTGGAATTGGAATGAGACAGGGTGATCAACCACCCCACACACTTATTTTAATTTTACTCCCCACTTCTATATGCCAAGGAGTCACATTCAACAGCCAGAGGAATGCCAGAGACAAGGTCTGATGCAGTAACTGAGCACTGCTTGAACTGGAGGAAACAACAGAGCACAGTAAGCGCAAGCGGAGACAGTAGGCCAAGGGTAGGAAATGATCGGATAGTCAGCTGGAACCGGGGTCAGCATGAATCGGGTAGTCAGCCAAAGCCAGAAGTCAGACCGGATCAGGTAGTCAGCCTAGCCAAGAGTCAGACCAGATTGGGTAATCAGACGGAGCCAAGGGTCAGACCGGAGCAAGTAGTCAGATGGAGCCAAGGGTCAGACCAGAGTGGAAGGCAACTAGTCAGAGATCAAACATAGCCGGAGTCAAACATAGCCTGGAGTCACACACGGAATCAGAGCATTGGAATAACACAAGAGCTTAGCTCACAGGTACACCACGAAAGGGCAAAGGAGTACTGGCAGGCTGAGGTCTATAAGGCCTAGCATGTAGGCGGAGACTCATTCTGGCAATTACCATCAGCTTATAAGAATAGCAAATGCACCTAAGCGCGACAACCCGTAAGTAATGGAAATGTCGCCTGCAGCACAGCACAGCACTCATGGAGGGCAATCATGGGCACATGTGTGTATAAAATAGTAACATATTTGGTGAACTTTAAAAAAGATATGTACAGATAGTTTAACAATGTAGTCTCTCTGTTTTTGATTCGGGGCAGGAAAAAAAAACATCAAAAAACAAATACATTGAAACTATTTCCAATTATGCCCTGAGTGGGTAAAACAAATCCTTCCTGACTCAAAAAGACAGTCTGATATTTCTTTGGATTGACATTGTATATATGCATTATATCAAACCACCACAATGCTCTTTATTGTACTGAGCTGGACAGTTAGCCAATATCTTTTAAAGTATGTACATCTGCAGACACAGACTCCTAAGGTGTAGAACTTTACATCCTCCTTACTACCCTTATTAAAAAATCCTTTCCTTTGTTTTAGTCTAAAGTTACAATACTCCATTCTTAACCCTTTTTAATTCAGCTCTTTGAGTAACAAGTTCTCCAGAGAGAGTTATTTGTACTGGCTTTGAATCTATTTGTAAATAGTAACTTCCCCATTCTTAAACATCTTGTGTGCGCATGTTTGATATGTGTTTGTATATCAGTATTTTTATAACAGTGTGTTTGAGTTTTCAAGTGATGCATTGATGGCCTGGTATATTAGTGCAATGCTTTTCTAATTTCATGTAAAGAATTATAAAATGTAATGATACAACACTCTGCTGGTATCTAGTGTTTATATGTACTGCCCTGAGTGTCTCTTTTGTGATCGTGTATTGCTTGTCTCTTGTTATGGAACGTTGTTCTGACAGTCTCGTTTTATACTCTGCTGATATTAGCATATATGCTGGGTAAGCGACCTGGCTATATAATACATCTGGAATAAGATAAATGTATATTATGAATAAAATAAAGTCCTCATGTATTCAGAGTGGCTTTTTCGTTGATGTGCTTGCATATAATTTGTTTTGTTTCATAATTCATGATTTATACAAACATTTAATAGTCCATTCTTGTCCAGTTACATAGGTGGCTTTCTGCATTTAAAAGCAAATCTAGGGAGATTAACCAACCAAAACCCACTTTTAGAAATACCCTTGAAAGTTGTCTTGTTTTGACCAATCAACAAGGCACATGAACTTTATCTCCTTGGAATTTTGAAGTCTCTAACCCTTCCAAAAATCTGTAAGGCTCCTATGTCCTTGGGCAATAGGACTGTTTGATGACCCTTGTCCTCAATTCACATATTACTCATGGCTACCTCCTCTCTCTCTCCATTCTCACAGCAGTAGTCTTCTCTCACTCCAGGATTCCTTCATTGCCTCTTCTCTCTCCAGGGTTTTCTTGGTCTGCTTCATGCTACTCAGGATCTATCCTATGTTTGTCTCCATTCATCCCACATTCTCTGCTGCCTATGGTTGTCTTACTCTCCCCATGTTCCTGGCTGTCTCCACATGTATTACCACCTTCTCTCTTTTGCTCAATCCTGACCATTCTCTCATATATGGTCCCCTGAACCATCCCCCTGTGGTGTGCTCCAGCACATGCTCTCTTCCCTCCTAACCCTGTCTCTCTTTCCCCCTCCAACCTCTATGATCTGTTACAAATCCATTTGGATGCACTTAAATTGATTCAATCATCTCTAGTGCTTACCTAGAGTTATACTAAAGAATATGCTAAAAAATGGGTAAGATATTTAGCTTTAGTTATTTATTAGTTTGTGCATATAGGGTAGTACTTGGTAGGAATTGGCAGCTGGGATGGGGAGCGGTATAGAAGAACCTGCCAAATGTGTGTTAACTGAGAAATAAATAAAGCTAAATATAACCATAAAGCTTTACTTTAAATAACAAATGACCAACCTGATTAGAGGTGATTTGGGAAGTTATATAAAAAATCAGCTCTTTTGTTACTAAGAGACAGGGCCCCTTTAAAAGCTATATGCTCAAAGTAAATATGAATAACTCTGAAGCAAACCAAATGCACTATCAAGATAAAATACAAATACTCATTGGTTTAAATGCAGCTAGAAAGGTCTCCAACACACTGCTTTTCAATGTGTTCAATGTCTTCCCCAGCATTCAAGAGGTTAAATATGTATTTAAATGAGTGGTGCAGTTGGTTTCACTCTTTTTTTCAGCAGTTGACATGTCTTATCCTATTATATAAAAGTTCAAATATATGTTTGTCAGATGCAGTCATGTGCAGTAGAGACTGCCAATGCAGTCAGGTGCAATGGACAAAAAGCTCCATCTTCCCAGCCGCTCTCCCAGCCCTGTGTGCCCGGTGTCCGTCCCGGTGTGTGAGGGAGCCCTGGCCCTAGTCGAGCGGTGTCTAGCTGAGCCCAGACGTGGGAGGCGCATTCACGAACCCTCTGCTCTGGGTCAAGGCGCGCTCTCCCGCATACACACCCGAGACTGACGAGTTAGAGGTGGGCTCCCTCTCCTGGTACCTCCCGCGCTGCTGTTACTGAGGCCGCAGGTGCACTGAATGGGTTAACCCTTTGAGTGCCAGAGAGGTACAAAACGCATTGCTCTGCAATGCATTGTATAACTCTCTGGCACTCAAAGGGTTAACCCATTCAGTGCCATTCACTTTGGCCCGTGTACACAGGCTTTTTACACTAGTACATCATATATTTGGTTACAATTGTTACAGCAAACAGTGTTTAACTTTTTAAGCACAAGAAGAGTATGATTGAACCCCCCTTTGGCACTCAAAAGGTTAAATCAACATCTACCTGAACGTTGTAACACTGTAAAAGTTGACATAAAATAAATATGCTCGAGAAAAAATAATCTAAAACAAAATCATTACCTAATAATCAGAGTTAAGAAGCATTTGGCATAATGTGATTTATTTTAGATTGCTGCACATAATTACTTTGTGCTACAGCCAGACAATGATCTCTTAACAAGTCCCATTCTTACAACACACAATATTCTACAGTTATATAAACAGAAATGAATTAAGCTTTTCAGACTACAAGAAATAAAATATTTCTCCCAGCAGTAAATTGAAGGTCAGACAATGAATACAGCTGTGCCTTTCTCACCTATGTGCATTTTGTTTCTTTGCAAGATAAATAATGCTGATTGAGATACTGTGTAAGGACACCTAAGACACCTGGGTGTATGGATGTTACCAGAAGTCACAATGGTAAGAGACCTGCTATCATGTGAAATAAAAAAGTAATTAATTTGAACACATTCAGGAGAAGCTAAATTAATTGTAAGAGATAAACAATTTCCCTTGCATATTTTAGTTTTCAGTAATTAAAAAGTATAAAAAGGTGGTGGAAACAGAAATGGAATACTTAATTCCATTTATATTGTCTCCAAACAATTTTAGTTGATGCAAAATGGGACACTTTAGTTGTAGTTTTTGTCAGATTCCGTAATCTTGTAGGGTGTAAATGCCCTGGTGCTGACTCCCTGATAATAATGGTCATGTACAAATCAAAGTAAAATCCCACCTAAGACAGTTGTCCTGCTCTGTTTCCCACATTTACACTAGATAATAGTCCTGTTATCATTATTCATCTATTAAAAGGGAACTGTACTAATGAAACAAGAGCCAATAAGGTCTATTGCTGCCAACTGTTTATTGTGGCATTAAAGCAAACTTCAGTAGAAATCACTGTATACAGGGGTCAAACTAGCAAAAGTGCAGCAGGGTCAGAAAACGATGAAGGGGAAGTAACACCTAATAATAACCTCATACTTGTGGTTATGGAATATTGTTCTTCCAGTCTCATTTGTTTTTTTTTTTGTTTTTGTTTTTTTTTAATTTTAAAGTTTTTATTGAGTATTGTAAAAAGTACAAACAAACACGGAGACTCACGCAGGAGTCAACAGAATATTCTATACATAGCCAAGGTAAGTAGGAAAGGAGACAGAGATATTGAGAGAAAACATGTGATACATAGTGAAAAAGCGAAGCTAAATGAAGCTTCACTCGTTTGTCATGGAGAAAGTACAGGCACGTCTCAAAATTGAAAAAAACATAATATAACGTGTAACATCTTTGCTGAGTATCTGAATGCAAATAAAAGGAATAATAAAGGGCTGTTACATAGCATAACCACATCAGGAGTACTCAAGCATTAAGAGGGCAAATATGTAACAAACAATGCCTGAAGCGGCTATGTCCTACAACAGAAAGCTGTAAAATATAGCAGCATAATATTGGGGAAGTAAGTAATCTATACTCAATCCGTGGAAATCATTGCAGAGTATTGATAATATATTTGGAGTAGCAGTAAAGGAAGTATAGAATCTAAACATATAGAACAAAGGGACAACATAGAATCTAGTCGGAGACTAGAAGGAAGACACCGACAGAGCATAGTCTGCATTAGTCTTCAAACACAGAGAAGATGTGAGATGGGGGGGTATGTAAAGAAATGAGAGTGGGTACAGCGGACTCATATTGTCAGATATATAGGACTATAAGTCAGATCATGCTAAAGGGCGAGGGTAGTTTAGGAGGGCCAATCTCCCCAGAGATGCAGAAGCAAAAACAGAAAGATCTGCTATAACAAAATGTTAAGAGGCAAATGGGGGGAAATCAAATATGTGGAGACAGCGACTCGCTGAAAATGCAGAGAGCGAAAATGTAGGGGCTGTTTCGGGAGACGGGATCACGAGGGGAGGGCAAGGTAGCATTTGGGAGGTACTACCGAAAGTGAATCACAAAGGACCGGGACCTACTAAATAAGCTAATGCTCACTTATCAGGAAGGTAAAAAGTAGATACTGAGTAGGGAACATAGCAAAGCAAGTCATAACAAGTATATAAAACACAATAGGCTTATGATATTATAAAGAAAGACAGACCCAAACATAGCTTCCTTTGTTATCTGGGAGTCGCAGGAGCCCGTCCCGACCTGCGCGCTAGACCGGTAGCAGCAATGGCAAGTCCAACAGAATCACAGCTGCATAGAACTACAAAATAACATGAGAACTGGAACATCCACCATGATTAAAATACTACCTAGGGTATTTGAAAATATCAGGGCAACGAAACCCGCATATCTTTAAGTGGTGTTGCAAAAATAACAACCCACCCCCCCCAGGACAAACAACCCACCACCGTCAGCACAGTCCAAGGAGTAAAAAGTTCAGTAGCATCAGAAGACAGCACCAAGGGGCACAGTGAACAACATAGGCCATCTCCCCTGGGCCCAAGGGGAGACCGCTAATAGACAGACAATGCCGGAGAGCATCAATAATTTACGGGGTAGCTATGCATAGATCAAAGTCACCCTCAGAAACATGGAGGATGGTCCAGATTCAAGCAGCGGAACAGGGAAGTATAGCAAAATGAAGAAAACGGGTCTGGAAGTCTAAGTTTGTGCAACCCAAACTCAAATGGAACGGGGCACAGCAGATAGGAGCTCCCGTACAACATGCGGTCCAAGTTGTGCAATTCCTGGATCCCATGGCAGAGCATCACAGACAAGGCCCATGCCCCGCAGCTGGAGGAAATGAGTAGCCCAAGGAGAAGAGTCAGTCGCACAGCAGAGCCCAGGCCTGAAATCCCTCGACAGCGTCCTCTGGAGAGATAAGGTAGGTACAACTTTGCTACGGAGGATATCCTCAGGGAATTTAGCTCCGGACATAACACTTCCTATGACCCAAACCAGTGTCAGATGATTCCGCAATTCAGCGTGACAATTCTCAAGCCCTGAACACTGGTCTGCATTGCCTTCACTCACACCACTGCAAGCCGTGTCTAGGCCAACACCGCATGCCTCCTGTAGTGGAACACATGTGAGATCTGGTAAAATGAGGTACTGGGAGGAAACAACAAAGGATGGGGACAGCGCAGGGCTTACATCCACAGGATCAGCATTGTCTGCTAGTAGACATGTAGGAGCTTCTCCCCTCTGCAAGACTAGGCCCTCATCCAACATGGCCCGCAGCATAGTTCACTGATCAAAAAGGTGCAAGAAGAAGCAGCCTCCGACCGCCCTCCTGGCGGGTGAGGAACTGCGGCTCGTGGTGTATCTGAAAAGACCCCGTCAGCTAACGAAGGTATCTGTTCCAGTCTCATTTTATACTCTGCTGATATTAGCATTTATGCTGGGTAAGGAACCTGGCTATATAATATATCTGGAATAAGATAAATGTATATTATGAATAAAATAAAGTCCTCATGTATTCAGAGTGGCTTTTTCATTGATGTGCTTACATATAATTTGTTTTGTTTCATATTTCATGATTTATACAAACATTTATTAGTCCATTCTTGTCCAGTTACATAGGTGGCTTTCTGCATTTAAAAGCAAATCTAGGGAGAATAACCAACCAAAACCCACTAATAGAAATGCCCTTGAGAGTTGTCTTGTTTTCACCAATCAACAAGGCACATGAACTTTATCTCCTTGGAATTTTGAAGTCTCTAAACCTTCCAAAAATCTGCAAGGTTCCTATGTCCTTGGGCAATAGGACTGTTTGATGACTCTTGTCCTCATTTCACATATTACTCATGGTTACCTCCTCTCTCCATTCTCACAGCAGTAGTCTTCTCTCACCCCAGGCTTCCTTCATTGCCTGTTCTCTCTCCAGGGTTTTCTTGGTCTGGTTCATGCTACTCAGGATCTCTTCTGTGTTTGTCTCCATTCATCCCACATTCTCTGCTGCCTATGGTTGTCTTACTCTCCCCATGTTCCTGGCTGTCTCCACATGTATTACCACCTTCACTCTTTTGCTCAATCCTGACCATTCTCTCATATATGGTCCCCTGAACCCGCCCCCTGTGGTGTGCTCCAGCACATGCTCTCTTCCCTCCTACCCCTGTCTCTCTTTCCCCTCCAACCTCTATGATCTGTAGCTTTTTGTTACCAAGAGACAGGACCCCTTTAAAAGTTATATGTGCAAAGTAATTATGAATAACTCTGGGGTAAACCAAATGCTCTATCAAGATAAAATACAAATACTCATTGGTTTAAATGCAGCTAGAAAGGTCTCCAACACACTGGTTTTCAATGTGTTCAATGTCCTCCCCAACATTCAAGAGGTTAAATATGTATTTAAATGAGTGCTGTAGTTGGTTTCACTCTTTTTTTCAGCAGATCTAAAAAAAAAAAATCAGCTGACATACCTTATCCTACTATATAAAAGATCAAATATATGTTTGCCAGATGTAGTCATGCGCAGTAGAGACTGCCAATGCAGCCAGGCACAACAGACAAAACACGCCATCTTCCCAGCCTCTCTCCCAGCCCTGTGTGCCCGGTGTCTGTCCCGGTGTGTGAGGGAGCCCTGGCCCCGGTCAAGCAGTGTCTAGCTGAGCCTGGAGGTGCGAGGTGCATTCACGAACCCTCTGCTCTGGGTCAAGGCACGCTCTCCCGCACACACACCCGAGACTGACAAGTTAGAGGTCGGCTCCCTCTCCTGGTACCTCACGCGCTGCTGTTACTGAGGCTGCAGGTGCAGGGACTGGACGGTGCACGGCTATCTTAACCCATTCAGTGCCATTCACTTTGGCCCGTGTACACAGGCTTTTTACACTAGTACATCATATATTTGGTTACAATTGTTACAGCAAACAGTGTTTAACTCTTTGAGCACAAGAAGAATATGATTGAACCCCCCTTTGGCACACAAGGGTTAAATCAACATCTACCTGAACTTTGTAACACTGTAAAAGTTGACAAAAAATAAATATGCTCGAGAAAAAATAATCTAAAACAAAATCATTACCTAATAATCAGAGTTAAGAAGCATTTGGCATAATGTGATTTATTTTAGATTGCTGCACATAATTACTTTGTGATACAGCCAGACAATGATCTCTTAACAAGTCCCATTCTTACAACACAATATTCTACAATTATATAAACAGAAATGAATTAAGCTTTTCAGACTACAAGAAATAAAATATTTCTCCCAGCAGTAAATTGAAGGCCAGACAATGAATACAGCTGTGCCTTTCTCACCTATGTGCATTTTGTTTCTTTGCAAGATAAATAATGCTGATTGAGATACTGTGTAAGGACACCTAAGACACCTGGGTGTACGGATGTTACCAGAAGTCACAATGGTAAGAGACCTGCTATCATGTGAAATAAAAAAGTAATTAATTTGAACACATTCAGGAGAAGCTAAATGAAATGTAAGTGATAAACACTTTCCCTTGCGTATTTTCGTTTTCAGTAATTAAAAAGTATAAAAAGGTGGTGGAAACAGAAATGAAATACTTAATTCCATTTATATTGTCTCCAAACAATTTTAGCTGATGCAAAATGGGACATTTTAGTTGTAGTTTTTGTCAGATTCCATAATCTTGTAGGGTGTAAATGCCCTGGTGCTGACTCCCTGATAATAATGGTCATGTACAAATCAAAGTAAAATCCCACCTAAGACAGTTGTCCTGCTCTGTTTCCCACATTTAAATTACATAATAGTCCTGTTATCATTATTCATCTATTAAAAGGGAACTGTACTAATGAAACAAGAGCCAATAAGGTCTATTGCTGCCAACTGTTTATTGTGGCATTAAAGCAAACTTCAGTAGAAATCACTGTATACAGGGGTCAAACTAGCAATAGTGCAGCAGGGCCAGAAAACAATGAAGGGGAAGTAACACCTAATAACCTCATACTTACCTTGCTATGGTCAGAAAACCCTAATTAACCATATGAATTTTGCCCTTGCAACTTGGTTCTACAATCAGTCCTGCAGGTCAGAACCATAGATATGTGCTTGACAGCTGCAGGTAGTGTTTTCCAGACTGAATCAGGTAGAGTGCATGAGAGTACTTAACTTTTGAAGACCAAAAATGTGAGGATAGGAATACACAGTGAAGCAATCTTCTTCACACTCCTCCAATGCTTAAAGGTTTATGTTTCTGGTCCTGCAAGTAGCTGCCATGACCACCTCCATTGATATGACATCTAGTGTTGAGCGAGCACCCCGATGCTCGGGTGCTCGGGTGCTCTGACCGAGCACCCCCTGAGGCTCGAGTGCTCGGCCGAGCACCCGAGCCCCATTGAAAAGCATGGGGCGACACGAGCATTTCACCAGGCACCCCCTGCTCTGATGAGGGGAGGGTGCCTGGTCAATGCCCCCCTTCATCTCCGCTATGCCCCCTTCATCTCCAAATGCCCCCTTCATCTCCGCAATGTCCCCCTTCATCTCCGCTATGCCCCCTTCATCTCCGCTATGCCCGTCTTCCACAATGTCCCCCTTCATCTCCGCTATGCCCCTCTTCCACAATGTGCCCCTTCATCTCCGCTATGCCCCTCTTCCACAATGTCCCCCTTCATCTCCTCTATGGCATAGAGGAGATGAAGGGGGACATTGTGGAAGAGGGGCATAGCGGAGATGAAGGGGCACATTGTGGAAGAGGGGCATAGCGGAGATGAAGGGGGACATTGTGGAAGAGGGGCATAGCGGAGATGAAGGGGGACATTGTGGAAGAGGGGCATAGAGTCTATGCCCCTCTTCCACAATGTCCCCCTTCATCTCCGCAATGCCCCCTTCATCTCCGCAATGCCCCCGTACCTCCAGTCCCTGGTGGTCCAGCGGAGCGTCTTCGGATCTGTGCCTCTTCCGGCACAGATCCCCGCCACCCGAACATGGCGGGCGAGCACATGGCGGTACTCGACGAGTACCGCCATGTGCCGAGCAGAGCGATGCTCGAGCCGATCCGAGCATCGGCCGAGCACGCTCGCTCAACACTAATGACATCCATGACTGGTTGGGAATGTTATCTCTTGAATTAACCCCTTAAGGACCTATGACATGCCAGGATTGTCATGGGTAGACTTGTGTTAAGGACCATTGAAGGTCCTGGCATGTCATGCAATTTAGTGGTCCCCACACGGCTGCAGGCCAGTCGAGGACCCCTGAATCCATTTTGAAAACAAAACAAAACATGGTCCTTAACTGATAGCTGACTGGTCATTCACTAGATCCACCACAGGCTGTAGACAGACAACTGCAGCTGTAAGGATAAAAAGAAAAAAAATAAATACCGAGATATATCTGACTGCTGTATGAAGGACACCTAACGAATTTGCTAAATAAATTAAGAGCCACTTATTCCTGGGGTGCATTTCTCCTTTAAAGACTCCAAACCAGAAACTGTTTATCATCATCAGGGGTAGAACTACCATTGCTTCGGCAAGACTTTCATCGATCTGAGAATCACAATCAATTATCTGTCTTTGGCTGATCTCAATATTTACAGAAAACAACAGTAAATACATGCTCTCTGAACAGGACAACTTACAAATGCATACAAATCAAGTTTAAGGTTATATTTCAGGTATGTAACATTAACAAATATGCTAGCTGTATGCATATTTAAATTATTTAAAGGGTTAGTAATGGCATATATAATTAAAAAGTATTATTGTACTCACTGAAAAAAGAAATCTATTGATGATAGTCCTATCTCTCAAACCTTTATGGTTTGAGAGATATAATGTTTTAAACTCCACCCCCTTTCCCTGATGTGAACTGTAAAGCTTTCAGAAGGAGATTCATATCAGCCAGCTTGAGGCGGCTCTTCAGCAGGGCCGAGATAGCAATGTGTAGAAAGAAATACTTCATTGGAACGGTCTACAAAGTGTGCCTGGTTTGCAAGCATACTTTGTAGACCATTCCAGTGAAGTATTACTTTCTACACAGTGCTATCTTGGCTCTGCTGAAGATCCGCCTGCCAGTCCCGTGACCAGGATCTTCTTCTCTCAGCTAGATTCTGACGTCAATGAAAGGGGAGGGAGAGGTGAACTTCAAAACATTATATCTCTCAAACCATAAAGGTTTGAGAGGTAGGAATGGCATCGATGGATTTCTTTTTTCAATATCTACAATAATACTTTTTATTTATATATGCCATTAATAATCCTTTAATGCACTGGTGTGTGTTTATTTAACTCCATGATTGCCACAAATGTCTTCAACTTGTGCGACATGTTGGTAAATCAAAAATTATCAAAAAATTATTAAATTTCAAAATTACATTTTTCTATGTTACCCTTTGGAGGTTATAGTCGTGTCTAGCATCCAGAGCTTAATACAAAAAAAGTATACTATATTGTACAGCTAGGATTCACTTTCATTTGGAGCAATGGAAAGTCAGTGGCAGGAGCTGATGTTCCCTCAGAGCATGTGTAAGACAAAAGACATTTCTCTGAGTTTAGCATGGAGCACATAGATATTTATGCCTTTGAGTGCCAGAGGGGTCAACACACTGTTTTACAATGCATTGCTTGCCCCTGTGTTTTAGGCCTGAGAGAAATGTTTCAGACTCTAACATGACATCCAGGATAACTAACACCTTAAGAACCAGACTTAAGGACCACAGAGCATTTTTTTTTTGCTTATCCGATTCAGTGATCCCCAAACGGTGTGCAGCCATGCAAGGAGCCCTGAAATCAATGGCGGACCTGGCACGTCATGGGTCCTTATCACATATTGGACCCACAATGTGCCAGGACCATCATGGTAATTAAGGGGTTAGGTTCATATGATCCCAAGCATGGCATGTTCATTTATAGATGTTGGTCACTACGCAATTTGAATAAAACATCAAACAACCCTTTATTTTGCCATATTCTATCATGCGTCCACGATAGAAAAATGTTAAAGTTTCAATCAACTTAATAGTGTTGTTAAAATAATAAAAATAAATGATGGGATAGAATACAATATTGTGTACAAATCTGAAATATCTATTTGGTGACACCGATTTATATCCAAAACAATGTTGTAAATATAGCTATATGAATAGACAAATATGTGTCTCTTCTATATACCCTACATTTTTACACAATATACAACATCCTTTGTGATCACATAAAAAGATATTCTTATATAAAATATTAGCACCTTAGCATGTGATCATATAGTATATTACTACATATAATTTACAAATCGTCTGCCTCCTCCATCACACAACATCTGTATTAGTGGACAAAGCCAAAAATCAGCATAACACATCAAATATGGAAACCATAAGGCATTACCGTCATGCCGCCGAAAAGCATGCAGTTAGCTGGACGATCAAAAACCCAAAGAAGGTCCACTCTGCAGTTGCTTTTCAATCAGCAGTCCCTATTAACCTATAAGGTGGTTCCAAATTTAAAATGAGTATATTGCCGTCTCATTGGTCCTAGACTTAACTATGCCATACAGGAGGAAGACCATAGCCAAGTGTAAAACAAAATCACCATATATCAAATAGTGATAATCTATATAAAATACCCGTCCATATTGCAACTCATGCCACATGCACATAAAAATACCAAAATATAATTTTGCCTCATTGAATTTAAAATTCAAAAATAAAGTAAAAATGAAAAATAAAAATTAATAAAAAAGAATAACTAACTATAAATGATCATTCATCAAAAATATAAAAATATAAAATATATCTAAAAAAATATAACAATAAAGTTCCGTTTTAATGTCCAACTGTAACGTTCCTATTTTTGTATATGGATCTTATTTTCCAATGTGTATAGTTCTTTGATATAATAAAGCAGTCTATTCAGTTATATGGAAATGCCATATAAATTCAACGAATATTTATCATGTATCTTATTTGTAACATATATCACTTATCTCATGGCGTTAGCAATCGTATACCCTCACGGTTCCCCAAACGTTTTCCTGGTCCCCGGGACTCTCATATCACACTCAGAGATCTCTTTATCGTTGGTGCTATTCGGGTCTCCGGGACTCTCTTATCACACTCAGGGGTCTCTTTACCGTTTTATTCGGGCCTTCTTGACCACAGAGTATTGTGTATACTTTGCAGATTAATTTCAACAAGCTTCTCTTCTTACTGCACTATTTCAGATATGGCCTCGGCGTTTCTTTTGTGCAAATGGCGTGACCTTACAACTAGTGTTGAGCGAGCGTGCTCGGCCGATGCTCGGATCGGCTCGAGCATCGCTCTGCTCGGCACATGGCGGTACTCGTCGAGTACCGCCATGTGCTCTCCCGCCATGTTCGGGTGGCGGGGATCTGTGCCGGAAGAGGCACAGATCAGAAGACGCTCCGCTGGACCACCAGGGACTGGAGGTACGGGGGCATTGCGGAGATGAAGGGGGCATAGCGGAGATGAAGGGGGACATTGTGGAAGAGGGGCATAGACTCTATGCCCCTCTTCCACAATGTCCCCCTTCATCTCCGCTATGCCCCTCTTCCACAATGTCCCCCTTCATCTCCGCTATGCCCCTCTTCCACAATGTCCCCCTTCATCTCCGCTATGCCCCTCTTCCACAATGTCCCCCTTCATCTCCTCTATGGCATAGAGGAGATGAAGGGGGACATTGTGGAAGAGGGGCATAGCGGAGATGAAGGGGGACATTGTGGAAGAGGGGCATAGCGGAGATGAAGGGGGACATTGTGGAAGAGGGGCATAGCGGAGATGAAGGGGGACATTGCGGAGATGAAGGGGGACATTGCGGAGATGAAGGGGGCATTCAGAGATGAAGGGGGCATAGCGGAGATGAAGGGGGGCATTGACCAGGCACCCTCCCCTCATCAGAGCAGGGGGTGCCTGGTGTAATGCTCGTGTCGCCCCATTCATTTGAATGGGGCTCGGGTGCTCGGCCGAGCACTCGAGCCTCAGGGGGTGCTCGGTCAGAGCACCCGAGCACCCGATCATCGGGGTGCTCGCTCAACACTACTTACAACCTCTTTTCTTGACAAGTGCACTATTTCTTTAGATCTTTAGATCGCTTTTTGACACATTACACCGTAAATGTATTACAGTGGCAAAGGAACTTATTATAACAGTACTCATCCAAAGCATTTCAGGATCCTCCTGATCCCTTCCTCAGGGAGAAAAATGTATGTATTACGCACTATCCTTCTCTACATATTATATAATAGAACAAAAAACGTGTGTAGAGTTTTCTCTCATTAAAGGTGAAATTCATGTTCTTAAAGGCAAAGTTTTAAAGGTGAAATTTTAATTCCTTAAAGGCAAAGTGATTTATATCCCTCTATCTTTCTAACATAAGCAACAAAATATCACTCTACCTTCTATAAAAATGTTTACCAAAAAACCATCTATTCTCCCATCCTACATGGATAATTATCGATATACTCAAACTTCATATTACCCATATAGAAAAGGAATATACTAATTTCTATCAAATTTGTTGAAATTTCACCTTTAAAACTTTGCCTTTAAAGTGATAGTAATACTTGAAATTACATAGATTTAATTCAATAGATATTTAAAAAAATAAATTAATTGTGCCATTTCTGATCTCCCAAACCTTTATGGCTTGGGAGATATAAGTCTGCAAAGTTCCCCCTTCCCTCCCCTTGTACTGGTGTCAGCTTTCTAACTTAGAGACGGAAATTGCAGTCCATAGACTGTCCTGCGGCTCTTCAGCAGAGCTATGATCACAGCTTGCAAACAAGGCACATGTTGTAGACCGTTCAAATGAAGTATTTCTTTGTAACTACTAAAGGTTTGGTAGATCAGAAATGGCACAATTAATTTATTTTTAAAATATCTATTGAATTAAATCTATGTAATTTTAAGAATTACCATCACTTTAAGAACATGAATTTCACCTTTAATGAAAGAAAACTCTACACATGCGTTTTTTCATCCATTTTTATAATATGTACAGAAGGATAATGTGTAATACATATATTTTTCTCCCTGAGGAAGGGATCGGGAGGATCCTGAAACGTGTTGGATGAGTACTGTTATAATAAGTTTCTTTGCCACTGTAATACATTTATGGTGTAATGTGTCAAACGGTAAAGAGACCACTGAGTGTGATAAGAGAGTCCCGGAGACCCGAGTAGCACCAACGATAAAGAGATCTCTGAGTGTGATACAAGAGTCCCGGAGACCCGGAAAACGTTTGGGGAACCATGAGTGTATACGATTGCTAACACCATGAGATAAGCGCTGTGTGTTACAAATAAGATACATGATAAATATTCATTGTATTTATGTGGCATTTCCATATAACTGAATACATTGCTTTATTATATCAAAGAACTATACACATTGGAAAGTAAGATCCATATACAAAAATAGGAACGTTACAGTTGGACATTAAAATTGAACTTTATTGTTATATTTTTTATATATATTTTTTATATTTTTATATTTTTGACGATCGATCGTTTGTAGTTAGTTATTCTTTTTTTATTACTTTTTTATTTTTGAATTTTAAAGGTGAAATTCAATGAGGCAAGATTATATTCTGTAGAAAGTGTTTAAATTTTGGTATTTTTATGTGCACTTGTCATGGGTTGCAATATAGACGGGTATTTTATTTAGGTTATCGCTATATGATATATGGTGATTTTGTTTTACACTTGGCTATGGTTTTCCTTTGTACGGCGGAGTTAAGACTAGGACCAATGAGACAGCAATATACTCATTTTAAATTTGGAACCACCTTATAGGTTAATAGGGTCTCTGATCGGATAGCAGCTGCAGAGTGGACCTTCTTTGGGTTTTTGATCGTCCAGCTAAATGCATGCTTTTCATCCGCATGACGGTAATGCCTTATGGTTTCCATATTTGATGTGTTATGCTGATTTTTGGCTTTGTCTGTTAATACAGATGCTGTGTGATGGAGGAGATATACAATTTGTAAATTATATGTAGTAATATACTATATGATTACATGCTAAGGTGCTAATATTTTATATAAGAATATCTGTTTATGTGATCACAAAAGATGTTGTATAGCGTGTAAAAATCTAGGGTATATAGAATAGACACATAATTGTCTATTCATATAGCTATATTTACAACATTGTTTTGGATATAAATCGGTGTCACCAAAGACATATTTTGGATTTGTACACACAATTGTATTCTATCCCATCATTCATTTTTATTATTTTAACAAAACCATTAAGTTGATTGAAACTTTAACATTTTTCTGTCATGACGCATGATAGAATATAGCAAAATAAAGGGTTAATTGATATTTTATTCAAATTGTGAAGTGACATACTTGTAGTTAGAGATTCTTTCATGTGTAGATACAGCGCTGGATAGTTTTTTGTTATTTTAGGTACATATTAGAGGGGGTTAAGCATAGCAGAAACCCCTATTCCAGGCATCAGTATATTAACATTTGCACATTTTTCCTTATAACGCCACCATTTTTGTATTGTTATTTGTAGATGTTGTTGTCCCTTTAACTCCTTAAGGACTGGCCATGCCCAGTTAAGAACCACGGGGCATTTTTAAAAATTTAATCTATTCAGGGCACCCCAAACCACGTACAGTTGTGCAGGGAGACCTGAATTCCATTACGTGCTAGGACTGTCATGGATCCTTATGGTAAGTTTACCCATGACGGCCCTGGCACATCATAAGTCCTTAAGGGATTAACTCCTTCATACTGTGTTGTCTTCCAGCTGTAAAAGACACTAGTCTACAAGTAATTATTAATGTACAAAATTACTTTTCTGCATTAACTCCTTGGTCATACCTCTCAATTGTTCCTCTTTAGTAGGGACAGTCTCTCTTAGAGACCCAAATTCCTATTTTCCTCTATCCCATGCTGGTGTTCATATTTTTAAGAGATCTGTGAGGTGTTTATATAAGTATATCTCATTGCAACGTAGCAATAAATCTCACATTAATGTTGGTTTCAACTTCTGTATATGTGTACATAAATCAGTCTGTGTAAATGTACTTTGGTTTTGCTCTAAATCATTTATTCAGTTACAAAAAGAGGCATCAACGGATCCTGAAATAACCTAAAATTTCTCATTAATGCCCCTCTCACCAGCCACACCTCCAGCAACATCACCTAAAACAAAAGTGTTCCTCTATGGTCATTTGAAATGTTTTGATATTTGCCCTTTGTTAGAGACATTTATAGCATCCAGTGAGTTCACACAGAAAAGTAAAATGTTTTTTATTTGGTTAATCTCTTGAGGATAAAAGGAATGCACAATGCCATGACTGTTAGTTATTTGGAGCAATGAAATGAATGGAAATGGCTGCTCCCTGGTCTCATGTTTACACTTTAATACATATTTCAATAACACAGGACTGTCTGTTTCCAGCTATGGTATCAGCATATTGACTTAAAGGGGATCTCTCACCCCTATAAAAGTTGGACTTATTAGAGTATATATATCAATAAAGTTTAAAACATTATTTATTTAAAAAAAATGCAATTTGGGCTAAAGTTATTGCTTATAGAGTGCCCCGCACCCTACCTCTGTGTACACTGCTCTTTCCGCTTTGCCTCTGCTCCCTTCTCACTACCCAGCCTCCTACAATGACGGAGGCTGTCTGTCTGTAAGATGTAGCGGTCTCATTGGCTAGATATTTACCTCCAATGAGATCACTCCAGCTTACAAACAGAAGCCTCCATCATCGTAGGAGGAGGCTGGGTGGTAGGAAGGGATCACAGGTGGTGTGGCAAACTGCGGCAAGAGATGTGTATGCAGAAGTAGGGTGCAGGGCACTCTATAAGCAATGATTTTAACCCCCCAAAAAAATAAAGTTTTCAAGATTATAGATATATACTCTACCTAATAAGCTTAACTTTTGTAGGGGCGAGAGATCCCCTTTAAGACAATTGCTGATTATTTTATTCTAATTTAGAGCCTTGGTAAGTAAGTATATCTTACAAACCTTTACATATATGGTATGTGTACTAAAATATCTGGAGCACTCTTTCCCTTTTTTGTTTTCATTTATTGTTATAGGTGTGGAATTTTGTTAGGGATGGGGCATAATTGGGGTGAAGCGTAAGGGCCCCATATTAGAGTTTACATTGTGTGATACACTTCTGGGCCCAAGGCCTGCAATTTGTTAAGTATAAAATGTAAAGTTATATGTGCATTAATAATGGTACTGAGATATCAGTATACTCACCATCAGTTTTTGATGAATAAATATTGACTTAAAAATATTAAGGAGTTCATGTGGATGTGGAGCCTGGGGAACAAGAGAAGTTTGAACTAGTAATTGAGCTAGTGAACTCACATTGATCTAAGAAAAGTAACATAGTAACATAGTAACATAGTAATTTAGGTTGAAAAAAGACTTGCGTCCATCAAGTTAAACCTTTTCCTATTCCTGTTTACCATTGTTGATCCAAAAGAAGGCAAAAAAAACCCCCTCAATTAGCAATTTAAAATTCTGCCTTGAATGGGGGGGAAACAATTCCTTTTTGATTCCAAATGGCAATCAGATTCCTCCCTGGATCAACAAGCCCCAACTAAATATTCATCCCAATACTAACGTACATAGCCCTCTATGTTATGCTGTTTTTAATAAGTATCCAGGCCCCTTTTAAAGGCATCTAATGTTTTCGATAGCACCACCTCCTCAGGCAGTGAATTCCATACCTTTATTGTCCTTACTGTAAAGAAACCCTTCCTCTGTTGTAGATTAAATCTCCTTTCCTCAAGTCTAAGCGGGTGGCCTCTTGTCTTGTGTACTGTTCTGTTAATGAACAGGTCTTTGGAGAGCCCTTTGTATGGGCCCTGAACATATTTATATAGTGTTATCATATCCCCTCTAAGACGCCGTTTCTCTAGTGTGTACAAGTTTAACTTTTCTAGCCTTTCTTCATAACTAAAACTTTCCATTCCCCTTACTAGTTTTGTAGCCCTCCTCTGCACTTTCTCTAGTTCCATAATGTCCTTTTTCAGAATTGAACAGCATATTCTAAGTGGGGTCTTACCATGGACCTGTAAAGAGGCATAATTATATCTTCCTCCATTGAGTCAATACCCCTTTTAATACATGCCAATATCTTATTGGCCTTTGCAGCTGCCAGTTGGCACTGCATGCTACTGCTAAGTCTATTGTCTACCATTACTCCCAAATCCTTTTCATTAGTAGATTTCCCCAGAGAAACACCATTTAAACTATATGTTGCATTTTTATTATTATACCCAAAATGCATAACTTTACACTTGAATCTCATTTGACACTTGCCTGCCCAGTTACTCAATTTGTCCAAATCCTCTTGTAATGAAGACACATCCAGTTCAGACTTTAATACCTTACTTAATTTTGTGTCATCGGCAAACACTGATACATGGCTCCCTATGCCCTTTGGGAGGTCATTAATAAACAAATTAAAAAGAAGAGGACCCAGGACAGATCCCTGAGGTACTCCACTTATCACGTTTATCCAACTGGAGAACTTGCCATTTACTACCACTCTTTGCATTCTATCTTTCAGCCAATTTCCAATCCACACACAAACATTTTCCCCTAGGCCTATTTCATTCAGTTTGTACAGTAACCTCTTGTGTGGAACTGTATCAAATGCCTTGGCAAAGTCTAAATAGATCACATCAACCGCCACTCCCGCATCTATATTATTACTCACTTTTTCATAAAATGCAATCAAGTTAGTTTGACAAGACCTGTCTTTCACAAAGCCATGTTGGCTATTGCTAATGATATTCCTGTTCTAGCAGAATTCTTGAATATATTCCCTTAGCAACCTTTCAAACAGCTTCCCTACCACAGATGTCAAGCTTACAGGTCTATAATTTCCTGGCTGTGACTTTGATCCCTTTTTAAATATGGGCACCACATCTGCTTTACGCCAATCCATGGGCACCATACCTGAAATAAAAGAATCCCTGAAAATCAAACATAACGGTCTGGCCAGGGTCTGGCTTAGCTGTTTAAGTACCCGTGGGTGTATACAATCTGGCCCTGGAGCTTTGTCTACCTTAACACCATTCAAATGTTTTAACAATTTTTCTTGTGTTAGCCAGTTCCATGCTTGCTGTGACTGTTCTGTAAAAATAGTCTGCAGATTCTTGTCCATTGGGTCTACCTTGGTAAAAACAGAAGAAAATAAATTATTTAAAATATCTGCCTTCTCTCTGTCTCTTGCTCTCCTTAGCAATATTTTTTTCATTCTCCAGTCTAGCTAATTTAATAGCCTTTTTGCAGGTTTTGTTGACATTTTTGTATACTGCAAATGCCTCTGCTGATCCCTCAGCTTTGTGATGATTAAATGCCGCTTTCTTGTTATTTATTTCATGAATTACTTTACTGGCTAGCCACATTGGCTTTAATTTGCTTCTTTTGTATTTGTTTCCAACAGGGATAAATTTATATGTGTATTTTTACAATGTTATTTTGAATGCATTCCACTTACCTTCTGTGTTTTTTCCTGAAAATATTTTATCCCTATGGACAAGAATTCCCCTCACTATTCAGACTCAGTGTGTGTGTGTGTGTGTGTGTGGTTCTATAGCAAACAAATGCAGTGGGACACTGCTGGGACTCCTGGGGTGGGCGAAATCTCTCGCCGTGTTTCCGCAAGAAAGTCCGCAAAAGCCATGTTGTTGTCTGCTTTATCGTGGGAAAATTCCCTTTAAATCCAGCAATTACATTTTTCTAATTTTTTGCCCATTGGCCAAAATTGTTAGCCATTTTTTCAATGGCTACAAAGTTTCTGCACATTGATTTACGTGGTTCTTGCCTTTTCGCTATAAAAACGTGACATATTTGCAGAAGTGAAACACAATAGAAGCAGCTACAGGTAGACTTACTGTGATGTTCTGCTGTGATCTTGAGACAAAATTGAGGCAGGAGAGGCTCATAGAGACTGCTATCACTATGAGCAGGTTCAAAAATAATCCAAGGAGGAACTGGAAGGACCCTTACGTGTCCACTGAGTATGAGGAGGAGGAGAAAGTGAGCACAACTGAACCAATGCTGTCCAGTCCCCCTAAATAACCCCTAGGGATCTTGGGGAATTAAATGGGAAGGGAGGAGAAAAGGGTAGTATTAGTGAGAGCAGGAAAGTCAGCTGCCTGCTCCTGCTGCTAGATGTGTTATCCCTGCTGCCACCATTTCTGTGCCTGTTGTCAGGCACGATGCCCCTGTTACAACCAGTGCTGTGCCTGCTGCCAGTGCTAAACCTGCTGCCGCCAATACTGTGCCTGCTGTCAGATGTGCTGCCCCTGTTGCCACCAATACTGTGCCTGCTGTCAGACATGCTGCCCCTGCTGCCCCAGTGCTGTGCCTGCAGCCAGTGCTAAATCTGCTGCTAGTGTGTCTTGTAATACTCAGGAGGGGAGAAGGAGAAGATGATGCCAAGTGTGACAGCAGGGGACCCTAAGTCACACTTGCCATCCCCAAGCAGTACTGCCAGTGCTAGTACTACTACTAAGAAGGCCCAGCAGCTTGTTAGTGTTAGGAGTGAAGGAGGGGGTAATCATCATATTACTAGTGACTAGGGATGGGAAAAAGTTGACACCGTGTTAAAAGTTATTGTCTGCTTTTTCGTGGAAAAATACGCTTTTAAAACAGCAATTAAAATCTTCACGATTTTCGTCAATTGGCCAAAATTCCCTACCAATTTTTCAGTGGCTAGAACATTTCCACCCATTGATTTACAGGGTTTTCACTTTTTCGTTATAAAAACGTGACATATTTGCAGAAGTGTGACACAATAGAAGCAGCTACAGAACAAGGTAGACGTGCTGTGCTGTTCTGCTGTGAATTATTTATTAAATTGAATCAGGAGAGGTTCATAATGACTGCTATCACAATGAGCAGTAAAAGGAGATGCTGGAAGGACCCTTATTATGTGTCCACTGATTCCGAGGAGTAGGAGGAGGAAGTGCCTAACAGTACTGAACCAATACTGTCCAGTCCCCCTAAATCACCTCTAGGGATCTTGGGGAAATTAATGGGAAGGGAAGAAGAGAAGGGTAGTACTAGTAAGAGCAGGACAGGTCAGCTGCCTGCTCCTACTGCAAGACATGCTGCCCCTGCTGCCTTTGCCACCATTGCTGTACCTGCTGCCAGATGTGCTGCCCCTACTGCCACTAGTGCTGTAACTGCTGCCAGAAGTGCTGTCCATACTACTGCTTCCACCATTGCTGTGCCTGCTGTCACACATGCTGCCCCTGCTGCCACCAGTGCTGTGCCTGATTTAGTGCTGCACCTGCTGCCAGTGCTACCATTGCTGTACCTGCTGCCAGATGTGCTGCCCCTGCTGCTACTAGTGCTGTACCTGCTGCCATATGTGCTGGCCATGCTACTGCTTCCACAATTACTGTGCCTGCTGTTAGACATGCTGCCCCTGCTGCCACCAGTGCTGTGCCTGCTGCCAGTGCTGAACCTGCTGCCACCAATACTTTGCCTGCTGCTAGTGTGTCTTGTAGTACTCGGGGGGGGGGGAGAAAATTATGCCAAGTTTGACAGCAAGGAACCTTAAGTCAATCTTGCCATTCCCAAGCAGTCCCGCCAGTCCTAGTACTACTACTACTACTACTAAAGTCCAGATGCTTGTTAACGTGTTAACATAGGAGTGAAGGAGGGGGTAATCAACAATATTCTCATATTACTAGTGACCGTGAGACTGAGGAGGAAGGCTCTGCATCTGAACATGATGTGGTTGGTGTTAGTAGTAGTACCATTAATGGTGAAGCAGCTGGAGTGGTAGGGGAAACCATTTAGAGGGTCCAGACTAGCAGTCAAGGGAGCCCACACTATTCTTCTGGCCGTGGGAGTCCCCATCCCTTCACTACAATTGCCTTGCAGGTTGAAGTCTGGAAGGTAGGACTGAAGCAGTAGTTTCGGGAACAAATAATCTATATCAGCACTACCTCGTTAAGCAAATTTTATATAAGGGTGTATACTGCAATGGCATTCCTGGGCAGTCAAGGTCTAGTTATATTCATTGTTATCATGTCTATGCAAGGTATTCTATACTATAGTTATTTTCATTTATATATTATACGAACAGGCAGCATTGCCTAACATATTAGATTACTTTAGGGGTTAGAATAACTGTTTTCACGTTTACATTGCATGCTGCCACCTGCTGGTATGGATATATTTGTATACTACAGTCATCTAATTGTAAGGTGTAAAAAAATATATATTTTAGAAGAACTCCTTGCTCATACCCTGCTTCCTAAGTTACTTATATCAGTTATAGCTAAATATCCCTCTAATTAATGTCATCAAGTTGCATGTACCAAGGTTCTGTCCATTTGGCAAGTAATAATTCTTAGCAACTTGTAAGTCACCTTCTATAGATGTTCTATAGCACCAGTTTCAGCCATCTGTTGTTTCTGTACATGCCTTATTGTAGCAGTTTTTACTTCTTATATTGTGTTACACCCCATCCAGTGGCAAGCTAAGCTCGGCTGCTTAAATTCTTGAAGGGATCCAGGGGCCGGCCTCCTCAGTTCATGTCATTACTTCAAGGTCAATTATGCTAAGTTTTCTGGTGTATGTTCAAATTGCAGGTTAAAACGGTCTTGGGTATCAGTTCACTCTTCTTCAAGACAGTCACTGCCTCTTCAGAACTCCATATTTCGGTAGTCCACTTCGACAGGCCGTCCAGAAATCAGTTAAGGTCTAGTGATGAGCGAGCACCCCAATGCTCGGGTGTTCGGGTGCTCTGACCGAGCACCCCCTGAGGCTCGAGTGCTCGGCCGAGCACCCGAGCCCCATTGAAGTCAATGGGAGGACTCGAGCATTACACCAGGCACCCCCTGCTCTGATGAGGGGAGGGTGCCTGGTCCATAGGAAAAGGGTAGAAAAAGATGGAAACACTACAGAAATGGTTCAGGGACAGCATAGGGAGGATGTCTGGATGCATCTTGGACTCCAACATCGCTGCTGGGAACGATCTTTCGCCCGTAGTGCGCCATTTTTACAGACTGACCATAAAACACACAAAAAGGAAAATAAAAACGACTTTAGGCGAAAAATTGTTACCAAACAATATTTGCTGTATATTTACTTGTATATCATCTGCAAATTCTCCCAAAAATTTCCTTGATTTTCGGAAGTGAGGCCATGATTAAGAGGGAAACGTGCGCAGAGGCAAATTCTCCCAAAAATTTCCTTGATTTTCAGAACTGAGGCCATGATTAAGAGGGAAACGTGCGCAGAGGCAAATTCTCCCAAAAATTTCCTTGATTTTCAGAACTGAGGCCATGATTAAGAGGGAAACGTGCGCAGAGGCAAATTCTCCCAAAAATTTCCTTGATTTTCAGAACTGAGGCCATGATTAAGAGGGAAACGTGCACAGAGGCAAATTCTCCCAAAAATTTCCTTGATTTTCAGAACTGAGGCCATGATTAAGAGGGAAACGTGCACAGAGGCAAATTCTCCCAAAAATTTCCTTGATTTTATTGAACTGAGGCCATGATTAAGAGGGAAACGTGCGCTGAGCTGACCATCTAAAACATTATGGGTGAGGGTCTGCTGCAGAGCTGACCATCGTAAACATTATATGCGAAGGCCCGCTAGTGAGCTGACGCTATAAAACATTATATGAGAGGGCCCGCTAGAGAGCTGACCCAATAAAACATTATATGAGAAGGCCCGCTGGTGAGCTGACCTATATAAAAATTGGCAAACAGGGCCAGCTGGTGAGCTGACCCTATATAAAAATTATATCACAGGGCCCGCTGGTGAGCTGGCCCTATATAAAAATTATATCACAGGGCCCGCTGGTGAGCTGGCCCTATATAAAAATTATATCCCAGGGCATATGGAAGAGGAGGAGGAGGATGAGAAGATTAAGAGTCAACCATATACCCGTTTTTTGGGTGGAAGGGGTGAATGGGAATACAGAGTATTCCCATCATTGTAAATAACATATATAAAGTGAGTTTATGTTCCCCCGGGGCTTTCCTCCAGTGGAGTGGAGAAGTCAGGGGAAATCCAGGCCTTGTTCATTTTTATAAGTGTCAACCTATCAGCATTGTCGGTGGAAAGGCGGATACGCTTATCTGTTATGATGCCACCAGCAGCACTAAATACCCGCTCAGACAGAACGCTGGCGGCAGGGCAGGCCAGCACCTCCAAGGCGTAGAGTGCCAGTTCATACCACGTGTCCAGCTTGGACACCCAGTAGTTGTAAGGCACAGAGGGATCATTGAGGACGCTGACACGGTCTGCTACGTACTCCTTCACCATCTTCCAAAACTTTTCCCTCCTTGTGACACTAGGCTGCGCATCAGGGTGAGGGTGCTGGCGGGGTGTCATGAAGGTGTCCCACGCCTTGGAGAGTGTTGCCCTGCCTTTCTCGGAACTGCTGTGTGCTCCCCTTTTCTCCCCTTCTCGGTTGGCCAAGGTAGCACGTACTCTGCCGCCAGCGTTGTCAGATGGAAAATTTTGGAGCAATTTTTCAACAAGAACCTTCTGGTATTGCACCATTTTGCTTGTCCTCTCCACCGGAGGAATGAGAGATGAGAAATTCTCTTTGTAGCGGGGGTCCAGAAGGGTGAACACCCAGTAATCTGTGTTGTTTAAAATGCGTATAACGCGTGGGTCACGGGAAAGGCAGCCTAACATAAAGTCAGCCATGTGTGCCAGAGTACCAACAGTCAAGATTTCGCTGTCCTCACCAGGAGGATGACTCTCAATATCCTCATCCTCTTCCTCCTCTTCTGCCCACCCACGCTGAAGAGATGGAACTAAAGTTCCATGGCTACCCTCTGTAGCGGAGGCAACCGTGTCTTCCTCCTCCTCCTCCTCCTCCTCCTCCGCCTCCTCCAATTGTCGCTGAGAAGACGAAGTGAGGGTGCTCTGGCTATCACCTTGTGTAAGCTCTTCCTCCCCCATTTCCACCTCTTCCACATGCAAAGCGTCGGTTTTAATTGTGAGCAGCGAGCGTTTCAGTAGACACAGAAGTGGGATGGTTACACTGATAATAGCGTTATCGCCGCTCACCATCTGTGTCGATTCCTCAAAATTGCGTAAAACCTCACAGAGGTCTGACATCCATTCCCACTCCTCACTTCTGATTACAGGAAGTTGAACGGAGAGGCGACGACCGTGTAACAGCTGGTACTCCACTACTGCCCTCTGCTGCTCACAAAGCCGGGCCAACATGTGGAAGGTGGAGTTCCAGCGCGTGCTCACGTCACACAGCAGCCGGTGAGCTGGCAATTGTAAGCGCTGCTGCAGCTTCAACAGGCCGGCTGAAGCTGTTGATGACTTACGGAAATGTGCACACACGCGGCGCACCTTGGTCAAGAGATCATGCACATTGGGGTAGGTTTTTAGAAATCGCTGCACCACTAAATTAAATACATGCGCTAGACATGGTACGTGTGTGAGCTTGCCGAGCTCCAAAGCCGCCACCAAGTTACGCCCATTATCACACACAACCATGCCTGGTTGCAAGTTGAGTGGCGAGAGCCACTGCTCGGTCTGGTGACTAATCCCCTGCAACAGCTCTGAGGCCGTGTGCTGTTTGTCCCCAAGGCAGATCAGCTTCAGCACGGCCTGTTGACGCTTCCCCACTGCAGTGCTACACTGCTTCCAGCTACTGGCTGATGGGGGAGTGGCGCTGCGTGTAGAGAATTCGGAGGTGGAAACGGAGGAGGAGGAGCCAATAACGTAGGTGCTGGTGGAAACCCTGATGGAGGTAGGGCCCGCAATCCTCGGCGTGGGTAGCACCCGTGCCATCCCAGGGTCCGAGTCGCTCCCAGCCTCCACGACATTCACCCAGTGTGCCGTCAGGGAAATGTAGCGTCCCTGGCCACAAGCACTTGTCCATGTGTCAGTCGTTAAGTGGACCTTCCCAGTAACTGCGTTGGTCAGGGCACGGGTGATGTTACGGGACACATGGTGGTGTAATGCGGGGATGGCACACCGGGAAAAGTAGTGGCGGCTGGGGACCGCGTACCGAGGGACAGCTGCTGCCATCAGGCTGCGGAAGGACTCAGTGTCCACAAGCCTAAATGGCAGCATTTCGATGGCCAGTAATTTTGAAAGGTGTGAGGTTAGTGCTATGGCCTGTGGGTGGGTGGCTGGGTACTTTCTCTTGCGCTCAAATGCCTGGGGTAACGACATTTGGATGCTGCGCTGGGACAGGGAAGTGGATGTGGTCGCTGATGGTGCTTCAGATGGTACAGGTGCAGGGCGGGAGGTATGCGGGCCTGCGCCTTCGACAGGCGATTGGCCGGCACCGAAAACAGGGTAAGAGGAGGCAGTGGTGTGGCCTGCAGACACAGATGGGCGATCCAGGCGTTCCTCCCACTTACTACGGTGCTTGGATGCCATGTGTCGGATCATGCTGGTGGTGGTGAGGTTTCTAGTGTTCATGCCTCGGCTCATTCTGGTGTGGCACAGGTTGCAAACTACAATTCTTTTGTCGTCCGCACTTTCCTTAAAAAAACGCCATACCGCGGAACACCTACCCTTTGGCAAGGTAGATTTACGCAAGGGGGTGCTCCGTGGAACATTTGCGGGCCGGTTTGGTGCGGTCCGCCTTCTTTCTGTAGCCACACCACTGCCTCTTCCAGCCTGTTGCGGTGCTGCAGATGGCTCACCCTCAGGACTGCTGACATCGCTCGGCTCTACACCTTCCCAGGTGGGGTCAGTCACCTCATCGTCCACCAAGTCCTCCTCCACTTCCTCACTCTGATCATCCTCCTCAAGTCTTGATCCCACCACATACTCAGTCATTGACAACTGTATAACATTCTCCTCAACAAGGTCTTGAGATGGAAATAGTGGTTGATTTAATGGCAACTGTGTCTCATCATCATCATCATCATCCACTACTTCCTTTGACCTTAAATGCCGTTCACATCTGTCATCTTCTTGTGATTGGGTAGCCTCTAGAGGTTGTGAATCAGGGCACAAGATGTCATGTTCCTCTGCAAGCGTGCTTGGAGAGAGGGTCAAATGAAGGATTGGTGATGAGACGAGCTCCTCACTATATCCCAGTATGGGATCACTTCTTTGACCAGACCGTGTATGGTGGGAGGAAGGATGATCAGAGTGAGGATTATTTTGACCAGACTCTTGGCTACTGAGAGTGGACTTGGTGGAAGACAGGGTGGTGCTTAACCGACTGGAAGCAGTATCAGCTGTCATCCAACCGACCACCTGTTCGCAGTGGTCGGACCTCGAGAGTGATGTCCTGCGACGCCCTGTAAAATTACACATGAAGCTAGGTATGGTGGATGTCTTTCTTTCTTGTGCTCTGGCACCAGGCACAGTTTCTCCGCGTCCTGACCCGCGCCCTGAACTTTCAGGATCACGTCCACTTCCCCGTCCCTTTTTACCCGCCTTCTTCATCTTACACAGAATATGTGACTTTAATATTTGAGTTTGAAAACTTAACACTATTTCTTACTATTCTGCAACTCTGCAGAGTACACAGAATAGGCTGCTAAACGGCGGTGATACACACTGAATGGAATATGTGACTTTGATATTTGAGTTTGAAAACTTATCACTATTTCTTACTATTCTGCAACTCTGCAGAGTACACAGAATAGGCTGCTAAACGGCGGTGAAACACACTGAATGGAATATGTGACTTTAATATTTGAGTTTGAAAACTTAACAGTATTTCTTCCTATTCTGCAACTGTGCAGAGTACACAGAATAGGCTGCTAAACTGCGGTGACACACACTGAATGGAATATGTGACTTTAATATTTGAGTTTGAAAACTTAACAGTATTTCTTCCTATTCTGCAACTGTGCAGAGTACACAGAATAGGCTGCTAAACTGCGGTGACACACACTGAATGGAATAAGTGACTTTAATATTTGAGTTTGAAAACTTAACAGTATTTCTTCCTATTCTGCAACTGTGCAGAGTACACAGAATAGGCTGCTAAACGGCGGTGATACACACTGAATGGAATATGTGACTTTAATATTTGAGTTTGAAAACTTAACACTATTTCTTACTATTCTGCAACTCTGCAGAGTACACAGAATAGGCTGCTAAACGGCGGTGATACACACTGAATGGAATATGTGACTTTGATATTTGAGTTTGAAAACTTAACACTATTTCTTACTATTCTGCAACTCTGCAGAGTACACAGAATAGGCTGCTAAACTGCGGTGACACACACTGAATGGAATAAGTGACTTTAATATTTGAGTTTGAAAACTTAACAGTATTTCTTCCTATTCTGCAACTGTGCAGAGTACACAGAATAGGCTGCTAAACGGCGGTGATACACACTGAATGGAATATGTGACTTTAATATTTGAGTTTGAAAACTTAACACTATTTCTTACTATTCTGCAACTCTGCAGAGTACACAGAATAGGCTGCTAAACGGCGGTGATACACACTGAATGGAATATGTGACTTTGATATTTGAGTTTGAAAACTTAACACTATTTCTTACTATTCTGCAACTCTGCAGAGTACACAGAATAGGCTGCTAAACTGCGGTGACACACACTGAATGGAATAAGTGACTTTAATATTTGAGTTTGAAAACTTAACACTATTTCTTACTATTCTGCAACTGTGCAGAGTACACAGAATAGGCTGCTAAACGGCGGTGATACACACTGAATGGAATATGTGACTTTAATATTTGAGTTTGAAAACTTAACAGTATTTCTTCCTATTCTGCAACTGTGCAGAGTACACAGAATAGGCTGCTAAACGGCGGTGATACACACTGAATGGAATATGTGACTTTGATATTTGAGTTTGAAAACTTAACACTATTTCTTACTATTCTGCAACTCTGCAGAGTACACAGAATAGGCTGCTAAACGGCGGTGAAACACACTGAATGGAATATGTGACTTTAATATTTGAGTTTGAAAACTTAACACTATTTCTTACTATTCTGCAACTCTGCACAGTACACAGAATGTGCTGCTAAACTGCGGCGAAGCACACTGAATGGAATATGTGACTTTGATATTTTAGTTTGAAGACTTAACAGTATTTCTTCCTATTCTGCAACTCTGCACAGTACACAGAATGTGCTGCTAAACTGCGGCGACGCACACTGAATGGAATATGTGACTTTGATATTTTAGTTTGAAGACTTAACAGAATGTGCTCTAATCTGCAACTTTGCACACTAAACAGAATGTGCTCTAATCTTCAACTTTGCACACTAAACAGAATGTGCTCTAATCTGCAACTTTGCACACTAAACAGAATGTGCTCTAATCTGCAACTGTGCACACTAAACAGAATATATTTTTTTTTTTTTTTTTTTTCCCCCACACAAAATAACCTGCTGCCCCCACACACAGTAGTCCTAAAAAGGACTTTTGGTTCTTTTTTTTCACAATTTTTGTTTTTTTCCTCCCTACACTGCCTTTCCCTTCCTATCCTCAGCTCTCCCTGGCTCAGACTGAGCCGAACTCGATGGTCAGGTGCTATACAGCACCCGACCACGGGTTCTGGCCAGCCAATCAGTGTAATGCCAGCAGCCAACATGTCAGAGCCTCCCTGCACGTTTATTGGCTGCGCAGCAGCCGCAAAACGTGCGGGGAGGAGACCCGAACATGGCGGGCGAGCACATGCGGTACTCGTACGAGTACCGCCATGTGCCGAGCAGAGCGATGCTCGAGCCGATCCGAGCATCGGCCGAGCATGCTCGCTCAACACTATTAAGGTCCTTTCCAATCATACATTGTTTCTCCCTATACCAGAACTGGCCCCTTTAGTCCAATTCAGTGGTCATTAATCATTCATTACTACTGCAGGAGGCACTGATTTAACTTATTCCTTTTTAGATATTAAATTGTTTCAGTAACCACCCATCAGGTAAGTCTTTTAACTACTATGCTGTTCATCTAACTAGGTTGTCACCTTAGCACCTTCCACTTTTCTCACAATCACCCAACAGCACCTTCACTTAATTGCTTGTCAAGAGTTCTATCATCAAGCATGTTCAATTTACTCGTTCTTGTCACTTTCTTACGTCTACAATTACATCAGCTCCAGGGTTTTTAGCATTTCAGTCATTCCGAGAGTATCTTTGCCTTATCTCTCATCAAGAGGCTGAAGGTTATCATCCGGTAGTACGAGACTGTCAGGTAATTACTTGGATCCCCAAGCACTTCGGTAGGCATTAGCTCTCGTCATACCTCACCTCCCATCAAGAGGTCGAGGTCTTCACCATTCTTCAATCAGGGAGGCCGATAGGTGTTTTTAGTTTATCACCAGTACCGCCTCCGCATCTATTCAGCGGCTAATTTAGTTTCCTTTACACCTTACCTCCCGTCAAGAGGCTGAAGGTGTCACCTACCTCAATCGCTGAGGCCGACAAGGTGCGTAGGGTATTAGGTTCCCCTCAATCGCTGAGGGCAAGGGAACTAATTTAGTATATCCAATCATACTCGTATTAAGGCCCATACTTCGAAGGTCAGAACTTGGAGTTCCCTAAATCAAGTGGTAGGGTCAACATAGCCTAAAGCAAGTAAACAAGAATATTTTACCACTTCACAGGCCTTGGCCAAGCACGTTCATAAGCACCTGAGGCTGTATCCGGGAGGGGGGCTTGTCTCTCGGCCAAAAGGTTTTCAGCCGCAGGCTGGTGGATAGGTTTCCACTTCTCCATTTTAGCCTGTCACCAGGCACACGGTTATGGGGTCCAGCAATGTCGGATCCCTCTCAAGTCTAATTCAGGCCCTGATTATCATGTTTTCAGGGCCGAATGGGCTGAGAGGAGAATGGGAATTTCTCATTGGGATGCCATCCTCCGCTATTACAATTCACTGCATGCCTACTAACGTCCACTTAGCAAATAAGTTTTGATATTAATGATATTACTTTAATCCTTACAGGATGGAAGATTCTGCAGCTCAAGGATCAGCGGAGCTTGAAGTGATACCTACAGAGGAGCCCACTACTCCCAAGATCAATAGCCCTCCCCCTCAAGCCCAGACCCCTATTCAGCCCTCTTTTAGGGATTTGACTGTTTCTAAAATTATGGCAGAATTATCCCGATGTCACATTCCCTACCCAGCTACAGCTAGGAAGGCAGAATTGTTCAGACTACTGTTCCCATCCCAAGGTCATACCCCTCCGCTTACCCCAGCTTCTCCACGCGTAGTAGATCATTCTGCTCAATTTAATCAAATGACACAGATGTTATCCAATATTACCCCCACTATGTCAGATATACAGAACAGGATCAGTGCTTTGGAGCTTAACTTTCGGTTGTCATCTGAAGGGCAGCCTCCTTGCCAGCCTAATCCTCCTCAAGCTAATGCCACCCTTCTGACCCATCCTGCTATAACTCCAGCACATATGATTCCAGCTCATATCCGAAAGGATATTCTGGAAGGAAGGGACGTCAATCTAGTCTCACTACTTATTTCTACACAAGATCTGACTGAGAACAGCACTATAAATTGCGGTGACGTGTCAGTTACACAGAAGGCCAAAGACCCTAGGTTAGCTAAAAAACTGTCAGTTCCAAATTTGTCCTGGCTTTCAGCATTTTCAGGGATGTTATTTGTTCAGCCTTGCAGACACTTTGCTGGTATTCAAGCCCCTGTATGTCAGCTCTGCAAGTCCACTAACTATACCCATAGTCTATGTCCTATGGCCGATGACAGGGCCCCTCTACTTCATCAGCTGTAGCCTCACCTCCCCTCCTCACTCCTTTGATAAATTAGGCCAGAAGATTCATTATATAGGAAATACCCCCATATGTAACAATTTTAATGCAAGGGGCTGTTTCTTCAGTGCATGTCGTATGGCTCATGTATGTTCGCTTTGCTGTAGGTCTCACTCCCGAGCAGTTTGCCCTCGGAATCCGAGGCATAATAAATGACTATCATCTGTTAATATAAGCTTATTGCAGTCTCTTCTTACTTCTCACCCAGACCGCAATTTAGTTAATTTTGTCATTTCAGGCTTCCAAGAATGCTTTCACACAGGCCTTTTAGCATGACCTTCAGTCCCTTTAGATCCCCCCAACCTACAGTCTGCTCTTTTAGAACCAGAATGGGTGGTACACACTCCTTAAAGCAGAGCTAGATAAGGGTTTTATCATCGGCCCATTCAAGTCACCCCCTTTTCCAATATGGAGAGCTAATCCACTTGGTATTGCTACTAGAAAATTTTCCCTTAAAAAGCAAGTGGACTTTTCAACCCCCCATGCATTCCAGCAACCAAGCATTAATTCATTGATTCCTTCGGAAGAATTCCGCCTTAAATACCATTCTATTAATGATACCATGACCTTGATGAGAATGGCAGGAAAGGTTGCTGGTTATCAAAGATCGACATTGAAGATGCCTTCAAGCTTCTCCCAGTTAATCCTGAACTATGGCATCTTCAGGGCATGAAATGGCGAGATTTGTGTTATTTTTTCAGTTTGGTTACCATTCGGCCTTAAAAGCAGTCCTAAACTGTTCGACAGCTTCACCGAATTACTCAATTGGATCATCTGTTCTTATGCCAGCTGCTCCAACGTCATTCATTACCTGGATGACTTCCTAATTGTGGAATCCCCCGCAGAGCAGCCAGTCAGGTTGGCAAGTCTAATGACCTTATTTCAGGATTTGAAGGTCCCTATTGCTGCCAACAAAGTTCTTGGCCCTGCCACCACCGTTGAATTTTTAGGAATTTGCCTAGATTCAGTCAAGATGGAAGAATTTCTTCCTTCTGACAAATTAGTGAGAGTCCAGACCATTGTCCAAGAATTTCTTACTCATCCATTATGGACGAAAAAGCAATTACAGTCCTTGTTAAGTCACTTGAATTTCTCTACGCGCATCATTCCCCAAGGAAAATCATTTATTTCCCACCTCCTTTGTCTCCTCTGTTCTGCCCAGGACGAATTCTCTCTCATCTGCATAGACGAAGCACCAAGATCAGACTTGTTCATGTGGTACTCATTTCTCAAATATTGGAACGGCCACTCACTGTTTCCCCGGCCCATGACTGATTCCTCCCCGGTAGTCTTTTCGGATGCTTCAGCTTCCCAAGGATACGCAGCAATCTTCAAGGCCGATTGGTTCGCAGCTCCTTGGCCTCCTGAAATATTAAGTCTTCCGGATTTCCTAAAAACATCAGCCTTGTTTGAACTGTATCCAATAGTTTCTGCTGCAGTATTATGGCGTCATTTATGGACAGGGGAGACAGTGACTTTCATTACAGACAATCAAGCCACTAGTCATATGCTCATTAAAGGTAGATCTTCATCCCTTCACATCATGACGTTCCATCGCAAATTAACATGGTTGTCTCTATATTATAAATTCAGTATTCATAGCTCTTTTCTCCCAGGTTCCTGCAATCAAGCAGCTGATGCCTTGTCCCATCTTAATTTCCAGGAATTCTTCAAACTGATGCCATCAGCCAGCAGCAATCCTTTATCTCCCCCGGCACTTCAAGCGTTAGTCCTGAAATGAACTTCTTCCTGACAGAAGCAAACAACATCATGATGCGTGTTCTAGCACCCAGCACCCTTAAAATCTACAAAAAAGCATAGTCCATGCTGCATCAATTTCTCATCCTTACCAAGTCACCCTGCCATTACTCAGTTTCAACCATTCTGGCCTTTGGGACTTATTGTCACCAATCTCTTAAATTATCCCCTTTTACCATCAAGCTATATTTTGCTGGGATTTAGCACTATCTATCACATATTCAACGTAACTCACCTTCATTGTTTACTTCATATCAAACCAAATTGTTTTTTAAAAGCCATTTTAAGACTCCTCTTTCTCCATCACATACTAGGCTACCTATAGATGGCCCGCTCTTTAAGAAGCTATACTTAGCCTTGAAGGCGGGTCCTTTCGATTCCCATACCAACTGTATTTTATTAGCAGCCATATGTTTAGGGTTCTTTAAGTTTTTATGACCAGGCAAATTTTTGGCCTCTCCAGGTCAGCAAACCTTCCTTAAGAAAAAGGATTTACATGATCAGACAGAATTTTTTAACCTATACCTTCCGCGCTCTAAAACAGACCAAAGAGAAGGAGCTAATATTAAGATCTTTCCTACCAATGATGATTGCTGTCCATATAAAGCCCTTCAGAATCTGTCCAGCCTTTTGTCTGAGCAACTGGCTGACAGCCCATTGCTTCCTACTGCTAATGGTCCATTGCAAATCAAGTCATTTATTAAATTGACTAGATTACTTTTAGCTCGCCTAGGTTATAATCCAATGGAGTTCGCTGGGCATTCTTTTAGAAGTGGAGCTGCTTCAGCAGCCTCAAAAAATCATGTGCCCCCTCACATTATCCAGCGCCTAGGAAGGTGGAAATCTCATTGTTTCTCCAGATACATTCATAATCCACATTTAGAGATTAAATCAGCATTATCTAATTTGTCAAGTTAATGTCCATAAACTTTCAAACTTAATCTGCGTTTGTACCTTTTTGGCCTCTAATCAGGTTGGCTACATCGTCATCAACCAGGTCACGTGGACCTGGGGTTTATGCATATGAGACCCACTACCCAGGTTCTATTTTGGGCCCCGGAGGCCCTGACTACAAGTGGAAGGCTCGCCTGAATTTGTGGGAGGGGCCACAGGGTACTTAACCCACGGCTTCCCCGCATATCGGGTGAGCCGCCGCTTCCTGTACCCTCCACTGTCCCCTCCCTGGTTTCCAGATTTACATCAAGCTAGCCCTCTAATCAGGTTGGCTACATCGTCATCAGCCAGGTTAAGTGGACCTGGGGTTTATGCATATGAGACCCACTACCCAGGTTCTATTTTGGGCCCTGGAGGCCCTGATTACAACTCCACTTTATCTCTTCATGATAATCACCCCTGGTTTGTTGATGAGGAGTAGAAAGATTGCAGTCTGGGTAAACCAGCTGTCACACAGGGACAAAGAAATATCTTATTGATTTAAACTAGGGCTTTTAAGTCCTTCAGTGACAAAGATTTAGATCAATGGGAATGTCTCTATGGTGCTGCTAGTTCTTTCCATAATTCTTCCAGTTTTCTTATTAAATCAGCATTAATTTCTATAACAGCTGTTGGCTGGTTGAGGATGATGGGAGTTGTAGTCTCCAGCAGCTGAGGACCAAAAGGTTAGCTATCCCCCTCTATAAATTCCCTAGTGGGAGTTTAATATAGCAACCTAAGCTAATTACTAATCTTTTGAAGACAGGTGGATTCAGAGTGAAAGCTTGTCACTGTATTCCTCTTACAAACAACACTGGAGATGTGAAAAGAATATAGCAGGTTTGCTGATTAGAAAAGACAGAAAATATGTTTGGTTAATATAACAACTTTGAATGAGGATCAAAAATAATTTATTTCATCTAGCAGCATATAACAGGTCATCATGTTTTTTACAAGCTGTCTTTGAGTACTGTACATAAGTTATAATTCAGCCTATCTGACTCCACAAGGAAACATATCTGAAAATATTCTATGTATAAGGTAATGAGGTGGTGTAAACTGGTGAAAAGTTATATGAACACACATAATATCAGATTTATAATTAGGCAGAGTAGGTTATGGTTATGACCAAGGTGACTGGTCCTTCTATGTAACCTTCTGAATGCCAAAGTGGTGAACAGCACATTACTTTGCAATGTGGTGGACACTTTACTGGAATTCAAAGAGTGGATTTTTATGGAAATTTCACTGTGTAGGAACTATGGCAACTGCAGTAGGTGTGTGTGTATGTGATTCTCTCAATTATCCTGAGGCTGATGTACTAAGAAGAACTGGATTAGTTCTGGGTCACGCCAGCTGCTCTATACAGGACAAATAAAAATTCCCATTGAAATAAATCAGGTTTTTAATCTATTGAATGCTAGGAAGGTTTCCAATGCATTCAGAGACAATGGGGGAGATGCATTAAGCCGTGATTAAAGAGGTGGTGGCATGGAGATGACTTCTTCAGTGATATCACTTCACCCCACCACATGTCAGTTTTCATTTTTTTCCTGCAGCCATTTAATAGGGAGTCAGCTTCCCACAGCATGCCATTCTGTGTCTGTGAGAGGAGGAAGCAATATATTCTTGAACTACAGAGGATAAATAAATTAAGTGGAGTTAAAGCTTAGTTTAGGGAGTCTTTTAGGTAGGATATGTGTTCTCTGTATTAGTCTGGGAGCACTTTGGGAGAGAAGAGGGCGAAAGGAGGTTGACCACAAATACCCCAAAATTTGGTGTGACTGTCAAGATGCAAGCAGATGTGATCCAAGCTAATTCCTGATGTGGCTTTTATGTGAGAAGGGAGCAAAGCTGCGGTCTAAGTTCCTCACTGATCTTGCTGCTATTATCTCTGTGCTGGGGAGTTCTGGGGAAAGAAGTTTTGTTTTTTTTTGGTGTTTTTTATTTTACATTTTTTTTGGACAATGATAAGATATGGTGGACAACTGTAAAAAAAAAAAAAAAAAAAAAAAAAAGGTGGCAGAGAGCTGAGGGCCAAGGCAAGACATCATACTCTATCAGCTGATTTCTGTACTTTAGAGTAAAAACACACACAGTAGTTGAGTAATGTCCAACAAATGCACAAGAGGCAGGGAGATGGAATAAAGTGGTAGTTCAAAAACTGACTGCAGCCATGGTTGCTGCAGTGTGTGCAAAAAATGGTGATGATCCATCTCCTTGCAAAGAAAAATGACATATTCAGCAGCTCTTACTTCTAGTTTTCCAGGGCTTTAAACAGACTTGTAAACTTCTGCACAGATAAAACCCACTTATGCAAATCCGAATAGGTAATACTTGCAATATATAAGCAGAGCGATAAAGAGCCTCTCCAATGCTCTGCAATAAAGCACTATATTCCAAAAAATTGCTCATAAACAATATTAGCGAGTTAAGATAAAACCATAATCTTTATTATAGTCAAAGTGTAATAAAAATATGTATAAATACCTTCACATATTATTGCAGCTACACAAGAATGTAGGAGAGACTTAAAGTAATGTCCATAATTGAACCAGCAGGTGTACTAACTGGGTCCCTCACAGATCAATGCTTTTCACGTTCAACCCGCTTAATCATGACCTCCCTGGGAGGATGCAGTTTGTCAAGATCCCACCAAAAGTTCCACCACCAGCTCCAATACTTTAAAAAGCATGTAAGAAGAACACTGAAGATGACAACGAGTCTCATTCTAGTGTTGATGATGGTATAATGGAGGAATGTGTAGCAGCTGAACTAACTGCTGCATCCGACAGTGAGACAAACAAGCACCAAAGCCCCTGTGTTCAAAGTAGTAATGAACTTTGTAAAAGTAAAAATACATTGTTTGACACTTCTAAAACTTTAGAGGACTAAAAGAAAGTGGGCAATGCTGAGGATGACCTAAAGATGACCTAAGATGGTGTAGATCTAGAATACATCCCTCCAGCATCCTCCTCTTGATCAGATACAGATGACCTGGAGCGTAAGAGAGATGACCAGAAAGTTAGCCGAAAGGCAAAGGCTCAATCTTCTACCATTGAAAAGGACAACTGTGCCTGTCTATAAACTGTATGAGATTACAATTGGAAGGTTTGACCCTGAACAAGCAAAGATGTAAAAAAAAAAACACACTCATCCTGTAAGTCATCATCTGCATCATCACCGCTTTAACCCCTTAGGGACCCTTGACGTACCAGGACCGTCAAGGGTAAACTTGCTTGAAAGACCCTTGACGGTCCTGGTACGTCACGTACTTTTTACTTACAGCGCTCTACCGGGAGCGCTGTAAGTAAACATAGGGCATGAAATAGACCGCTCCAAGATCGGAGCGATCTGTTTCAAGCCCCATAGTGACGCGCCGATACACGTGACAGGTCACGTGTACCGGCGCCTCAAAGTGCCCATATGCGGTCGTTATGGGACGGAAATGTCCCATAACGTCCGGTCCTTAAAGGGTTAAAGTCCAAGTCCCACTCAGGAACACACACACACTTGTGTTGAATGACCAGCAGAAAAAACAACAATTCAGGTTATTAATATCCATAAACTTAGCTATGATGATTTCCTCTGCTGCTGCGAGAATTGCTTCACCTTTGACACCTACTAGTAGTAGCAGTAGAATTGCATCAACATCTAGCCCCAGTAGTAGCAACAGCCCCTCAGGTCCATGAAGTCCATAGTATGGAGATCCAAAAAGTTAAGCATGTTGCTATCTGTTGCCTGTGCAAGAAGCATGTGAGCAGGGGGAAAGCAGGCTCACACCTTGACAACTCCTCTATGAGATCCCACCTGAAGCACAACCACAAGTCTGACTGGGAGACACACTACCAACAGGTCAGGGATGCCACAACTAGCATCAGAAGCACTCCAAAAAGTCTGGGATCTGGAGCAGAAAAGAGAAGCAGTTATGTTACTGATGTGTCAGAGAGTGTGCCACTGCCAACAGTTAGTTCATGCAAATAAAAAAAGAACCCAATACACAATATATGGAGAGGAAATTGTATTAGAAAGTAGAAGGTGCTCGCAGGGTAATCAAATAGCATAAAAGGAAAGAGAATAAAAAGAACCCCTGCAGTATTAAGCAGCACTCATACAGTAACCACTTTAACTTTAAGAGAGTATGGGAAAATGATATAAAATGTTAATGTTTATTCTCAATTGATATAAAATCAATCCTAGAACTAAAATAATCTAATTCCTGATTAAATTCTATCACAATGCTCACTACAATGCTATTTTAATGCAAGCTCAACATCTACATTTGTGCTTGACTAGACAGCTGATTGTGAGTCAAAATCTAAAGTACAGTGCAACACCTTTATATAGGGAAGAACATCCCCTTACTATTTGATCAAAACAAGAAACACAGTTACAGCTTACCTTGACTTCAGCATCATCGGCAGGTGCGAGGCTTCAAGCATGCTGCAGGCCTCTGTTTTATCTGTTTTCTTCCTGTAGTCTCCTCCTACCAACTTCCTACTTCCTCCCTCTGAGCTGCTCCTCCTACTTCCTGTGGAAGGGTTTAAAGGGCAGACTGAGGCCTGACTCAGTTGCCCTTGCATTGTTGTTCATAGCAGTTCTGTTACCTTTGGCTCTGTGTATGACCTGGCTAGTCTTCCATCCATTCTAGTGCTGACCTGTGGTTCTGTCTGACTATTCTTTTGCCTAACCCCTAATAGTGGACATCCAATCTGGTGCAGACTTGTGGCTCTGGCTGACTACCTGAACTGTGTATGACCCGGCTTGTCTGACTTCCCCCTCTGGTGCTGACTTGTGGCTCTGTCTGACTATTCTTTTGTCTTTTCTCCTGGTGATCAGACACCCAATAAAGTGTGGGCCTGGGGCTCTGGTAGACTTGAATAGCTGACTGCAGGAGTGAGTCAGTTTTCACCTTACGTTATCTGACTGCTGCGTGAGTCAGAGGGTTCAGTACCTGTGTCCTATAGCCTAGGAGAGTTATTACTGTCTGCAGAGTTGTTCCTGAGACTAACTCTTACTACCACTACTAGTGGCTTCTCTTCAGTTCCTGAGCATCCTGGTTTCCTGTTAGTCGGATCAAGATTGCCATTCCGGTTGCTGCTGTAGCACTTGTCCTTGTATGTGAGACTACCAGTGGCTTTGGCTCCAGCAGGGTGGTCTAGGACCCAGTCTATTATTTCTGGTAATAGTGCTTGCTGACTAGTATCCCTTGCTTCCCTATTCTTTTGTTTGTTGTTTTCAATAAACTCCATTAACTATACCGTACAGACTCTGAGCCTCCTTAGTATCCGTGACACACACACACACACACATTGAGCCAACACTTCAAATTTGTGTTATGCCTCAGTATAGATCAGTATTGGAAGTGTGTATTGCATAGGTCTGAAAGAGTCTGTACCCTAACTACAGTGTTGCTGGACCCACTTACTCTGGCTACTTGGAACACTGCTCTGTAAGGAAAACCAATAACATAACCATTATATTATATTGTGTTTTGTACAAGATCAACTATAAAAAAAACATTTTTGTTGTCTGTCAAAAAACTTAAATTTACTTTCGTACGAGCATATCCTTCAAGGGATATTAATTGGGAAAAAAATATTGCTTTAGTTAATTTTTGCCATACTCTTTTCCAGTTTTTAGATTGCAAGTTAAAGCGGTTACTGTATAAAAGTGCTTAGTATGGCAGGATTTATTTTCATTCTCTTTCCTCCTTTTACATCAGTTAGTTAATTCCAATTAACATCTATGGCTCCTGCTGCAGATGAATATGATGACTCTGGATTTGCTGTAGGATATGACAAGAGTCATAGAGTTCCTATACATACCGCAACCACCACAAGTGATGGCATTAAAGCAAAAAAGTTACACAGTTCTTCTACTATATATACTGCCATACCACAATTAATTAAGTTCTTAGAAAAAAGTCAAAAGCTGCACAAACATAAAGCAGAAACATACCAAACTTTCTAAAATGTTGTCCGTTGACATGCTACCCTAAACTGATGTAATATATTGTACCCTAAAGGAATATCTCAAGCTGCAGTTATTTTTCAAGGATGGATGTGCTATGTTACATATACAGGAAGTTATTGTTGTGGGAAAAGGACAAAGGTCTGCTAACAACCTTTTCAAGGCACATGTTGTATAACTCATAATTTGACTTTTAGCTGTTAATTTCTCCACTCTATCAGTTCTCTGTAATATTGTGGTGAGAAATGTTGCAGTCATAGGAAACCTAGATGAAAAATTATTGGCAGTGGCGAAAAGGAGAAAACTTCTCAAAAAAATAAAAAATAATAGGTTTTTCATGAAAAATCACGCAGGAAATGTTTCTGACTTTTTGCTTCTATATCATGCCTTAGTGCATAACCCCAATATGTTGAAGACCTGTCAGGCATGAAATTTGGGGAATTTTCATTTTTCTCTTAGTTTGCATTTTGTTTCTTCCAGAATTGCTCTTTTTTACTTTGATTTGTGTGTGTATATAGCATAATCTAATGCCCCAACAACAATCATATTTTCATAGGTGGGGACCTTTTCCAAGGGTGACCTATGGATTGTAAGTTCCTTTAATTGTTCAGAGTGGAGAAGAAGTGGGGATTTTGTTACCAGGGAAATTACATCCTAGGGGAAAGGGCGGGATTTATGGTTCCCTCTGTGCAGACATGTTTTCTTTCTCATTCCATTTATGCAGCCCACAGACACCTTCACCAACATTTGTTATCCTCTCTCCCTATCTATACAGCTACTGCCATGGACACAATCCCCCTTAAACATTTGATTGCCTGAAAGCTGTTCAACTCATTGCAAAAAAACCCCCACAAAATTGAGTTTAGCCCTTTAAGTAATAGAATTTTCCAATGTATTGCTTTGCATATCTAGCATTCAGTGGTTATAAAGTATGCTTTAAGTCTATATGAAATGTTTATTAGTTCACAGTGGTGTATCTGATTTAACTCAGAATTGCTTCACCTTTGTCTTTGTGCGAATAGCCTTAAAATGTTTACCTTTTGAATGCCAGACTGCTCTGGAATGCATTGACAGGAATCCTAGTTCTTATCATCACAAAGCAAGTGTTGCTTCTGTACAAATGCAAAAGTTGTCAAAGTGAACCCTGATGCAGGTTAATTGATACAGGGCTATGAGGAAAACTTTCATCAACCTTCACATCGCTGTAGGTTTACAACAGTAGCAATTTTCTCAGCAAGGCTACAATTAGAATGGCATTTGTTCATCCATTGGTATGGCTTGTTGAATATGGCCAAAAAAGATGTGTTGTGAGCATTCCGAATTGTTTGAGTTATATGTGAGCACTCAGCATCTGCTCACATAGTCAGTATATGCAAATAGTCTACAACTAGTCACATCTGCTCACCTCTCCAGACACACTGTCTATGGTGATGAGAGTGGATGTTACTTTGCCAAGGAGCAGATCTGGCATCTGCTTACATCACTCAAATGCATTGCCCAAGCCACTGTTTCCCACATGGTTATCCATAGTGAGTGTTAGGATTGGTTCCTGCTATAAATCCCATCATACTCAACAAATCAAGGGAGTATTTGGGGAGGTATAGACTACATTAGTGTATTCCTTGTTCACTCCAACCCAGCTCAACATCACAAGAAGAAGACCAGTTCAGTGTAAAAAAGTAAATGATAGATAATGATCCTTCTACTAGCTTATATATCTCCAAATTAAACGAAAAGTATACTATTTATTAGTAAGGCACAAGTGTTACAAAAAACTCACATTGTTGATTGTTTAAACTTATTTCTGTAAATATTAGCATGTGTGAATCAAACACTTTGGTCTTGTGATAAAGGATTTATTTGATTACATGAAGAACATTCAATCTGTCCTTCTTTATGGTCCTTCACTCTATTGAGTGAAGGCTGCTGTTCTTGGTACTGAAGTCTCTCTGCATCCTCTGCTCTACCCCCCCCCCCATCAACACCTTCATGCCAGGACGATATGCTAAAGAGTGAATTCTTTCTCCCCTTGCATCCATAATTCTTGAAGTATGTGCTCACCACACATCAACAGACACTCAAAGAAACATAGAAACAAAGAAACATAGAATTTGTCAGCAGATAAGAACCATTCAGCACATATATGGCTGGATTCCATTGCAGGTGGTAAATGTTACCTCCTGTTTTGTCAAGCATTTTCTTATTGAAGTCTATGGGGAAACCTGGAAATAAAAGCAGAGATAAAATTAGCACCTGCAATAGAATCCAGCCCCTAGTCTGCCCATTTTCCTACTGTAAAAAACTTGAAACTTTTTTGGTCCTTGGTCTTGTCTTATGTTCAGGGCAGCCTTATAACTATCCCATACATGTGTAAATTCTGCCACTATATTAACTTCTACCACTTCTTCTGGTAGGCTATTCCACTCATCTACTACCCTCTCAGTGAAAATAAACATTCTTATATTATGTCTTAGCCTGTGTCCCTCTACTTTTAGTCTATGGCCTTTTGTCCTAACATTTTTACTCCTTTGAATGTACTTCTATCCTTAACTTTATTGAATCCCTTCATGTATTTGAATGTTTCTGTCATATCCCCTCTCTCTCTCCCCTCCTCCAAGCTATACATATTCAGATCCTTTAGTTTATCCTGATATTTATTTTCCTGTAAACCAGTCACCATTTTAGTAGCCCTTCTCTGACTTTTCTCTAGAGTATCTATATCCTTCTGGAGATGGAGTCTCCAGTACTGTACACAATACTGTAGGTGAGGTCTAAATAGATATCTGTAGAGTGGCATGACCATTTCCCTTTTTCTGATACTAATGCCCCTAGCTATACAACCCAGCACCCTGCTTGCATTCTGCACCTCTTTGTTATATTGCTTACCTTTATGTCATCAGAAATTATTACTCCCAAATCCTTTTCTTCTGTTGTCTCAGACAGCACAATACCCTTAATACTATATTTTTTCCTTTGGATTTTTACATCCCAAGTGCATTATTTTACATTTATCAACATTAAACTGCAGCTGCTACTCTCTTGCACATTCTTCTAATTTACCTAAATCAATTGTCATTTGTCTTATTCCCCATGGAATGTCTACCCTGTTTCAGATCTTTGGATCATCTGCAAAAAGGCATACCTTACCTTGAATACCTTTTGCAATATCACTACTAAAAATATTAAAAAGAATGGGCCCCAGTACAGATCCCTGATGTACACCACTAGTAACATTCCCTTCATCCAAATATTCTCCAATGACTACCACCCTCTGTATCCTGTCACTCAGCCATTGTCTTATTCATTTAACTATTTTTACATTCAGACCCAAACACTGCAATTTATTAATGAGTCTTCCATGAGGAACAGTGTTAAGTGCTTTACTGAAATCTAGATAAGCTATGTCTACTGCTCCCCCTTGGTGTATTATTTTAGTTACCCAGTCAAAACAATCTATGAGGTTAGTTTGACAAGATCTCCCTGCTGTAAACCCATGAAAGACATCAATATAATATTGAACTTTAGTTCATACCCCCGAAAAAAAATAATACATTGTTGCTGAGGCACTGGATTGTGGTAGCCACACATACACACAAATGAACCTTATCTGTATGAAATATGTTAATTATTTGGTATAAAGGGTAAGGATCAATATCAGTGTATGGATATTAAAAAATATTTATATGATACACTAATTTCAACATGTGTATAAATATGATAAGCAATCTGTAGAAATGTTTAACATATATAATCAATTGGTATATGCCTTATGTGTAGAGCACGTGAATTGAATTATTTTGTAAACTGGATGACATTCATGCCATTATATAATGTTATATTGTTAAGCAATACCTTCCAGCATTTCAAATGGCAACATAGGGTCACTGTTTTATCTTGTGGTTCTGCAGATGTGACTGGTGGGAGGGACTTTACCAAGATAATTTTAGTTCTTTTTTAAAAGTTATTGATGGTTTTTTATGTAATTGATTAAAAGATTTAGAACAAGACCAATGTATTTTATGTACACAGACACATTTATAAACACAAATACTGAAGTTTAAACAAACATTAATGCGTTATTGCCACTGAGCAGTGTGAAAAACTTATATACACACTGCAAATTCTGATCTACTAAAAAGGGGGTAGGAAAGAGGGATAGAGTTATTTTGGTCTCAAAGAGGGACTCCCTGCCTTTAAGAGTGACAATTGGAAGGTATGGTTACATTTTCATAGTCTGGTGAATGGGGAGAAGTTTCAGAAGGGTACCTGCCTGTGAAGTAGATCATTTAGGAGCCTATAGCTCCAGGACCACTGGGTTTCTGAAGGTCAGATAGCCTGAACGATTTTCCCTTGGTATTTGTTCTGTTGACCATCCTGGTGATCATTTTGGTTTTTGACCTTGAGTGATGTGTTATTAGGCACCATAGTCTGGAATAAAAATGCTCCTCTTATTGTTTGTAACCCTTCCCTGCTCCCATACCCCTTCTAAAGTGAAGGTTAAAAAAGAGGTTGTTTCCAATTTCTCCTAACATCTGTGCACAGTTTTTTTTATTCCCATTATATTATGTGTTACATTCTGGTGGGATTCAACCTAGGATCCTAAGGTCAGGGCATAGAGTGTGTATTTAATGTCTGAAATGTAATCCAGACCCTGACAATAAGAAACTGAAGATTCAACAAGAAAGTTTGTGTGTGCTAGTTGTCAAATAATTGTACATTCATTTTAAACTCATCTTATTTCTAGTCACCATGTCAAGAAATGAACTAATTATTGCATTGCTTCTTTTTCTAAAGATCTCCTATTCCTAGTTGAATTCTGTGCAAATCGTAAAGGTTTATAAGCGGACCCAAAGTAATTGACCTTTACCTCTCCACATCTCATTTGCCCTAAGTGTTAATTGACTTTGAAAAAAGCAGTATATTAGTCTTAAAAAAGTAGAGCATGCCAACATTGTAGAGCTTAGAAAACAAAATTATAGCAGAGAAATCAGTTTCTGCAAATTAAATAAGGCTTGCTTTGAATAATAAAAGAACTCTACTGCCATCTAGGGGGAAGGAAAATACAATTAATAATAGCATCTATTCATTTTTAAATAAATGTAGTTATGGATTAAACATTTCTGGAAAACTGTACAGATTATTGGGTTTTAATATATCAATAAATATGACTTCTAGGTCATGCTCTGTGTAATATACATTTTTTTAATTATACATGGTTGATTCAACATTTTAAAGAAGAATTAATACCTTCTAATAATAAAATATGACATACCTGCCTATGGCTAGAAAATCCTAATTACTCCTTTGAATTATGCAGTTGTATCTTTGTTCAAGAGAGAACTTCTTCAATCAGTCATTGATGTCATGTTCATGGAACAATACACTACAGTTGCTGAAGCAGGCAGAGCCTACTTTATGTTTAAGGACTGGAGGTTTCACATCTCTGGTTCTTAAAGGGTTAAGATTACCATGGGCAGTGGGCGGAACCTGTGTTTTGTGTTAGTAGTAACAATGTTCGTGTCTGACTCCATAGACATGACATCCCAGACTGAATGAAAATGTTATGTCTTAAACAAAAGCACAGCTGAAAAATTCTCACAGCCCATTACGAATTTCCTGCCATAGTAAGATAAGTGTGTATGTGAGTTGTTATTAGGTTTTCATAGTAAAAGTTGATGAGGCTGAAAAAAGACTTGCATCCATCAAGTCCAGCCCACGCCATATCACCCCTGTTGATACAGAGGAAGCCAAAAAAGAAACCCATTGAAGCCATTTCCAGTTTAGCCTCAAGCTGGTTAACACATTCCTTCCTAAATCTAAATAGCAGTCACACAGTTCCCTGGATCAACAACCTATTCTGCACTGAAGCCACCTGTCATAATTCTCAATATTGTTCTATGCTAGACATGTATACATTGCTATTTTGAAAGCAGTTACGTTATCTGTAAGTACAACATCCTGAGGCAAAGAATTCCATAGCTTTACCTCCCCTACTGTAAAAAATTCTCTGCCTTTGTTTTAGTCTAAAGGTCCTTTAATAACATCTATTTGGTTTAGGCCAGAGTTTGGGAAACTGTGGCTTTGCAGCTGTTGGGGACTTCAGATTTCCTTATCCCCATTCAACCAATGTTTGGTTGGGGCATGATGGTAATTGTCTGTCTTCCAGGCACATTCACAAAGAGAGTAACAATTTTGGGGTCAAACAATTGCATCATGGAGGACACACAAATATCCCCAACATTTTTATTGATTTAAATGGGACTTTTAAAGCTTTGAATGGTAGACATCTTAACGGAATTGTACAAATACAAAAATGGAGCAATTCTGGGAAAAAAAAAATATTTTTTGTGGGGCATATCTCTCTAGCATCATGGAATTAAATTACCCATTTAAAGGGACAGAGCCTCTTAGAAGGAAAAAGGATATTAAAATCCAGTATTAGTGAGCCTATCCCTCACACTTCTAAATGGCCTCAAAAACCTAAAAATATACCATTAGTTTTTGATATACTCAACAATTTCTGAATTTCTCCAGGCCTCTGGATCAGTTTTCCTTTTCCTTCTGTGCTTTCTTTCCTTTAAACACTCCTCCCTCATGATCAAATACTAATCTCAGTTATTGATAATCTGATTGAACAGCATGAGCTGAGATGTCTGAGTGGGATCTATGCAGATGATATCACCAAAGTAAGAGAGACTGAGAACAAAGAATCACTAGCTGTCACAGCAGTACAATAAGCTAGCTAAACTGTGACATCAGAACAAAAGACAAGTGGTATCAGCACAAACATAAAAAAGATCTGATTAATTGTCTCACTTTAACAGTCTTAGTTACTCCTGAAATGTGACCTAGAAGGCATGTCACCTTTAAATAAATGGGAATTTTTATTTCTCCCTGTGCTTCAAAGGGTTTGAGAAAAATATGCCTGACTTAAAATATATAGGATTAAATGTATCCATAGAACACTGGAATATTGAAAAAAACATTTGCTGTGCACATTTTTGTCCTTGATGAATGTAGTATTACTGCAAAAGAGAGAGTAGTACTAATGAAAAAATTACCATCTTCTCAGTCCAAACTTAAAGGGATAGTAATGTTTCATAATAAAAGCAGCTCTAATTAATCATCATAGTATTTGAACTTTGGAGAGTGTTATATCAATACTGTCAGAGTTGTAGTTCAAGAGTAATTCAATGACAAAGTGTCCCCCTCCCTCCCCTTTTACTGATGTAACACTGCTCAGCCAGATCAGAAGGAAGGTGCCCAGGTAGATTGCAGAGAGGGACAATCTTCAAATAAATTAAGCGAAAAACCTGAAAAACTTGTCAAGGGGGGCAGGGCTTTCATTGTTCTCATAGAAAGAAGATTGTCCCCTGTTGTTATCTGTCTGGTCTATGGACTGCATTCCACATCTGAGAAGAGATGGCTTATACTAGGTAAAAGGGGTGGGAGGGGGAAACTTTGCTTGTGAATATCTCTCAAACCATAAAGATTTGAGAGATAAGACTTATATCGTTCTTCATATTTTTTTAATGCCTACAAAATAAAATAAATCTAAAACGAAGTATTACTATCCCTTTAAGTGATTCCTCATGCAGATAATTTGAATGAAACATACTTTCCATGGGACTGGAGTTTCTGGTGTACTGGACATATGTGCTATTCAATATAGGATTTACAACTCAGGCACCCCTAGACATGGCATTTTAGGTGCCCTTATCCACACTCATTGCAACACGTCCACCTTCATTCTACTTTCCCTCAGTTCGAATGACTTTGTCAGGCACAGTAAACTCCCAATAGGCTATAACTATTCCCTTAGTCTACAAACACAAAAATTTCTTAACTCCTTGATTGCTTAAGAGGTCTCCACTCTCCATTACCTTGTTTTGCAATGTGTTTAAGACTTCTCTAGTATCCAAGGGCTTAAATAACAGTCATTAAAAGATTAGGCAAACTGGTAGGCAACCGAGCCAGTCTATAACATACAAACAGAAAAAATGTAATACCTTGACTGCTACAAAGGTCTCCAATAATATCCAAGTTAAGGGGTAAAACTGATAAATAGTCTAGCCTCTATGAAACAGGAGATGCTATCTGCTGAGTTGAACTGATTGCTCTAGCCACAGCCAGATTGTGGGTGTGGCCACTGGCCAGCACTACTGAGGTACCCCTTAAAATGTGTGAGCAGTTTTGTATTCTACTTATCCTATATAATAATTTGCTAGGATGTTTGTCAGAAGATGTCATGCTCAGTACAGACTATGCTGCTACAGTCATGCGCAGTACAGACGGCCCGAACACGCAGCAGCTCTGTGGCACTGTGGCCTGTGTACATGGACTTTTAAACTAGTTGTGTAATAAAGCCCTGGGGAAGTTGGATAGAAGTACAACTTGATCTAATTAAAATGGGATGTTGTAGTATTCACAGTCTCAATCACCAAACAATTATTTTTTTTTATCATATCTGCTACTTTAATGTACATGGTGCAGGAAACCAGGAATAAAGGGATATTATAATCTAATATTTAGAATGGTTCATATCCATTAAAATATTTATTCAGTGAAGGAGTGCTAAAATCTGCCATAAACTGGCTATTACAATGAATGTGCAGACATCCATGACATGAGAAGTCTTATGGAAATATTTTAATGACAAGTGTATTAACCCCTTAAGGACCGGGAAAATCTGATGTGGATTTCACTTAAGGACCGGAGCAATTCTGACCTTTTTGACTATGTCTTTGTTCAACAGTGTTTTCCCTCTAATTCTTTTATCCCACCCCCATAAATTATATACTGTTTTTTTAAGCACAAATAGGGCTTTCATTTGATACCCTACTTATATGGATAACCCACCATTCACTTTATTAAAATAAAAAAAAATGTAAAAAAAATGTAAAAAAAAAACCACCATTTTTGTTTTTTCTCTTGGGATCAATTGGGCACAAAGGGTTAAATTTTTATGGCGACTGCATGAAAGGTATGACCGGTCAGTCATACCTACAAAATGTGCAGTTTAAAGTGGCCACTGTCCCCTCTTTGGGTGAAAATCCCCATGTCCTTTTTTCCCACCGTATTTTGACACTTTTTTATACCTGAAATTTGGCGGTGTGCATAAGTGTATTACATAGCTCCACAACAATCTCACTTCCAAAATTGTTTAATTAGATTATTATTTTTTTTTTTTAATATTTTTGTAAAAAAAAAAGTGTGTTGTGTTTTAGAAAAAAAAAAAAAAAGTATCATTGCCGGTCAGAAATTGACCTGCATTAAGCAAGCCTCTAGCACCAGCAGTGAAGGGGTTAATACCCCTAGCTGCTGTATTTTCTTTCACCACTAGGAGTCTCCTGTCTACTTCTGTCTCCCTTACTTTGATAGCAAGGGAGACAGAGGCAGATGAGACACGCACAGACAGCATGCTTTCTCTGCTGCCTCTGTCTGTCACTATGCCAGTACATGTGATCGCTGCTACGGCGATCTGCTATTGGTTACTGCATGTGGCGAACAGCCACATTAACATATAAACACACCCACATAAACACAACAATAGCTCATTAAACTGCATTTCCAAATGAAAATAAGCCATTGATAGCAAACTCATGAACATATTGAAGGCATGGAAGCTTCATGGCAATGTTAGAGGGATTTTGGTGGATTGTTGGCAGATTCACAAGGATACGATAGCAAAGACATCTCAGTACATATTCTTTATGTGCTATTGTCATGGATTCGCCACCATATTTCCATCATGGCCCTTGTCATCCTTTATTCATATCCTCCCTTGAGACATACACTACTGCTCTCCAAAGTAAATGATAAGAACGGCATAACCTAGTGACCATAGTAAAAGGTACAATTCACTGTAAAAAAAAAAAAAAAGTTTACAACGTAATACGTTTTGAATGAAGCAACTCTTAGCCTTGTCTTACTCAACAGGTAAAACCCTATATCATGTATATTTTTCATAAAAGGTAATCATACTGTACAGAACTATAAATAGCTGATAATAAAGAATAATTTCATAGCATAGTTATTTTATGTGTCATATTCTGAAGCAGTATATTATTATAGTTTAAAAATAATATATGTTTGAAGTAAACATCTTTTTTTCCCCCTTTTTCGAGGTTTCAGTTCTGTTAAATGACAATGAATGGAAAACAGCATAACATCTATTGTGCTCTGAATTAGAAATCTACAGAGTTATCCATACAATAATGCCAGTGGGTTCATATCCTTGATTTATTTCATGCACATATAAATGGGTGACTAACAGCTACTCGCCCAATCTTGGATTATCAACAGTTTTACTGGTATGCTTTTCTATCAAAAGTGCAGTAATATTGAAAAATGTAAACAAAACTGTGTGAAATATATGTAAAGATAGTTTTGTCTGCTGTACTAGATCTGTGAAGTAGCGTGTAGGGGTGGGCAAAATCTCTCGCCGTGTTCCTGCAAGAAATTACACAAAAAACCTGTTTTCCTCTTTTTCATGGGAAAATCTGCTACAATTAAAATTTTCGCATTTTTCACCCATTGACCACAATTTTTAGCCATTTTTTCATTGGCTACAAAGTTTCCTCCTATTGATTTACATTGTTTCCCCCTTTTTGGTAAGGGGGAAGTGAGCACTACTGAACCAATGCTGTCCAGTCCCCCTAAATCACCCCAAGGGATCTTGGGGAATTTAATGGGAAATGAGAGAGAAAAAGTAATGGGAAGGAAGGAGAAAAGGGTACTAGTGAGAGTGGGACAGGTCAGCTGCCTGTGCAGTGCTGTCTCGGCTGCCACCATTGCTGCCCCTGCTGCCACTAGTGCTGTGCCTTCTGTCAGATGTGCTGCCCCTGTTGATACCAGAGCTTTGCCTGCTGCCAGTGCTGAACCTGCTGCCACCAGTGCTGTGCCTGCTGCTAGCGTGTCTTGTAATACTCAGGATGAGGGGAAGGAGAAGATGATGCCAAGTGTGACAGCAGGGCACCCTAAGTCACACTTGCCATCCCCAAGCAGTCCCAACAGTGCTAGCACTAAGAAGTAGGGATGGACGAAAATTTTCGCGTCAAACTGAAATCAGAGAAAAATGGCACTTTCTGTCTAGCAAAAAATTTCCAGAGAAAAGTGAAATTTTTTTCTGCTTTTTCCTGCTTTTTTCTCCTAGCTCATTGAAATCAATGAGTAGAAAAATCTTCCTCCACCTCATGAAAGTTTTCTACAGCCATTTAAAAGGCTGTCAGGCTCTCACAGCAGCCATTCTGGGCTTGTTAGAGGAGAGAGCAGAATGTTTTTGAGCTAGAGAAGATAGGCAAATAAATGGAAATTGAAGCTTTGTTTTATGCAATCATTTAGACAGTACATTTGTTCTAGTAGGGGAGTCTGGGGGAACAATGGGGATAAGAAGAAAGGAAGGAGGTTGACCCAAAATACTCCAAAATTTGGTGTAATTGACTGGCAATACACAGGCAGCTGGGGTCCAAATTGCTTGATGATTTTAATTTTATTTTCTCTGTGCTAGGGAAGTCTGGGGAAAGAAGTTGTTGATTTTGTGAATTTACTTATGTATATATTTTTTGGGACTAACTGTGATAAGATGGGGTGGATAACTTAGAAAGAAAGAAAGAAAGAAAGAAAGAACATACATAATTAAACCAATAAAAATATTAAACAGCTGACTGGGAGCTCTGTGACTGAGGCAGACTTGATAGACAGCAGGTAGCATTGAGAATTGTGTTAAGGGCCAAGGCAAGACATCACACTCCATCAGTTTTGAGTAAAAACCACACAAAGTAGTTGAGTAAAGTCTAGAAAAAGCACAAGCAAGTAGGAGAAAGGTGGAGAAAGTGTATAGGTGTGGGAGTAAAGTGTGAGTGCAAAAATGGACTGCAGCAATCGTTGCTGCAGCATGTGCAATAAATTATGATGATCCCTCTCCTCCAGGGGTGAAAGCAGTTTGTCAAGGTCCCACAAAGGGAGGGGGTAATCATCATATTACTAGTGACTGTGAGGAGGAAGATTCTGGGGCTGAATTTGATGTGGTTTGTGTTAGTAGTAGTAGCAGTAATAGTGAAGCAGCCGGTGAGATTACTGTTAGGGGAGTGGTAGGGGAGGCATATTGTAGATATATAACCTCACATTTTTGTCAATCATTTACTAATGTTCATAGCACTGATCCTGACTGGCAACTGTGCAAATCCATCCTCCTCCTTCTCAATGCAGCTGTTTTTGTACTACTCAGATCATGAGGGTAGACAAAATATTTATTGAAATAAAAAAATATTCTGCAATAATAAAAAATATAATAAAAATTTGCATACCACACTCTTATCAGATAGATATAAACTACTGATGGATCTTGCTGTATACACAGTATGCACCCCGAATATAAATGTTCCTACCTGGAATCCATCATACTCATGGCTTACAACGTCCAACACACCGAGATCCACTGACTAGTGCAACCCCCTAAAAGGTTACACCAGTCAACCCCTAAAGTGCCGTATACTTCCTTAATCTATCTGGTGGTGCTCACCATGCAACCCCTTGAGTATCGCGTTCCCCAAATATCATATCACACAATATGGATTGCTCTCTGAGCCACACCCTCCCTACACCCAATACAACCACTAGTTCCACAAGTCAAGTGCAGAATCAGCCCTCCTACCATAGAGAGTCCCATTTACTACATTTGCCTGTTGTTACCCTGGCACATGAATAGTATATACAATATTCAACCTAAGAAAGATACATAGATCATAAAACCATCACTGTGTATAGTGGATTTGAAACACTGTGACAAGTACCAACTACTAAAAAATAACTCAAAAAATATAGAAATAATACAACAAAAAACACCATAAATATGTACTCCCCTAAAGTTGGATAATGGATAAGTGTCCAAGCTCTGCAAATAAAATGTGCAAAAAAATAAGTCCAGATAAAAAATAAAATCCCCAAAAAAGTTCTGTGTATATTGGCCTAATGATGATGATATAAAGGTGATAATTTAGTTTTATTTATTTAGAAAATGTTTTACCAGAAAGAATATATTGAGATTTCTCTCATTTTCAAGTATATCCTGGAGAGTTTTCAGTAAAGGGTTACATATTTACACCAATTGTGAGACATTATATACAAACATACATAAATATACATACTTATTAAATAATGGGATTATTTACAGTTACACACTGTTTTTAGATATAAAGAAACATTTGCTTTTAATGATTTTAGACTGAGAGCAGATGTGATTATTTCCGGCAGATTGTTCCAGATTTTTGGAGCTCTAAATGAGAAGGCAGATCTTCCTTCTTCTTTCTTGTATTGTGGTATACGCAGTGAGTTGTTAGTAGTGGAGCGGAGGTTATAGTTAGTAAGGAGAGTTGGAGTGAGCATACTGCTCAGGTAGTGTGGTAGTTTTCCAGAGAAGTGGTTGTGTACTAAGCAAGAAAGATGAAGGGCGCGTCTAGATTTAAGTGTTAGCCAATTTAGTTCTTTAAGCATGTCACAATGATGGGTAGTGTAGTCACATTGGAGGATAAAGTGGCATAATGAATTATATAGGGTGTCAAGTTTACTGAGATGGATTTCTGGTGCTGGAGCATATACTACGTCACCATAGTCTATAACTGGCAGCAGCATCTGCTGTACAATACGTTTTCTCACCAGGGTACTTAAACATGATTTGTTTCTAAAAAGAGTACTTATTTTGGGATAAAGTTTAGAGGTTAATTTGTCAATATGGTGACCAAAATTGAGGTTAGGGTCAAGCCACATACCAAGATATTTGTAGGAGTCTACTGGGGTCAATTTACGATTAGACTCTGTTAAAATGGATAGGTGGATATTGTCGTGATTATACAGTTTGTGCTTTGTGCCAAATATCATTGTGACTGTTTTATCGGTGTTTAAGAAAAGTTTGTTCTGCATTATCCATCTTTCCACTTTGTAGAAATCATGTTGTAATTCGGTTTCAAGTTTTGATATGCTTGAGTTTTTAGCATAGATTATGGTGTCATCTGCATACATGTGTACTGAAGATGATTTGCAAACCTTGGGCAGATCATTTATAAAAGGAGAAAATAGAAGAGGGCCAAGAATGGAGCCTTAGGGAACTCCACTTGTTACTTTGAGCGGAAGGGAGTCATTGTTTGCAACTGACACATACTGCATTCTGTCTGATAAATAGGATCGGAACCAGTTTAGAGAATTATTACCCAACCCTGAGTTTTGGAGTTTGCTGATAAGAATGTTATGGTCTACTGTGTCAAAGGCCTTAGCGAAATCTAGGAAAATAGCTCCAGTGAGTTCACCATTTTCCATGCCAGTCTGGATATCATTGGTTACTTTTAGAAGAGACGTGACTGTTGAGTGGTTTGGTCTAAACCCTGATTGAAGAGGGGTGAAGAAATTGGTCTGTTGGTAATATTTATGTAGTTGCACATGTACACATTTCTCTATGATTTTAGATAAAGTGGGGAGGAGAGATATTGGTCTGTAATTTGATACTACATTTTTATCCCCACTTTTGTGGATTGGTACAACTCTTGCCACCTTCCAGGATTTGGGCATATACCCTGATGTCAAAGAGGCATTAATTAGAGTTGCTATCGGTTGGGCTGTGACCATAGCACTGAGCTTTAATAAAATTGGTGGTAGATGGTCAGGGCTCGATTGCGATTTCAGTTTTGGGTTGCGGAGGTGATCATATACTTCACTTTCATTTACTGGCATGAAATTGAATTCATTTACACTGTTGGACCAGGCAACAGGTGCCAGTGACTGTTCTGAACTTGGTGGAACTTCAGAGTGGCCTTTGTTTTGTTTAATCAGTGTGGTGGCACATCCAACAAAATAGCTGTTGAATGCATTGGCTATGGCTGTGGTGCACTGTATGGTTTCTTTGTCTATTGTTATATTTGATGGGTGAGAGTGGTTAGGTGGGTTGTAGATGTTTTTTACAACCTTCCAAAAGTTGGCTGGCTTTGAAATGTTATTGTCCAAGTTGTTAGTAAAATATTGGGCTTTTGCTAGTTTTGTTTGTTTTGTACATGTATTCCTTACTTGCCTATATATAGTGTGGTCATGAGGGGAGCCAGTTTCTTTAAATATTGTCCATAATGAATCTCTGAGACTGTATAATTGAATCAAGTCAGCTGAGACCCATGGTAGATGTGCCCCCCTAACCCTGACCTTTCTTAGTGGGGCATGGGTATTACAGACCTGTAGGAATTCTGAGTTAAAAAAGTCAATCGCTGAATCACGGTCAGGTATTAGATGTAATCTATGCCATGAGCAATTTTTTAAATCATTTAGGAAGGGCTGAAGGTTAAATTTTCTAAATGATCTCGTGAGTATGACTTTGAAACTTGATTTGACTGGTTTTATTTTGCGGACACAGTAAACTATGGAGTGGTCACTAAACACGTTAGCTAGTACACCTGAATCTTGTATTCTGCTTGCGCTGGATGAGAGGATCCAGTCTAGCAGGGTATGGTTGGATGTTTTAAGATTTATGCGAGTAGGGGGAGATATTTGTTGTGATAAGTTCAATGCTTTAAACAACGAACAATATTTTTCATTCCTGGAATCAAGTCAATTAATATTAAAGTCTCCAAGAACTATCAGCTCGCTTTTCTTGTTTTGTGTGGCAATCTCCTTTAGGTGTTGAGCAATGTCTGATATGGTGTGTGCTGGGGTATTTGGCGGTCTGTAGATGCCTACAATTATGATTTGTTTTGAGTATGGAAGACAAATTTTGCCAGCTATGTATTTATAAGAATCAATGTTGTGAGAGTCTTTTAAAAGTGTAAAGTTTATTGGCTCCTGTATGTAAATGACTACATCTCCTCCTCGCTTTGCACGGTCTTTTCTAAATCATGAGTATCCATCTATGGCAACAGCAGTGTCTGGAATTTTTGGGGATAACCAGGATTCAGTAAGAATAAGAATTTTTGGTTTGTATGCGTAACACCATGCTCTTAATTCAACCATTTTGGGCAGTATACTGCGTATGTTGCAGTGCACGAATGACAGACCCTTTTTAAAGGAGAGGTTGCCATTTATTTCTATTTTAGGGCCAGGGTTGGTTTCTATATCATTTGCTAAGGCAAGTAATAATATGCATAAAAATTTAGTGAGTTGTTTGTGGTGAACATATAGTGGGACGGTGCGTCTGTTGCTATAATTGCTGGGGCTGGGTGGACTTGATTTTAGTACTCTCCGCCAGCATTCAGTTGGTAGTGCACATGTATGCAGAAGTCCATGATGAATTATTATGTTATGGTGAGGGTGAGGGGCATGGTTGCAAGGATGAAAGCAAAACTGTATTATTAGTGGAATGGTTAGAACAGAGAGTGTTAATCTTTTCATGTTGGCATGCATGAGGAGGATACTAGGGGAGATATAGGTAGACTGAAACAAGCTGAGATTAAACTCTAATTATTGTGAAAAAATATATATATATATTAGTAATATTTAGCTATTCTCTCTAGTTCCATTTCATTCCTTATTTGTTTACTTGCCTGTGGTTTAAGTGTTGCAATAGCTGTCATTCTTTCCTGTCCACTCTCCTGTCAAACTCTCATGTTTAACTCTCACTGCACTTTTGCTCCGGTGTACATTGCTCCCAGGTGTAGTGGGTCCCCTTGAAATTCACCCCCTTGAAATTCCCCCTATCTGTGCCTGAATTTAAACTGGTGAGATCTCCATGCTGAGGCTGAATGAGTATCTGTTTCCAATTACAAACTAATATGTACAAAGATTGCTCTAAGTGTAGTCAAGTGTGACTCCCTTAAAACAGCTGATAAGGAATAGAACAGACACAGAGAGATGTAGGATGGAAGTGGGGGAGGAAAGACTGTGTAAAGTCAGAATCAGGGTGATTAATTAGCACATACCACAAAGAGTTAAATTGAAGCATGAAGGCTGGATCAGAGTTTGGGTGCTGAGATGGAACAGGGGTGGTATAGAGGTGATTAGCACATACCACAAAGAGTTAAATTGAAGCATGAAGGCTGGATCAGAGTTTGGGTGCTGAGATGGTACAGGGGTGGTATAGAGGTGATTAGCACATACCACAAAGAGTTAAATTGAAGCATGAAGGCTGGATCAGAGTTTGGGTGCTGAGATGGTACAGGGGTGGTATAAAAGTGATTAGCACATACCACAAATAGTTAAATTGAAGCATGAAGGCTAGATCAGAGTTTGGGTGCTGAGATGGTACAGGGTGGTATAGAGGTGATTAGCACATACCACAAAGAGTTAAATTGAAGCATGAAGGCTGGATCAGAGTTTGGGTGCTGAGAAGGTACTGGGGTGGTATAGAGGTGATTAGCACATACCACAAAGAGTTAAATTGAAGCATGAAGGCTGGATCAGAGTTTGGGTGCTGAGATGGTACAGGGGTGGTATAGAGGTGATTAGCACATACCACAAAAAGTTACATTGAAGCATGAAGGCTGGATCAGAGTTTGGGTGCTGAGATGGTACAGGGGTGGTATAGAGGTGATTAGCACATACCACAAAGAGTTAAATTGAAGCATGAAGGCTGGATCAGAGTTTGGGTGCTGAGATGGTACAGGGGTGGTATAGAGGTGATTAGCACATACCTGTACAGAAGAGAATAAAAACTTGTAAGGAGACTGTCAAACTCTCATGTTTAACTCTCACTGCACTTTTGCTCCGGTGTACTTTGCTCCCAGGTGTAGTGGGTCCCCTTGAAATTCACCCCCTTGAAATTCCCCCTATCTGTGCCTGAATTTAAACTGGTGAGATCTCCATGCTGAGGCTGAATGATCAGATAATCAGAACTTGATTCAAGTAAGTAATCCCATAAGTTGTATCCACACATATAAATAATGAATCCCTAAAGTGCAAAACGTTCCACATCCAACGCCAGCACTGTATTTGTTAAAGCTGTAGTCATATCTTGGTATTCCAATATCAAACTCCGATGATATACAGTATGCCTTGTAACATAAAATAACTTAAAAAGACTTGAATTATCCTTCTAATATATCTTTTGTTTCAATCCCCACTGGGACTTTGGATAATTTGTTGCAATGATGTAACATAGTAAATTAGGTTGAATAAAGACACAAGTCCATCAAGTTCAACCTTCTCCTCATACCCCAGTAACTGAGAATGTTATAGCTTTCCTGCTACCAATTAAATTAGTCTTTATCAGACCTTCCTGATCAGCTTACTGATAAATAGTATAACTCTGTATGTTCCCTTTTGAAAGAAATGTATCTAATCTTCTCTTAAATGTATCCATTGTATCTGCCATAACCACCTCCCTGTGCAATGAATTCCACAATTTAACAAACCTTACCATAAAAAAACCCTTCCTCTGCTGAAGAGTAAACCTCCTTTCCTCTAATCTCAAGGGGTGTCCCCTGATCACCTGATCAGGCCTTGGAATAAATAGCTCACCGCAGAGATCCTTGTATTGACCTCTCATATACTTGTACAATGTGATAAGGTCTCCTCTTAGTCGTCTTTTCTCTAGAGTAAATAAACCAAGTTTGTCTAGTCATTCCTCATATGTCAAGTCCTCCATTCCCTTAATTAATTTTGTTGCACTCCGCTGTACCCTCTCTAATTCTAGTATATCCTTTTTCAGAATCGGTACCCAAAATTGTACTTCATACTCAAGGTGAGGTCTTACCATTGATTTGTATAATGGCAAAATAATGTTATCCACTCTTGCTGCGATACCTCTTTTTATGCAAGACAGGATTTAGTTTGCCTTTGCTACTGCTGTTTGACACTGGTCACTGTTTCCAAGTTTGTAGTTGACAAGGATACCCAGGTCTTTCTCTAACAATGAGTCCCCTAAAATGATTCCATTAACTTCATAAGTAGCCTTGGGATTGTTTCCTTCCAAATGAATGACTTTACATTTCCCCACATTAAACTTCATATTCTATGTGTTTGCCCAATCTGACATTGTATGTAAGTACCTCTGTAGAGAGAAAATATCCTGTGAAACTTTTGGTGGGGCTTTGACAAACTATATCCTTGGGAGGAGAGGGGTCACAATCATTGATTGCATAACCTACAGCAGCCATGTCTACAGTCAGTTTTTGGACAACTATGTAACTCACACATCCCTGCACCACTCTGAATCTTTTCCCCGTCCCCCTCCCCTTGTGTGTTTTGCTAGACATTACTCAACTATTTTGTGTATTTTATTACTGTAAAGTACACACAAGAACTGATTTTGTGTGATGTTTTGCCTTGGATGTCTACAAAATGCTCATTTATTATCAGTCTGCCTCAGAAACAGCTCACATCACTGTCCCTCTCTCTATCCCCTATTAATTTTTTAACATTGTATTTATTTATTTTAATTTACTGTCCCCTTATTCCTATCAGGAAAATAAAAAAAGCATTCCCTATTCAGCTGCTTCTTTCCCCAGACTCCCTTAATGCAGAGAGAACAGATAGATCAGGAGGAAACTTGGATCATGGTTGTCTGTATCTTCCCAATCAGTCACTCATAATTTTGGGTTTTTGAGGTAAATCTCCTTTGCTCACACCCCAGACTCCCACAGAACAGAGATAATGGCCAGATTAGGAAGAAACTTGGAACACAGCTGCCTGTGTCTTTCCAGTCAGCCCCACCGTATTTTGGGGAGTCAAACTCCTTTCTTCCTTCCAGTCCTCCAGACCCTCCAAATACAGAGAACAGATTTCCTGTGTACAAGACTCCCTAAACTAAGCTTCAGCTCCACTTTATTAGCCTGTCTTTAGCTAAAAAATGTAGCTAAAATATATGCTGCTTTCTCTTCCTCTCACAAACACAGAATGGCATTCTTAGAGAACCTAACACCCTTTGATATGCCTTCAAGAAAACAAGAGAAACTTGCCACGTGGTTGGGAGAAAACATTGTCTTTCAATTGATTTCAATGCAATGAGCTAGGTGAAAATAATTAACTTTTCAAGAAATATACCACACTTGGAGTAAAGTGCAATTTCTCTACTGTTTCTCTTTTGAGGCACAAACGTTTGCCAATCTCTAAAGATGACTAGTGGTGGATTTAGGGACTCTATGACTCTTGTCATCAGCAAGCTAACTCATAACCATTCTCCTCTGTGCTCAGCAACATTACTGTTATGTTATTCTTACTGAAAAAATGTTATTCCACTCTCTAAGACATTTACAACACTACTCTTATATGGCCCTGAGCCACGTGGTGCTGAGCATTTTTAGTAGTGCTTCTTCTGCTGCTAGTCATCTTCTCATGTGCTACTGGTGTTTTGTTTCTAGCAAACAGCTTTTGTATTGTGAGTGACGTACCACCATTCTGTAGATTTCATAGACTGAGGGGTTTCTGAGGGGATACTACTAATACACTAGGCTAAATGTTGCAATAGTGCTTTCAATTGGTGTCATTGGCTATAAACTTTGAACAGCAGCAGAAACACTCATAGCGAGGGTTGTAGATGAAGAGCTGTGTTGCCCCTTAGCAGTCAATAATAGTGTGACTGGCTGGAGGATGGAACTGGAAGCAGTGACAAAGATGAAGACTAAGATGCCTTTATATCTTCTCTTATAAACAGGCATATTGCTTCTTTCCAGTGGTGAAAGACAGAACGTTTTCTTTTCAGGAAATTTTTGGGCCACATAATTTTTCATTCTCAATTTCTACTTTATTTGTATATGAAGAAGAAAGAGAAGAAAATATCAACATCACCATCCTCCTCATTAATACTTAATTATCATCAGCAGCATCACCAGCACCATTATACACTTCCCCCGATCCTCACTACTTTCAAATTCTTTTAGGTTTTTAAAAGTCTATTTTTTTATTTCCACTTATTCCCTTAGAGGGATTTCTCAAAGACTTACCACAACCTTTGGAGGGATGTTACTGTAATAGATTGATGCAGAAGTTTGTCTCACTGCTAAATCCTCCTCCACTATGGCAACGATACTAGAACATGACTCCCCATCTACCCATTACCTTTAGATATATTACTACTACTACTACATCTACTACTACTATTACTTCTCGTGGTGGAACTTTTCACATAACATTTGCAAACTGAATGTTCACTAGGGGAAGGATTATCATCATTTTCACTTACTGCATAAACTGCAACAACCAATGCAGAGGTCAGATTTTGTAGTAGGACTTTATTACCACCAACACATCCATGCACTCCTCCTACTCTTTTCCCCTTACACCTGCCCCAGCACATGTGGTGGACAAAATGCTAGTAGTGTTGACTTTTTCAGTAAAGTACACCACACAGCTGTTAAAAAGTGGAGTGATGTTATGTTTGTTTGAAAATAATGTATGATCTATGTATTTGTCTGGCACTGTTTCTCTCAGTTGTCCCTGTCTGTCATACACATGACTTTAATTTTAAGTTTGTAATAAATGTTGTGTTGGGAATAAATAAGTCCTGCCTTTAAGTCCCGTTAGCACTATTGAATAATAATTCATTATAACATAAGGTTGCCAACTAACCAGCAATAAATACTTAATATAATGTAAGTCTTTGTACGGTGGGACTGATTTTGAGCCTATTTTAAATGCAATATAGCTTGACTGGATGAAACATTGTTCCGGGCTCTACTATTCGCTGATATACGTAAGGCACAAAAACCGATTATAACACGTGGTTTCTAATGGCCCCAATTCCTGTATATGTAATAAATACCCTTTTAACAATTGGTTATTCAAGGTTGTTTTTCTATGTAGTATCTATCTCTCAGGCACAGCCAGCTCATGTAGGGAGGACCACCAACCTGGCAATTATCAGTATTTTTTTTAAACTATACTTTCACATCAACAGCCAGAGAACACCTGGCAGTGCCTACCTCTAACACTCCTTTCAAACAACATGCCATTCTGTGTTTATGAGAGATAGTGTAAGCAACACACATTTGCAGCCAGTTAGGATATGCAAATAAAATACAATTGGAGTGTAGTTTAGGGAGTCTTGTAGACAGGACATTTTTTCTTTGTTTTGGGGAACATAGGGAGAAAATACATTTACCCCAAATACCCCAAAATTCTGTTTGACTTCCTGGGGAGAGACAGGCAGTCTTGAAACAAGTTTCTTCCTGATCTGGCTGTTATTATCTCTGTGATAGGAGTTTCTGGGGGTTGTGAGAAGTGAGCAAAGACGATTTACACCAAATACCCCAAAATCTTGTGTCATAGAGTGGTAAGATGCAGGCAGCAGTGATCCAAGCTCCTTCCTGAATTGGCTGTTATCTCTTTGCTAGGGGATTCTGTGAAAAGAAGCAGCTGAACAGAGAGTGTGTTTTTATCTGTTGACCATGATGGGGATAGGGATAGTTAACTAAAACTAGGTGACTGATGTGAGCTGTGACTGAGACAGAGATAATTTTGTAACGGGTAAGACATTACATGCAATCCTTTCTATTGTGTACTTTACAGTAAAATACACACAGTAGTTGAATAATCTCCATCAAACTCACTAGGGGTAGAGGGAGGCTGAAAGGAGTAGTAGAAATGCAGAGACATGTTAATATAGTGGTAGTCCAAAATTGTGTCTATAAACTATAAATATGTTGGCAATTGATTTGCTGCCGTATTCTTTTGGTGAAAATGGAGGGTTTTTTTAAAAAAAACACTTTATTATCAAGGCGGTCTGAATACGTAACAAGTACACAAGATGTTACAGATATAAGCATCTTCCATAACTGTACAAGTAGCAGTAATAATACAGGTTTGAGAATTAAGGAGCAATTTTCCATTCCGTTCAGAACAGCTTGAGGTTTTTATATTTTGTCCCCCCAACAACCCACCCCCAACTAACTAATAAACTACCCCAATCTCCAAGTCCTCTCTCTCCTGCACCTGAAGCACCCCCCACCTCCATCCATCTACCAACAATATGTGGCCATCTCCCCTCCTCTCTCTTTGCCATCCAGTCACTCACACCCATCCATAGGAAGCCCATCTGCCCAACCGACCACCATTCCTGCCATCTCCCCCAAATTTTATCATTTTTTCAGTGAACCACGATGTAAATAAACAGGTTTATAATGCAGTAAGTTTTGAGATACTAAGTTTATCCATAGCTTGCATGTAGGAGCCCTGTTTGACATCCAGTTCATAGCCAACACCTTTCTCGCCATCACCTAAAGCTCACTTAATAGAGTTTTATCACCATTACCATCAATCTCATAGGGGAAGATAGAAAGCAGACAAAGTTTTGGTGTTATTTGTATAGGTCACCCAGTACCAGGTTTAGAATGTGCATTACCTCTCCCCAAAATTTTTAAACATAACAACAATCCCAAATCATATGTAGGTACGTTCCCTGGATCCCTTCACAATGTGGGCAGTTAGAGCTATTAGAGGTCCCCATTTTGTTCAACCTGATTGGCGTATAGTAAATCCTGTGCAATATATTTAATTGTATCATTTTGTGTCTAGTCTATGTTGCCACCTGCGCTGGACCTGCCTTGGCCATGTCCCATTCCCAGTTTTCCATAGAACCAATATCCTGTTCCCGCCTACCTCTAGCTGGTCCGTCCTGATCCTTGGCCATGCTCTCTAACCATTGATAAATAAAAGACAGTGGTTTTGAGGAGTCCCTAAGGAGTAGCCTAGTAAGCAGCGGAAACGTGTCTATCACCAGAGCCCATTCCCCCAGAGAGCTTGCAGAGTGCGCCTTATACAGAGATACAAATAAAAGAGATTGTTCAATATTAGGAATTTAGCATGTAGTTATGTAAAGGGTTCAATCTGATTGTGCTGATACAGATGTCCTAAATTAGCGATACCATGCCTAGCCCAGCTAGAATCAAAATCCCTACCAAGTAATTGTTTCAATCCAGCAGTGCCCCACAAAGGGGGGTCTGGGCCAATGGCAAAGTATCCCGCAAGTTTCTGCACCTCCGTTCAGGCATCATAAAGAGCCCAGGAAAGAGGGGTCTGTTCTCTAAATACTGCTGGTCCTTCATGCAGAAATTGTGGCAAATCATATGGTGGTTGCAGTGCACTCTATCTACCTGGGTGGTTTGGTATCAAGGATGTGGGGAAGCATAACCCAGCTCATAGCGATACTGAGCTGCTAAATGGTATCTATAGAAATTAGGCAAAGCAATGCCTTCCTCTTTCTTTGGTTTCATAATAGTGACCAATTTAAATCTAGAGCATCCACCCCTCCACAGAAAATGTGTACAAATATTTTCAATTTGATAAAGTACTTTTTGGGGATAATCACTGGTGTACTTTGAAAAATGTATAAATGTTAAGGTAAAAAGATAATTTTGATGAGATGAAAAGAGGCAGTTGGAGCCACAAAGTTGTTTTTTCGTGAATGTGTTGGATAATTGGGACAAGGTTCCTAACTAGAACAGCCAACAGTTCCAATGCAAGGGTGAACAGGCCAGGGGAAAGTGGGCATCCATACCTTGTGTCTCTCTATAAATGAAAGTCTGTCGAGCCCACCCCTCCCTTTACCACCCTAGCTTTAGGGTCCGTATCTAGAATGTGCATCCAATTAATGAAGGAGGGACCAAAGCCAAACCATTGTAGCACTCCCCAAAGTTATTCCCATTCAATGGAGTCAAACGCCTTAGAGGCATCCAGGGAGGCTATAATGCAAGACCCTGAATTATGTGAAATTTGTAGATGCGTAAACAAGCATCTAAGATTGTGTGAGGTAGTTAACTGGATATAAACACCGTTTTATTCTCATGGACAATAGTCCCCATCACTGTGTTTAGTCTGTTAGCTAGAACTTTCGCAAAGATCTTAGCATCAATAGTTAGTAGCAAGATAGGTCTATAAGAGTCACACAGTTTGGGATTTTTCCTCGGTTTGGGAAGTACGATTATCGAGGCATATGTAACAGAGTTAGGGAGACACCCATCATCTATAGCTGCATAAAGGGTGCTTAATAGCTGAGGGGCAAATACGTCCGCAAATTTCCGGGGCCACTCGGCATTCAGCCCATCCCTACCTGGGGTCTAGCCCATGGGCAGACTGTGAATGGCCTCCAAGAGGACTGGGACATCCAACATCTGTCTGTGTTTAATCGAGAGTTGTGGTAGGTCACACATTAGGAGGAAGTTATATATCTGTCACTCTGAGTGGGTCAAGTGGAATTCATAAAGTTGCATATAGAATGTCCTAAATTGTGTTTTGATTGCATGCGGGGCAACCATGAACTCCCCTCCCTCATCAAGGATCAAGGCAATTGAAGAAGTCTCCCTATTGTGTCTAACAAGGTAAGCCATCAGCTTACCAGCCTTGTCACCATTTTCAAAAGTGTTCTGCCTCTTGAAAAAGATACATTGGGCATTTAGCTCAGACAATCTTGATGAGAGTTGTAGAGAGCACTATAGGAATTTTGCATAAGACACTGAATCACTGTCATCCACATACTTTTTCCGCCTGTGCCGCCTTGCTTTCCAGTGAATCAATATCGATAGAATCTCGTTTCTTTTGTGCGACGCTATGAGTTAAATTAGAGATCCCCACACGACCGCCTTAGCTGCCTCTCAAATCATCCCCTGCATGGCAGAGTCTGCATTGTTGACAAAAAATTATTAATTGTTAGTCCGTAAGGTAGGATGAGGAGCGCTTCTGGCCCCTTTATCCTTTGTTATTCTGGATGGGATGTACTCAAACAAAGGGGGGGTCACCCTCAGGCCTAACACAGTGGCAGGTAGGTCCGGATGTTGATGCAATGATAGTGTTACAAGCAGCCAAAAAGACCTCAGGAACCCTCTTCCCCAGCCCACGGACCCAGCACTCGAGGTCATGGTTATGTGGCCTAGGCCTCTGCTGCTGCGAGGAATCCGCCTTCTAAGGAAGCTCAACTTGAATTTAACATCAGCCAGCAGCAGGCGTCATGGGGAATGCGGGCAGTCCCACTGAGGTAACTTGGTAGGATCGTGAAATTTTTCACCAGAGCTGTCCCAAAGTGCATCTTCACAGTATCGAAAATGGAGATTTTAGAGATCTGATGTCAGAACACCACCTTGTGCATGTAGAGTTTTGAGAGCCAGTCCCACAAAGCCATAGATGAATTAAATAAACTACAGCAGGTGATAGAAGACTGGCTTGAACCCCGCTACTTGAAAAGGGCTTTTGTGTCTCCTGATAATGGCTACAACATAATAGCTGTCTTGTGAATAAATGATATAATGCATATACCCTGCTTTTCCCATGTCTTAAATTTAGTTGTGACCATTTCTGGCAGAATCCGAAACCCTCAGAGATAGGCTGTATAGCGCCAGCAAAATCTGTGCCCATTTTATCTGTTACTACAGTGCATCCCATGCATTATATTCCATACAAGACTGTAACAATGTGCTCCATCACCAGCTGAACATGAGGGTCCCTACCATGTGGAATTCCACTGTATACATGCTAGAGAAGTTTTGCAAGCAAAATAAGGCCATTAAGGAGTAAACTGCAAAACTGGAAGGATTTGGAGGGAGTATCTTTGTCACATGGGCCATAGCAACTAATGTGTGATGCACGTGAGCTGCTGAAACTTTTTAAGGCATGGTTAGTCTTGTAGGAGCAGAAATTAGATAAATTCTTCCACTGATATATTTACTGCAGAAAACACTGATGTTCATGGCTGACAAAGCTAACCATAATAACATAGACATTCACCTGGTGAAGGACATGTTAGTATGCTTTGAACAGGATTTTCACTTAATGTCCATTAAAGGAATATATTATTGCCACTTTCCCGAAACACTGCTTTAAAAATAACATTTCTGAATTTCTGCCAAAGGAGATCAATTAAACCCAACAAGGAGTCATGATCCACCTCATCTCTCTGAGGAATCAGATTCTGTCAAAGAATATAAAGATATAACATAGTAACATAGTAATTTAGGTTGAAAAAAGACTTGCGTCCATCTAGTTCAACCTTTTCCTATTCCTGTTTACTATCGTTGATCCAAAAGAAGGCAAAAAAACCCCTCAATTAGCAATTTAAAATTCTGCCTTGAATGGGGGGGAAACAATTCCTTCTTGATTCCAAATGGCAATCAGATTCCTCCCTGGATCAACAAGCCCCAACTAAATATTCATCCCAATACTAACGTACATAGCCCTCTATGTTATGCTGTTTTAAATAAGTATCCAGGCCCCTTTTAAAGGCATCTAATGTTTTCGATAGCACCACCTCCTCAGGCAGTGAATTCCATACCTTTATTGTCCTTACTGTAAAGAAACCCTTCCACTGTTGTAGATTAAATCTCCTTTCCTCAAGTCTAAGCGGGTGGCCTCTTGTCCTGTGTACTGTTCTGTTAATGAACAGGTCTTTGGAGAGCCCTTTGTATGGGCCCTGAACATATTTATATAATGTTATCATATCCCCTCTAAGACGCCGTTTCTCTAGTGTGTACAAGTTTAACTTTTCTAGCCTTTCTTCATAACTAAAGCTTTCCATTCCCCTTGCTAGTTTTGTAGCCCTCCTCTGCACTTTCTCTAGTTCTATAATGTCCTTTTTCAGAAAGGGCGCCCAGAATTGAACAGCATATTCTAAGTGGGGTCTTACCATGGACCTGTAAAGAGGCATAATTATATCTTCCTCCCTTGAGTCAATACCCCTTTTAATACATGCCAATATCTTATTGGCCTTTGCAGCTGCCAGTTGGCACTGCATGCTACTGTTAAGTCTATTGTCTACCATTACTCCCAAATCCTTTTCATTTGTAGCTTTCCCCAGAGAAACACCATTTAAAATATATGTTGCATTTTTATTATTATACCCAAAATGCATAACTTTACACTTGTCTATATTGAATCTCATTTGCCACTTGCCTGCCCAGTTACTCAATTTGTCCAAATCCTCTTGTAATGAAGACACATCCAGTTCAGACTTTATTACCTTACTTAATTTTGTGTCATCGGCAAACACTGATACATGGCTCCCTATGCCCTCTGGGAGGTCATTAATAAACAAATTAAAAAGAAGAGGACCCAGGACAGATCCCTGAGGTACTCCACTTATCACGTTTATCCAACTGGAGAACTTGCCATTTACTACCACTCTTTGCATTCTATCTTTCAGCCAATTTCCAATCCACACACAAACATTTTCCCCTAGGCCTATTTCATTCAATTTGTACAGCAACCTCTTGTGTGGAACTGTATCAAATGCCTTGGCAAAGTCTAAATAGATCACATCAACCGCCGCTCCCGCATCTATATTATTACTCACTTTTTCATAAAATGCAATCAAGTTAGTTTGACAAGACCTGTCTTTCACAAAGCCATGTTGGCTATTGCTAATGATATTCCTGTTCCAGCAGAATTCTTGAATATATTCCCTTAGCAACCTTTCAAACAGCTTCCCTACCACAGATGTCAAGCTTACAGGTCTGTAATTTCCTGGATGTGACTTTGATCCCTTTTTAAATATGGGCACCACATCTGCTTTACGTCAATCCATGGGCACCATACCTGAAATAAAAGAATCCCTGAAAATCAAATATAACGGTCTGGCCAGGGTCTGGCTTAGCTCTTTAAGTACCCGTGGGTGTATACCATCTGGCCTCGGAGCTTTGTCTACCTTAACACCATTCAAATCTTTTAACACTTTTTCTTGTGTTAGCCAGTCCCATGCTTGCTGTGACTGTTCTGTAAAAATAGTCTTCAGATTCTTGTCCATTGGGTCTTCCTTGGTAAAAACAGAAGAAAAGAAATTATTTAAAATGTCTGCCTTCTCTCTGTCCCCCTTGACCATCTCACCTGTTTCAGATAACAAGGACCCAACATTATCAGACTTTAATTTTTTGCCAATAATGTATTTAAAGAATTTCTTTGGGTTGCTCTTGCTTTCCTTAGCAATATTTTTTTCATTCTCCAGTCTAGCTAATTTAATAGCCTTTTTGCTTATAGATTGAGTGGAAGGTTACTTATGGAGGATGAGAATATGAGAATGTTAGTGCCTAAAAACTGGCAGAAAGCATAGTGAAATGGAAATCTGCACAGGGTTTATACCAGCAACATCAGAAGCAGCAACGATATCAAAGGAACATCCCATTCCTAACATATTTCTGAACATGTCATCGTCATCACATAAAGCAATTCATGGATCTCAGGGGCGGCAATTAAACATTTGTAGTTTTGGTGGCACATCACTTTCTTCCTGATTATGGATTGGTAACTGATACAAAGGAAGACAATGTAGCTCCTAGAAGTGGTGCGACTGCAATGTGAGATGGTTTCAGCATATTTGTAGGTTAGCTACATTCTCAGTATAAACTATGACTCCTTGAACCTGGCAAACAAAACAGAATGTGTGGCCATGGCCAGCACTGACACATACTGCCATGGAAACTCTTAGTTGCCCACCAGCAAGCATGGAGTCTGAGTGGGTTTTTAGTGTAGTGGTAAATATTGTAAATGACCATAGGACATGGGTATCAAGAGCAGTGTTTGGAGACTAACATTTATAAAAAATGAAAGAGCCAGAACCAGAAAGAGTCATAGTAGGGATTGTCTTGACTGCAATAACACCTCCTAGTGGACGGTAAACACAAATATCTTGGAGGGAAAAAAATAAAATATATAGTACTGTAGGGTTTTTCTAACTATTTGCAGTAAAATCCAGAGACTACATGCATACATACCATGGCAACCCTAATGCCAGTATATGGGGCTCTGCAAGAGTTCCACAAAGATGAGGAGACTTGGGCTTGGGCAGTTTATGGTGGCTACTGATATCATAGATGACCAACAGACCTCTGTGTTTCTAATGGTGGTGGGAAGGAAGTCATTTGCAATACTGAGAGTTTTACTAGCCCCTGAAAAGCCAAGAGACAAGCTGTTGAAAACCCTTTTAGAAACACTGACAAATTATTACTAGCCTACCAGCATACTCTCCTCCACACCAGCTACTCCACCATCAACCTCAGTCTCATCACTACCACTACCAGGCTTTTGCTGCTCTTTGGGACTGGTTGGGGAAGACAAGTGTGAGAGAGGGTCCCCTGCTGCCACACCTGCAATCTTCTCAGAATAAGATTACACACAGGATGCTGATGTGTGCTAATACTCATACTGCTAGCCAGTTCCCCCTTCCTCTGTATTCTTCTTCACAGGGACAATGCTAGCAGGGGACTGGGAATCATTGTGTCAGGGGAATGTGGGATCCCTTGACTGCTTCTGACCTCCTCCTCAACATCTATATCAGCAGCAGCAGGATCCAGCTTCTCTTGTTGGTCATAATGCTAGACATCACTTAAAGCAAATTTTATTTTAATTTTAACTTTTAATTTAACTTTTTTAAATAAAATCCTGTTTTTTTATATTATTGGGGTGGGAAGTTTTGCCTCCATTGGAAAACATAAGTGTAAAATGGAACCATTCTCATAGGAAATTCTGTGGCGGTGTTAGTGAAATGGAAGAAAATGTATGGGTTTCTCTATTGACTAGGGATGGGCGAAAATTTTCGCCTCAAACTGAAATCGGTGAAAAATTGCACTTTCTACTTTGCTAAAAATTTCCAGCGAAAAGGTCTGTTTTTCCCGATTTTTTTCGCCTAACCTATTGCATTGCAATCAATGTGTAGAAATGTTTTTCTCCATCACACAAAACATTTCTACAGCCATATAAAAGGGTGTCAGGCTATCACAGCCTATTCTGTGTTTGTGAGAGGAGAGAGCAGCATGTTTTTGAGCTAGCTTTGTTTTATGGAATCATTTAGACAGGACATTTGTTCTCTGTAGTAGGGGAGTCTGGGGGAACAATGGGGATAAGAAGAGAGGAAGGAGGTTGACCCAAAATACCCCAAAATTTGGTGTGACTGACTGGCAAGACACAAGCATCTGGGGTCCAAATTGCTTGCTGATTTTACTTTTATTGTCTCTGTGCTGGGAAGTCTGGGAAAAGAAGTTGTTGATTTTTATTTATATATTTTTTGGACTAACTGTGATAGAGTGGATAACTTAAAAAATAAATACAATAATAATTAAACAAAACAATATATTAGACAGCTGGCTGGGAGCTCTGTGACTAAGGCAGACTTGATGGACATCAAACTCCATCAGTTGTGTACTGTAGAGAGTAAAAACACACTCAGTAGTTGAGTAATGTCTAGCAAACGCACAAGCGGAAGGGGGAAAGGTGAAGCAGTGCAGGGATGTGGGAATAAAGTAGTAGTACAAAAACTGACTGCAGCTATGGTTTCCAGTTATGGCAGAGTCTCTGACAATGCAGTTTGTCAAGGTCCCACCAATCACACCATGCCAGTCCCCCACCACCACTACATACACATCTCCCACATTGTAGGTTGTACTTTATTCCAATTTTATCACTTGACATCATCATGAATATGTGCCAGTGTCACTTAAGCAGGAAGTGTTGTGGGCAAAGGATAAATGCATGCTAACACATTTTCAAGGTATATGTTGCTGTAGGACTCACAACTTTGACTTCCAGCTGCTTATTTCTCCACTACAGCCCTCAGAAGAAGTAATATTGTGCTGAGAAATGTTGCACCATATTAAACATAGGAGAAAAGTGTGTTGGAATAGGAAAAATGGGTTGGAATAGGAGAAAAATGTGTTAGAATGGGAGAATAATGTGTTGAATAAGAAAAAAATGTATTGAAAAAAGCAAAAAATTTGCTGGAATAGGCAAAAAGGAGGAACATTTTGCACTGAAGAAAAGGAGAAAACTTTTGCAAAAAAAAAAGAAAAATTGTCTGCTTTTTGTGAAAAGTCATGCAAGAAATGTTTCTCACTTTTTGCCCATCCCTACTATTGACAGGGATTCCCATGGGAATAGAGGAAAAACATGTTAACACAAATAAGCAGATAGAGTGGATAACTTAAAAAATAAATACAATAATAATTAAACAAAACAATATATTAGACAGCTGGCTGGGAGCTCTGTGACTAAGGCAGACTTGATGGACATCAAACTCCATCAGTTGTGTACTGTAGAGAGTAAAAACACACTCAGTAGTTGAGTAATGTCTAGCAAACTGGTACAAAACAAATCCGGAAGCACTCGTAGCATTGCAGGAAGTTTGTAATACAGATCAATAAGTGTGCTCACTTGATACGGGCAGTTGCTTAAAAACCAAGCTTTATTGAAATACAAAAATGTAAAACACATATATACCTGGACATGGATAATGATACGAGGGAGCAAAAAACACTCTAGCGCCACAGCATAAATCACCGTTGGTCGTCTGACGCGTTTCGTGCTAGACTGCACTTACTCATAGACTTAGTGTACAATGCTTAGAAAGTCAATTTAAAAACCTACTTGATTATCCTAATTGAACACCAATTAAGAACTAACGGTGACGTAAAATCAACTTACGAATCAGGTGTCTCCAGACTAAAAAGCTCCACATATTATATCTCCATTGCAAATCACAATGCATACACACATGCATGCATTCAATAAAAACATGCATGTATATACATTTAGAAAAAAATAAATAATATATATTGCGGAGCTGAAGGTCTGGAATATATAAACTAAACATCGACATATTCAATGACTTGAACTTTTTATTATTTGTCAGAAAAGCTTTGCTTCTCTTTCAAAATATATGTCCCACATCCCACTCGGCATTGAGACCAGCCGGGACCCGGGTGTTGAGGGCAAGTATCCAGAATGCCTCACGTTCATCCAGAAGCCTGGATAAATTGCCCCCCCTCCATGGTAACCGCACTCTCTCAATGCCAGTGAACTGTAAACAAGAAACATCTCCTCCATGAGCATCATGAATATGGCGAGCTATTGCTGAATCTAAAATACGTTTCTCAGTCTGATAAATATGTTCTCTAATCCTCTGTCTAACCGGGCGTGATGTTTGACCAACATATTGCATTAAACAACGAATACATGTAAAGAGATAAATAACACCATGTGTACCACAATTAATATAACCATTAATGCTATATTCCCTCTCCTCACTGGTGCCTTTAAATTTCGTAGTTTGACTCATATAACGACAGCATTTGCATCTAGCTGACCCACATCTATAAAAGCCCTTATGTAATAACCAAGTGGGTTCAGATCTGGAAGTAAGAAACAGACTGGGTGACACAATGTTACCAATGGTACACCCTCTCTTAGCTACAAAACCACATCCACTCCTAAGCTTCTCCTCCAATTGCTCATCTGCATTCAACAGTGGTAGATATTTCCGGACAATATTGCAAATCTGTCTATATTGTGCACTGTAAGTGGTGATAAACCTAAATTGATCACCAGGAACCCGATCTGCTTTCTCAGTCTCCTTTAATAAATCTTCCCGTGGTTGGCTCGAGGCTAATTCAAGAGCTCTCGACAAAAGATGCTCAGAATAGCCCCTTGCTCGAAATCTCTGTGTTAATTCTGAAGAGGATTTCACAAAGTCCTCATAAGTAGAGCAGTTCCTGCGTAAACGCAAGAACTGCCCTCGTGGGATATTGTTGACCTGAGAGGGGTGGTGCGACGAACGGGCATGTAAAAGAGCATTGCCCGAATTAACACAGAGATTTCGAGCAAGGGGCTATTCTGAGCATCTTTTGTCGAGAGCTCTTGAATTAGCCTCGAGCCAACCACGAGAAGATTTATTAAAGGAGACTGAGAAAGCAGATCGGGTTCCTGGTGATCAATTTAGGTTTATCACCACTTACAGTGCACAATATAGACAGATTTGCAATATTGTCCGGAAATATCTACCACTGTTGAATGCAGATGAGCAATTGGAGGAGAAGCTTAGGAGTGGATGTGGTTTTGTAGCTAAGAGAGGGTGTACCATTGGTAACATTGTGTCACCCAGTCTGTTTCTTACTTCCAGATCTGAACCCACTTGGTTATTACATAAGGGCTTTTATAGATGTGGGTCAGCTAGATGCAAATGCTGTCGTTATATGAGTCAAACTACGAAATTTAAAGGCACCAGTGAGGAGAGGGAATATAGCATCAATAGTTATATTAATTGTGGTACACATGGTGTTATTTATCTCTTTACATGTATTCGTTGTTTAATGCAATATGTTGGTCAAACATCACGCCCGGTTAGACAGAGGATTAGAGAACATATTTATCAGACTGAGAAACGTATTTTAGATTCAGCAATAGCTCGCCATATTCATGATGCTCATGGAGGAGATGTTTCTTGTTTACAGTTCACTGGCATTGAGAGAGTGCGGTTACCATGGAGGGGGGGCAATTTATCCAGGCTTCTGGATGAACGTGAGGCATTCTGGATACTTGCCCTCAACACCCGGGTCCCGGCTGGTCTCAATGCCGAGTGGGATGTGGGACATATATTTTGAAAGAGAAGCAAAGTTTTTCTGACAAATAATAATAAGTTCAAGTCATTGAATATGTCGATGTTTAGTTTATATATTCCAGACCTTCAGCTCCGCAATATATATTATTTATTTTTTTCTAAATGTATATACATGCATGTTTTTATTGAATGCATGCATGTGTGTATGCATTGTGATTTGCAATGGAGATATAATATGTGGAGCTTTTTAGTCTGGAGACACCTGATTCGTAAGTTGATTTTACGTCACCGTTAGTTCTTAATTGGTGTTCAATTAGGATAATCAAGTAGGTTTTTAAATTGACTTTCTAAGCATTGTACACTAAGTCTATGAGTAAGTGCAGTCTAGCACGAAACGCGTCAGACGACCAACGGTGATTTATGCTGTGGCGCTAGAGTGTTTTTTGCTCCCTCGTATCATTATCCATGTCCAGGTATATATGTGTTTTACATTTTTGTATTTCAATAAAGCTTGGTTTTTAAGCAACTGCCCGTATCAAGTGAGCACACTTATTGATCTGTATTACAAACTTCCTGCAATGCTACGAGTGCTTCCGGATTTGTTTTGTACCAGTTCTAGTGTACGTCGTGGGGAGCGCCGCTTCTTACGGTGAGCACCAACGGTACTGCTGGTGAGTTCGTCCTTTCACTGATATCCGATTTATCACTTTATCGTGTAGCACAAACCCCACTGTCTACGATATATTCTTATCTTCACCTTATTGTGCTCCGAATAAGTATTTTTATTGGATTTATTTTTGGATATCGTGTATGTCAATGTTTGGATATGTTCATTGACTCAAATATGGATGGACTATTTCTTTTGCAAGTCTAACGGCCAATTATAGTGTTGCTCTCGGGCTTCTTTTCTCAATTTACACATACCAATATTTTTGTGACATGGCAAGCGAGGTGGTAGCTGAAACATTCGCGCTCAGTGATTTTATTAACACGGACGAGAGGAAACATCGTATAGATGCATTGTTTGAAGCTGATCAGGCGTCCTCGTGTTTGTTTTTGGAAGGCCTTGACTTGAAATCTTTATTCAAAAGGCTGGAAAAAGCTATGAGCAAAGATCTTCGTGTATGGTGGGACATTAACACCTTAAACAAATATATGGAAGCACAGAGAATTCCGAGGGGCCTGAGAATTAAGAAGTTTCCAACATTTGAAACGAATGACTCTGTTTTCATCAACAAATGGAACGCAGTGTTAACGGATTGTTCACTTACTTTGATGAAGCTTCTGGTTGAACATAAGATGCAAGAGTCTATCACCATCAAAGAGGATATAGTTAAGATTCAGCTGTTAATGAAGGATCATATCAACGTAACCTCATTTGGTCAGTTTGATGAGGCATTAAAACTTTCTCTAAACAAGTTGGATAGTGATTTATCGAGCTTCAAACAACGCAAATTTATTCGTGACAAATTGGACTATGAGCACAATCTGGTGTATATGTGGCACCCATTTAAATCATATAATAAGAAAAGGAGATCCCTTTCCAAATTAGGGAATAGGAAGGTCAGTTTCTCAGACTCGGATTATTACTACGAAAGTTCCACAAGTTATGATGTCTTGGGAAGTCCAGTGGATAATCAGTCTGACAATGCAGTTATTGCATCCACGAGTGATCAAAATGAGGAACTTGTGGATAGTTTGAATTTGCAGTCAAAAAACGAAATTCCTGTGATATCAAGCAAAAGAAAGAGGAGGAGAAACAACAAACAACTCCCACAAGGAGAGGGGGGCGTCGTGGAAGAGGGAAGATCACAACGAACAAGAAGAAATACTCACCCACGCAACAATTAACAATCATAAATTTATCTAAGGAGATTTTAACTGAAGCCCAAACAAAGGTTTTGCAACTGGGATTGAATTTTGTGCCTTGTCAGAATTTTGATGTGTTTCATACCATTTTGGACCTTAATAGATTTGTGAGGTCACTAACTATACACAAATTCTTTTGTAATAGTGAGTCTAAGTCAGACCCACCGGCTGTTCACCCCAGATCTCTTATAGATCAATCTTTGTTAAGTCATGATTTCAAGGATGTTTGTGCTATTATTGATTTACAGCAGTTAAGTGGGGAGTTCCCTGCTCATTTGGACAGTGTCCAGATGCCCAATTTTGATTCGGGCATTTGTCCCGTTTCTAAGTTTTTTCCTATACATGTAAAAGGGGTATATCTGGACACTTTCCAAAAATTGGTAGAGCGAGATCTTCTAGCCTTGCATCGGTCTCTGAGTCCGGGTGCTGCCACTAAGAACCTATCCTTGTCCACAAAAGAGGCACTTTCTCAACTCAAGAATAACAAAAACATCGTTATCAAAATGGCGGACAAGGGAGGTTCTGTGGTGGTCCTGGATGCCGAGTCCTACCGCAAGGAAGCTATGCGTCAGCTCCAGGATTCAAACACTTATACACCCCTGAGTTTTGACCCTACCAATAGGTTCAAACAATTACTTATCAAGTTAGTAAGATTGGGGGACAGCTTAGGGGTAATTAGTCCACGGGAAAAGTCAGCATTGGTCCCTGAGAGCACAGTGGTACCCATTTTCCACCACCTTCCCAAGGTCCACAAATCATTGGTCTCCCCTCCTGGGAGGCCGATTGTTTCGGGTATTGGCTCATTGAATGAGCCTCTCTCAGATTTAGTGGACTTTTACCTCAAACCGGTGGTGGAGGCTTTGCCCTGTGCTCTCAGGGATACTAAACAAGTTTTGAAGGAACTGTCTGGTTTTGTTTGGCAGAGTGCATTTTCCTGGTTGTCAGCAGATGTGGTGGCTTTATACTCTTCTATTCCACACAGCCAGGCACTGATTTCACTTAGACAGCAGTTGGAGCTTTACTCTCAATATTCTGAGAGTTTGATGGTATTTTTGGTGCAAGCTGTCGAGTACCTCCTGTCCCACAATTATTTCGCCTTTGATGGGTCTTTCTTTCTTCAGAAATGTGGAGTTGCAATGGGGGCCAGTTTTGCCCCATCTCTTGCCAACATCTACATGGGTTGGTGGGAGAGAGTCCACATTTTTGGGGCAGGTGACACCCATCGGAGGCGAGTGATGTGGTACGGGAGGTATATCGATGATCTCTTGTTCATATGGTCGGGGAATGAGGAGGAAGCCAATTTATTTTTGGAGCATCTCAATGACAACCAGTGCAATCTAAGTTTTACCCATTCTTATGAACCAGTTGTTATTTCCTTTTTGGACTTGGAACTCGTGGCTAGAAGTGACCTGGGAGAGGTGGTTACGAACAATTATAGGAAACCTGTGTCGGGCAATGCTCTTTTACATGCCCGTTCGTCGCACCACCCCTCTCAGGTCAACAATATCCCACGAGGGCAGTTCTTGCGTTTACGCAGGAACTGCTCTACTTATGAGGACTTTGTGAAATCCTCTTCAGAATTAACACAGAGATTTCGAGCAAGGGGCTATTCTGAGCATCTTTTGTCGAGAGCTCTTGAATTAGCCTCGAGCCAACCACGGGAAGATTTATTAAAGGAGACTGAGAAAGCAGATCGGGTTCCTGGTGATCAATTTAGGTTTATCACCACTTACAGTGCACAATATAGACAGATTTGCAATATTGTCCGGAAATATCTACCACTGTTGAATGCAGATGAGCAATTGGAGGAGAAGCTTAGGAGTGGATGTGGTTTTGTAGCTAAGAGAGGGTGTACCATTGGTAACATTGTGTCACCCAGTCTGTTTCTTACTTCCAGATCTGAACCCACTTGGTTATTACATAAGGGCTTTTATAGATGTGGGTCAGCTAGATGCAAATGCTGTCGTTATATGAGTCAAACTACGAAATTTAAAGGCACCAGTGAGGAGAGGGAATATAGCATTAATAGTTATATTAATTGTGGTACACATGGTGTTATTTATCTCTTTACATGTATTCGTTGTTTAATGCAATATGTTGGTCAAACATCACGCCCGGTTAGACAGAGGATTAGAGAACATATTTATCAGACTGAGAAACGTATTTTAGATTCAGCAATAGCTCGCCATATTCATGATGCTCATGGAGGAGATGTTTCTTGTTTACAGTTCACTGGCATTGAGAGAGTGCGGTTACCATGGAGGGGGGGCAATTTATCCAGGCTTCTGGATGAACGTGAGGCATTCTGGATACTTGCCCTCAACACCCGGGTCCCGGCTGGTCTCAATGCCGAGTGGGATGTGGGACATATATTTTGAAAGAGAAGCAAAGTTTTTCTGACAAATAATAAAAAGTTCAAGTCATTGAATATGTCGATGTTTAGTTTATATATTCCAGACCTTCAGCTCCGCAATATATATTATTTATTTTTTTCTAAATGTATATACATGCATGTTTTTATTGAATGCATGCATGTGTGTATGCATTGTGATTTGCAATGGAGATATAATATGTGGAGCTTTTTAGTCTGGAGACACCTGATTCGTAAGTTGATTTTACGTCACCGTTAGTTCTTAATTGGTGTTCAATTAGGATAATCAAGTAGGTTTTTAAATTGACTTTCTAAGCATTGTACACTAAGTCTATGAGTAAGTGCAGTCTAGCACGAAACGCGTCAGACGACCAACGGTGATTTATGCTGTGGCGCTAGAGTGTTTTTTGCTCCCTCGTATCATTATCCATGTCCAGGTATATATGTGTTTTACATTTTTGTATTTCAATAAAGCTTGGTTTTTAAGCAACTGCCCGTATCAAGTGAGCACACTTATTGATCTGTATTACAAACTTCCTGCAATGCTACGAGTGCTTCCGGATTTGTTTTGTACCAGTTCTAGTGTACGGCGTGGGGAGCGCCGCTTCTTACGGTGAGCACCAACGGTACTGCTGGTGAGTTCGTCCTTTCACTGATATCCGATTTATCACTTTATCGTGTAGCACAAACCCCACTGTCTACGATAATGTCTAGCAAACGCACAAGTGGAAGGGGGAAAGGTGAAGCAGTGCAGGGATGTGGGAATAAAGTAGTAGTACAAAAACTGACTGCAGCTATGGTTGCTGCAGCATGTGCAATAAATGATGATGATGATCCCTCTCCTCCTGGGGTGGATGCTGTCATGGATATACAGGAAAGGGTTAAACAAGAGACCCAATTTGGTTGTGTATCTCCACATAAATAGATATTAAAATAATAATGTAATTAAATTAATTTGAGAACTTTGCACAATACTAGGTATTGACATGCTACTTCTCAGTAAAGAATTGATTGAATTAATCAATTACGCATATTTGTGCAAAAATATATATAATTTATTTAAGTAAAAATATACTATATATAAAATCAGAACTGATATAAACAAGTAAACACCAATTGACTCAAAAAAATATATTTTTATATGACTTAGTCATATAATAAGATCTCTTTTTGAAATAGACACACAGTAAATGAAGAATCAATATCACAAAATACTGTTACCTAGCATAAACAGAATTAAACATTGCATAGGTGTATCCAGAGGTATTTGGTGACAATAATTGAACCCAGCAGCATAGAAAGGGTTATTTGATCCTTACAAATAATTATAATACAGTGGCAGCAGTGAATATGTATACAATATGCTAATTAAGGTCTAAGGAATGTTGTTATGTGAGTTGCTTTTACTGGAAAAAAAAATTCATAACAATTTCATTGTACCATATGACATATATAAACATTTAGCAAATGTATCTGGAATAAAAATCCCAGATTAAGATTGATAGAATTTAACTATTTATCTACTGTTTTCAATACTGCATACCTTCTGGGTAAAACATATAAATTGTATTTATTATTGTCAATTATAGATTAAATCAAGAATATACTCAGAAATAAATCTAATAATACATATCTAGAAAGCACAACTAAAACTTCATGCAACTATAATATAAAAAAATAGTAGCAATCCTATTTATAACTCCTACACATCATCAAGGATTAATCCACAGACTATAAGGTATCTGATTGCCCCACCCAAGATGGCGGCTTCTTTTGTCTAGTGAGTGGTCTTTCTCAATAGACAAAAGTTAGGCCTAAGCACACATGCAACAAAGACATTCTTTGAAACACACACCAACATAGATAAACAGCAGATGAAGGGTTAATTAAAGAATTCACCAGATCAAATATTAACTCAATCACCTTTCCAGAAACATAAATATAGTATTCTATAGTTATCAATAATTAGATTTAACAAATATATAACGCTATATTGATATAACTGCTATCAACTATTTTACAATTATCTGGAGAAAATTGCAAATTAATTCTGTTTAGTTCGCAGAATACACTATAGCCAATATGGCTTATTATAATAATTCTAAAATTGGGTGGCCAGTACACTTAAGAAAAATTATAAGAAACCATTTTTCCTCAAATGTAGAGAAAATATATCATTCTTAGGACTTTACAGAATTTAAAAGAAAAATATATTATAATTACCAGACAATCAAGGAGTGGTTTCCCTTAGAATTCTTAGAAATGGCATTTCCCTTGTTTTATAAAGTAAAATTCCTCAACCAGAAAGTCACATTCCATTTTCCTCAGATAGGATAAGGAGCTATATCATTATAATATGATGTCAGACTAAATGATCTGCACTCTCTGATGAAATCCAAACTTAAGGTATTTAGATTTTGGTGTTATTCTAGCAATAATTCTATTATTCCTGAAGATGGCGCACCAATACCATATTAAAAACTGCACATATTAACAGCTGGAATTTATAATTTGTCAACATTGAGGAATGTGGTGAAGGGCCATAGGTCATATGCCTTTCAATCACCTTAGACTTTCCCATACGATAGTATGCCTTTTCTAGACATTTCGTCTACAACCTAGTTGTAAATCCCCATAAATGTTGTTTAAATATTTCCACCCACTACACTGAGGCAAAGAGGCTATTGTCTCTACAATGAGATCATCTACACATAAGGATTTAAGAAGAAATTTAGAAAAACCATACTGGTTTTCTAAAAATGTAACCATTTCCTTCCAGTTATGGCAGAGTCTCTGACAATGCAGTTTGTCAAGGTCCCACCAATCACACCATGCCAGTCCCCCACCACCACTACATACACATCTTCCACATTGTAGGTTGTACTTTATTCCTATTTTATCACTTGACATCATCATGAATATGTGCCAGTGTCACTTAAGCAGGAAGTGTTGTGGGCAAAGGATAAATGCATGCTAACACATTTTCAAGGTATATGTTGCTGTAGGACTCACAACTTTGACTTCCAGCTGCTTATTTCTCCACTACAGCCCTCAGAAGAAGTAATATTGTGCTGAGAAATGTTGCACTATATTAAACATAGGAGAAAAGTGTGTTGGAATAGGAAAAATGGGTTGGAATAGGAGAAAAATGTGTTAGAATAGGAGAATAATGTGTTGAATAAGAAAAAAATGTGTTGAAAAGAGCAAAAAATTTGCTGGAATAGGCAAAAAGGAGGAACATTTTGCATTGAAGAAAAGGAGAAAACTTTTGCAAAAAAAAAAAAAGAAAAATTGTCTGCTTTTTGTGAAAAGTCATGCAAGAAATGTTTCTCACTTTTTGCCCATCCCTACTATTGACAGGGATTCCCATGGGAATAGAGGAAAAACATGTTAACACAAATAAGCAGATAGAATATGTCAGGTAATGGCACTAGAGTGGGGGCTACAGATCACCACGAAGATAATAAAAAATATGTAAAAACAATGTATATTGAGACACAGTTCGCTATATTCCTTTTAATCTGATAGTGGACAGATTGGAAGACAATATTGACAAAAAGAATAAGGAAAAGAGCTTCAAGTCTCTATTTAAATATATTTAATAAAAATCTAAACTAACAAATTAAAAAAATGAAAACTAAATAATAAGAAAACTAAATAATAATAATAATAACAAATAATGCATAAATAATATAGTGCAGAAATATGTAGGCACCCTAAGTAAATAAAAATAAGTCTGGTACCAGAAATAATGTGACGTCACTCACAATAAAAACTTGTAGGAACGGATAGTCAAGTCTTAGTCACTGTGTTGGTAAAGTGATGAAAAGCTCTATACAGATCACCTATATAAACAGATCACCTCCATAGGGGTATAGAGAGCATGTACAGCAGTAGAGGTAGTTAGATGTCATTCACTCTCCCGTCTTGTTGGAGTGGAAGTCCTTTGTTATGAAAAAAAGTTATTTTATCGCTGTGTGATCCGGCTCTGTTTATCCCTCTCACAGTGAGCACTGGCACACAAGTATAGTGTACTCTCTTTCTTAACAGTTTATGCTCCAGCTGGCAGAGTACTTCTAAGCTTCTACCTCCCAGACAATAGGGTACTAGTCTGCATAAAAAGAGACGTAGATACAAGGGATGCTAATATTATCCTGCCTCTATATAAATCCTGGTTAGGCCTCATCTAGAATATGGAGTACAATTTTTGGCACCAGTTCTTAAAAAAAACATTTGGAAAAAGTGCAGAGACGTGCAACAAAACTGAAAAAGGGATTGGAGGATCTGTGTTATAAGGAGACTAGCCAAACTGGGTTTGTTTACCTTAGAGAAAAAACGTCTAAGGGGTGATATGATTTTCATTTACAAATACATTCAAGGTCAATACAAAGAACTATCCAATGAATTATTTATGAAAAGAGCTGAGCTAAGAATGAGAGGTCATCCATTAAGACTAGAGGAAAGGTGCTTTCATCTAAAACAGAAGAAGGGATTTTTTACAGTAAGGGCAGATAATGTAACTGCTTTCAAAAAGCAATAGATGCCTATCTAGCACAGAACAATAATGAAAATTATGACAGATGGTTTCAATGAAGACAGGTTGTTGATGTAAGAAACTGTCTGACTTACATTTGGAGTCAGGAAGGAATTTTTTTACCGACTTGGGGCTAAAATGGAAAAGGCTTCAGGGTTTGTTTGTTTTGTTTTGCCTTCCTCTGGATAAACAGGGGTGTTTTTGGCATGGGCTGGATTTGATGGACATATGTCTTTTTTCAGCCTCATCAACTATGTTACTATGTTAATATGTGCCAATTTAAAGAGTTAACTCTTTCAATGCTAACCATAAGTTCCATATTATAGCCAGAGGAAGCTATAATTCTTCGAGGAGGAAAGGACACAATATCATAAAAAGACTACAATGTAAACCTTTCAAAAATAATAACACCCTAGTGGGTTATCATTCTAAAAAAGCAATGTTACTAATATAGAAACCTCGCTTGGTAACCATTCCTTACATCTCCATACAGCAGAAAATGAAGAGCCTTCTGTAACAATCAATCCCTACAAGTACTGTTGCATAGAAGCAATAGTAACAATTTAAAGGGATATTTAAAGGGATCTGCCAATGAATGGCTAAATAATATATAGTGTGATAATATAGCTATTTCAATATAAAGTTACAAAAATAAATAAATCGATCAAATAAAAAAGTACAGAAGTATAAAATGTTATACTAACATAAAGTAAAGTGTGTGAAGAAACTCCACCAAGCCCCCCATGCAAACTAAACCATGTATCACTGCATCCAGGAGGCACTAAATGAATGTATAAACATCCAATTTGTCATTGGTCCCCTGGGTGTCAGGCATCACAAGTATATACCTCGTAGTGGGTTACCATTCTAACAAAACAATGTAATATAAAATCTAAACCTTGCTTAATAACCATTCCTTACAAATCCATACATAGGAAACGGAAGAGACCCATATCTAATAATAAATCCCTATAGGTATTATTACATAGCAGCAATAGTAGCAACTTAAATGGATGTTTAAAGGGATATGCTAATGAATGGTTAAATGATATATTATGTGATAATATATCTATCACAATATAAAATGACAAAAAAATAAATGAATAAAGTAAAAACCAAAAGATTAAAGTTATAAAATGTGGCCCTAACCTTAAATCAAGTGTGTGGAGCAAACTCCAAAAGCAGATGTGCAGAAAGGGAAGAGGTTAAAAATACAGGCCTTGCTGCAGAGGTCATGTTTCTAAGGGAAAATTTGCATAGTGAGATCCTGTCTAGACAAGTTGGCCTACTAAATGTGCCAGCAGACGTCAAACTGGGAGACAGGAGCCTTTCCAATAGCTCAATAGAACCAGCAAAGTGCCAGGCAGAAGGCAATCTGCCAGTAAAGAGCCAACAGAGTAAAATCTGCCAGAAAAGCACTGTGGTGTGCAAGTGAGAAGTGCAACAAGAGCCAATAGTCTGCAATGAGAATACACACTGAAGGACAGATAACCAAGGGAAGGAGTGAAGAGGTGAAAGTACATACTGTCCCCAATTAGTAAAAGCCCAAGAAATTGTTATTTTGCCAAGGCAGAGGAGCAACCAAGAAAAACTGCTACTCAAAGGGTAAACCTGAAGTACCTGGAGGACATTAGTCTGGAGTGACCCAGAGAGCATGGAGAGATGGCTCCAAAGAGTGTGGGATTGTGGATATAGAACCTAAACTGTGCACCCAATGGGTCTGCCAGGGTTGATTCAAGCATTGGGAACGGTTGACTTATTATTGTTTACATGCCTGTCAAGTAGGGACAGACAGGGAATACAGTGTATTGGGTAGATATAAAAATAAGCACTGTTTGTGTCATCACTTTCAGCAGTGTCCTGGCATTGGTGAGTAAACACACCCTGTTTTTTACATTTGTTTTAAAATTCAGTTTCAACTCCACCTTCTGTGTGCTTGTCATTAGAAGGTTATAAGCTTACTCACGTTGCACAAGGTTTTCTGTTTGCTGTCATTCTGCAGACTACATACTGTCATGTGATTGCCCTGGGTAAAAGTGTTACTGGAAATTTATTTGTTGGAAAGTATGTAACACAAAAAAACAACACCCACCATGTATATTAAAGTTTAACTATCAATTAAATCACATATCCCATATCAAATGCCTTATGGAAAAAAGAAGAGCAATTCTGTAGCAAGCCAACTGCGAATAAAATTGATAATATTCTCATTTAAAGAGCTTTTAATGCTGCTAAATGATAGGGTGGTCTCCAATGCATTGTTTTCTAGTTTGACAAATCAATGGGGATCCTTCATTGTTCTATATGGTATAACTGGTTTACCCCAGACTTTCTCTGAATTTTCTTTTGTAAATATAGTCACAGGTACTTTAATATGACATTATCACCTAAAATAAGGTAAATCATTTCGGGGAACTGACCAGGGTGGGCCCTAATCTCAAAACAGTTATAGTTGCTTATGCTTTTAAATTTTTTTTAAACAGGCCAGATAAAGTGTCAAAAAATGGCCAATTTTACCTTTTTTTCGAAAGATTTTGAAAAAAAATTCATACTCTCTAGGAGCACATATTAGTTTAATGGATTTGACCGCTTTCATTTTTTATTTTTTTTGTTGTTGATAATGTCCATTTTGTAGTAAGCTTTGTATAGCCACAAAATGGACCTTATCAGTTTTATGACACCTTGACTGGAATTCAACCTAGAAGTATTTGATCTCTGGAAAAAACTACTGAGTTGCACGTGTAATTCCCATAGACATGCTGCATCTGATTTTCAAGCCCAATACAGAGACTCTGGTCCTGCAACACACAGAACAGGAAATTCTCTGCATAATGCAGTTGATTTATTTCCTGCAGAAGTATTGGGGGTTGCTCACAATGCAGCCTTGGCTTCATCAAACTTTAAATGAATTAACCATTTGTATAAGATAATCCAATATAATAAAATTGTCCCTGCGCTCTATAGTGTACTATGGGCCGCTATCAAATAGATACCCCTGCTACATGGTATAAAGTATTGAAAATTATATTTGAAGCAATGATCCTGTACCTTTATCTCAAATATACAATATATTATATCAGAACAGTGGTATACCAAAAAGTATTAATAATTTATTAAAAACATTGAAGAAAACAGGGATATTAAAATCTCAGATATTAAAAAGCATCTGTATGGTCTTCAAAGATACATACTATCCCATCGTCAATTTATCAGTGTGCTATGTGTCTAACTTCTCGGATCCACCCACAGCCCCTCTACATCGGTGCCTTAGCTGAGGTGGTTCTAGTGCCGATATACCAGACACAAACAAACACTCATAAAAAAATACCCACTTTCTAATTTAACAGTGCACTGGTGAAAAAACAAATTGTACAAATATATTTTGTGTTAAATGTTATAACAAATATATAGTGTTTGGTTTGACTTAAACCATTCAGGTTAAAATAACAAAAAAATTTTTTATAAAAATATGAAAATGAGCAAAAATAAAAAAGATGAAGAAAATATATCAATAAGGCTCTGTCCACCTTCTTTTTAATAAAATTATTTTGTGATTTTATACTCAGCTCTTCCAAAATTGATGTGTACAGCTCTGTATTAGAATGACTTTCTTAGCAGGCCACATATGTTAGCATCAAATATTTTTTCTAATTCCGTTTTCATTTGCAACACAGATATGGTCTTTCCTCTACCATGAATATATCACGTACGGGACTTGTGAGTATCACCTTTTATATGGGAAATGGAGACTTGATTACAAGCAGGAGGTATTAGACTAAATATATAGAAACAGTCTTACCCTCTACCTCTCTCTCTCTCTCTCTCTCTCTGTGCTTTCTCTTCACTCGGTTCATTGGCATTCTCCAGTCGCATCCTTATTTGCTGCATCCAGCTTTCTCCCCAGAAAAAGGAGAGAGACTTCTTTGAAATGGTTAGAGTGGGAGGGGTTTCAGATACACAAAGCAGAGTAATACTGAAAGTTAGATGCGACAAATGTGGATTTTTTTATGTACTTTTCATTTCCTGATTACTATATAATTTTACTAACTGGCCTTCATGCATCTCTTATTTCTGTTGTGCAATCAGTCCATAATCTGGCAACTAGAAAATCTGCTTCTCTTCATCACCTCAACACCTAGGGGTTGTCATCTAAACTGAAACGTTTATTCAGCACTAGAACAGAATGTATCACAGGACTCATCTGATAGCATATCATCTCACACAATTCCTTCTCTCAGGTTCATCATTCCCTCTCTGGGTCTCCCTTCTAATACTCTATTCTATCCCACCAAGTAGCTCACACCTCTTTGGTCCTGCAGGGTATCTCATGAGGCTCTCACTCTCTCTTGCCTCCTTTCTCTTCCACTGGTTTTCTGGACCAGGCATCAAACAGAAACCCTTTTGGGGGCATCAGTCCTCTGCTTCTCATGCATCTGCAGCCAGAGAAGGCCCTCTCCTATTCTGCTAACCTCCTCTGCCTGAGCATATTCATTCTTTCTCTTCTCTCTTCCTGTCATGTTAAACCTACAATCTACCTCTTTAAGCTCCTCCCTAAAGAGCCCGGGAAAAAGCTATAAGTAATATTACTCAAGGGGTTTCTTGTTACACACACACACACACAATTACACCCACACAATTACACCCACACACACACATATAGTATAAAAACTGCACTCGCAACTCTGGCGAAAGTGAAATATAGTAAAATGTATTCACATAGTGACAAAGAAATGAGTACACATTTTGGTCAATGCTAATCCTTCATCAGGTTTAACAAAATGTATAGAAAATCAAACTTACATATCTCAAGTACAATTTTGGCAGCAATCCTACCCATTTTTATTATGATCAGAGCACTATATAATACAAAGAATTGAATGCACTCAGGTGCTGATAGACAAGGTACTATGGGTGCCCATAGCCATGCACAAGGTCCCACTCAAACACTTCACTTGACCCCTCCCTCTACCTCATTTCCAATTGTCTAGCACTGAAGGAAAATGTTGCCTATAACATACATTACATATACAAAACAATCTGCTATCCCCAAGATGTTAGGAAGGCCTCTAATAAATGGTATCACATTGCATTGAAGATTTTAACCCCCTTGAATGCTTTGAAGACATATATAGCATTCAAATAGTTAAAAAAAACCTTATTTAAAAGAATAGTATTGTTTATTTGTCCAATATGATACAGTTGGTTTACCCCAGAATTGGTACACTTTCCATTATAAATAGGGCTGTTTGAATGCCAGAGAGGTGCAATGCATTGTGACTACTTGCTGACACTCAAAGGGTTGACTGCTAGAGAAGTCTCCATTGCTTTGCAATACATTGGTGACCTCTTTAGTATTTAAGAAGTAAAACGCCTCATTTCATTCAAATGACATTTTATTTGATTCCTATTTTGCAGTTATGTTGCTCCAGAATTTATTTACTTTACTGTTATGCAAAAGATGCATTGTCAGCCAATATGCTCCTTACAATGTAGATCTATGTGTATTCTGCTTAAAGGGATAGTAATACTTCGTTTTAACTTTATTTTATTTTGTAGGCATTAAAAAAACATGAATAATGATATAAGTCTTATCTCCCAAACCTTTATGGTTTAAGAGATATTCACAAGCAAAGTGTCCCCCTCCCGCCCCTTTTACTGATGTCACACTATTCAGCCAGGGCAGAAGGGAGCTGCCCAGGTAGACTGCAGAGAGGGACAATCTTCAATTAAGATAACTGAAAAACCTGAAAAGCTTGTCAAGGGGGCAGGGATTTCATTGTTTTCATAGGAATAAGAGTGTCCCCTTCTGTTATCTGTCCAGTCTATGGACTGCATTCCACATCTGAGAAGAGATTGTTTACAGTAGGTAAAAGGGGCGGGAGGGGGAAACTTTGCTTGTGAATATCTCATAAACCATAAAGGTTTGAGAGATAAGACTTATATCATTCTTCATGTTTTTTTAATGCCTACAAAATAAAATAAAGTTAAAACGAAGTATTACTTTCCCTTTAAAGGGATAGTAATACTTAAAATGTAAAACAATATATGTTGTAGGGTTTATCCCCTTGAGTAAAATAAGGGTACTCCCACTACTGAGAGATATTATATTAAAAAAATTATAACAGCTCAAACTTGAATTTTTTAGGTGCAATATCACAGTGGCCTGAAAATTTACAGTGGCGCTGTTGCTACACCATCCTATGGACTGCTCTGATCTTTAGACCATAAATCTCCATAGGATGGTGTAGAAACAGCGTCACTGTAAATTTTCAGGACACTGTGATATTGCACCTAAAAAATTCAAGTTTGAGCTGTTATAATTTTTTAATAAAATATCTCTCAGCAGTGGGAGTACCCTTGTTTTATTCGGAGACATAAACCCTAAAACATGTATTTTTTTGCATCTTAGGTATAACTATCCCGTTAATATTAAAACCAGTGCTCTGCTTATCCACTTACCCTTCCTTCTTTCTGCCTCATCCAATTAACATTAAAAAAAGAGTAATGTGTTATTTTTGGTCTGACTGCTTTGTATTACGATTTTTGTTCTAAAATAAAACTTTTCCGTTGATACATAGATTATCTCTCATAACTTTACCACTGTCAGTTTTCCAATATATAATCACATTTTTGCTTAATAATACATTTTTGGTTGCTCTTTTAAGATCTTAAAACAAAAAGGAGATGACACATAAAGTTGCCATAGTGAGTAACGCAGGACTGCAAATAAAGCCAGATGACTACAAGGAATGTAAATTTGTGGGGCGGGACATTTGCAATCAATTAAATTGATATAAATTTACAGCTATTCTCAGATGATGAGAATGTTCTCAGATGTGCAAATCACCTTGATTCAGAGAGAATCACTTATTGAGCAGTGAAATAACACATTAATAATTTTGTTTTGCTTTATTTCTTAGTTCATGAATAAATTTGCACTGTAGATCTTCTTGTCTGATCATTTGGTGTAAGTGGAAATGGCGGTATCACTGATAATTCTATGAAATGAATATATATGGGTATGAACACAGCATATTGTTATGGGTAGTACAGAATTAGAGAGATTTCCAACCCTCCTTTTGTTTAAATGTGGCCTTTAACCCCAAGATTGCTTTGCAATAATTTGGGTATCTATCTAGCATTCAAGGGATTAAAATCCCCATTTAAATCCATGATCATTTTTATGTTACACTTAATATGCTTCAAAGTTAATAAGCTTTTCTTTTGCTCACAAGGTCTTGTATATCTTTTTCACAGACTTTGAATAAATAATTCTTATATCTTTAGAACTGTTAACTCTTTGAATGGCAGAGGGGTACGCAACGCATCGCTTTACAATACGTTGCTTACCCCTCTGGCACTCAAAGGGTTAAAGCACCACAAGAATATTCTTGTTGTCACCACATATTTATAAGAACCTTGATAGTTTTAGTATAAACAGAACTGCAGCAGTCAGCCTTCACCTTGTACTATATGCCAAGGTTACAATGCCAAATGAAGACAGGTAGGTGAAAGAGGGAAATAAATGGAGAAGCTTATAAAATGCAGCCTTGACAACTACACTGACATTAACCTCAGTGTTCAATAACTAAGAGAGATTATACCTTCATCCTCAACGATCATTCATTAGACAGTCAATATTAGGTCATTTTCCTGTGCAGTAAATAATTCAGAAGGCAGGGAAAGAACAAATAATATCCACACACAGGGCTGTACATTCAAAAGAAACTGGAGGAATTCTAGGGTAAACCAATTGCAACTATAGGGAAGAACAAAAATTTCCCATTGTCTTGTGATTATTATAACTCCTTGAATGTTAGAAAGGTCTCCAATGCATTGCTTTACAATGTGTTTGTATGCAAAGGGTTAAAATCCCCATTTAAAGCATTAGGGATTTTCGGACGTTTTAGTTCTTACCTCTAGTGCATTTGGTTTGCCCCCAAATTCCCCAAATATTCTTTCAAACCTACAGCCTTGATCCAGTGCCCGTTACATAATCTATTCCCTATTTTCCAAGATTTTTTTTTCCTTGTTTTAGTGGGGTGTATTTAATTTTTAAAATAGAAAGTTAAAAATAATATTCATGTTCTCTGTGCTATAGGTATTTATTTTTTATTACAGAACATATTAATATTAGCATTTTCTATAAATGGACCCATTACATGCATCACAATGGAACATTATTGCCCTTTTAAAATATTTACTACTATTGTCTAAAATAGAAAGTTAAAAATAATATTCATGTTCTCTGTGCTATAGGTATTTATTTTTTATTACAGAACATATTAATATTAGCATTTTCTATAAATGGACCCATTACATGCATCACAATGAAACATTATTGCCCTTTTAAAATATTTACTACTATTGTCTAAACTTTAAATTGTAAAGCGCTGTGTACACTTCTGACACAATATAAATAAACATATTAATTTAGCTTCAAAGCACTTTCTATTTTCCAAATATAACAGCAGTTTTTAACCCCCAGCTCATTGTAAAATTGTTGATGTTGCTTTTATCCTTCTCTGAAGTAGATCAACCCATGTTGCTAAATCCCTTCATGTATTTTACAGTGTCTATAACTTGTGGGTACAACCTGATCTTCTAAAGCTGGTGTTAGACTACATTGGCAGGAAAGTGCAATGCTGCCTTACTGCAGTTTAACATATTTATTCTCTCTATCCCCACTGCTCTCCCCCATATTATTTGTCTTGATAACTTTTGTTACTAAGTGTGTGTTCACGTAGACAAAGGCCAGGATCCATCTGAAGATTGAGAATGGCACAAGGATAGTGCCAAAATGCTGAACTAATCAATAAATGTTTCTTGTTTTACACAATGAAAAGTCCTAATGAGTACTGTTTTCTGCAAAACTTAGAATACCACATTTCACTGCATGCACCAAGACATAAGTAACCTGTTTTTGTGTGTGTCACCATATCTAGGCAATGAGGTGAAGGGGATAGTGAAACAACGAGGCAAAGGGTAGTGTGAAACAATGAGATGAAGGAGAGGAAGGGTGTACTTGGAGGAAGTCTGTACTGTATTGGGAGGTGAAGTTCTGTACATGGTGAATGGGAGGGAGGAGGTGTGTACTGTGGTGGAGGATGAAGTCCTTGCTGATATTTTCAAAGGAGTGGTCAGGAGGGCATATTTCACAGGAGTGGGCAGGTGGGCTACACCTATATATATTATAAAAGGAAGTGTTGCATGACTGACAAGCTTTGTCCAAAGCCAAACATATGCAAGGGTGACAGTAAGGAGGAGTTATGCATATCTCCTCTATACTGTCTGTCCCATTGACCCCAATAAGACAGCAGTCTGCAAGGTTTTCGCAAAGGTACTATCAAGAAGAACGGACACAATACTTAACATGGCACAACTTAAGGAGCAAGCAGATTTCAGGAGCTGTTTCAGTACGATGGACCACATCCAGACAGTGCAACAAGTTATAGAGCAACATAATGATTACAACCTTCCATTATGCATAGCCTTAATTGACTAAGAAAAGGCCTTTGACTCAGTGAAAAAGCAAGCATTAATCAATGCCCTGATCAACCACAGATAGAGCTTACATCAATACCCTCCAACCAATATATGAAAATGTAACTGCATCAGTACAGGTAAACAAGATCAACATGGAAAAAGGGGGTCCAAAAAGAAGATACAATCTCCCCAAAACTATTTTCTGCTTGTTTAGAAGAAATCTTCCACAAACTAAATTGGGACAAAAAAAGACATAAAATCAGTGGATGCAACCTACATCACTTAAATTTTACACTTGATATCATAGTCTTTGCCAAAAGTCCTGAAGAACTGCAAGAATGCATTGAAGAGCTACAACATGAAATCAAACATTTTGGTCTGAAGATGAATATCAACAAAACACAAGTCATGTTTAACAAGTTTGCCATACCAAGAAAAAAATCACAGTAGATAGACAAGAACTAGAAGAAGTGAACAAAGATGTCAACCTTGGACAGGAAATATCAATAAATGGAAACACCATGATGGAAACTGAGCGCTGAATAAAACTGGGATGTTAAGCATCTGGAAAACTTAGTAGTACTGTCTTTAAGACAAATTTACCACGCTACCTCAAGCGAAATATTTTTGATCAAGGTGTTCTCCACTCCTTACCTATGGCTGTGAAAAATGGACAATGAATGCCAAAGCCATACAAAAGGTTAAGTTTACATAGAGAAGTATGGAGCAGTGAATTCTAAACAGAACAAAAAGAGACTGAAAAATGTGTGCATAGATTCATCCGCAAGCAAAATCTATGACATCATTGAAAGGGTAAAGTGTCTGAAATGGAAATCGCCAGGGCAAGTAACAAGAAGACTTGATGATAGATGGATCAACTGAATTTTGGAATGGATTCCACTCAATACTAAACACCCAAGAAGAAGACCAAAGACAAGATGGGTAGAAGAAAGTGCCAAATTTGTCGGTACACAGTGGCAACAAAAGGCACTGGACCAAATTTGTTAGAGGCTTGCTGAGGAGGACTTCATCCTGCAGTGGATCTACAATGGCTGAAGATGATGATAATATTTATTATTGATTTTAACTTAAAAAATGTGGGTGAATGTACTCCATATGTTTTTATTTGTTAAAGGATGGAACAAAAGTAATCTGGACTCAAAGGAGCCACTTTCATTTTTGAATTCTTTCCATTCTGTTTTGATCTTATCCCCAAAATGAATATAAAGCTATTTTGAACTTTTCTTTAGTCTTAATAGGTTTAACCCTTCCATAATTTTCCAGTGGGCAAAGTTAGTCTTGTGTTGGGGTCAGGATGATGCAAGTTTATTTCTGGGACAGTTATTCCCTACAGTGCCAGACAGTTTACAATTCATTGTATATAAATGTACTGCCTGGCATTGGTGGCATTAAGGGGAACTCATGTGAGTGTGGGAAAGGTGCCTGGGTACACATAGAGACACCGTGGGACTATAGTGGTCCTCTCCTTTTAAACCAAATATGCATTACTTCCCAGATTGTCAGCCCTGCACAATCAAGCCTGGCAAGGCCTGTTTGGATGCAAAAGAAAGCCTTGCAAATGCGTTTTTATCTGTTTGGTATGTATCTTGAATTGCCATATCTGGAAAACAAACTGGACATAAAAAAAGGTTCTTATTTTTCTTTCAGCTGCTGAATTCCTGCAGAGAGCTCCTGCCTATTCTGGTCTTTCATATTTTCTCCAGCTGGCTTGCTTTTAATGACCAATGGGAAGTTTACAGCAAGATTGGAGCAGGAGACAGAAACTAACTGTATTTACCAGGCACAGGAAAATCCAGAAAAAAAGAAAAATGTTATATTGTTTTATTTTTTTGTTCTTTGAGTGTACTGCACTGCACTTTTGATTCACATCCTCTTATAACCTCTTTTGTTACATTGTTTTCAGTTAAAGTTAGTAAGAAAATAACAGCTAGATCAACTGAAATATTCTATTAAAATTAAGTCAATGGATGGATGTGTTAAACAATAAAAATTCAAAGGTAAAATATTTGTATTCATTCTTCTTTATTTGTACCTGTGTAAGACCAGCATTTCCAGTAGATTATTTCAGTTGATTATTGCAACTTTCTTCTATCTGGGCTCCCACTAACCCATCTCTCTCTCCACTTCAGTCTATCCAAAACACAGGTGCCAGACTTACCTACCTAACCCATTGATTCTCAATGGCTGCCCAACTGTTCAAGACCCTAAACTGATGTCCCATTCTATTCAGAGAAAAATTCAAAGCTCTGACATACAAAGCTCTCTCAGCACCCCCATATATTTCCTTGCTCACATGATCCAAATATTCCCCAACCCACTGCTTGCACTCTTTACATGACATTTGGCTCTCCTTCACCTCTTAATCCTGTCTCACTCACATCTACAAAACTATTTTTGGGCTGCACCCCAGCTGTAGAACACACTGCCATGCCATATCAGACTTTTCTGAACTTTATCAGTTTCAATTACTCTTTGAAAACATATCTCATCACACAAGCTTTTTCCCAAACTTCTTAGTTCTCTTCTGGTTCCATCTGTTCACCTTGTGTATCTTTATTCTCCCTTTCACCATGTGTCTCTTATGGTTCCTTACCCACTAGACTGTAAGCACTCATGGACAGGGCCCTCACTAGCAAATGTTCTGTATGTCATTGTATGTTCCCACCCCTATATTGTACAATACTGCGGAATATGTTGGAATTCAATAAATATGGATGATGATAATAATAATACTAAGCCTATGTCTGTTTAGGACATCTCCCATATATTCTATAGCATAAAGATGGACCAAAGTATTATTTTAGTATTTATTCAAACCCTGTTTTGAATAACCTGAAACAGGCTTTTCATATAATATTTGCTTGTGTTTTTAATTAGGAATGGGTGAATATTTTTGCCTCAAATCAAAATCAGTGAAAAATGACACTTCCTGTTTTGTGAATAATTTCCCATGAAAAGTGTTATTTTCCAACTTTTTTCGCCTATCTCCTTCCGTTGAAATCAATGGGAAGATTTCCCTACCACATGAATATTTTCTCTACTTTTCCTTCAGGTATATAAAAGGGTGTCAGGCTCTCACAGCATTCCATTCTATGATTGTGAGAGGAGGAAGCAGAATGTTTTTGAGCTTGTGAAGATAGGCAAATAAATGAGAATTGAAGTTTAGTTTAGGGATACTTTTTGATAGGACAATTGTTCTCTGTATTAGAGGAGTCTGGGGACATTTTGGGAGAGTAGAAGGGAGGATGAAGGCTACTCCCACAATTCAACATGACTGACTGGCCAGACATAGGCAGCTGAGTTACAATTTGATTGCTGATATTGCTGTTATTGTCTCTGTGCTGGTGAAGTCTGGGGAAAAACATTGTTGATTTTGTTTATTTATTTTTTGGACAGACTTTGATAAGATAGAGTGGACAACTTACAAAAGAAATAAAAAGCTAAAAAAATAAATATATAAAAAAATAAATATATTCAGTGACAGACAGCCTAACATGAGTTGTGCGGCTGAGGCAGACTTGATAGACAGCAGACAACGTGGAGAATTTTGTTGAGGTCTAAAGCAAGACCTCACACTCCATCAGTTGTGTACTATAGCGAATAAAAACACACACACACACAGTACTTGAGTAATTTCCAGCAAATGCAGAAGGGTAGAAAAGGTGGAGCAGTGCACGGACTTGGGGGTAAAGTGGTAGTTCAAGAACTAACTGAAGTCATGGTTGCTGCTGCTTGTGCAATAAATGATGATGATGATCCCTCTCCTCCCAGTGAGGATGCAGTTTGTCCAGGCCCCACAAAAAGTTTCACCACCATCACCGCCAGTACTATGAAAAATAACATAAGTTGCATTCTAATGATGATGATGGCAATGACATAAAGGAAGGTGCAGCAGCTGAAGTAACTGCTGCATCTGACAGTGAGACAAACAAGCACCAAAACTTTGTGAAAGTGAAAGTAAAAATACATTGCCTGACACCTCTAAAAGCTTAGAGGAATATAAGGGTAGTGGGCAAGATCAGTGGGTGATGCTGAGGATGACCTAATGATGACTGATGATGATGATTTCGAATATATCCCTCCAGCATCCTCTTTTTCTTCAGATTCAGATGTATTTGAGAGTGAGGGGGATGATGACATGACCAGAAAGTTACCAGAATGGCAAAGTCTCAATCTTCCATCACTGAAAAAGAGCACTGTCATTGTGTCTGTTTGAGAAAACCATTGTAAACTCTGACCCTGGACAAGCAAAGCTGCCAAAAAGTACACAGTCATTCTGTCAGTCATCATCAGCATCATCATCCCTTCCAAGTCCCAGTCAGCCACACACTTGTGTTGAGTAACCATCAGCAACAACAACAGAAACACAGATTATTAACATCTACAGCCTTAGTTATGACAAATGCTTCTGCACTTTTGACACTTAGTAGCAACAGAGGTAATACTGCATCAACATCTAGTTCCAATAGTAGTATCAGACCCTCAGGAACCCCTGAGTCTATGAAGTGCATAGTATGGAAATACTTCACTCAGGATCCAAAAGCTATGACAGAGAAAGCCAGACCAAATGTATTAACAACAGCGTAGATGAGGAGGAGGAGGGATGTGAAGAAGGGTTGCTACCATCTACCAAACTTGGGACCATTGCTATGACCAATAAGTAATGTGTATTAGTAATCTGAGAAAAATAGCTTACATTTGACAAAAACATGATAACTGATAATGGTAAAAACTGCTGTAGGAAAAAAAAAAAAAAAAAAAAAAAAAATATATATATATATATATATATATATATATACACACACACATACACACATCAATCACACCACATCAGTTCCCCACCAACACTACCATACACATCCGACACATTGTAGGTTGCATTTTTTTTTTATCTCTTGACCTCATCAAGTTAATGTTATGGGCAAAGGACAAATGCACTCTGCATGCTAACATTTTTTCAATGTATATGTTGCTATAGGAATCACAACTTTCAGCTACTTATTTCTCCACTACATCCCTCAGAAGAAGTAATTTTGTGCTGGGAAGTTTTGCACCAAAGGAAATATATGCAAAAATGTTGTTGAAATAGGTGAATAATTTGTTACTTTGTCACTTATATCACTGCTGTTGATCCCATTCCCTTTGAGCTGCCTAATCATCTTTCTGCTTAAGCAACTCAGCGTTAGCATAAACAGTAGTCACAAATGCCTCAATTACAGAGTGGCCTATAAAAAACAATTTTGGGGGGTTTGTTGCTAACAAACCTAAGTACTACAAATCACTGTTTCCTCAATGAGTCCAACAAATCATCACTGATTCCTCAGGGTTTGTGTCTGTAACAAACCTGAGTCCAACAAATCACTGATTCCTCAGAGCTTGTGAAGTCAACAATAATCTATCCTGTCAAGTGTCAGTCTGCCCCAGTCACAGCTTACTTCAGGGGGGTCCCTGTCTCTGTCAAGTTATGTAACAATTTTTAATTTTTAATTTTTTTTTTTTTAACTGTCCCCACCATCCCAGTCAACACCACCCCCCCACCAAAAGAATTTCCGGTTCGATTGATTCAGTCTTCCTATTGTTTTCAATGCTATGAGTCAGGCAACAAAGGTGAATGTGTGTATGCTTTTCTGTGTTTTTTTCAGTATGTATTTATTTGTTTCTATATGTATTTATTTGTGTGTGTGTGTGTGTTTGTATGTATATGCATGTTATTTCTAGGTGTGTGTGTTTGTATGTCTGTGTATTTTGTGTGTGTGTTTGTGTGTGTGTGTGTGTGTGTATGGTTTTTGAATCACTGACTCTTACCATAAGACAAACAATAAAAGGCAAACATGGTGCATTTATCAAACAGTGAATGGGATTATAGGAAAGCCATTACTTGTATGCCAATTTATCAATGAGACGATGTGTGTCTCCTCATTCATCAAAGAGTGAGTCCAAACATACATAATGGAATCACATTTCCATATGTTCACTTCTCATTGCTATATACTATTTTACTATATGAAGTAGATATTAAAATACAGAGTATATAATGGAAGACTTCTGTAACTACAAAAGTTGTTTCTAATCCCTTGAATGTTAGAAAGATCTCCAATGCATTGAAAAGTTACTGGAGGTCATTTTCAAAAATTATTCCACTAGACAATAGGTGCAAGGGATACATTTCTTTCATTATACTGAACTAACTTATATGTAGTAAACTTTTGTACACCCTAAAATAGGAACTTTGCATCACTTGTGCCAAGATAGAAATATAGTTTTATATATTTTGACTAGTTAAACAGCCCGTTACACGGGCCATAGTGCCTCTGGCAGCCGGTCGTGGGGCAGTCACACGCAGTGGAGACTGCCCGCGCCTCGGCTGATACAGAGCTGGACGCTCCTTCGGAGCGCCCAGCTCTGTATCAGCCGCGGCACGGGCAGTCTCTACTGCGCATGTCGGGCGTTACACACAACTTAGCGAATTATTATATAGGATAAGCATTAGCAGGATTTTCAAGTTAATGAATAGGGATTGGTGAAAAGTTAAATTTTCTCTTCATGGTGCGTTTTGTACGTTATTGCAAATTGCTGCTCTTCCATCAGAAACTTCTTGTGAAACTTTTGCCAGTAAATTTCTGCCCTATTAGTTGTTTCAGGTGGTTATTTCTCACAACATAGAATTTCCTGCTGCCCTAGAATATTGATTTTCGAGGCAGAAATTTTCCTCTGCATAGAACATGTAAAAAACATGTAAGTAACCAAAGGAAATGTACTAGTATCTGTCAGAATCAGGATGAACATAGTAGTGTACCTGGCTGTTAGAGGGCAGGATTGGGTATGTAGCTGGGGAATGTAGGTAGACCTGGGGAGGGCTTGCTGTGGCTGAGACCATGTTGAGTTGATGCCCTCAAGGCCAGATAGCCTGCCCTGGATGAGCCAGTATCTGGAACAGGATGAGCACCCCCAGGAACTGCTAGAAGTACAAGGTCTCAGATTACCAGGAAAAGAAGAAATCTTGTATGCAGGGGCAAGAGGCTACTGCCTGCACATGCACTTGCCATGTTTGTCGAGCATGCCGGGTAACAGTACAAAGAACACAGTTTCTTAAGTTCAACAAACATGGTACCTGGCAGTCAAACGGCTGGCACTGGAAGACTGGAAATGGAAAAGTGTAAGCTGAGTCAGTGGTCATAGCCAGTAAGGATGGGCGAACATTTTTGCCTCAAACCAAAATCGGTCAAAAATGGCATTTCCTGTCTGGCAGAACATTTCCAGTGAAAACTGCTGTTTTTCTTCTTTTTGCCTAGCTCATTGCATTGAAATCAATGGGATGACTGAATTTGCACACACAACACAACAAATTTTATTTTATTTCCCACAGTCAAGGTATAAAAAAGGCCTGAAGGTGTCTGTGTTTGTCGAGTCTGGGGAAATAATCAATTAAACAGGGAATTTTTTTGCGGGGGTTGTTGGCTGGTATGGCAGGGACAGTAAATAAAAAAAATATATAAAAGAAAAAAGAAAATAAAAAAATGGTACTGAACGTGACAGAGAATGGGACCCTCTGACATGAGCTGTGACTTGAAACAGCTAACAATCCCTAATTCTTAGTCGATCCCCACAAAAACTGTGAGGTTGTGGATATTTGAGTGAGCATTGCTTACTCTGTCTAGGTGAAATGCCTAGATAAAGGTAGCATGGCCTGGCTAATCAATTTAGAAGCACCTTATTGAGCCGACTGTGTTGATTATAAGTCTCTCTAGTTGCTGCAGCTACTCCACAATGCACAGATCCAGAAGTGAATCAGATGCAAATGTAGAGGGTGAAGTGTGGGTCAGAGCAACAAAAAAAAGAGAGAGAGAACAGAAAAAGGAGTACTAAGTGTAGTATATAAGGAAAAAATGTATCAGACTTATAGTATAGAATAAAACATAAACAATATAGAGATATATAGTTTGTCTATATACGTGGATGGACACAGTATATAAGAGAGAATATAGCAATAAGTAGAGTATAAAAATTGTTTTTATTTTAAGTCTACCAATGTGGAATGAAAACTATTAATATAGGTTCACTATAATGCAATGTAGCCTAAGTGATTGAAATACAGTGAACAAAGATAGTTCAATATTGACAGTGCTAATTAGGATGTGCCCTTACTAGAAGGAGTTTATTCTTTAGCTTGTAAACAATAACCGTACATGCAGTAACATCTCCAGAGATCTTAAAAAATAACTCAGTGGTACAGGTGTACCCTTACTGGGTTTCTGCTTGTATTGAGCACGTAGACAGTATACTTGTATTTCTTGTTCCGGATCACTTAGAGTACACTATGCGGTATTCAACGTGGGTCCACCGTAGGTCTCAGTATCTGCTGCTTCCCGAAGTATGTTTTCAGCTAATTCCTCAATGAGAAGGTACTGAGTACGATCATTGTCAGTGTCTGTGTTCTATATAAACAGCCACCAGTTCAATGTGGCAGTGCTGTGCGATGTGCCGGAGTCCTGGCTGTCTTCTTGTGCCGTAAGTGTTGGCACTGAGTGCCTGATTAGAACACACTTCCTTAAGTGGTATTGCCCTCACCGTGACTTGGGCAGACTGGTACTTGATAGGATAAAGTATTTTTCAGAGGATTATTTCTTGGTCTTATACTGTTATTAGAGACCTAAGCTCTGAGGAAACATTGATTTGTAGGACTTACACTTATTAGGCCCAAACTCTGCTGAAACATTAATTTTTAGGACTTTGGCTTATTAGAAGCACAAGCCCTGAGGAATCAGTGATCATTTTTTGCACTCAGCATTGTTAGTATCACAAGCCCTGAGGAAATGATGATAATGTTCTGCACTCATGCTTGTTAGTGATAATTTTTTGCACTCAGTCTTGTTAGAGTTTCCAATTTCCTTCTGGTTTAGCCCACATATTGTAGGCCCCAACCACACCAAATTAAATATACTAGAAATGTTGAATTATGATTCAATGCTGATTTCAATTTCTGTACGTCATTGCTTATATATGCATTCAAAAGCTTTTCAAAAACACCTTAGGCTTATTTTATTATTGTCTTCCCCAAATATCACAATCTGGTTCTTAATGTTTTTATTTTTTCTAACTTAAACCAATGGCTTATCCCAACTCCTTTGCCTAACGTGTTTCCGCTGTCTAAGGCTGATTTTTGCCAATAATATGTCTAATGGCCCAGACTCCTTGTTTATAAGTTGAGACAAACTATGGAATGTACAGTGACTACTTCCCCCTATGTAATTATCCTCAACCATGTTACTTCTTGGAATATATTCTGCTTTTAATATGCATATTTCTTCTCTCTAAATTTCTCCATAAACTTTAGCCATCAGCTCAGAATTTCCTTCCGCTGTGCAGGTCCTCTTAATGCACTGGCGTTATGGAATCTTATTATTCCATGTAGGCAAAGGCAGACTGTATGTGTGTAAATTGCTAATATTCTCCCTTCCTGAATCGATAACACCACTCAGCTTGAAAAATATATAATATAAAATGTAGGTCCAAATTGTGTTCACTTATAGCTCTGAAAAAGCTCATCTTCTCTCCTTACTAAATTATGAGAATGTCCTCTATGTATCATAAATAAATTACTGTTTTCTCTCTGAAGGGATTTTTGGACCATGCATAATTATTTTCCAATAATCCCATATACAGAGGCTTGTAAAGGATTATGAGCACTCCAGTTCTTTACCAGTCTTTTGTAAATAAAATGTATCTTCAAATAAAATATAATTATTATTATGCTCTAATCCCTTCTGCATGGGAATGCATGTGTATAAATATTCCCCATAGGGAATGGAAAAGAAACAGCGCACATACAGGCACTAAGTCTATTCAAGGAATCCACACATATGAATAAAATAAGAATTAAAAAGAAAGCTGTAAGCTATGACTAGGGAAGACTGATAACTGACAGGATAGAGTATTTTGCAGAGGATGAGTAGGACTTTTTATTATTATTATCCTTTATATAGCGCCAGAAAATTCCGCACTACTGTGCAATAGGGAATAGACAAACAGAGGTATTAAATAATACAATCATATGTGGAGAACAGAAGGATCAGAGGGCCCTGCTCGTGAGAGCTTACAGTCTAGAGGAAGGTAGTTCTCTGTCCATGCACAGGTATCACCTCCCAAACCGAAGCATTTCATTGTATGCAGCAATCTTTTGTGATGCACAATATTGAAGGCTTTTGCAAAAAATATACATCAACAGCAATACCCCTGTCCAAATTACTACCTACCCTTTTGTAAAATCCAAATAAATTAGTTTACTATTCTACACTTCATAAACCCATGCTGGCCTCAAGTAATAATTGTATGGTCATCACATAGTTCTGAATACTATCATTTAGTAACCCTTCTAATATCTTACACCCTGATAACATGAAGCTCACAGGTCTATAATTTCCTGATCCCCCCACTTTTTTTTTTATTACTGGTACTACAACTGCTTTCCTACAGTCACTGTGCCTGATGTTAGTGAACCAATATTGCTATCACTGAAATAAGCTCCATAACTACTCTGGGGTGTATTCCATTAGGTCTAGGTGCTTTATTGATCATAACCTTTTCCAGTCTTTTCTTGGACTTGGTCCTCCCTCAGTAAGCTACTAAGCCATGATCATGATGGAGGAAATTATGTGATTCTCTCTGTTTATCCATAGTCTGCCATTGTTGTTTCTCGTATGTACAAGGGAAACATGTTTTTAACCCCTTAAGGACCGGGAAAATCTGAGTTCGATTTGACTTAAAGACCGGAGCAATTTTGACTTTTTTTGACTATGTCTTTATTCAACCATATTTTCTCTTTAATTCCTTTCATACACCCACACAAATTATATACTGTTTTTTTAAGCACAAGTAGGGCTTTCTTTTGATACCACAATTATATGCAAACCTCATTGCTTAATTTGATTAAAATAGAAAAACAGAGGAAAAAAATATATAAAAAAAACATTTTGCTTACATTTTCCTGTCTGGATTTGCATACTATTAGTTCATTACAAAAAAAAACCTCTAAATATATTAATTTACTTCTCCTGAATATAAGTACCCCATATACCTAGTATTTCAATCCCTTTCTCATATTTAAAAGGTAAATATTACAAGATGGACGCCATTATTTCTAACCTGTAATTTTTCAACAATTGGCATGTTTCTGAAAACTAGACAATATAAGGTAAATAATCAGGAGAATTTTCCAGTTTTTTATGCAGCTGTTTTTCCATAAATATTTTTAAAAATTGTGGTAATATATTTTTTTTTGCAGTTTTCACACTTACTGTTGATATCAAGCACGGGATAGTTGAAAATTTAAAAAATCCATTGATTAGTATTCAGCTCCTTCTTCTGAGTATGACAATATCCCATATGCATAGGTTTCTCAAGGTCTGAGGGAGCTACTGGGCCCAAATTGGAACATGCCCGTTTCCAGTTTCACACACTGAATTTTCACAGCTTGCGTCACTGGTGCCATGTCTTATTTTGGGCTGTGTAATAGTGCTCCACTCTAAGAATTCCCCCCAAAAGTGTATATTTTTGGAAAGTAGACACCCCAGGCTTTCATTTTATGTATGATTTCAAATTTTTTACACAGCCATTTTACCACCAATCCCTCGTAAAACTTGACATAAGTAAAAAAAATCAGCATTTTTCACACTTTGACTTTAATATTGATGTGAATTTAAAGCACAGAATAGGTAAAAATTTTAAAAACTGCATTGATTAGTGTTTAGCTCCTTATTCTGAGTAAGGCAATACCCCATATACATAGGTTTCTCGTGGTTTGGGGGAGTTAAAGGGCCCAATTGTTAACAAACATTGAATTTTCACATCTGGCTTAATTGGTGCCATTTCTCATTTGAGGCTGTGTAACAGTGCTCCACTTGAAGATTTCCCCCCAAAAGTGTATATTTTTGGAAAGTTGACACCCCCAGCTTTCATTTTAGGTGTATTTTCAAATTTTTTTACACTGCCATTTTACCACCAATCCCTTGTAAAACTTCATGTAAGTAAAGAATTCAGCTTTTTTCACACTTAGATTTCAATGTTGATGGGAATTTCAAGCACAGGATAGGTGTAGATTTTAAAAACTGCATTGATTAGTGTTTAGCTCCTTCTTCTGAGTAAGACAATACCCCATATGCATCGGTTTCTCATGGTTTGTTGGAGCTATGGGGCCCAAACTGGAACATGCGCGTTTCCAGTTTCACATTTGAATTTTCACAGCTTGCATCACTGGTGCCAGTTCTGATTTGGGGCTGTGTAACAGTGCTCCACTTTAAGATTTCACCCCAAAAGTGTATATTCTTGGAAAGTAGACACCCCCAACTTTCATTATAGGTGTGTTTTCAAATTTTTTACGCAGCCATTTTACCACCAATCCCTTATAAATCGTGACATAAGTAAAGAATTCAGCGTTTGTCACACTTAGATTTAAATGTTTATGTGAATTTCAAACACAGGATAGGTGTAGATTTTAAAAACTGCATTTATTAGTGTTTAACACCTTCTTCTGAGTAAAACAATACCCTATATGAATAGGTTTGTCAGGGTTTGGGGGAGCTACTGGGCCCAGTTGGAACATGTGTATTTCCATTATCAGAGATGGAAAAAACTTAGGGTGTTTTGCTTCCCATTATATTTTGATAGTGTTAGATCTAAGGAGGGATGTGTTTTGAAAAATAAAAAAACAGGATATTTCAGGGGGGAAAAGTGGCCAAATAATAAAATAAACTTTACAGCACTACTGCATTGTGTATGAATGGTATTGCTTGAAGTAGTCACCAATTCAGAGGCCAGGTTTGGAAGGGCAATCAGGACAGTAAGTGGTGGTGTCCATGGCACATCCAAGTATCTTGAGGAAGAACAGGGAATTGAACTAAAAATAATTGTATGTAAGTATAAATCTGGTGCTCTGTTTCTGTAATACGAGATAAGACGACACACAGTAGTTATTATTGACTTGTTACTTTAAGGAGTGGTGTTCCTGTTTTGATTAATGCTGAGATACTTTATATCTCAGCGTGTCACGCACGGATATAGCCTTTTGCTCCATGGTAGGACAGCGGATCCTAGCTACAGATATGAGGTGTATGGGTTTCCTGTTCACAAGAACATTTGATCTCTTATTACTATCTTTAAGAGACAGTGGAATGTGTTGAGGAATAACCCTATTTCACCTCAAGTTCAACGTGTGTCGGTGGTTCCGCGACTTAGTGTGGAGCGGGGGTTTTCCTTCTGGGGCACTGGTGTCGAATACTTATTTGAAGTTTTATAGACTTTATTTAATATTTTTTTAATTTTTGTTTAGTTCTTATGGACAATTGTTCAATATAGGAACATTCTATGTATGCTGGATAGGTCCATAATTGAATAACATCACATACCGATTTATATATATATTTATAGCCATAACACTGCGATTGTCAGTTGAGGATTACCTGTATATAGGAATCTTTGCTCATGAGCCTTTCTTTTAACTCATTACTTTAGTGGAATCGTGAGTGGAATCATTTGGAGTATAATTCTTTCTTTGTCTATTTATATATTTTATTTAGGGCGCAGGAATATTGTTGCATTTGGATTTTTTTGTTGTAACACATAGAGTGGTGGTGTTAGTGTGCATTTTTTTGCGCCCGTATATTTATAATTATATGTAGGGTGTGGAGTGTATTATTCACTTTAGTGCAGCACATTTAGAATTCTCATTTTTTTTTGTACCATGCCCTACACTTTCTCATAGCGAGGTATGGCTGCATTAGTTGATCACACAGATCAACTCTCCCCATGTTCTTGTTATAGTCCCTGATACAGACCGGCTTTCTCAGTACCCCTCTCCTGCCACGAACAGTGACTGCCACAGTTCTGTCCTCATGCATCGTGGTCAGCATGTAGACATCTTTTCTGTCCTTGAACTTAACTGCCAGCAGCTCCTGTTGGCACAAAGATAAGGACGTCCCAGTTTTTAATTTTGTTTCTACAAGTGTTTTGGGCAACTCCCTGCAATTGTGCCGAACAGTGCCACAGGCCACGGTGTCAAAACAAAAAAGAGACTTAAAAAAAGGGGCTGATGTAATAGTTATCAACAAATAACTGATAACCTTTATTTAATAATTAGATCCCAAATGATTTTCTCATTTGTTCCCAGAAATTCAGGGCAACCAGGAGGATCAAGTTGGCTGTCCTTGTCCTCATAAATTCGAAAAACCTGGTTATAGCCTGTGGCACTTTCACACAATTTATAAAATTTAGCACCAAACTTTGAGAGCTTGGAGGGGATGTATTGCTTGAACCCTAACCTGCCTTTATACTTCATTATGGATTTGGGCTTCCATACTTCTTGCTTAACAAGGAAAGCTGATGGGTTGGCGTCAATATACTGGGCTGCATACAAATTGGTTTGGGACACAATTTCCCCTAAAATGAATTCCTGGGCTGCCGGTGAATTCTGAGATTTGTGGATTTAAATTAGTTGGTGATACTCATTCATTTGGATTAGGAGGAGTGGCAGGTCTTGTGGCATTTCTTTGGCCAGGTTTTGTGGCATTTCTTTAGGGAGGTCTTGGGGCATTTCTTTGGGCAGCACTTGGGGCATTTCTTTGGGCAGCTCTTTGGGAAACTCTTTTGGCAAGTCTTTTGGCAGTTGCCAGGGCAGCTTTTGGGGTAGCTCTTGGGGCAATTGCTGGGGCAGTACCTCTTTTCTTTACAGAAGGACCAGCGTCATCACTAGAGCTGCTATCACTCTCTGAAAGTTGTGTTATTTCCAGTGTCTGTGGATTCTGAGTCAGACACCAAAAAGCCATATGCCTCTTTTAAACTATAAATCCTCTGCATTATGAACACCTACCGTAAACTAAATAAATTTCTGATTTCTCCTAAATAACTACCAACCCACTACTTAACTATTACTGTGTAAATACTATACCTAACTCTAACCCCAAATGGTCACTATTCCTATGATAACTTTTTTGTTTTTTTTTCCCCTATATTACTCCTAAACCTAAATCTATCCCTAAGCCTTGCCCTAACCCATGTATTCCCTGAACCTACCTAAACAACTACTTATATAAACTAGCTTATAACACAGTCTGTATTTTTAAATAAAATAAACTTATTTTTGTTTTTTTTTCCTCCTACACTACTCCTAAACCTAAATCTATCCCTAAGCCTTACCCTAACCCATGTATTCCCTGTACCTACCTAACCAACTACCTATCTAAACTATATTATAACACAAACTCTTTTTTTAATAAAATAAACAATTTTTTTTTTCCCCTACGCTACTCCTAAATCTAAATATGTCCCTAAGCCTTACCATAACCCACGTATTCCCTGAACCTACCTAACCAACTACCTATTTAAACTAGCTTATAACACAAACTTACAAAATAAACTTTTTTATTTGTTTTTGTCCCTACTCTACTCCTAAACCTAATTCTAACCCTAAACCTTTCCCTAACACACGTATACACTAAACATACCCAACTACCTACCGAAATTACCTAAATATATTAAATAATCATATTTTATAAAAACAAAATACAAGGGGGATTGGGGAAGTACCACAGATCAGCAAAAGCTGATCTGCAGCAACTGATCACTGCAGCAACTGATCACAGTGACAGTGATCTAAGGGTTAATTCTCATTTTTATTTTTTATTTTTTTTTTTTTCAGGAACATTGGAACAGGAGATGGAATGATCACACAAGGTATCTCTCTGTCTCTCTCCACCTCAGAAGTATTTAAGATGGAGGGAGGCAGAGAGATGTGACAGGGACAGTATTTAAAAATACTGTACCTGTCATTCGGCTTTTGCAACATGTGCTTTGCTAATCAAGCAAATCACATGTTGCAACAATGTTGCTACTGGCTGAAACTAAGTGCCCCGGTATTGGAGCATTTAGTAACAGCCAGCCTGCGCTCTCCCATTGCTCTGTGAGTACCAGGACCTTCATGGGTCCTTGTGGTAAATCTACCCATGATGGTCCAGGTACATCAAGGCATCAACCATAACCTTATACTCACTAATTAATTATCTGTCTCAGGTCTAAAAGGACCAATATCAACTTTAAAGGGATAGGAACACTTTATTTATAGTAAAATATATATTGCAGGGCTGAGAGGTGTTTTATTCAAAAGTTATTGCAACTTAAACTTGAAGTTTTTATGTGTAGTATCTCAATGACCTGAAATTTTACAGTGGCACTGTTTCTGCACCATCCTTTGGTGTATGGTTAAATCACCAGAGCTTTACATAGGATGTAGCAACTGCACTAAGGTATAATTTCAGAACATTGAGATACCGCACCTAAAAATTTCAAGTTTAAGCTGCAATAACTTTTGAATAAAACACCTCTCAGCAGTGGGAGTTGCCTTGTTTTGCTTAAATCCCAAAATGTATATTTTTTTTACATAATAAGGTTTACTATCCCTTTAATATTTTTGACATTTATAAAACCCAGAGGGCTTCTAAATTCTCCCGGAACCTTCAATAATATCTTCTCTTATTCTAGATTTTAACCCTTTGAATGGCAGATGGGTATGCAACTTACTATTTTGCAAAGCTTTACCTACAGACATAATGCCCCATCTCTTTTAATAAACATATCCCACCAAAAAAGTTTCCTTTTTGACCAGTCTTATGTCCCTGTGTGCCCTATTCTGTCATCATTTTCCCCTTTTGTTATAAACCTCTTGGTTTGACTCTAATTGTTATTCTTCTTTCCTGAACTTGGCATGCATTTTGACGCACCTCTGTCGATCCATTACCCTGACTGTTAGTCCATGTGACCTGTCTTTACTCCTTGTGAGCAGCCTTGTCCTCACTCCCTGTGAGCAGGGCTGCTCCTGCACCTGTGACCATCTCTGCCCCAGCTCCATATTCCTGTTTGTATCGCTAGCCACTGGATTGCTGCTATGGGGATTTGAATACATCCTGAACTTTTTATTGCCTTTTCATTTGCATTTGTTACAGCATTTACTAGCACTATAATTGCCTGCCATGTTTGTCGATATAACTCCTGTTAGCGTTTTAAGATAAAGTTATTGATCATTCACAGTACTGTTATATGAAACCCTTTGATTGAGAACTTGTATTCATTTAAGGTACTTGTATTCATTTTTTGATATTACCCTTGTACCCTTTACCAGAGACCGGCACATACCCCTGTAGGTTCTGTATACTGGAAAAAACAACTGTGATGAACAACAATGCAAGGGCAACTGAGAATTGTCTCAGTTCCCCTTTAAAGCCCAGCCCAGGAAGCTGATGTGAGGAGATATCAGCCAAGCAGCATGAAAAAGGAGTCTGCATCATTCTCTGCTTTGCGCCCGTAAATGATGCATCCCGCCTCGATTCGTCAAACCAGCAGCCCGCACCTGCGTCAAACCAAGTGCCCAACCCAGCTGGCCAATGATGCTGCCAAGCGCGTTCAAACCGGGCATAGTCAGCTAAGTCTGGGAAGAGGCGACCTTGACATATCAACGCCTTCTGTGTCCTCGTCGGCAGCATTGCTGGAACTAGGTAACTGTCACAGGGCTGGGCATGACAGAGTTGTCATGGTACACTCCAGTAACAATGACAAAGTCAGTGAAAAATGGAGGTCTGTTACAAAGGATTCAGGGATTTAGGATATAAGCTTAAGTAAAGGTCCTCTAAGATAGTATTTTCTGAAATACAACCTTTTCTACATGCTACATTAGAAAGGGAACATGAGATTAGGGCATAGCTAAAAGACTTGGTGTAATCAGGAGGGGTTTGGGTTCCTAGAGCACTGGATGGTCTTTTCCCTTGGGAGCAATCTTTATAGTCAAGATGTATTGCACCTTAGTAAGGGGGGCCATTGTTCTAGGATAGTTGGAGGACTGGAGAAGACCTTAAACTAGAAAAGGGAGGGAAGGTGATGCAACACAGTATGGGAGATGTAGTATAATTGAGGAAAAGGGATTAGAGAAGGGGCATGGGAGTGGAGAGGGGGAATCGGCTTATTTATCTAATAGTTTGGTGCTATTGTTACAGCCTGATAAAACACAAATACATTTGACAAAGAATTAAATCTTTTAGAATGATAAAAAGATAAAATGCATGCATATAAATGCTCATAGTCAAACTGGTAAGATGGGGAAATGAGAAATTATTGCAATGTATGAGCAGTATGATCTAAATGGTGTATCTGAAACCTGAATAGATGATACAAATGACTTAGCAGTCAATCTAGAGGGTTGTTCACTTTTTTAGGAGGCATATGGTTAATAAAAGGAGAGGGGGTGTATCCCTATATGTAAAGCATGCCTTAAAACCTAGTATAAGGGAAGATATAAATGAAAGGTCCAATGAAAATATAGAGGTCCTGTGGGTTGAAATACACAATAGGGGCACACTTAATAAAAAAAATGTTAATGGGGATTTGCTACAAGCCACCTAATATTGGAGAATTTGAGGAAGCCCAATATTTACTGCAAATGGAAAAGGATTCTAGGTCTGGAAATGTAATCATAATGGGAGTGTTCAACTATCCTGAAATTGACTGGATCCATATGACTTCCAGCACAACAAAGGGAAATTATTTGCAGTTAAGGACCGGAGCAATTTTGAGCTTTTTAGTAGAAAAAAAGATTGTAAAATAGAAAAAAGCGCTCCTGCGATACAATAGAATATGGCAGATAGCAATGGTATTTATAAATCTAATACAAGTTTATAAAATGAGACACAAGATAGGGAAATAAATAATAATAAAAAAAATTCCTACAATCTATACAAGTCAATATAAGAAAGTCAATGAATAGATAATAAAATAATAATAAATAAAAAATAATAAATAAAAAATAATGAATTATAAAATAAAAAAAAAAATTAAAAAGTTCCAATAGAATGGAAAAAAGATAATGATGATAAAGATGAGGATGGTGGATGATGATGAGGATGATGGAAAATGAATGATCACTTCTCTCTCAACAAATGCAGCAGATAAGAGTTGAAAAAGTGGCCTTGTCCACTTGTAAATGAGAACTGGATCTGAAACAACTCAATAACAGCGCAAAATAATAAAAAGAGAAGAGAAAAGTATCTCATCTAAGTGTAGTAATTTATTTAAAACAATAATAAAAAATACGATGTATTTCACTCACATTTGCCCTTCTTGGGCTTAGTGCACTTAAAGAGGGATCTTTCTCCCGTCCCGGATGGTAGCGCGCGTCCTAGGAAGCACAGCGTGCACGAGGCAGCCGATTTGAAACAGTGTTCATATATTTTGTATACATTTTGGTGACTTTGTTTCTTTATGTGGCCAAGATCATATTACTGGGCCATCTGGATTGCTACCATCCACTCGAATCTGTGCTAAACACTTTATATTTTCATCGGCATCAAGACCTTATTCCTGAGGACCAAGGACCAGGAGATACGGATAGGAGTTCAACAATATACTGCACGTCGGCTGACGGGAGAAAGATCCCTCTTTAAGTGCACTAAGCCCAAGAAGGGCAAATGTGAGTGAAATACATCGTATTTTTTATTATTGTTTTAAATAAATTACTACACTTAGATGAGATACTTTTCTCTTCTCTTTTTATTATTTTGCGCTGTTATTGAGTTGTTTCAGATCCAATTTTGAGCTTTTTGACTATATCTTTGTTCAACAGGGTTTTCCCTCTAAGTATTTTATTCCAGCCACACTTATTATATACTGTTTTCTCATGCACAAACATTGCTTTCTTTTGGAACCACACTTATATGGATAACCCAGCATATATTTTATTAAAAATAAAGAAAAGCATTAAAAACATTTTTAAAAAATGTTTTTTTTTCTTGTTATAATTTGTACCCAAGGGGTTAATTTTTTATAGAGACTGCATGAAAGGAATGACCGGTCATTCATACCTACAAAATGTGCATTTTTAGGGGGGCACAACATAATTTTAAAATAATCAGAGTGGTGTCAGTAGGTCATAAAAAGACCTACATTTATCCAGCCCTCAGGACCAGCACTGAAGGGTTTAATACCCCCAACTTTGTCCTTTTTTGTGTTTGATTTCAAGTCTGTTCTCAGCTTCTCTTTTCCTTACCCTCATAGTAAGGAAGAGAAGACAGAGAGCAGTCACAAAGGCAATGTGTAAAACACATTGCCCTTAGGAATGAAAATGATGGTATATGTGACCGCTGTAGGAGTGTTTGCATGTACAGGCAAAGTAGAGAAGGACTGAAACTGAGCACCTGCTCAGCTTCAGCCTCTGCAGCATGATAGCAATGTGCAATGCCAGGACAGTCATGGGAACTTATGGGAAGTTTACCCATGATGGTTCTGGCACGTCATGGAATGGATTATGTATGATTAATAGCAAATTTATGCCCCAACAATTAGAGGAGCCAACTACAAAAGAGGAATTGCTTGACCTAGTGCTATCAAACAGTTGTGACATGATAAACAGGATACAGGTAAAGGAACATTTAATCAGTAGTGACCACAATATGGTATCCTTTTTAATTTGTTATGAGAAACCCAATAGCAATGGTTTAACCAATACATTCAGTTTTAAAAAGGCACATTTTACAAAGATAAACCAGTATTAAAGGATATATAGTGGGATGTAATCTTCAAAGATAAAATGCACAAGAATCATGGAATCTGTTTAAAATGATTTTGGACAAATATATTTGTCAATATATACCATTGGGGAGTAAACTGAAACCAATGTGGTTTAATAATGAGGTTTGTAGGAAAATGATAAATTAGAAGCAGACTTTTAAAGTGTTTAAGTCAGGCAGGTGAGATGCATCATTTAAAAAATACAAAGAATGTAATAAAATCTGCAAACAAGCAATTAGGCTACCTATAAATGCAAATGAGAGCAAGAAAAATCCTAAAGAATCCTACAAATATATTACTAACAGAAAGTTTAAGGTTGATATTGGTGCTCTTAAGGCTGAGACAGGTGAATCCATTAGTGAGGATAAGGCTATGACTGACACCCTAAGTACACTCTTTGCTTCTACACAAAGGAAGCAGCAATAATATGCTATGGGCCAATAGACAAAAAACACATAATTTCCTCCACCATGTAAATGGATTACTGAGGACAGTCCAAAATATACTGGAAAATATTATGGTGAATAAAGCACCAGGACCTGATAGTATACACCCAAGGGTACTTAAGGAACTTAATTCAGTAATAGTAAGATCATTATACTTAATATTTATTGATTCACTTTCATCAGGCATAGTGCACTGTGATTGGAGGAAACCTGTTGTAATTCCTTTGTAAAAAAAAGGGGGCAAGATCCAAACAAGGAAATTATAGACCCGTGGGCTTGACTTCCATAGTGGGTAAGAAATTAGAAGGGTTACTAATAGACAGTATACAGAACTATGTGAAAACAAATAATATTATTAGTAGGAGTCAGAATGGTTTTATAAAAGGGTAAGTAGTAATTTGGACAAGGAAATTGCTGTTGATGCAGAATACCTGGATTTTTTCAAAAGCCTTTGATACAGTGCCACGCAACAGGTTACTGCATAAATTAAAAGGCTTCGGTTTTGGAGGTGATATCTATACATGGATTGAAAAGTGGTTAAATGATAGATGTCTGAGAGTTGTTGTAAATAGAACCTTTTTAAGTTTGTCTAAATTTGTAAGTGGGGTGCCACAGGGTTCAGTCCAGGGCCCAATGCTTTTTAACTTGTTTATTAATTATCTTGAAGTGGGAAAGTAGTGTCTTTGGTGATGACACTAAGCTGTGCAAGGAAATACATACAGAGGTGGATGTTTTTTCTCTGCAGAAGGATTTAGATAAACTGAGTGAATGGGCAGAAAAGTGGCAGATGACATTTAATGTAGGTAAATTTAAGGTTATGCATTTGGCCTGTAGAAACAAACATGCTACATATACATTACATGGGAAATAACTTGGAGAAACCTCATTAGCGAAAGATTTAGGAATACTGATATATTGTAGACTTCACAGCAGTGTGCAGAGTCACTCTTCTGCTGGAAGAGCAAATAATGTACTATTCTGCATAAAAATAGACGTAGATGCACAGGATACTAATATAATTCTACCTCTATATAAATCCTTGGTTAGGCCACATATAGAATATGGAGTACAATTTTGGGCACCAGTTCATTAAAAAATACATTATTGAACTGGAAAAAGTGCAGAGATGGAAACTGATAAAAGGATTGGAGGATCTGAATTATAAAGGCAGACTAGCCAAACTGGTTTGTTTACATTACAGAAGAGACGCCTAGGGGGTGATATGATTGCCATTTACAAATACATTCAAGGTCATTACAAAGAACTATCCAATGAATTATTTACACAAAAAGTTGAGCTAAGAATGAGAGGTCATCCATTAAGATTAGAGGAAAGACGCTTTTGACTTAAACAGAGGCAGGGATTTTTTACAGTAAGGGGAGTAAATCTATGGAATTTTTTGTCTTGGGATGTTGTGCTTGCAGATACTGTCACTGTTTTAAAAAAAAAGCAATGGATACCTATCAAGCACAATAATGAGAATTATGAAAGATTGCTTCAATGAGGTAAGGTTGTTGGTCCAGTGATCTATCTATCATTTGTAGTCAGGAAGGAATCTTTTATCCACTTGGGGCTTAATTGGAAATGGATTCAATGTTTTTTTTTTTGTTTGTTTTTTTTGCCTTCCTCTGTATCAACAGGGGTGTTTAGGCATGGACTGGACTTGGTGAATGCAGGTCTTTTTTTTTTTTCAGTCTCATCAACTATATGGCCCCTAGCTGATAAACTGTGATCCCCAACAGCAGTTCTCATTTTAACTTAATTGCTGGTTCATATTCCATTTTAGATCAGTTTGGTTTGATGTCACTTCTGAAACATGGGTAAGTAACCTTTGTCTCAGTAGCTTTTAGTTGGGCCTTAAAGAAGATTATTGAAGATTATTGGGTATGATATGAGGAAATCATTGGATATGCAGCCTTCAACTATAATTGAGTTAGACATGCATGGAGTATACATTTACTTAGAACCCAATAAATCCTTGTACTTTCAACAGACATAGCAGCACATAGCTGATTGATGTATAACATTTGTTCTCTGTCTACTGGTGGATAACTTTACACTTAGATCAGGTACTGTATAATCTATCACACTTCATTTGATTTGCAATTTTTCAATTGAAAGAACATAAATAATAAAACAAAATCACACCATACAATCAATCAAGTACATGATCAAAACACAGAACTGTACATTTAAAACTAAATATATTAGGAATTGTGTCACCTTTTTATACTTCCAATAACAACCATTAGTACCACATAACATCTACCTAATTTTTGTAACAATTAGTTGAAATACTAACATTGCTTTTAGTGCTGGTAATAAGAAAATACACACGCTTTGAGGAACATGGCTCTATAAATAAAATATAAACCTAGGACATTGAGCAGAAAGAAAGAAGTTGTTACAGTGTAGGTGAGCTAAAGAAAACTGCTACTAATTAGAATCATTTAACCTCTAAAATGTATTTTAGGCTCTGAAATGCTGAGTTTCAAATAACTTTGCAGTAAATAAAAACATTGTGCTGATATAAAAGATTGATATATGCTATTGATGGACAAAAAGCTTGATTTCTTTTCCATGAAACCAAAGTTTCCATTTAACTGAGAAGGTACAGAGGGACGGAAAATTCCATTAGTGTTTATACAAGAAATGAAGCTCACTGATTTCAGTGGGCTTCACCTTTCTTTATTCACAAAATAATCTACTCAACCAGCCATGCATACACATTCTCTCACAGATCATTGACGTAGTAAAACATAGATGGTTTTCCCACAGGAATACCCATGGGATGCAAAAAAAGGCCGTTATTACCATCCATAATATACATTTCATACTTGCTTACTAACAATTCCATAGTCCAGTGGTTCAAGATGTAATTAGGTTTTTACAACAAACATTCATACAAGCTTTTATAAGCCTACCACTGAAACTGTATGGCTTAGTTACAACTTTGCAAGGCACTTTGACTAGATCAAAGAGGTAGATTTAATTGCCATTCCTTCTCATTATAGAGAATATCCAGTTGGCCATAAGAGTATGCAGAGTTAGAACATTTTTATTCCCGCTGAGACAAAAAAAAACCTCTGTCAATTATACTAGATAACATAGCATATCCAGCTATCCACATTAGTATGTAGAGAGTAGCGTTTGTCTCCAAATTTACACGTCGCTAAAAGTGTGCTGCAGAATGTATATTCATCATCTCAAGTCATAACACCAGAGGTTACCAGAAAAAAATACTATGTTTTTGTTTTTATGTCACTTCTATAAATAACAGCACATATTTAACCTAGCTTCACCAGAGACCACGAGTGGTCTCAGCTTCCAAATGTTCTAATCTCATAAAATGCTCTTTCCTTATTTTGTCCAATACACAATACAATTAATTCCAATGAGTCTATTATCTCTGTTTCAATACTAGCACATCTTAAACCTATCATCCTGCTATATTTTACCATTACTAGGATTGCGTGTCTAATTGTGTTACATACTTCATTTCAGTATAGTATATTTAATAACATACCTTAAATGCTAAATTTCATTTACTCCAATGGTCACCATTTTACATCTGTTTTGCTAAAGTAATTTCTCTGGATTGTGTTTACTAAGGTAAGAGTTACTTTTACAGCTCCATCTTCTATGTGCATAGCAGGAGCTCCTTCTTCAGTATACATGACAGACAGCATATACCTCACTCTATGCACAGCTGTGATATTATATGCCTTTGGCAAGCTACACTGCATTTGAATATTGTATCACTTCTCCTACATGTCTCCTGTGTGACACACTTGATCATTATAGGACAACTATTGGTGTATTGACTAGTCTCCTCTATAACCTCTCCTTCTGGCCAATACAGACACACTAAAGGGCTGGATTCGACTGTAAAAAAAAAAAAAAAATAGGTAAAGTGACAGAGCTGAATAATTTTTATTAAAATATTCAAGTGAATTTTGTCTTTTTTTCTAGTTTTTTAATATTTACTTAAACTTATTTCAATTATTTTTTTTGTTTTTGTTGTGTTCAAACACTTATCTGTGTTATTATAACATTCCAATATTAAAGAGAAGGTATCCTCCTTTTTTATGAATATGCATTGATTTATTGTGGAAATTTTATCAGAGTACATGTTCACATGCACCAGAAAAAGTAGGTAGCTATTGTTTAAATGGCACTATGTACATTGTCTGTAAGTATGTGTGGACTTCAGCTTGTTGTCGATGTATTGGTTAAAAATAAAAATACAATTAGTATTTATATCTATAGGAGGGTAGTGTAATGACAGGTTGTAGAGGGGTCTCTTGCTCTCACTGTCTTTCTAAGCAAAAAGTAAGGCTATAGCTGTATCTGTTCCACTGAAACCAAAGTGGGAATTCCAGACAGATAGTACTGCCTACTCTAAGTCCCTTGCTCTGTTGTAGTTTTTTTTGTTGTTGTTTTTTTTTGTTTTTTTAAATGTTTTTTACCCTAGCCAAAGTTCATTTTTGTATTGCATTTCACTGCATTTTAAAAGATTATAAAATCTGCTACTCCACAAAAATTCAAGTAGATATTGTATACTTAAATATCCTTATTATGGATATCTTTCTGTTTGATGGGCTAGCAGCCAAGCCTTTCTGGCACTAAAGAGGGTTATTGCTATAATATGCGACAGAGTCATTTTTTGCTGTTATATATTAGAATTGTAATGTGGCAACATTATTTGTGGATTGCATGAGAAGATTCATTTGCCATTATTATGTTGAAAGACAATAGTAAATAAAAAAGCTAGGACCGTAGAGAGAGATTGTGAAAAGGTCATTAATTAAAGTCTGCTCAGTGAATTACATTTGCTATGTTTATAACTTTAGTAAGTACAGGGCAAGTGTGGTCACTTATAAAAATCTGGACAAAGGAAGATAAATTGCAGCCATCAAGGGGGAATAAAGATTTTTACATGCCATGAAAGTGAAATATTCTCCCTGTTGACTCAATTCTGCTTGGTTTATTCTTTCAGCATACTTATATTGATAAGGAAATAATTCCAACCTGTCTCTGATAAGGTCTGCAGTATGTACATCTTACATAATAATGAAGTGGCAACATATGTGAGTTAAATGAAAATGGTTGTTGAATTAACACTTACATTTAACGTGTTTGTGAAATGAATGCAATATCATCATTAAGCTCCTTATTAATAATGCTAAAAAATGTGTAATTTTGGATCAAATCAACTGCATCATAGGAGATAAATAAACATTCATGTGGAATCATTAAATAGGGCTTTTAACCCTTTGAGTGCCAGTGGGGTACACAACGCATTGCAGAGCATTGAGTTGCGTACCCCTCTGGCACTCAAAGGGTTAAATGCTTGAATGCTAGAGAGGTTGCCATGTATTTCTTCTCAAGAATTTGGAGATTTGTGGCACAATTGGTTTACTCCAGATCTGCACCCTTTTAGCATGAGGAATAAGGCCCTAAGGAATTGCAACACAAATCAGCTTCTCCATAGGGGAAAAATAAACATCCCTGTAAGTCCCTTTGATTTAAATAGGCATTTTAACCCCTTGACTACTAGAGAGGTCTCTAAAACATTGCTTCACAGTTAATTGGGGACCTCTTTAGTATTCAAGGGGGTTAAAAGCCACATTTAAATCAATGATACAATTTACTTGTCCCTATGATGTAGTTGGTTTGCTCCAAAATTGCTCCTCAAAATTAACTATTAAAAGGTGTGACACTTAAGCCCACAATATCAGAATCTCACCCTTTTGATGTGGGCAAGATTCTGATATCGCCCTTTTCATTGCTACTTTAAACATTTTCATTGTTTAAAGCAGCGTTTTCTTTGTCGCCCAAAAGTGGTCAACATTTCAAAAGGATACCTTGCAGATTAATGGATTGGAGACCTCTGTAGCATTCAAGGATTTAAAATTCAAATTTAAAAATGGGATTATTGTTTCCCCACTATGTGGTTGGAGACACTTTGTACGTTTGCAGCTAAGCTCAGACTAGGGTTGCCAACTGACCGATTTTGATCCAGACATTCCAGTTTTGGGATCCCTGTTCTCTTTTGTCAACAGATACAATAAAAAAAGAAGGAAAACAAGCATGTAAGCACAAGACCCACCCCTTAATCAGAAGCGGCAGATGTATGTGGAGATCTCAAGTGGAGGTGGGTGAAATAACATAAAATGTAAGTCTTATTTTATTTCGCTCCCCCTCCACTTGAGATCTCCACATACAGCTGCTGCTTCTGTTTAAATGGGTGGGTCTGGTGCTTTCTTGCCTGTTTTCCCTTGTTTTTGTTGAGATTACATTTTATTTTATTTCACTCCCTCTCCACTTGAGATGTCCACATACATCTGCCGCTTCTGATTTAAGTAGGTCTTGTGCTTACATGCCTGTTTTCCTTCTTTTTTGTGTATGTACCTTACGAAACTATAGCAGAGCAGCACATTCCCTTTAGTATACACACACCCTAAATACAATTAGTAGTGCACCATCTCTCTAGCATCTCTTTTGTCAACACTCATAGGTTCTGAAATCCATTGAGATTCATTTTCAAGTTATTGTGCTCCTGTCGGATAGATCACCCATCTACCACTGCAACACTCATTTTAATTGCTGTGCCTACTGATTTAAATGGAAGTTTTAAACCACTGAATTCTAGAAATATCCCCAATGCAATACTTGCTGAAAACAGGCCAGGGGACATAAATTAAACTTACAGTTGGAAAGAATGAGAAAATAAGACAATAACCACCAAATATGTGGCATTTTGCACTGGTTTAGTACAAAGAACCATGCTGCTGTCCAGGTTTGTCAAAATTGGCAATGGTAACTAGGACTATACTATCTGTTACTGTTGGCTGATGGCATTTTCTAAACGTACATTTTTAGGATTAGTCAAGTTAATCAAGGCAGAGGGAGCTCTGTGAGATTAATGTTTGGCTTAATTATTGTTGTAGGAAGGTTTTTTAGAGCACTGGGCTGATTTTTCTCTTAGGTATAATGTTTATGGTAGTGATTTATTACACCTAAATGCAAAGAAAACTTCTGTGCTAGGGGATAGAATTCTTAGAAAAAGGGGAAAGCTTGAATACTATCAAATAGGAAGTGGATAACTAGTACAAATTAGATGGCTGAGGCTGACCTCAGCTCTGAACCTGTTGTGGTATTGGGAGAGATGGTGGCAGGGTGGCACTCAGGACTGGGGGGAGCTTTGGGTGCTTGCTGTTAGTTAAGGGGTATAAGTTTGCCAATGTCTGGCACTGCGATCTCTTGTTACTATATTATATGTTTACCTTATGTAGTGGCATATAGCCTGTCATTTGAGTGTTTTTCTATTGTATATATGCTCTGGATTTGTATGTAAATGCTGAACTGGCTTGCTAATAAAATAATTATAAACAGAACCAACAAAAAATAAATGAGATAGGAACTTGGTTCAAGTAAAGGGTCAGGTGGAGGAGAAGGGGGTTGAGAAATGTAGTTAACAGGGAGGAACCCTTAATACATACACATATAAAAAATGCATGAAGTTGGTAAAATACATAATGATCACAAAATTAATTGTGTTTTAGAGAATGCATGAAGTATGGTAGGCAAAATAGAAGAGTGGAAATGTTAATGGTTACTGAGCATTTAAACATAATTGGCATTATGAATACATGGTGGGAAGATACATATGACTAGGCTGTTCAGGAGAGACAGGATTAACAGATGGAGTGGGGCATATGCCTATATGTGAGACTATATCTAAATCCAAGGATCCAATATATATATAATAGAGATATTATTATTATTTCTTTGTTTGAATAAATATGTAACTTTGTACTGTAAAGCTCTCCAGCACATACTTGGAAACATGAAAAATTGCAGTGTATTTTTCTTATAAAACTCCTTCTAAATAAAATGAATAGATAAATAAAAAGGAGTAATAAAACCTGTCCAACTGCTAAGGGAACTGTTAAGGGGGTACCAATTAAAATTAACGATTTACTGAGCCAATTAATAACAAATAACATAGACATGGTGTCTAGTATTGAAGCAAGTGAACATTTGGGAAACAGTGATCACAGCATGTTTCATATGAGATCAGTTTGGAGTTGCTAAACTTTATAAGTTCAACCAAGACTTGTAATTTTAAAATGGATAACTTTAAAATGTTATCAGCATCCATACAACACATAGACTGGGATGAAACACTGAAATGAAAAATACAGAGGAAAAATGGTCAGGTTTCTGAAATATATTCAACAGCATATACCCATGGGAAACAAATGTAAAAAAAGTAGATCACAACCAAATGAGTTAAATGCAAATGTAAGGAAGAAAATTGAAGGAAAAAAGACATTTGGATTATTTAAGTCTGAAGTAACAGAGAATAATTTCTTAAAATATAGAAACTGTAACAAAGACTGCAAAAAACTGCAATTAGGTTAACAAAAAATAGAATATGAAACTCAAATTGCAAAGGAGAGCAAGATTGAACATTTTTAAAATACAAAAATAATAAAAAAGTAGGAGGGAGAGAACTGGACCTTTCAAAATGAGATGGGTGAGATGTTTAGGGAAGATAAAAAATGCTGATATTTTTAACAAAAGCATCCTCCACAAAACAAAGCAATCTAGCTATCTATCTATACTAGCAATGTTGGGCGGCATTGTCCATCATAGTATTTAGATTATGTATAATTATATTGTACTGAATATGTAGGAGTGGCAATTGAGATTAAAACACAAGTGATCCTCTTTGTCCATGTCCAGATGTTAGGGGGGGACGGGTATGGACACAGGAGCTTGGGGGTAAATGGCCCCAGTAGGTGCCAGCAAAGGGGGGGTAAGCTGTCCCTATTGTGAACTTCCATTCATGTCTGAAAGTGAAGTGGATAACTGGTGAAAAGCAGCATTTATTTGAGCATGGACAACGTTTCTTTGTCCCCATTCTACTACCCCTGGCCCTGTGTTTGTTACCCCACAGCCATGCGTTTTTTTTCATGTCCTCCTGTTTACTCCTTCAGATCTGTGACACCATCATTCTCTAGGCATAGGGTGGATGGAGCTGCATGCTGGGAAGTGTAGTGTTTTATTATTAATAATAATAATAATAATATAGGAAGAAGAGGAGGAAGCACTGTATAATACAAGGGCTCTTTCAAAACAGGATGTGTCACAGCTGTGAAGCAGTGCAGTGCTATGAAGCTGCAGCTTTACATGTATCTTGGCCCCATATGGCAGCAGGATACACACAGAGGTCCCACTTTACACTGGGACAGCATTGCACTGCTTAATAGCTATGAGACATCATATTGGAGGACATCCGCATCAGTTTCAGCTTTCACCTAATAAATGAATGTAAAGCAAATAGCAATGTGGGATGGAGTTGGCCATCATGTTGCCACCGGGACTGTAACCTGGCATGCTGTGCAATCCAAGGGAGAGTCGCTCCACCTCATACTTTAGCTCATTGTGTATGGCTCCGATTCAGAGGCAAACAGAATGAGATGAAGTATGAGGTAGAGTGATTCTCCGACACATTGCACAGTTCCTTAGATGAAGGGAACATGAATACACAGTGGCAGGCCAGGGTCCTGGTGTCAGAAGCAGAGGAACAATTGCAGAGATTCCCAAATAGCCAGTGCCTGCACCAAGCAGGAGGTCAGTGTTGCAATGTCTGTGGGTGTCCCGCATATTGCAGAGGACAGCAATATGACGGTGGAGGAGTATGTTAGGAGTACGGAGTGCATGGGGGACATAGAGAGGATTGAGGAGAGTGATGAAAGGGGGTGAGTGTGTTGCCATGTTGAGGAAGGTGTGCAGATGAGGGGAGCATTTAAGGGATTTTTGTTAGTATTGTGAGGAGATGTGTGATTTCTTGGAGTGGAAAGAGTTGGCCATGTATTTTTTTGTTTTGTTCAGGTGGATGTTGCAGAGATCACACCCCCTGTATCTCCATGACTGGCAGTATGGAGGAGATTTGAATATCTCCTCCTTAGCCACTTACTGAAGCCCGTGTGTGTGTGTGTGTGCCAGACACACAGGTTTCATATATATATATATATATATATATATATATATATATATATATATATCCTTAGAAAAACATTAATGTACTAAAAAGGTCATAAAGCACAATTGTTATCATATATAGTCAAACAGAAATCCTTTAATTAATTGACAAGATGCATTCATCAGGTAGATACTCGGACCATATGTGACGTTGAGGGCAACAAAGGTAACATTATGCAGTGAAGCATAAGTACCAATAAGTGGCATACCCCCTTAACTGTATTCCACTAATGATGAAGTTAAGTCTTTCCTGGTTTCCTGCCTTGTACAAAGGTAGTGGCTACCAAGATCTGATGCCTGAATATGGAACAAAAAATCCATAATGTCAACTAGTAACCGTTTATAAATATAGATATTTATTTATAGACCTAGGATACAGAGCAAGTTGGTTTCTCATATAGGAGCATCCAATACACCCAATATAATACAACCTCCCAAGAATTCATAAACCTTTACTAAAGCCACAAGGCAGACCTATAATCTCTGCTATAGGCTCCCTCCTTCAGCCCTTAGGCAAATACAGTTATTGGTATCTGCAACCCTGTGTACAAACATTACTTTACTTTCTAAAATATACTACCATTTAAATTTGATTGATAATATTTCAAATTTAAATGACCATACTAGACCATGCTGTTTTGAAGGCAACGGATGGTCACACCAAGTACTTATTTGATTTTTCTTCTGTTCACTCACTATGTATATTGTTAATTCATAAACTATTAACATGTCTATATTTGAAAGCATTCTTACTTTACAGCATTATTTCACCTGTCTAAAACTTTTGCACATTACTGTGTGTGTATATATCTGTTTATATCTGGTATAACAGTAACAATCAGCTACAAGGTTATACATAAGATGTAGGGAAGACAAGACTGACAAAAGCACTATGTCCTGTAGGTATACATCCAAGGGTTCTTCAGGAACTCAAAGAAGTGGTAGCAAGACCACTCTTTTTAATCTTTAATCTTCATCAATTCAACCTTTAACTCATCATCATAACCCAGTAAAATAAGAATTATATAAGGCATTTTGCCTTCAAAATGAGTATTAGTCTATTTACTGGAACTTCCTGTTTTATCTGCAAATACACAGTATAACCCTGTATGTTCCATCATCAAAGAAACGCATCTAATCTTCTCTTAAATGTAGCCATTGTATCTGTCAATAAAACATCCTTGAGCAAAGAATTCCAAAATTTAAAAGACCATAGTGTAAAAAAACCCTTCCTCTGAAGTTGAAACTCTTTTTCTCTGATCTTAAGGTTATGCCCCTATTTGATCCGGCCTTGGAATAAAAAGCTCACTAGAGAGATTCTTCTATTTACCTTGCATATACTATATAATAATTTGCTAAATGTATGTTTGTCAGAAGCTATTATGTGCAGTACAGTCCGCTGTGCATGACGCAGCCATATTGTCACGGTCTGTTATGACTCTCAGACACAGAGAATAGGTAAAAACATAACTTTATTGAAAAGTTAAAGGAAACCCTATTGGGTTGAAAGCAAATACAAGATATATTTTATTAGCAGTTACATAGGCACATGATAATGATACATTGGATGGATACAGACTCTACCGGCCCTGCCAATACCGGGTAAGGCAACCTTAGATGGCACGGGGTGGTAACAGGTTCTACCGGCCTTACCAATATACTGGGCAGGGCAGCCTGGAGACTCATGCAAGGAATACTGAAGGCTCTACCGGCCGTGCCAATATACCGGGCATGGCAGTCAAGGCACTTGAATGTAAGAAAGAGGCTCTACCGGCCTTGCCAATACCGGGTAAGGCAACCCTTAAAGGAATAGTCACGACCAGGTTCTACCGGCCTTACCAATACCGGGCAAGGCAGCCCACTGCAGATAGTGAGGGCAGTAAGGTGGCCGAGGTGACTGGCTAGATGGTTGAGACCAGTCACCAGAGATGACAAACTAGGCCACAGGATAACAGATAGCAATAGACTGCCACTCACTAAGGACAGAGCAATAACGAGCAGTGTACCACAGTCTCACTTGAAGCGCAATAATCCCAATAATGCGAGGAGCAAACCAGTACCCGTGTACTGGGAGAAACCTACAACATGTCAGGCTGTTAGGACAGGACAGCCTCCTTCAATGGGGCGAACCAGCCCCCAAGTACTGGAGTAATTGAACACCACCTGTGCGACAGCAACCAGTTGTTGTGGAGCGAACCAGTACAGCATAATGGAGAAACCAGATTCTACCAGTGCAACAGCAACCAGATTAAGTGGAGCGAACCAGTACCCGCGTACTGGAGAAACCCAAGACTCTTCCGGTGCAACAGCAGCCGGTAACGTAGAGCCAACCAGTACCCGTGTACCGGATAACCCAAGGCTCATATAGTGCAATAGCAGCTAGTCTCAGTGGAGCGAACCAGTACCCGCGCACTGGGGAGACCAAGACTATCTCAGTGGCTTACCAGCCAGTACAGTGGAGTGAACCAGTACCCGCGTACAGGAGTAACCATGAGTCTTCCGGTGCAACGGCAGCCGGTTACCGTGGAGCCAACCAGTACCCGCGTACCAGATAAACCAAGGCTGAAATAGTACAATAGCAACAAATCTCAGTGGAGCGAACCAGTACCCGCGTACTGGAGAGGCCAACTATATCGGTGGCTAGCAGCCAGTTACAGTGGAGCGAACCAGTACCCGCGTACTGGAGTAACCTATGAGTCTTCCGGTGCAACGGCATCCGGTTACCGTGGAGCCAACCAGTACCCGCGTACCGGACAAGCTGAGGCTCACATAGTGCAATAGCAACTTGACTCAGTTGAGCGAACCAGTACACGCGTACTGGAGAAACCCATGAGGAAGTCAAAATGTCGCCCTGACCACCGGGAATGGCAGGCACCCAGTAGTAGATGGTACAGGAACCCCACTGAAGAAGAGGATCAGTACTGCAGATGGTAGACCGGATCTGGAACGGCAGCTGGAACAACTACAGGAACAGCAACTCCAACCGAATCAGGAACAGAAACAGGAACTGGACAACTGGCAGGCAGGAACTTGGATACCACTGACAATCAGGAACAGCGACAAGGCCCAGGAAGCACTGGAGCACCATGCAGGAACAACAGCATAGAGACAAATACGAAAGGGCAACCAAAGGGTGCCCAAGGCTCAGTTTAAATAGGCAGTCTAAGGCGGGTATAAGGGAAGCAGCCAATGGAGAGCCCCCTGCAGGTAACTGACATGATAATGCAGCAATCACGGGCACCGTGATACCTATGCAGTACAGACTGTCCGTGCCACGGCAGATAACGGAGTGGGTGTGCAGAGACGACTGCGGTCTGAATTTGGAGCTCCCCGCTCCTTTATCAGCTACTGTGTGGGCAGTCTCTACTGTGCATGACTGCACATTGGCCATTGCTGGGTGGCATTGTGGCCCGTGTAAACAGGCTCTTCAACTAGTACTTACATAATGTAACAAGATCCATTCTTAGGTGTTTTTTTTCTAGCATACATATACACCAATTTTTTTTGCTCTTCAGTCCTAGCAAATTCTTTTCATAACAGGGGCCTAAAACTGCACTGCACGGAATATGCACAGCATATTCCATCAATTTTTACAGTACAAAAATTATGTTGCCCACTCTTCCTCTTCCACTCTTCCTCAATTTCCCTGTTAATGCAAAAGAGTAGTTTATTTACTTTTGCTACTGCTGTTTGACACTGATGACTGTTTTCAAGCTTACAGTTTACAAGGTCTCCTAGATCTTTCTCTAGCAATGAGTCTCCCAGAATGAATTCACAAAATTCATAAGCAGCCTTATGATTTGCTTCTCCCAAATGCATAACTTTACACTGTACTACATTAAATTTCTTATTCCATTTCTTTTATCAGTCTGCCATTTTAATCCCTCTGTAGAGTAGGGGTGGGCAAAAGCTCTCATTGAGTTCCCTAGAAAAATTCTGCAAAAGCAACGTTCACTGGAAATTCTGCTTTAAAACCAACAATTAAAAGCTTTGCATTTTTTGCCCATTGTCCACAATTGTTTGTCGTTTTTTCAATGGCTAGAAAGTTTCCGCCCATTGATTTACTTGGTTTCCTCCTTTTCGCTATAAAAATGTGATGTATTTGCGGAAGTCAAACACAATAGAGGAGCTACACAGTGAGATATATGTGCTGTGCTGTTCTGCTGTGATCTTTTTGAAAAATTGAGGCAGGAGAGGCTCATAGTGACTGCTATCACTATGAGAAGGTTTAAAACTAATAGAAGGAGGAACTGGAAGGGCCATCATGTGTCCACTGAGTCTGAGGAGGAAGTGAGCACAACTGAACCAATGCTGTCCAGTCCCCCTAAATCACCCCTAGGGATCTTGGAGAATTTAATGGTGAGGGAGAGAGAAAAGGGTAGTACTAGTGAGAGCAGGACAGGTCAGCTGCCTGTTCCTGCTGCCAGACATGCTGGCCCTGTTGCTACCATTCTGCCTGGTCCTGAAGAGGCCAGAACTGTTGGTGGATAGCAGGCTCAGAAATAATAATGCCACCACCATCATCAGGAGCACAGATAAACTGCCTGTGCCTGCTGCTACTGCTGCCAGTCTGCCTTCTTCACATCACCAAGAAATGGCAAGTGTGACATTAGGGGACTCTCTGTCACATTGCTCGTCACCTCCTCTAAGCAGCAGTGAGATGACTGTAATAGAGCAGCAGCAGCAGCATCTAGGGGCTAGTGGGAGTGGTGATGATAATGCTGTTGAACCTGGGGTGGAAGAAACATTGATGTACTTTTTAGCAGAAACTGAGAAGGAATGGGAGAAAGGGATGAGGATGGGCATCACCACTTCCACCACGTTACTGCTCTCAAGGGAAAAATGTCTATTCTAATAACAACACATCCATGATTATGGAGGAGGGACGGGTGGAGAAGAATTATTGGCCAACTTGTTTTCTCCACATAGACTGGGGGCTACTTATTGTGCTGCTACTGCCTCAGGTGCATCATTGGAGCTAGTCATGGCAAGTGGAACATTTATAATCCATCACCCATGTTACTGCTGTTGTTGATCCCCTAGGCCAGTAGGGCTTTTTTTTTCCTCAGGGCTTGTGCCTTAAAAAAACAAACAAACAAAAACATAGTACTACAAAAAAATAAACAATTTCTGGGGATTAAGTTTTACAAATCAATGTTTCCTTAGGGCTTGTGCCAAGCAAGCTTAAGTCCTACAATCCAATGTTACCTCAGGCCTTTGTCTCTAACAACAAATCTAACAAATCATCCTCTACAAAATACTCTATCAAGTCAAGTATCAGTACATTCCAGTGACAGCTTATGTCAGGGGGTTCCTGTCTCTTTCACTTTACATACACATTTCTTTTTTTTATTAACTGCCCCCAATTCCAGTCAAGACCCCCCCAAAACAAATTCCCTGTTCAAATGATTCATTCCCCAGACTCCACCCCCACACAGGCACCCTCCTCAGACCCATTTTGTACCATGTCTTATGGGGCTTTGTATTTGTTTTTACAATTTATTTTGTATTAACTGCCCCCCAATTCCAGTAAACAAACCCACCCCAAAAAAATTCCCTTTTCAACTGATTCTTTCCTCACATTTCACCAACACAGGCACCCTCATGCACACTGTATACTATGCCTTTGTGAAATAAAATAATACTTGCTATGTGTTGTGTATAAATTCAATGATACCACTGATTTCAATGGAATAAGCTAGGCTAAAAAAAGTAGAAAATCTGCACTTTTTGCAGGAAATTATTTGTCAAGCGGGAAGTGTCATTATTCGCTGATTTCACTTTGAGGAGAAAATTTTCACCCATCCCTACTGTAGAGAATGATATTCTGCTCTGTATTTATTCCCTTGCATAATGTATTGTTATCTGAAAATATTTAAATTTTATTCTTTATACCTGTAGCAGGTAATTTATCAAAATGTTAAAGAGCAGTGAACCAAGTACTGAACCAGCTACTGAACTCTGAAGTACTTAAATCTCAACTTTAACTGTATTAGAGGATTTTCCATTTACAATAACACACTGTTTCCTATCCTTCAAAACATTTCTATCCAGTTGCAAGGGTTCTCCCCTAGGAATAATATCCATATTTTATACACCATACTCCTGTGTGGCATTGTATCAAATGCCTTTGCAAAAATCTAGATATATTATAGCCACTGTTTTGCCACCATCAAAGTTGCAACTTACATCTTCATAGAAGCTCAAAAGATTTGTTTGGCAAGATCTATTCCCCATAAATCCATGTTGATTCTGCTAGTAATCTGATTTTCTGAATGTAATCCCTTATTATTATCCCTTCTAGTAGTTTTCCTCTACTGAGGTCTATTTATCCCTGATTCTGTTTTAGATCAATTCTTAAATATAGGTGCTACATTGGCTACATGCAAGTCTTGTGGCACTGAGACTGTTTGGAGACAGGTGTTTTTTCTGCAGAAGGCATTTTTTCAAGCACAGTAAGCTATGCAAATTCCTGTGCTGTGAAAAAATACCGGCAAATAAAACAGCCGTCGTATGATAAAGTTAAGAGGTGTTTTCATCCATAGAAAATGATGAAAACACAGTAAATATCAATTCAGATATCAACATTATCCATGAAAACCCGATAAGGGACTCAAGTTATTGCAGGAAAGTTAAGACCCATTTTTGTTTTTTTGTTTTTTACTCAAGTCCCTTATCGGCTCTTCAAACAGCCAATGCAGAAACTTGAATGAAAAAAAAAGTCCTCAGTGGATGTATTGATATGGAGCCCTAACCCCCATATCAATACTTCCAAAGCATGAAAAATGTGTCAGACGTTAGTAGAATTAACCCTATAAGTGCCAGTGTCCTACGTTTTACACATATCACAGCTAATCATTTTAAAGAACAGCCACTTGAATCTGAGACATGAAGATTTAAGCTAAGTTGATATACTTTGCATTTATTCATGACATTTCTTCATAGCCTATATTTTCAGTATTTCTTCATGGCATTTTAACTTACTTGGGCATTAAATGGAGGCATTTACATATTCATGTTCATGGCACAATAATGTTTAACCCTTTGAGCGCAATGCAATGCGTTACATGCCCCTCTGCCACTCAAAGGGTTAAACTATGTAATTGTTAATGTTTTGTATCCATATTTATGTTTTATTTTACAGCCAGAAGAAGGAAGGAAGAGAAGAAAGAAGACTGAAGAGGAGGCAGAAGATAGAAGAAAGAAGAAAAGACAGAAAGAGAAGGACAGTGAATGACAAGTAAGTGTAACATATGTAACGATCGGTGCTTGGCAGTATGTCAGGCACCGATCGTTAGCTTTTTTCCTGTTAAGTTCCCAATACTGCCATTATTTAGTGGCATTTTGGGAAATTAACACACAAAATTGACATTTGGCCACAAGACCATTTTTGTGGCCTAATGTCCATTGTGCTTTTAGCTGGTAGGACATTTGAATACCGATCAAGACATCTTCTTTTTGTTGGTCGTATCCATTTTGCCCTACCGCCTTTTTTGTGCAAACATTTGGATCGAGCCCTAAAAGAGAGCTCCTGCTAACATTGCACAGAATACTATCAGTCTTAAATTTGCCTGGTCTTCCCTTGATGTCTTCTTGTGCAAACTGAATATCTGGTAATGGAATGGTTTTACTTACTATTGGTGGAGGCTCTTCTTCCATTTCTTGTTTGCTGACATATACAGATGAAAAGGATTTGGTCAGACCATAAGACTTTTCCTTATCTTCCCTAATCAATTCACATATGTCATTTTTGAAAGGTCTAATGCACTCTCTCTTACTCTTTTTGCCATTTATGTGTTTGTAAAGCATCTTTGGATTAGTCCTGCCTTCCTTTGCAATTCTTCTTTCATTTTCTATTCTTTGCTAGCTAAATTGCATTTTTGCAATCTTTGTTGTACTCTCTTTATTTCAGGAAATAATTATCTGTTCCTTTAGGCACAAATAGTTTAAATTCTTCATTTTACTTGCCATTTCCTTTTTCACATTTGCATTAAACCACAGTGGTTGTGATCTTTTGCATAATTCCCCAGGAGTATATAATGTTTAATACATTTCTGCAACCTAGATTTAAATTCTGACCATTTTTCCCTTAGTTTTTTTCCTTTTAATAATTCAACCCACCCTGCACGGTGTATTGATGCTGTTCACATTTTGAAGTGAGTTATTTTAAAATTCTGTTGCACCAAAACATTTTCTTAACTGATTTCAAAAGAAACTATGTTCATAAATAGGAGTGGGTGAAAAGTGTGAAAAATTGTGAGTTATTTTAAAATTGTGTTGCACCAAAACATTTTCTTAACTGATTTCAAAAGAAACTATGCTCATAAATAGGAGTGGGTGAAAAGTGTGAAAAATTCTGTGCAAAAAATTCAGCGAAAACATGCCAATTTTTCGCTTTTCGCATGAAAATTTTTGCCTTTCTGCCTATACATAAATGTCCTCCTTTTCGCCTGTTTTAACAAATTTTCCACCAGTGTTAACATATTCTTTGCCTATTTTAATACATTTTTCACCTATATTTCCTATAGTTACTACATTTCCCAATATAATATTACTTCTTCTGAGGGATGAAGTTTAGAAATAAGTGACTGAAAGTCAAAGTTGTGAGTCCTACAGCAACATATGGCTTGAAAAATGTGTTAGCGTGCAGAATGCATTTGTCCTTTGCCCACAACAATTTCTTGCTTAAGTGACACTGGCACATATTCATGGTGATATCAAGTAATAAAAAAATAAAGTACAACCTACAGTGTGGTAGATAAGTATTTTAGTGGTGGTGGGGGGGGACTGACATGGTGTGATTTGTGTATGTATTTTTACCATTGTCATACTCTAGCCTCCTTCTCAGATTATTGACACACATTACTTATCGGTCATAGCAGTGGTCCCATCTGTCCTCCACCTCCTCATCTGTGCTGCTGTTAATTTATTTGTCCTGGCTTTGTCAGTCATGTGTGGTTTCTGCTACTACTACTACTGGACCTAGATGTTGATGTAATTCTACTGCCATTACTACTAGGTGTCAAAGGTGCAGCACTTCCAGCAACAGCACCAGAGGTACTCGTCATATCCAACACTGTGGATGTTAACCTGTGTTGCTGTTGCTAGGTACTCAAAACAGGTGTGTGGCTGAGTGGGACTTAGACTTTGAAGAGGTGATGATGCCGATGATGACTGATAGGGTGAGTCTGTGCTTTTTGACTTCTGTGCTTGTCCAGGGTCAGACTTTCCAATGGCTTTCTCAAACACTTTATAGACAGACACAGTGCTCCTTAAAAGTGGTGGAAGATTCAGCCTTTGACTTTCTGCTAATCTTATAGCCCTGTCACCATCCTCACTCTCACCTTCATCTGTATCTGAACAAAAGAAGGATGCTGGAGTGATATATTCTAAATTTGCATCATCATCAGACAGTTCTTGCCCACTACTACCCTTATATTCCTCTAAGCTTTTGGAGGTCTCAAACAATTTCTTTTTGCTTTTACTATAACAAAATTCACTACTACTTTGAGGACAGGTGTAATAGGAATAACTATGTACAGCTGAGAGGTACTGCAATGGGGGTGGCCTGTGCTCCAACCTATGTTAATATCTACTTAGGTTGGTGATAACGTGAACATGTTTTTGCTGATAAAATGTAGAAATACCTAAAGCATGTGACATTATGGGTCAGGTATATTGACAATGTCTTGATACTGTGGGAAGGTGGAAAACAACTTTTGGAAGAATTCATACTTATTAAAAATCAACTGCTACTAACAGTTTACTACATAGCAGTAGTGCTCACTCAAAATCTACAATTAACAGTCTACCAGTTGGGGAATTCCTACGAATTCATAGAAATTATTCTAATCTAGGCCTCTTTAAATCTTGTGCCTTGAAGTTATGTAATCGTTTAATCCAGAGAGGATATTCTAATACTGCTATCAGGAAAGCATATAATAGAGCACTGAGAACGGATAGAAAAACTTGTTTGACCCTTAAGATAAGGGAGAAATCAGAAAAAGTCAATATAAGATACATAACTATATATGTATCTGATACTTGATATGTCAGACCTCTGATTTCCAAAAATTGGGGTATTTTAATGTCAGATCCTTCTCTGAAGGAGATATTGGGAGAAAAACCATCTTTCTGTTTCAGACGTAACAAAAACCTTGGGGATATTTTGACACATAATCATTATTCCAACAATAACAAGCAGACCAATAGATCAATACCCAAGGGATCATTTCCTTGTGGGTATTGTAAAAATTGCAGATACATGTATAAAACAAAAGAAACCAAAGATAGATTTGGACAAATTAATAAATGTTTTGATTTCATTACTTGTCAAGCATTGAATGTGGTGTATTGCCTACAATGTACATGTAACTTCAGATATGTAGGTAAAACTTCACGGAAATTGTGTATAAGATTGGGTGAGCACATTAATAGTATCAAGAATGCATCCAGGCATTCAGAGTCGTATGTTAACTTTTGTCTCTAAAAATTTTTTGCTACATCACAACTCAAATCCCAAAGATTTGAAATGTTGGGGTTTACAAAGTCTTGTTACAGTTGGAGTCTAAATGGATCTATCTCTTGTATAGATCCTAGGGACTTGATTTACTGTAACAACTTGGGAGTGTTTTTATAAATACATGTATACCCACTGAATTAGATCAGAGTATACCAAGCTTATCTATATTCTAGTGAGAACACATTATTAATCATATTTGTACTGTCTCTCTCTTCAACTACAAAGATTTGTGGTCTAAAGAATATGATAGTCAGAGAGAAATTTTCTTTAGATATTCACATGCTTTATTGATGTACATTTGTACAAACATTATGTATTCTTAATTTGGGGAGTTTCATTTAACAACTTTTTTCATGATAATTATAATTTTTCCATTTCACTATTTCCTTTATATAGACATTACAGATGTATAAATATTTCCAATATCACATGAGTGCTTGTGTAGAGTAGAAATTATTCTTAGGACATGTTGAACTGTTATTATTCTGTATATATTTGTGGTGATTTAAGATATCCACTTTTATATATTCATCTTCATTTTTTTTTTTAGAATTTTTTTTTTTTGTATTCAGTGTCACATGATACACGAAGGCACTATTATACAGTAATTTTTTTTATTTTTCACTTGGTTTATTTTACACATTTTTCTCCTTGAATTTTGGTATTAAATACATAATGAGTAAGAGGAGTGAGAATTTTTGCTACGTACATTAATGAATGTAAGTGTTCTATACTCCCCTGGGATCTAATTACCTCTAATTCACATAATCATTCACTTGTGAAGTAAAGTATCTTATATACATTTATTGGATTTTTGACTAGATATGAATGAAATCCTGATTGTAGATATTAGAGTTATAGCATAATAATTAGGGACTGGCGAACAATTTTGCGAAAACGTGACGATTGCTTTTCCCGCTAAAATTTTCGCCTTTCCTCCTATGCAAAAATGTCCTCCTTTTTGCTTATTTTAACAAATTTTCTGCCTATGTTAACACATTTTTCACCTATATTTCCTATAGGTTCTACATTTCCCACTGTAATATTACTTCTTCTGAGGGCTGAAGTTTAGAAATAAGTGGCTGAAAGTCAATGTTGTGAGTCCTACAGCAAAATATGGCTTGAAAAATGTGTTAGCATGCAGAATGCATTTGTCCTTTGCCCACAACACTTTCTTGCTTAAGTGACACTGGTACATTTTCATGATGATATCAAGAAATAAAAAAATAAAGTACAACCTACAATGTGGTAGATATGTATTTTAGTGGTGGTGGTGGGAGACAGGCGTGGTGTGTTTTGTGTATGTATTTTTACCATTGTCATACTCTGTCATACTCTGTCAGATTATTGACACACTTTACTTATCGGTTATAGCAGTGGTCTCAACTGTCCTCCACCTCCTCATCTGTGCTGCTTTTAATATATTTGTCCTGGCTTTGTCTGTCATGTGTGGTTTCTGCTACTACTACTGGAGCTAGATTTTGATGTAATTCTACTGCCACTACTACTAGGTGTCAAAGGTGCAGCACTTACAGCAGCAGCACCAGAGTGTTACAGTTCAGTACACTCAGAAACGGGAGGTTTAGGTAAAAACACAATTTTATTGACACACAATCAAATTAGTAACCCACACGGGTCCAGCATACAGAAATATGTTAAGCTGACACAAGACAGGTTACAATTGTATGATTAACCCACACAGGTCCAGTATGTAGTACAAAATTACAGTACTGACACAGGTCAGGTAAATCAGAGTTGATACAGTGTAAGAATGACCAAGAGAAGCAAGTTAGGCCAATGACTGGATTTACCACAATGTAGGAAGGCCCAATGTAAATCTCTACGCAGGGAGTCACAACAGCAACTGACACGTATGCAACGGGTTAAGCCAGTGCAGGTCTGGCAAGGCAACAAAGGAGGACTGCTGCAGAGTGAACGCCCACCGGAGACTACAAACAGCGTGAATCAGTGTTAAATGCAGCAGGATAATATGCGCCCAACTGAGACTTCAGACTCATACACAAAGGCCCAGCACCGCCCCTGAAGGGGTTAACATACGTTCCGGTCTGTAGCGAGGAGGTGACCTGAGGCGCCCAAATGTACCCAACCTCAGTAATGGCAAAGCAGACCAAGCGTACATGGTGCTAATCGGAATTACCGGAGGGTCACACAGGGCATAGTGTGCAAACGAATAGAGAATTGGACTACTATGCAAAACCGGATCACCGGTGCTCTGGCAAGACCACTGAACTTAAGCAACAGCGTAAGTGGAGAGGCAAACGAGCAGGAACGGAACTGGAGTAGGATCTTCAACCCAGCCGGGTAGGTACACGGAGCAGGAACGTCAGCCAAGCCGATTTGGTACACGGAGCAGGATCGCCAATCACACTGGGTCGGTACACGGAGCGGGTTCACAAGACAAGCCGAGTCGGTACACAGAGCAGGAACGTCAGCCAGGCCGGGTTAATACAGGAACAGGAATGTCAGCCAATCCGAGTCGGTACACAGAGCAGGAACGATGAACAGGCAGAGTAGTCAAACAGTCCTGGTCATACACTGGTATCAAATAGGAGTAAACGGAACTAGCGCTAGGCAACGGATACACCACGAAAGGGCAAGCCCTAAGTGACAGCCCAAGGTATATAAAGGCTGTCACTAGGAGGGGCTATACAGCGCAGCCAATGAAAAGGCACCAGGAAGTAAATATGTCAAAATGTCGCTGGAATCACAGGCACCGTGATACAGAGGTACTCTTCATATCTAACACTGTGGATGTTAACCTGTGTTTCTGTTGCTGTGTACTCAAAACAGGTGTGTGTGGCTAAGTGGGACTTGGAATTTGAAGAGGTGATGATGCCGATGATGACTGATAAGATGACTGTGTGCTTTTTGACATCTGTACTTGTCAGACTTTCCAATGACTTTCTCAGTTTATAGACAGACACAGTGCTCTGGAAAAGTGGTGACTTTCTTCTAATCTGATAGTCCTGTCACCATCATCACTCTCAACTTCATCTGTATCTGAACAAGAGAAGGACGCTGGAGTGATTTATTCTAGATCTGCATCATCATCATCAGTCATCATTAGGTCATCCTCAGCAGCATCAGCATCCCCTGACAGTTCTTGCCCACTACTACTCTCATATTCCTCTAAGCTTTTTGAAGTCTCAAACAATGTCTTTTTACTTTTACTGTAACAAAGTTCCCTACTACTTTGAGTATGGGTGTCTTGGTGCTTGTGTGTCTCACTGCTCCACCGCTCCCCCTTTCCCTAGTGCATTTGCTGGACATTCTGCAACAACACTGTGTTTTTTTACAGTACAGTGCACAACACAACTGATGGAGCTGTATGATGCCTTGCCTAAGCCCAGTCAGCTGTCTGTCACTGTCACCTAAGATATTTTGTTTTTTATTTGTTTTTTATTTATTTATTTATTTTTATTTTATTAATTTTATTTTTTTTAAGTTGTTCTCCCTGTTGTCTTATCACAGTCTGTCCAAAAAAATGATAACTGAAAAAGAAAATCAACAATGTCTTTCCCCAGACTTCCCCACCCAGCAAAGGGACAATAACAGCAAGATCAGCAAGCAAATAGGTTGCCTGTGTTTTGCCAGTCAGTCACATGGAATTTTGGAGTATTTGGGGGGCAACCTCTTTCCTCCCTTCTTATCCTCTAGAGTCCCCCCAGACTCCCCTAATACAGAGAACAAATGTCCTACCTAAATGACTTCCTAAACTAAGCAGATGCCTCCATTCTTTCAAGGCCAGGACAATAGCCAGTAATTCTATGTCCCCAATCTGGTAAAGCATTTCAGCTTTGGACAGTTTCTTAGAAAAGAACCCACATAGACGTAGGGCCTCACCAGGAACTGAGCGCTGGGACAGCAGAGCTTCCACTTTGACCTCCGATGCATCCACCAACAGGGTAAAGGACAGGGAGGGATTGGGATGTGCCAATATGGGACCTGCCGTGAAGGCTGCCTTGAGCTTTTCAAAAGCCAGAATAGCCGGTTCTGACCACTCCGAGGTTTTTGCCCCTTTACAAGTCATGTCCATCAGGGGTTTTACAATGGTAGAGAAATTGTTAATTAATTTTCGGTAATAATTTGCAAAACCCAGAAACCTTTGGATTGCTTTGAGTCCCTTAGGACGTGGCCAATTCACAACAGCGGACAATTTCTGAGGGTCCATGGCAAACCCGGCAGCGGAAATTATACAGCCCAGGAATGTGACGATGTTTGTGGAATTCACATTTTTCAAGTTTACATAACAACTTGTTCTCACGTAATAGACTCAGGACTCTGGATACATCAGACTGATGAGTCTCCAATGTAGGATAGTGAATTAAGATGTCATCCAAATATACAACCACGCAACTTTGAAGGAGTTCTCGTAACACATCATGTATGAAATCCTAGTAGACAGCTGGGGCATTACACGATCCGAAGGGCATGACCAAGTACTCATAGTGTCCACTCCAGGTATTGAATGCTGTCTTACATTCATACCCTTCTTTACTTCGTACCAAGTTGTATGCGGCTCTCAGATCGAGTTCCTTAAATATCTTTGACCCGGTCAAAGAGTTCAGTAATCAGGGGAATAGGATATGCATTCTTTACCAATATCTTGTTTAGACCATGAAAGTCAATGCATGGATATAATTCTCTGTCCGTCTTTTTGACAAAAAAAAATCCAGCACCAGCAGGAGATGTGGATTTACGAATGATGCCTCTGGCCAGCGCATCAGACACGTATTTCTCCATGGCCTTATTCTCCTCCACAGACAAGGGGTAAGTACGGCCCCTTGGAGGTGTAGTACCAGGCAACAATTCCAACGTGCAATCATATGGTATGTGAGGAGGAAGGACCTCAGCCTGACTTTCGCTGAAAACGTCTATGAATGACGTATACTACTACGGAAAGAGTGGAGTTGAGGCTTGAGTAGCTCTCATGGGGCAAAACGGACAAGACTTTGAGCATTGCAGGGACCAGCGCAAGACATCACAAGTGTGCCAATCTATCCTGGGGTTATGTTTTTGTACCCAAGGGAACCCCAGGACCATGGCATGATGCGGAGAGTTAATAATATGAAATTTCAGGGTTTCAGTAGGCAGAGCTCCCACCCTCAGGGTTAACAAGGAGGCCTCATGCGTAATATGTGAGGGCTGTAATGGTCTACCATCAATGGCTTCTATAGCCAGAGGTGAAGGAAGAGGCAACAATGGGATATTCTTACTGGCTGCAAATTCTGCATCCATAAAGCAGCCAGCAGCCCCTGTGTCCAGTAACGCTGGAACTGAGGCAGATTTATTTGCCCAGTAAATACAGGCCTTCAACATGGGCTTATCCAAAAAATGTTCTGGGGACAATGAAATGCCACCAATCACTTGTCCCCAACTGGATCTTGAGTTCGTGAATCTCTCAGGACGACCACAACAGATGTCCTGCCTTACCACAGTAAAGACAAAGTCCTTCCCTCCTCCTAAAGGCTCTCTCCTCCCTTGAAAACAGTCACACCCACCATCCTAGGTTTGCCACTCTCAGAGACAAGATCAGGAGGCTTGGGAGGTGAGGGAGGATAGGGTGGGTCAGAATCCTGAGGCAATGTCTCCCCTTGAGGCCTCCGCAGGTGCTCAGCAACCGAGGCTCTCTCCCTGACTATGGCATCCACCTGCATAGGTTCTGTATCCTCTGACATAAGCCCAGGAGGCATGGGAGGCAAGGGAGGATAGGGTGGGCCAGAATAACGAGAAGACATTCTGTTTGAGGACCTCTACATGTACTCCTTAAATGAGGGTCTCTCTCTGATTCTGGTATCCATTAGAATACAAAAGTCAATCAGCCTGTCCAAATCATTAGGTAGATCGCGAGCAGCAATTTCATCTTTCATTGTGTCACAGATCTCGTGGAAAAACACGGCCATCAGAGCTTTGTTATTCCAGTCTACCACGGGTGGAACTCTATAGCATAATCGGCCACCATGCAAGTACCCTGACGTAGGGTCATAAGGTGCTTGGATGCCAAGGCCACTCGGCCTGGCCTATCAAAGACTTGCTTAAACAATCTCAGAAATTCTGTAAAATTGTGAACAATATGTTTGTTCGTTTCCCATAACGGATTGGCCCATGCCAGTGCCCTGCCCATCAAAAGGGATATAAGGAAACTGACCTTACTGCGCTCATTAGGAGAGGCATACGGTACCAACTCGAAATATATGCCCAGCTGGTTAAGGAAGCCACGGCAACCATCAGGATCCCCACCATACCGCTGTGGGAGCTGAGCGGAATTTGTCAATCCTGCGTCAGGAGAGGTGGGAACTACTGATGCCTGGGAGGGGTCAGGAGGGGCCACCAGTTGATTACAGATTTGTTCAAGGCTCACAGTGTGCTGTGAAACCGTTTGCATGGCTAAAGACAACTGATCCAGTCACTGACTCAGTGTCTCCATCCTTTCTAGGATGGTTTGAAAAACTGCTTTACTATCACTGTCTGAACTCATGGCCCTTGCTTACAGTTACCCAGAGATGTTCAGGAGTCAGTAAGGTTTAGTTAATGCAGTTTATTAACAAATGACATAAAGAGGATATATACAACATATACAATAGGAATAAGCACAGGGTAATAGCCAGCAAGCCTGCTATCAGAAATAATAGGTTGCAATGCTAAACCACTGTGCTGCAGACTAGGCCTTAGCCACTGGACGTCTCAGCTGGAACCTGGAACAGGAACTGGAACGGGAACCCAGGATCTTGATCCGATGAGGAAGGAGGTCTGACTCAGCCTGCAGTCAGAAGGAAATATCACTGACCCACACCTGGAGCCAGTAAGAGTGAATACTGACTCACACCTGCAGTCAGTAGGAGTGAATACTGGCTCACTCCTGCAGTCAGTAGAAGTAAAGTGAAAACTGACTCACGCCTGCAGTCAGCTGTGCAAGTCTACCAGAGCCCCAGGCCCGCACTATATTGGGTGTCTGATCACCAGGGGAAAAGAATAGCCAGACAGAGCCACAAGTCAGCACCAGAGGGGGTGGTCAGACAAGCTGGGTCATACACAGTTCAGGTGGTCAGCCAGAGCCACAAGTCTGCACCAGATTGGATGTCCACTATTAGGGGCTAGGCAAAAGAATAGACAGAGCCACAGGTCAGCACTAGAATGGATGGAAGACTAGCCAGATCATACACGGAGCCCAAGGTAACAGAACTGCTATGAACAACAACGCAAGGGCAACTGAGTCAGGTCTCAGTCTGCCCTTTAAACCCCTCCACAAGAAGTAGGAGGAACAGCTCAGAGGGAGGAAGTAGGAAGTAGGTAGGAGGAGACAACAGGAAGCAAACAGATAAAACAGAGGCCGGCAGCATGCTTGAAGCCTCGTGCCTGCAAATGATGCTGAAGTCAAGGTAAGCTGTAACAGACAGATAACCATTTGAGTGCCAGAGGGGTACAGAACGCAATGCAAAGCAATGTGTTCCTTACCTCTCTGGCAATCAAAGGGTTAATAACAATAAATAAATAAAAAAAATCGATTGGTGACAGACAGGGACCCTGATGTGAGCTGTGACTGAGTGTCACGGTTTTGAAGACTCTCAGACTTAAGGTTTTGGTAAAAACGTAACTTTATTAAAAGTTAAGGCAATCCCCGTAGGGTATCCATACATAACAATACAACAATAAAGTAGTAGAGTAGGTTCTACCGGCCTTGCCAATGATACCGGGCAAGGCAACCCAAGTGACAGTAGTATATACAATAGGATCTACCGGCCTTGCCTATACCGGGTAAGGCAACCGTGAGGTGACATGTACCGGTTCTACCGGCCTTACCAATACCGGGAAAGGCAGCCCAAGGGACAGTAGCAATAACAATAGGCTCTACCGGCCTTGCCTATACCGGGTAAGGCAACCGTGAGGTGACATGTACCGTTCTACCGGCCTTACCAATACCGGGCAAGGCAGCCCAAGGGAGGCTGAGTATGGGCTCTACCGGCCCTGCCAATACCGGGTAAGGCAACCCACAAGATGGTAACGATCAAGGTTCTACCGGCCTTACCAATACCAGGCAGGGCAGCCCAAAGCGTAGGCCAGCTGTCAGAGAACTATGACAGCAGATAGGAGTAGATACAATGGCCTACTCGCAGCAGAAGTCTATTGCCAGGAAGTATCAGACAACTGCATAGGAAGTGTACTGCAACCTGTCCACAGGACTAGGATTCAGGAGCAACCAACGTCCTAGTGTTGGACCAACGGTATAAGCGCCATCAGTTAATATGGAGTAAACCAGTATCCGCACGCTGGGACCAACAGTAATTGTTGCAACCAGGTAATATGGAGTAAACCAGCGTCCGCACGCTGGGACCAACAGTGATTCTCGCAACCAGGTAATATGGAGTAAACCAGCGTCCGCACGCTGGGACCAACAGTGATTCTCGCAACCAGGTACTATGGAGTAAACCAGCGTCCGCACGCTGGGACCAACAGTGATTCTCACAACCAGGTAATATGGAGTAAACCAGCGTCCGCACGCTGGGACCAACAGTGATTCTTGCAACCACGTACTATGGAGTAAACCAGCGTCCACACGCTGGGACCAACAGTGATACTCGCAACCAGGTAATATGGAGTAAACCGGCGTCCGCACGCTGGGACCAACAGTGATTCTCGCAACCAGGTAATAAGGAGTAAACCAGCGTCCGCTAGCTGGTATCAGCCACAAAGCTGAAGCGGAAGGTAACAATGTCGCCGGAGCGACAAGGCAAAGAGCGAAAGCCCTGAACTCAGCGGGTATCCACCGAGGCAAGACCTAAGCGGTGACAGGAGACCAGAACACAGGAACCGATGACAGGGAGCAACCGGCAGACGAGGCGGTAGCTAGGAGACTCAGGAACTCAGGAGGATTAACCCACGAGGTGCTGGAACCCGGGAACACCGGAACACAGGAATGATAGTGCACAGGAACACCGGAACACAGGATCACTGGAACACTGGAACACCGGAACGTAGGAACAGCAGGCCCAGAAGCCTGACAACTGGTCAGGACAGGTGAGGTCAGAAACATCACGAAAGGGCAACCTGGGAGTGCCCAACCAGGGTTTAAAAAGGCAACGTGAGGAGGGCTAATAGCAGACAGCCTATGAGTATTTCCCAGCAAGTGATAGACACCAGATAGCACGAATCACGGGCACCGTGATACTGAGGCAGACTGATACTAGATGAGAGAGAGAGTATTTTGTAGAGAACGTTCCTCCGGACCATAACCTTTCCAATGGACCAAGTACTGCAATTTTCCTCTAAATCTGTGTGAATCAATAATACTTTGAACTTTGTACTCCTCCTGACCCTCTACCTCTACCGGGCCGGGAACCACAGGAGTAGTTGCATACCAAAGGTTTCAAGAGGAACATGGAACATATTATGAATGCGCATGGACGCAGGGAGATCCAAGGCATATGAGACAGGGTTAATTTTACGGATCACCCTGAACGGGCCAATAAACCGGGGAGCCAGTTTGTTGGACGGAACTTGCAACTTGAGATTTCTGGAGGATAGCCATACCCTGTCCCCAACCCGGAAGGAGACCGCTGGCAACCGTCTATGATTGGCGTGGCGCTGATGACACTGGAAAAACTGACTGAGGGCCCTCTGAACCTGTGCCCAAGTGGAGCGGAGTTGCTCTATGTGTTCATCCAGAGCTGGAATCTGTTGTGACTGGAAGGAGTCCGGGAGCAAACAAGGCTGGAACCCGTAGTTGATGAGGAACGGGGAGCTCCCAGAAGATGAATTAACCGCACAGTTCCTGGCAAACTCTGCCCACGGCAACAGGTCGGCCCAGTTATCATGATGATCTGTGACAAAACAGCGCAGGAACTGCTCCAGTCCCTGATTGGCACGCTCAGCGGCCCCGTTGGTCTGGGGATGGTAGCCAGAGGAGAAGGACAGTTGAATTCCCATTTGTTCACAAAATGCTCTCCAAAATCTGGACATGAATTGGCTCCCATGGTCGGACACCAGAACTCTAGGTACCCCATGCAGCCGAAACACCTCTTTAGCGAAAACAACAGCCAATTCCTGGGCAGAGGGAAGGCCATGGAGGGGCACGAAATGAGACATTTTAGAAAACCTGTCTCGATTCTATTCTTCCTCCTCTTTGATCTCCGCCTCACCTCTTGTTGCCATTCTGGAGAGTCAGGGGGTACAGCAACAGTGGTGCTTAATTTCTGTGGTGGGTGTTTGTCTTTAACATGTTTTACATAAATGTCATGGTGTCTGTTTTTCATGTGTGTTATCAGTGCGGTTGTGCCAAGGAGCGTTCCCTCCTTTCCCTATCTCACTGACTTGTCACAAATTGTGCACAGTGCCGTTGGAGTGGACTGCAGTATGCCTGACCCAAGAGAAGAATAGTTCCACACCCATGATTTCAGGGATTAGGGAACAGGTGGAGAAGAATGGACTCTTTCTTCTTGTCCTCCACTTTCCAGTTCACTGTCTGTGGCAGCAGTTGATGTTGCTGCTGTTGCTGCTACTGCCTCAGAATCAGCAGTGCAACTAGGGCCAGAAGTATTTCTGCTGCTGGCAAGAGGAACCTGTCCTAGTTCTACATCACTTGTTGACCTCATTCCCACTGTGTCTACGGAGGTCTGTGGCACATTAGCCTGCTCCTCAGCATCATGCTACCCTTGTAATTCAGAATGAGCAGGAATTAGAGAAGTTGCACATTATGCAAATTTCAAAAGCTCATTGCTAGTGGTGGTGCTGATGCCCAGCCTCATCCCTCTCTCCCACTCTTCACCACCACTACTAGTCCCTATGTGCTGCTTCTGTTCTATTACAGACATCTCACTGCTGCTTAGAGGAAGTGACAAGCAATGTGACAGAGGGCCCCCTAATGTCACACTTGTAATTTTTTTGGTGACGTCAACAGTAAAAGCAGGCACAGACAGCTGATCTCTGCTCCTGCTGATGGTGTTGGTATAAATTCTGCACCTTCTCTCCCCCAAAAGTTCTGGCCTCTTCAGGATCATGTTCCACTTGGACACTGTAATGAAGGGATGGGGACACCCAGTGCCAGAGGAATAGTGTGGGCTCCCTTGACCGCTAGTCTGGGTGCTCTCAAATGCTTCCCCTACCACCCCCTAATGCTAGTCCACCAGCTGCTTCACCAATACTGTTACTACTACTAAGACCAACCACATCAAGTTCAGCCCCAGAGTCTTCCTCCTCACAGCCAGGAGTAATATGAGGCTATTGATCACCCCCTCCTTCTCTCCTAACACTAACAAGCTGCTGAAGCTTCTTAGTAGTAGTATTAGCACTGGCGACACTGCTTGGGGATGGCAAGTGTGACTTAGGGTCCCCTGCTGTCACACTTGGCATCATCTTCTCCTTCCCCTCCTCCTGAGTATTACAATACACACTAGCAGCAGGTTCAGCACTGGTGGCAGCAGTTTCAGCACTGGCAGCAGGCACAACAATGGTTGCGGCAGAGGCAGCATGTCTGACCACAGGCACAGTATTTTTGGAAGCAGGTTCAGCACTGGCAGCAGGCACAGCACTGGTGAAAGCAGGGGAAGCATGTCTTACAGCAGGCACAGTACTGGTTGCAGCAGGTTCAGCACTGGCAGCAGGCACAGCACTGGTGGCAACAGGGGCAACACATCTGACAGTAGGCACTGCAATGGTGGTAGCCATAGCAGCAGCAGGGGCATCATGTCTGACAGCAGACAACACTGGTGGCAGCAGGTGCAGCACTTCTGGCAGCAGGTACAGCAATGGTGGCAGCAGGGGCAGCAGGCACAGGCAGCTGACCTGTCCTTCTCTCACTAATACTACCCTTTTCTCCCTCCTTTCCCATTAAATTCCCCAATATGGGGTGATTTAGGGGGGCTGGACAGCATTGGTTCAGTAGTGCTCACTTCCTCCTTCTCCTCAGACTGAGCGGACACATAAGGGTCTCTCGAGTTCCTCCTTTTATTATTTTTAAACCTGCTCACAGTAATAGAAGTCACTATGAGCCTCTCCTGCCTCAATTTTTCCAAAATATCACAGCAAGACAGCACAGCACATCTACCTTTCTCTGTAGCTGCTTGTATTGTGTTCCACTTTCACAAATACCTCACGTTTTTATAGCAAAAAGGAGAAAACCACGTAAATCAATGGACAGAAACTTTCTAGTCATAGAAAAAATGGTGAAGAATTTTGACCAATGGGCAAAAAAGTGAAGATTTTAATAGCTGGTTTGAAAGCTCATTTTCCCATGAAAAAGAGGACAACAACATGGTTTTTGCTGAATTTCTCTTGGGAACACGGCGAGCTTTTGCCAACCCCTACTTAGGACATAGCCACAGGTGAACTATTCAATTTCTTAACCCCTTAAGGACCCTTGACGTACCAGGACCGTCATGGTCCTTGAACTACTCAAGGACCAATGACGGTCATGGTACGTCACGTACTTTTTACTTACAGCGCTCTACCGGGAGTGCTGTAAGTAAAAATAGGGCCTGATATTGACCGCTCCAAGATCGGAGCGATCTCTATCAGGCCCCATAATGACGCGCCGATACACGTAACAGGTCACGTGTACCGGCGCGTCCAAGTGCGCCTATGCGGTCATTATGGGACGGAAATGTCCCATGACCGCCAGTCCTTAAGGGGTTAAAGCTCTATGACTCACTAACTCTGTATATCTAACTCAATCACTATAAACCACTCTATGTATTTAGATGTTTCTCTCTGTCTTTCCCTCTCTGTGTCTCTTTCTCACTCCCAGTGTTATCTAACAAGTCATGGAACTCTGTGGAAAAGCTATGTGTTATAAGAAATTGCATTGTTGAGGTGAAACAATGAAAATTAGAAACAGCATTAAAAAATTAAGAAATAAAGATAGTTCTAATCCATTTCTTTTCATTCAATTCCAGCTCATTAAACACTGCAAAATATTTGCTGCGTGAACATAGCTGAACATTGCAGGTGTTTAGCACATCCTCACATGCGGTCAGGTGGTTAAGTGATGATTCCTAATGAAAGATCCACATTTGGACATTTACTAGGATATACTTAAAACCAAATTTTTACAATCTGTAGTAGAATAATATTAGGAAACTCTTCTATAAAATTGTAGCTTCTAATATTAAGCTGTTAATATTTTGTTTACTTGAAATTGACTTGAATTCAATTGAATTGAATTGCTGTTATTATTACTATTATTATATAGGTATCACCATCAGTGCTGTACAGTTAGGGCAGGGATTCATATAGACATATAACACATTGATGCAAATAGTTATCCATTTTTAGATCATCTTGAAATGTTTCACTCCTGGTGCATTTCTGGCACTGTTTGTATGGGAATGTAAGATGTGTTACATTCAGAGATACGAAGTTTATCCTTTGATGTACTATTTCAAAAGAGGAAATTTACTCTCCTACTAGTATGAACGGGAGGATTTTAGCTTTTCTTTGTTTTTTTTTTACTCTGCTTCTGTTGCCTGAAGGCACAATGCCTACTCAGCTTAAAAGACAGGTTGTTCTTGCCTTGTCCTATTACACCCCAGAGGAAATTAGCAAAAACAAGTTATATTAACAGTTGATCAGTAAACTATCATCTGGCTTTTAAATAAATCCTTCCAAAAACAGTTCTAAGAGACAATCATCCTAGATATACTTTCCTGTCTGTAGGCATAAATGGTAATCTTCAGTGAATGTAGATGTGAATGCACTATGCCACAAGATTCCCTAAAGCAATCATTTAAGAACTTAAGGGAAGAAAGAAATGTGTTTGTTTTTGCAAAACCTTTTATTTTTTTTCCAAAGCAAGTGTCTGACAGGATTATTATATTCTCTGATTTTTTCAGAGCTTTCCAATCTATTGAAATCAAATGACTCTTTTAAGCTTAGTAACTGGATACAATGTATTCTACTATTTAAAAATTGATTCACGCAAATAATTAATCTGAAGACCAATGTATAACAAATAAAGAATTCTACATTTTCTCCTATGTTATTGCTTACTTGTTTTCATGCTATTTATCAAAAGCTAAACAGCAAATAGAGATTTAACTAGTCACTAGAAGGCCCCAGTACAAGACATTTTTGGGCCTCCTAAAAAATATTCTCCTAGAAGAACAACTAGAACATAACAGATTTTAAAGCCAATGGGCCCCTTGGATGCCTGGGTCCAAGACAGCTGCATCATCTACCCTCCCAGCAGTTTTGCTCTGTTCATAGTCCTGCAACATAAGCAAATGATATATATATATATATATATATATATATATATATATAATTTTCTTATGTTGCAGGACTATGCTTGGGGGAAAAACTGGGGCCTTCTAGTGACTAGTTAAATCACTTTTTGCTGTTTAGCTTTTGATAAATAGCACAAAAACAAGTAAGCAATAACATGGGGTTAAATCTAGAACTCTCCATTTGATATACATTGGTCTTTATTTATATATATATATATATATATATATATATATATATATAAAATAAAAATGTGTAGAATGAGATAACCCCATCCTAATGCAAGCGTACTCCTAGGTCTTAGAATAATACTTTTATTAACAGAGATCAACGTTTTGACCCCCTCAGGGGCCTTTATCAAGACAATGATATCATATAAATACTAACCTTAAATACAGCAGTCCCCTCGTGCATATGTGTTATCATATGCAGAAAATTTGTTAAAATAGGCGAAAAGGAGGACATTTTTGCATAAACGGAAAGGAGAATTTTTTTCTCTGGAAAAGCGAAAAATCGGCACATTTTCGCTGGAAATTTTTCACACTCTTCTCCCAACCCTAATTATATGTACCATACCCCCAATTGTCCCTTTTTAGGAGATATTAGGGGTCCATACCTCCCAATTGTCCCTTTTAAGGAGTTATTAGTGATCCATATCTCCCAAGTGTGCCTCTATAGGAGATATTAGGGGTCCATTTCTCCCAAGTGTTCCGCTTTAGGAGATAGTAGGGGTCCATTCCTCCCAAGTGTCCCTCTTTAGGAGATACTAGCAGTATGGGACACATTGACCATCTGTTTATTTATTTTTTTAACCAATACTTAAGCCTTTGAATGGCAGAGGGGTACTGCCACTCAAAGGGTTAAAGTGAGGCTGAGAACATGATGGGCAACTCCGTCCCAAATTGCTAGTATAATATATATATAAAACAACCAAAATGAATATCTTGTAATACCTTTTTTATTGGACTAACAGAATTATGGATTGACAAGCCTTCGGGAGAACCTCCCTTTCTCAAGTCTAAAGCATTTCTGAGCACAAGGACACAGAGTTCACAGTTAATTCATTGAATTCAAAGCTGAGTTGTTTGCTGATAAAGGGGACTAAGAAAATCCACACTCTTCTTGCAGAGGGTTGTAAATACCTTGTGTAACGATCACAGAATGGGGTGGGGGAGAGAAAGAGAAGAAAAATACAGGACATGGTATGGGAGGGGAGAGAGTTAAAAAAGATTGCACATATTAAGAATGCTCCATCCAACAATCCAGCATGGGCATATACAACTTGCTCCCATATGTGTAGATACATGCATACACATACATATATATATATATATATATATATATATATATATATATATATATATATATATATATACACTAGGTTAAAGCCTGTCATTCGACGGGATATAGGTCATGCAGAAGCGTTTGTAGGATAGAAATAAAAGAAATATCCTCCCAGGGCAAGGGACGTGGACATGTTGCCCCTTTTTTTTTTTTGCATTTTTACATTTTTTTTTTTTTTTTTTGCATTTTCTTTTTTTTTTCTAAATAAATACAGGTTTAGGTGTTTCTCCTCTCTCTTACACTCTCCCCTTGCTGGTGTCTATTCTCTCTTACCCCCCCTTGCTGGTGTTTCTCTTCTCTTACACTCTCCCGTTGATGGTGTTTCTCTTCTCTCTTACACTCTCCCCTTGCTGGTGTCTATTCTCTCTTACCCCCCCCTTGCTGGTGTTTCTCTTCTCTCTTACACTCTCCCCTTGCTGGTGTTTCTCCTCTCTCTTACACTTTCCCCTTGCTGGTGTTTCTCTTCTCTTACACTCTCCCCTTGATGGTGTTTCTCTTCTCTCTTACACTCTCCCCTTGCTGGTGTCTTTTCTCTCTTACCCCCCCCCTTGCTGGTGTTTCTCTTCTCTCTTACATTCTTCCCTTGCTGGTGTTTCTCCTCTCTCTCTTACACTCTTCCCTTGCTGGTGTTTCTCCTCTCTCTTACACTCTCCCCTTGCTGGTGTTTCTCCTCTCTCTTACACTCTCCCCTTGCTGGTGTTTCTCCTCTCTCTCTTACACTCTCCCCTTGCTGGTGTTTCTCCTCTCTCTTACACTCTCCCCTTGCTGGTGTTTCTCTTCTCTTACACTCTCCCCTTGATGGTGTTTCTCTTCTCTCTTACACTCTCCCCTTGATGGTGTCTATTCTCTCTTACCCCCCCTTGCTGGTGTTTCTCCTCTCTCTTACACTCTCCCCTTGCTGGTGTTTCTCTTCTCTTACACTCTCCCCTTGATGGTGTTTCTCTTCTCTCTTACACTCTCCCCTTGCTGGTGTCTATTCTCTCTTACCCCCCCTTGCTGGTGTTTCTCTTCTCTCTTACACTCTCCCCTTGCTGGTGTTTCTCGTATCTCTTACTCTCTCCCCTTGCTGGTGTTTCTCCTCTCTCTTACACTCTCCCCTTGCTGGTGTTTCTCTTCTCTGTTACACTGTCCCCTTGATGGTGTTTCTCTTCTCTCTTACACTCTCCCCTTGCTGGTGTCTATTCTCTCTTACCCCCCTCTTGCTGGTGTTTCTCTTCTCTCTTACACTCTTCCCTTGCTGGTGTTTCTCGTATCTCTTACTCTCTCCCCTTGCTGGTGTTTCTCCTCTCTCTTACACTCTCCCCTTGCTGGTGTTTCTCTTCTCTGTTACACTGTCCCCTTGCTTGCTGGTGTTTCTCTTCTCTCTCCCCTGCCTTTATATATCCTTTATATATACAACCCTTTGCCTTTATATACAGGACCCTTTGCCTTTATCCTATACCATGTAAAGTCAGTTTTTGGCACTCATATGTTATATATTTTTTAATTAACCTCTTTTAAGTCTTATTTTGTTGTCTCTGATGTCTCTCACACTCTGCCCTCACCACATACATGGTGCGAGTGGCTGCCTGTCAGTTGTTCCTTTGTTTTTTTTTGTAATTGAAAGCCTTTTAATTTTTATTATGTTGTCTCTGATGTCTCTCCCACTCTGCCCTCGCGACATACACGGCGCAAGTGGTTGCCTGTCAGTTATGTGCATCCACATGCTGAGAGGGCTCGCACCGTGCATGTGGACGCACATAAGTGACAGGCAGTCGGTGTGGACGCGCATAACTGACAGGCAGCCGGTCACGAGATCAGAGACACCAGTTGCCAGCCCTCTGAGCTTTGCCAGCCTTCTGACCTTGCATGTGGACACCAGGAAGCGTATAACTGACAGGCACCCGCAAGCGCGGACACAGTGCAAGCAGGTTCCTGTGAAAAACGCGTCCATAGTTACCATAGATGGTGCGGTGGGGTGGAGCAAGTCACGCGGTGTCTGTCTCTGTGAGTCCGTGCTTTGTGCTACCCTCACAGGGAGAGACGCATTCTAAGACTTTATTGTATAGGATACACACACACATATATACACATACACATACACATATACGCACATACACATGCCCATGCTGGATTGTTGGATGTAGCATTCTTAATATGTGCAATCTTTTTTAACTCTCTCCCCTCCCATACCATCTCCTACATTTTTCTTCTCTTTCTCTCCCCCACCCCACTCTGTGATCCTTACACAATTAAAATAGAGTACTTGCACTTATTCGTATCTCTCAAACTGTTATGGTTTGAGAGCTATAGGAAAATAAAGTTCTCTGGTCCCTCCCCTTTCTGTTTGATGAGCTGTAAAGCTGTCAGAAGCAGATTGTGGTCGCTTGACCAGATGTGGCTCTTCAGCAGCACCAATATACCAATACCTAAAGATAAATACTTAATTTGTAACAGTCTACAAAGTGTGCCTGGCTTGCAAGCACACTTTGTAGACCTTTCCAATGAAGTATATATTTCTAAATAGCGTGATTTCAGCTCTGCTAAACAGCCTCTGTCTGGTCAAATGACTGGAATATGCAGCTGTCAGCTAGATGGTAGACTTGAGTAAAACAGCCAGGAAAAGGTAACTTTAGCAAGTTATATCTGTCAAACCATAAAAGTTTGAGAGATGAGACTTACATTGATGTTAATTTTTTTTTTAATGTCTACAATATTAAATCAACTTAAAATTAACCATTACTATACCTTTAAGGAGCTAAATGTGTGCAAAGAGTGTTTTTCTCACACCATTACAATACCAGCACCACCACTGACAGAAGTTAGAATCCATGGATTCATGCCGTTGATTTCAAATGCTGATCCTAAGATCTGCATACAGAAGCAAAAATCAAGATTTATCAGTTTTCCAATAAATTCCATCATTTTTCTCACTATGGAAGTATTAATTTATTCCTCCAATATGTAATAAACAATACATATATGTATGAAGAGCCTCCGACGGTCCCAGGACCGGCTTCCACTGCAGTCAGCTAGAGGGCTGACATCATGAAAAGGGAAGCGAGGGGGGGAAATTTAACAGTGAATATCTCTCAAGCCATAAAGGTTAGAGAGATGGGACTGGGTACATTAAGTTTAACCCTTTGAGTGCCAGAGAGGTACGCAATGCATTGCAGAGCAATGCATTGCGTACCCCTCTGGCACTCAAAGGGTTAATTTGTCAATAGCTACAATACTGATTTTTAAAATATTTTGACAATACTGTCCCTTTAAATAGATGTGTACTCACCACATGAAAGCTAAATCCCATGAAAGAGCGTACCAAACTTTTCCAAACACCGACAGTGCCATCATGAGTCGCACCAATTGTGACGTAAGTGAACATGTAACTAAGCAGGTAATCAAAAAGCTTGCATTCCAACAGCTTGCTGCTAGCCTATCAATGCAGTTGCTAAGGATATATATCATGTTACTTGGAATTAACTGTGACATTTGTGCCAGTGAGAAAATAATTTAAAATACACAAGACCAAAAATTAATAAATGTAACTAAAAAAATGAAAAAAGTTACAAGAAAAAAATGGAAAAGAAAAAAACGAAAAAATATAATAAATTTATTATATTTTTTCTTTTAACTTTTTAATTTTTTGAGTTACATTTATTCATTTTTTTCATTTTTAGTCTTCATTTTCATTTTCTATTTTTATTTTGGTTAAGTTTTGTAGGCTCTTTCGCTGGGTTTAGCTTTCACTTGGTGAGTACACATCTATTTAAATCTTGTTTTTACATTGTTCACTTTTGGCTTGAGAAAGGTTCCGATTAGCAGACATAAACGCTGATAGTTTGTGCTGCTTTTTGTTGTTTTATATGATGTGAAGTTATACACATATATTTTTTCTATCACCTGATCCATGAGTGCATATTTTGTTTTTCTTTATTATATATATATATATATATATATATATATATATATATATATATATATGATATATATGAAATAAATCAAAATGGGGTACCAATATTGATTTATTTACTGCTCAGGGAAAGGGTACCAGGACATCTTCTTTCTACTCTCCAGCTGGTAGAGAAAGTTTAAAAAAAAGATTAATATGGGGCCTGGAACCCACATATAAATCTAAAACATGCCCAAAGAACCCTTTCATCTACCTTCCTTAAGGGAGAGGAAGTTAAAAAAAATTGTTTAATATGAGGTCTGAAGCATCTATATTAATCTAAGTTGGGGCTTCTTCCACTAATCTACCTTGTGGGAAATAATGGATGAAAATTACATTTTAATAAAAACCCAATGAAAGAATCCTTGGAACTGTCTACCCCTAAAGGAACACTGTGTGGTTAACAAACTCATAATCACCTGGATGTGAGGGTGGAGTGGTGTCCTCTATGCTCTAGCCCACATAAAAGAGTAAAATAATAAAATCAAAGAAAAACCCTAAATACCATGCCGCCCCCTTCAAAACCTTTCAGGTCTGATGACTGAAGAAGAAATAAATACAGTAAATCCCTGTTAAATCCTTTCCCAGAGAAAAGGGGTCCATGGTAAGACCCCACCTATAATATGCTGTTCAATTCTGGGCACCCTTTTTGAAAAAGGACAATATGAGGAGGGCTACAAAACTAGTAAGGGGAATGGAACGTTTTAGTTATGAAGAAAGGCTAGAAAAGTTAAACTTGTACACACTAGAGAAACGGCATCTTAGAGGGGATATGATAACACTATAGAAATATGTTCAGGGCCCATACAAAGGGCTCTCCAAAGATCTGTTCATTAACAGAACAGTGCAAAGGACAAGGGGCCACCCGCTTAGACTTGAGGAAAGAAGATTTCATCTACAAAAGTGGAAGGGTTTCTTTACGGTAAGGACAATACAGGTATGGAATTCACTGCCGGAGGTGGTGCTATCAAATACATTAGATGCCTTTAAAAAGGGCCTGGATACTTATTTAAAATAGCAGAACATAGAGGGCTATGTATGTTAGTACTGGAATTAATATCTAGTTAGTGCTTATTGATCCAAGGAGAAATCTGATTGCCATTTGGAATCATGCCATGCCATTCAAGGCAGAATTTGAAATTGCTGTGTTGAGGATTTGTTTTGCCTTCTTTTGGATCAACGATGGTAAACAGAAAAAGAATAGGAAAGGGTTGCACTAGATGGACGCAAGTCTTTTTTCAACCTAAATTACTATGTTACTATGTTACTATGATTGACTAGAAGTGGAGGTTATCCCATGGCACATATAATGTCCTGTACCTCACAGCCAGCCAGAGCATGGCAAATATGTAAATAGGGATTGTCTTCTATATTAGCCAATAGCTGTTTATTTATTCTTCAATGTCTGGGTCATCAACCTGGAAACAACTGGGGGACAGTGTTTAGTGGGGTTATTTATTTTATTTTTTATTTTTTTTATTGGTGAACAAAATGTATATACAAACATGAAAAAGTTTACAGCAAAAGTAACAAAGATACAAACTTATAGATACAAACTTATAAACCATATAGTCTTCTAATCATTTCCATAAAAAAGAAAAAACAATAAATCTATAGCTCTAATAGCACCTCTTTCTGTTCATCTTATTATCATGAGAAATACACATCAGAAGGGTTCACCAGTTAGCTATATTGATGTATCTTCATGTCAACTGGTGATGAGTGACAAATATAATGGTATAGAATATATTTTATTAATTAGGAAAAAAGAAAGGAAGACAAATTTAAAGACAGTATTCAGCCCTAAAAAGTATTATGAAGGGTGAGGTGGGAAGGGGAGAGGGAGAAATAAAATGAGGATTACAAGTAAACATAAAAAGTTTAAGGGAGGAAGATTTCCCATTCACTGGACCCAATCAGGACCAATCTCACATACATTGTGGTTCAAGCAAAATTAGTTGCCAGATGCCTCGGGAGTAGGTCTCAACTCTAAAACAAAGAGACGACCCTCTCAGAATTTATATTGATGGGATGGGTGAGTTTTAATCCAGCCATTCCAAATTCTCTGGAAAGAACCAATGGTGTTGGATGCTTTGGCATGAAAAAATTCCATCTGTACATATGATTTCACTAAACCCAACTATACCTCCAGAGGAGGAATAGTTTGAGTATCCCAATTAAGAGGTATGCGGGATTTAACCCTATTAAGAAGGGCAATTGTGCAATGGCGGTGTTTCGAAACAAAGAAGGGGTGTGTTTCTAGTTTGTGATGAAATAAACAAAAGAACGGGTCTTGAGGTAAATCTATTCATAAAGATACATTAATATGATGTTACATTTGATTCCAATAGGGAGATATTAGCAAACATGACCACTATATATGAAACATGGAACCTACTTCTTGTTTACACCTCCAGCATATAGCCGATGTTTTGGATGAAAAATAAGACATGCATTGTGGAGTCATGTACCATATCGTGATGAGTTTGTAATTCATTTCTTTTGTCTTCAAATCTCATGCCAAACTGTATAAACTACGCATAATTCGTATCTAAATTTCAATATCCAATTCCCTACCTTACTCCTTTTCTCACATTTTAAGGAAGTAATATTTAGATAAAGGTAAGGAATTGGATAAGATCGAGTAAGAGAAGGAGAGAGTTCACAAGTTAGTAAGTGGGTTAGAAATAGCTCTTTCAAAAACAGTTAGATCCCTAATAGTGAATAGATTGGATTTCCGAAGGTAATTTCCAAGAAAGGGTTAAACAAGAGAACCTATTAGGTTGGATACCTTTGCATAAATAGATAAAATAAAATTTGAGCACTTTATACTATATTAGGTATTGACACTCTACTTCATAGTAAAGATTAAAAAAATCAATCCTGCATATCTGTGCAAAATATATATATTTTAAGTAAAATGTAATATATATAAAGTGTAAACAACAATTATAAAAGTGAGTGATCAACAATTACAATAGATATACAGTAACTCAAACCACAATTATCACCATTAGTATTACCAGCAATTGAAGGGTTAACCACATATAGGTATGTTCAGAGGTATTAAATAACAATAATTGAACCCAGCAGCATAGAAAAGGATAATTGATCCTTACAATTAATTAAAATACAGTTAGCAGCAGTATATATATATATCTATCTATATCTATATCTATACTGTATATATATATTTAAGGTAGGTTGTCAGGTGAGTAAACTTTAATATTAAGCCAGGTCCTCTGACAATTCTCCTTGTACCATATGCAATAGCAAAATTTAGAGAAACTAACTGGAATAAAATCCCAGATTAGATCACTATAATTTAATTATCTACCGATTTCAAATATTGCATACTTTCTGAATAAAACATATAAATTGCAATTAATATATTCAAGTAATATATTATACCAAGAATATTCTTTGAATCAAATCCAATAATATATGTTTAGACAGTATACCAAACTTCATGAAACATATATAATAAACATGACCATAGCAATCCTATGTAAAACCTAAAGGGTTAATCCACTTAGAAATATAGTATGCCACACCCAAGATTGCAACTTCTTTTGACTAGTGTGAGGTTTAAATAAACTTCTCACTGTACAAAAATGTATACCCAAAACATACACAAAGAAATCCAAAGAAACACCACAATTTAAATAGACAAATAGCAGTTAATGGGTTAATAAATGAATTCAAGGAATTCCCCAGATCAATATTAGCTATTATAACCTTTCCAGAAACACAATATATTATTCTAGAAATACCAAGTATTATAATAACTAATATATAACCCAAGCTATTTAACTATATTACACTTAACTGGTAAAATATAACAATTTACCAATAAATTCATGAATTCCGCTTAAGTTAGAATTACTACAGCTAATATAGCTTATTATAACTGATCCCAAATGGTTGGACAGTCCAGTTAATACGAATTATAAGAAAAATTAAGTTTCTGCAAATATAGAACAAATACATATTTGATTCAAAATTTTGCAGAATTTAAATTAGGAATGATATATAGTTACCAGTCCAATAAGTATGGATTTCTTAGGATTTCTTTAACAGGCAGCCAGATATATTTCAGGAAAACATAGCAGAAATTGAGGAGCCAGGAACCAAGAGGAGAAAAAACCCTCCCTCTCAAAACTTACATATTTATAATGTAAAATTACCTATATCAGAATCTCCTCTGATTGGATAGAGATCCATCTCATTATGCAGTGACATCATCAGTATTATCTGATTGGATACTCCTAATCCCTAATTTCCCTATGACATCACGCATATTATTGAAAAATTCCAAAGCACTAGTAATAACACTATATAGCCAAGAGACGGCACTCTTACTCCACATAAAAATTTTAGATATGACAATTTTTGTGTCATCAGTGATGTATTGAAGAGGTCATTAGACATCATATAAAGGTCATCCTACCAGACTTTCTCACATGGGAGTATATCTTCTTCAAAGACTTTTTGTCTGTAATAGGATCGTTTATAATCATAAAACTCAATTATTTCACTCCCATATAGAAGTAAAGAGAGGCCACTTTTGTCTCTAAAATGGAGTAATTGTTATAACATGAGATCATTACACACATCTTAAAAACAAACTTTCAGAGAATTTGGCAATGTCTCTGAAAGGATGTTGTGGATATTATCCAATGCCTAAGTTGCAAATATAACCACCACTGCATATTGTGTGTATGTAAATGTGCATTTATGTTATTCAAAGATAGTATTCATTTTATCTAAACTGTTGAAGACCAAGGCTTTGAAGGCACACCACGACTAAGACATCTGTGTAAGTATGTGTTTTGTTAAACACACACACTTCCATTACAGGTGAAAGGGAATTACTTGGACCTCTTCCTTGGATTTTTCTTAATTAATATGAGGGCACTGGACTTCATATGAATGTTTTTTCTACTTTATTTACTTTAAAAATAATATTGGATCACTTGATGCCATATTGCTATTTTCCATCAGGATGAAGAGTTGTGAGGATAATATTATCCCCCATATTCTTTACATTTGATCCAATTATTTATTAATCTGTTTATTTCATGGATTAATTTATCTGTTTCCAGAACATCTAATTATAGCCATACTGGCAATGGAGGGGTTCATTGTTTGGACTGGTATGTTGTGGGGCAGGGCTTTTTTTTAATGGCAGCTAACCTCTCCTTTGCTCAAAGAGTCAGATTGCTTAGATCCAGAGATGGAGCTGGTGTCTGGTATGAGGGGAGGGTATAAAGGAATAGGGGAATCAAAGAAAGGACTGGGTTTCTCCTGCCTGATCAAGTCCAAGATTCTTTAATTGCACAATTGACCATCTCAAAATATCTGGCAAATTGGCAAACAGCAACTAGGAAGATTTTTTCTAATGGAATGGAATCTAGGTCAGTATTTCCTATTTGCTTAATTTCAGATTAAGAGAAATAAATGATAAGAAAAGTTAAATTTTATTATTCAGTAAAAATTCATCATGCAAAAAATATGTCCATCCTTAATAGAAAGTGATCTTTATACCAGTGACATTTGACTGTGGAAGTGTAAGTTTTGGTTGCCATGGCAACTTCAAAGTTCTCTTATAATTTCAATGGGAGTAAAATTTCTAAAAGATTCAAAAATAAAATATTATCAGCGATTTAGAGTGAAAACTGTATGTCTTTCCTAAAATGTGAACTGTTATAAATTATTTCCAGCATAAAATATATGTATAATTAAATGCCAGAAAAATACAAAAATAGAATAAAAAAGTGAAACTGTTGTACAAAATGAACTGGAATAGACAGTTAAGAGTGTCACTACCTAATATCAGGTGTATTCTGAGGTGTCAAATGGACTGGGTTATGTGCTAAGCCAAATAACACGTAATTAACAACAAACTAGAAGAAAAAGAAAAGACTATGACAGCACCAAAACCCCCTCTAATTTACAGGTAGGTTGCTCCAAGCCACAGAAAGTGGCACCAAGATAAGAGGAGAGAGAAATTAGGGGGGGGGAAATAAATAAAACCTAACTTTTATTATTTACACATAAAAGATGAATTAATTCCCAAAACTAATAGTATATAAAATATATATATGCAAATTGGTTATATCGTATGGTATAGGGCTCAATACCCCCAATAGTCAGCCTATTTATATAATGTCCTGAGTATATCAAAGTATTATGATTAGAAATTCATGCATTTAGATTGTACAATTACAATCCTATATATTCAATGCCGCTCTTATCCATCAATCATGTGTAACCACAGCTGTCCCCTATTGTGGTCATCTCTAATTTTCAGGCTATTAATATCATTGCATACTAATGGGGGGCAATATTCAGGAAAAGGGGCACAAGTCACTGGAGGTTCCTTATAGTATCCACCTCTCTTTATTATCACCCCATTTTCCCTATGCCTCCCCCATCCAAGCATATATCAGCATCTATTAAGAGTGTTACATGTCTGGGTTATCTCCAACAGGTGTTGCAATGGGTTATAGTAAACCCTAATAACCTTATACTTGCCAAGATTGCTTTCCCTTACTTGATGTATTAAGGAGGGGCAAAATTCAGGAAGGGATAATATTTTTTTTCAGGGTTTACTTGAGTATCTTTACCCCTAAATTACCACCCCTTTCCCTATGTCAACCCACACTGGTATGTATCCGCATCTAATCGGACGCAATCAATATTCGGCTTTATTACGGCAAGACTCTAAGCAAATAAATAGTGCACTCTCGGCTTCATGGATACTGTGTGTCACAAATTATGTATTGATGACCCACAGCATCCATTAATACACTCTTAACCTCTTCGTTGCAATAGATAGACCTAGCTATACCTAGTGGTATCAAACAATTCTGAAACAGTATACAAGGGAGCTTTGGACAGAAATGACTATAGTATGGTATTCATTGAATTTTGCTGTGAGAAATCCATTAACAAGGGTTTAACTAAAATATTCAATTTTAAAAAGATTAATCTGCCATTGCTAAAATAGTATTCAAGGACATTCAATGGGATGTAATCACCAAAGATAAAAATGTATAAGAAATACTGATTGTTTTTAAATGTTCATATCAATATATACCATTAGAGAATAAATATGAGAGGAACAAATAAAGTGAAATGTGGCTTAACATAGAAGTTTGCAGGAAAGAGCAAAAAGTAGCAGGATTTTAAATTATTTAAATCAAAGTGGTCAAATGCATCATTTAAAAAATATGAAAACTGATATGGAATTTGCAAACAGGCAATTAGGCAAGCCACAATTAAAAATGTACTGCAAAACAGCAAGGAAAATCCTTCTACCAGTATATTAATGATAAAAATAATTAAGGCTAATATTGCCCCCCTTAAAACTGAGACAGGTGAATTAATTAGAAAGGATGCCTTCATTTATGGATGCCATACAATGAAGGGTAACAAAGGAGTTTTGTTCTATATAGGGATCGGTGGAAATTTTTGCCTCAAACTGATATCTGCGAATAATGGCACTTTCCGCTTGGCAAATAATTTTCCATGAAAAGTACAGATTTTCTGCTCTTTTTCGCCTAGCTCATTCCATTAAAATCAATGGGAACATTGAATTTATACACAATACAGCAATTTTTTTTATTTCACAACAGCATAGTATAAAAGGGGGCATGAGGGTGCTTGTGTTGGTGGGGTGTGAGGAAAGAATCAGTTGAACAGGTATTTTTTGGGGGGCTGTTTACTGGGATTGGGGACAGTTAATAAAAAATAAATCCTAAATACAAATAAAACTCCCCATAAGACATGGTATAAAAGGGGTCTGAGGAGTGTGCCTGTGTTGGCGTGTGGAGTCTAGGGAGTTAATCAGTTGAACAGAGAACTTGTTTTGGGTGGGGTTTCTTGACTGGTATGGGGGACATAAAGTAAAATAAAATAAGAAATTTGTATTTAAATTGATAGAGACAGGAACCCACTGACATAAGCTACCACTGGGATGGACTGATACTTGACTTGATGAGTATTTTGTGGAGGATGATTTGTTATATTTGTTGTCAGAGGCCCAAGTCCTGAGGAAATATTGATTTGTAGGACTTAGACTTATTAAAGACACAAGCCCTGAAGAAACATTGATTTGTAGGACTTAAGCTTGATTGACACAAGCCCTAAGGAGGCAGATTTGTAGGACTTAGGCATGTTAGAAACAAACCCCCAAACATTTTTATTATTTTTGTAGCACTATGTTTTTTTTAAAGCACAATCCCTGAGGAAAAAAAAAGCCCTACTGGCCTAATGCCAGCAGGTGATGTCCTGTTGGCCAGTGGCCATTGTCAAATGCCCTGATGTAGATGCAGAATTTACGACTGTAGTTCTTGCTACTGCTTAGTTGTTTAAGCAGAAGGATGAATAGGCAGCTCAAAAGGAATGGGATAAACAGTTACGTGGTTGATGGATGGCGATGGTTCCACTTGCCACAACTATGTACAGTGATAATTGAGGCAGTAGCAGCACAATAAGTAGCCCCCAGTATATGTGGAGAAAAGATGACGTTGGCCAATAATTCTTCTCCACCTGCCCCTCCTCCAAAATCATGGGTGTGTTATTATTAGCATATACATTGGCTTTCATCAACAACTGCAATGTGCACAGTGTGTGTGTGGTAAATAAAATCTCGGGGCACAACTGTATCCAAACACCATGGCACCAGAACTTAAGTACTGCTGCTGTCACTATACCCCTTGTCCACAACTGGCTAAGGACACATGACAACTAGCATATTCTGTGGAATGGAATCTCCTCAGATGCCACTTGATAAGCTGCTTGCGATTCTCCTCCACCACAGTGGCAAGTGTGGTCTGTGTGCCACACAGTGTGCAATAGGCGGAGATGAAATTCCACATCATAACATCAACAGAGTGGCTATCATTTGGCGGGGGAGGTAATGATGAACAAGATGGATTGGCAGAAGATGTAGTTACCCTAGAACAGTGGTTCTCAACCTGTGGGTCGGGACCCCTTCGGGGGTCGAATGACAATTTGCCAGGGGTCACCTAAACCCATCAGATATATATTTTTCGATTCATAACAGTAGCAAAATTACAGCGATGAAGGAGAAACGAAAATAATTTTACTGTTAGGGGTCGCCAGAACTTGGGAAATTTTATCAAAGGGTCACGGCACTAGAAAGGTTGAGAACCACTGCCCTAGAAGAAGAAGGTGATGGTGAGCTGGTTGTTTCACTTGTCATGGAACTTCCAGTCTCTGCATGGGTTGCTCTATTCTTCCTCCTCTTTGATCTCTGCCTCACCTCTTGTTGCCTTTCTGGAGATTCGGGGGTACAGCAACAGTGGTACCTGATTTCTGTGGTGGGTGTTTGTCTTTAACATGTTTGATATAAATGTCATGGTGTCTGTTTTTCATGTGTGATATCAGGGTGGTTGTGCCAAGGCACGTTCCGTCCTTTTCCCTTCTTACTAACTTATCACAAATTGTGCACAGTGCTGTTGGTGATGACTGCACTGTGCCTACCCCAACAGGTGGAGAATAATGGCTTCTTAATTCCTCTCCTCCATATTCCCCTTCACTGTCTGTGCTGTTAGTGTTGCTGCTGTTGCTGCTACTACCTCAAATTCAGCACTGCAACTAGGACCAGGAGTATTGCTACTGTTGTCAAGTGGAACCTGTCCTAGTCCCATATCATTTGTTAACCCCATTCTCAGTGTGTCCACGGTTATCTGTGGCACACTAGATTGCTCCTCAGTAGGGATGGAATCCTCAAACTGAATCGGCGAGTAATGGCTCTTCCCGCATGGCGAATAATTTCCTGCTAAAAGTGCTGTTTTTTCCACTTTTTCCCACCTTTTTCAGCCATTGAAATCAATGAGAAGAAAAATATTTCTCCACCACAGAAACGTTTTCTACAGTCATATAAAAGGCTGTCAGGCTCCCATAGCATGTCATTCTGTGTTTGTTTGAGGAGAGAGTAGTATGTTTTTTGAGATAGAGAAGATAGAGAGGGGAATTGAAGTTTAGTTTAGGGAATCTTTTAGGTAGGACATTTGTTCTGTTAGGAGAGTCAGTGGGGTTGACCCCAAATATCCAAAATCCCATGTGACCGACTGGCAAGACACAGGCAGCTAGGGACCTATTTGCTTGCTGATCTTGCTGTTATTGTCTCTGTGGTGGGTGGGGAAGTCTGGAGAAAGAAGTTGTTGATTTTTAGTTATAATTTTTTTGGACAGACTGTGATAAGACAACAGGGTGGGCAACTTAAAACAAATAAAGCTTAGAGGAATATAAGGGTAGTAGCGGGCAAGAACTGTCAGGGGATGCTGCTGCTGTTGAGGGTGACCTAATGATGACTGATGATGATGCATATCTAGAATATATCCCTCCAGCATCCTCCTTTTGTTCAGATACAGCTGAGAGAGAGGATGAAGGCAGGGCTATAAGTTTAGCAGAAAGTCAAAGGCTGAATCTTCCACCACTTTTAAGGTGCACTGTGCCTGTCTATTACCTGTTTGAGAAAGCCATTGGAAAGTCTGATCCTGGACAGGCACATATGTCAAAAAGCACACAGTCACCCAATCAATCCTCAAGCTGCATGATTGCTACTCCTCAGCATCCTGCTGCCCTTACAACTCAGCAGCAGAAGGAATTAGAGCAGTTGCAAATTCCGCAAATTCGAAAAGCTCATTGTTAGTGGTGGTGGTGGTGATGCCCATCCTCATCCCTGTCTACCATTCCTTCTCAGTTTCTGCTAAAAAGGCCATCAAGGTCTCTTCCACCCCAATATCTCCACTGTGATCATCACCACCACCACCATTAGTCCATACATGCTTCTGCTGCTGCTCTATTACAGACATTTCACTGCTGCTTGGAGGAGGTGACTAGCAATATGACAGAGGGTCCCCAAATGTTACAATTGTCATTTCTTTTCTGCCTGAAGAAGGCGGACTGGTAGCAGTAGCAGCTGACACAGACAGCAGATCTGTGCTCCTGCTGGTGGTGGTGGTGGCATTAATTCTGCACCTGCTCTCCCACAACACCAGTTCTGGCCTCTTCAGGATCATGTTCCATTTGGACACTGTAGAGAAAGGAAGGGGAGGACTCATAGAGCCAGAGGAATGGTGTGGGCTCCCTTGACCACTAGTCTGGATGCTCTCAAATGCTTCCCCTACCACTCCCCTAACAATAGTCCCACTGGCTGCTTCACCAATAGTTACTATTACTACTATTAACACCACACACATCAAGTTCAGCCCCAGAGTCTTCCTCCTCACAGTCACTAGTAATATTATGATTACCCCCTCCTTCACTCCTAATACTAACAAGCTGCTGGACTTTCTTAGTAGTAGTACTAGCACTGGTGGCACAGCTTGGGGATGTCTGTCACACTTGGCATCATCTCCCCCCCTGCTGAGTATTACAAGACACACTAGCATCAGGTTCAGCACTGGCAGCAGGCACTGCACTGGTGGCAGAAGGGGCAGCATGTCTGACCGCAGACACAGTATTGGTGGCAACAGGGGCAGTATGTCTGACAGCAGGCACAGTTGCTGGTGGAAGCAGGTTCAGCACTGGCAGCAGGCACAGCACTGGTTGCAGCAGGGGGCAGCACATCTGACAGCACGCACATAATTGGGGGCAGCAGGTTCAGCACTGGCATCAGGTTCAGCACTGGTTGCAACAGGGGCAGCACATCTGACAGTAGGCCCAGTATTGGTGATTGCAGGTTCAGCACTGGCAGCAGGCACAGCACTGGTTTCAACAGGGGTAGAACATCTGACAGCAGACACAGCACTAGTGGCAGCAGGTGCAGCAATGGTGGCAGAAGGGGCAGCATGTCTAGCAGCATGCGCAGGCAGCTGACCTGTCCCGCTCTCACTAGTACTAACCTTTTCTCCCTCCCTCCCTTCCCATTCCCTTTTCTCCCTCTCTTCCCATAAAATTCCCCAAGATCCCTAGGGGTGATTTAGGGGGTCTGGACAGCATTGGTTCAGTTGTGCTCACTTCCTCCTCCTCAGAATCAGTGGACACATAAGGGTCCTTCCAATTCCTCCTCTGATTATTTTTAAACCTGTTCATAGTGAGAGCAGTCACTGTGTGCCTCTCCTGTCTCACAGCAAAACAGCACAGCAAGTCCACCTCACTCTGTAGCTGCTTCTATTGTATTTCACTTCCATAAATACGTTAAGTTTTTAGAGAGAAAAGGCAAAAGCCATGTAAATGAATGGGAGGAAACTTTCTAGATATTGAAAAAATGGCAAACCATTTTGGCCAATGGCCAAAAAATGCAAAAAAATGTAATTGCTGGATTTAAAGAGGATTTTCCTGTGAAAAAATGGGCAAAAACCTGGTTTTCTTTGGAATTTTTCAGGGGAACATGGCGAGAGATTTCACCCACCACTAGTTCTATAAGCTCAAGACCATTATACTTGATATTTTTGATTGTCATTAGGCATAGTGCCCTGTCAAAGCAGATTTTGTAACCTTATTCAAGAAGGGGGCAAGATTTAAGCCAGGATATTATAGACCTATGAGTATGACTTCCACAGCAGGTAATATATTAGAAGGATTACTAACTGAAAGCATTCAGTACTATGTGGTAACAACCAACACAATTATTAGCAAGTGTTAGCTTGGCTTTATAAAGAATAGGTAATGTCAAACTAATGTTAGCTTGGACAATTGCTGTTTTGCTGTTGATGTAATATACTTAGATTTTGCAAAAGCCTTTGATACTGTGCCTAGCAACATGCTACTCCAAACATTTAAAGGCTTTGGCTTCAGAGTAGAAATATGTGCATGGACAGTGAAGTGGTTAAATGATAGAATGCAAAGAGTGGTAGTATTTATAAACTTTACAAGTTAGCCTAAGGTTGTATTTGTAGTACTTCTGGTTCCCAGTGCTTTTTAATTTGTTTATTTATGGTCTTGGAATGGATATTGAAAATACTGTCTCAAACTTTGCTAAAAACACTAAGCTGTGCAAAGAAATACATACCGAGAAGCATGTTTTTATCTGTGCAGAAAGATTTGGATAAACTGAGTGAATGGGTGGAACACTGGCAGAGCACTTTTAATACAGAAACATTTAAGGCTATGTATTTGCAGAAACAAACATGCTATGCACACTCTAAATGGGAGACTGCTTGTGGAATCCTTGTTAGAGAAATACTTAGTAGTACTGATAGACAATAGACAGTGTACAGTGACACTCAGCACCTGCAACAGCCAATAGGGTACTATAATGCATAACAAGGTCCACAGATGTATGGGATGGAAATATAATTATTCGTCTTTAAAAATCTTTGTAAAACCACATTAAGAATATGGAGTAAGGTTTTAGGTACCAAAATAAAAAAATAATTATTGAAATGGAAAAAGTACAGAAACGTAAAACAAAACTAACAAATGGATTTTAGTTAAAAAAAGAGAATAGCCAAACTGGGTTTGTTTACATTGGAGGAGAGATGTCTAATGGTTGATACACAAATATATTCAAAGCCAATGCAATTAACTCACTGGGGTACTATTTACTCAATGAGCCTAGCAAAAAAAACCAAGATATCATCTATAAAGGCTACAGGAGAAAAGCTTTTGACCAAAACAAAGGCAGGTATTTAATGAGTAAACTTTATTTTTTGAAAAAATATTATTGTAGCGTAAGGATGTCAAAGATAATTCTTGAGGGCTACCAATGCGCCAGGATTTAATATCGTTGTTTAAGCACAGGCAAATTAAACAGTACCTTTTGATTGACCCGTGCTGTGTTAAAGCAGAAGAATTCTTAAATCATTGCCTACTGGTCACCCTTGCTGACTGAACTTAGTCACCCATGTTGTATATTTATATGCCCCCTATGGCACACTTGCACAAACATACACACACACACACACATACAGTATATCATCCAATTCCTTTTTCCTTGTGATAAATAATTAAGATGTGGCAAGATAAAGGAAATCCCAGACAGTTGGCTAGGGGCCATATATTTAAAGAATATGGAGCGTTTATGGAAAACCTAGAATTGTTCCATTTTGTCCTTGTATATACAGCCTTTAGTATTCCCAATAACCCACTAGTAAGCTAAAGACGATTTAATTTAGTGGTATTCTGCATGCAGTTTTTCTAGGTATTAGTTGCTTGTTTATAGCTAAAACTCATAAGAATTTTTAAGACTTGCAATTCCATGATCATCCTGGTTTATACAATTTTTCAAGGTGACTGGAGCTTTGTAATAACGCTTTAACATGGCTATCAGCAAAATATGTTCTCAGTATATCAGAGTAAACAATTTAGAAATAGCTTATATACAAATGTGTAACCCTTTGCTTGCCAGAAGGGTGTTCACTGCATTGAGAAGGGATAATCTTCTTATGCAGCCTGCCAACTGTCAACAGCTGAATCCTGTATAAGGAAATCTATCCAGTAGCTGGTAGTCAGCAATGGGAATGTGCAGTTGAAGGCAATCTTTGGCTTCTCAGCTGTTGGATACTAGAGATGGCCAAAAAGTCCTGTTTGTTTTTTTCCATAGGAATTTTCAAGGAAAAAACACAGTTTTCTTATTCTTCCATGCATATTCCCCATATATAGAAAATACATAAAAATATAGCCTTTTCGTTCCTGGCTGAATTTCTCCATTTCCTACCTATAGCTGCAACAGTTCCTACTCCTATAAATATAGACTGCTAAGTACAGGTTTTCTAACTTAATCTTAGCATCCTGTGCAGCTAAGTGAACAGTAGGGTTTGTGGTTTTCAGCCAAAGTTTTCCTGGTTTAGCTCAGTCCTGGCTACTGAGGTGGTCAGTTTTCTGATTCCCCAAATGACTGGCGTGAGCAATTTTGGAGGTGCATAGCGCAGCCCTGACTTTATTCTAGCTCTTCTATCAGAGAGCAGGAGAGCATTTCAATAGTCCATGCATTACTTTATTATTCCACCAGCACACAATATGTGTCCTTAGGGCTACGACATCCTTCACATATTCCTGCTTCCTCTTGTAGAGCCAAGTGGATCATGTTTACAGTCCTTGAAAGAGAACTGGCCTCCAGGGTATGATTTACAGGTGCCTCTAGACAAGGAACCCCAAGGAGCAATTAGCCCATTCATTGGTCATACCTCATGCTTTCCCATGAAATACATACAAAAATATATTAGCCTATAACATATTACTATATTTACAATGTGTGTATATATATATATATATATATATATATATATATATATATATATATATATATTTTTTTTTTTATAATATAACCTAGTAAATAAACTGGCCTTATTAGTATATAAACAGGTCATTAGCTAAACTGAAAAATAAACCAACCACCATAATGCAGACATTGGTCTAGTGCAGAGTGTTTGGGATTGCACTAATCATACCCAAAATTAAGCATGTTGGGCATGTCAACAACAGCTCAGACACCCCTCAAAATTTGGTTCAATAATCAGCTTTCTACACTTTTTATTTGGAAACCAAACACTGCTGGGCTACTATCAGTAACTTAACTCTTGTGTTTGTCACATTATGGTTTACAGTAAGCACTGGTATCTTGTGAATTAAAGGTTATCTCTCCTCATATGATACTTTCAATACACATATCATATTAACCAGTATTTGTATAAGTAAATATAACTGGTATTTTCCTGCATGAGGATTATGTTATTTTTTTCATGTGAATGTATTTTGGAGATAAAAAGTCTGATGACTTATGGATGACTTTTGTAGGATTTAGCATTGCATTTTTTACTTTGAAGATGAATGCAGATAACAGTAATTCACACTTCAATCTTTGTATTTTTTTGAGGTTTAGCATAAAAAGTAAGAAGTGAAAGACTGCTAGGAAGCTTAATCTCCATACAAGAGTTCTCACACAAACTGTACATTTACATTTTGGTTCTCTGCATCTTTACTAGAAGTAATACATGTTTATAACATGAAAATCATTTTCGATTTATTATCTCTTTATGAAGATGTGAGCAGAAAAAGAAAATGTATTTAAAGTGCTATAGTGCCATCTACTGACAATATATTATGTACTTTAGCATCACTGCTCCGAGGTAGATTAACAATACAAACTCTCTGGTATCCACAAATTAATGTGTGGTGTTTCCAAATTTGGATTGGGTTGTTTAGTATGTGCAGAGAATATCCTGTAGTACCATGCTGATGAAACCCGTTTTCTCCAGTTAACAACCCTAATTAAGATGAAGCTCAGTCAACATATTATAAGTGTAAGAGAGCTGTCGTCAGAGAGGCTGATATAGTAAGAATGGGTGTAATTCTGGGAAAAGCCAAACTCATCATTGAGGATTTATAAAAACTCAACAAAATTAACCCTTTGAGTGCCAGAGGGGTACGCAACGCATTGCAGAGCAATGCGTTGCGTACCCCTCTGGCACTCAAAGGGTTAAGTTTGTTGAGTTTTTATAAATCCTCAATGATGAGTTTGGCTTTTCCCAGAATTGCAGAGCAATGCGTTGAATACCCCTCTGGCACTCAAAAGGTTAACATTGATTTAAATGGGGTTTTAACCCCATGAATGCTACAGAGGTCTCCTATGTATTGTAAAGCAATTAGTTAAGGGACTTAAAACTGGAATTTTCTTTATTAGTCTATTTGATGCAGTTGGTTTGCCTCAGAATCACTCACATTTTTCTATTAAATCACTCTCAACAGAATCCTTAAATATTTCATGTTTGGATGAAGGATTGGTGCAATAATTAACCCCATGGATGCTGGAGAAGTCTCCATCACAGTGATTTTATGTTTTAGAAACCTGTCCCAAAAGGTTCAACTTCTTTCTGAATTCCTAGCCACTTACACTGTTAATTCACAAAAGATGCAATCCCTTTAACCCTTTGAGTGCCAAAGTGGTATGTAATGTGTTTCGTACCACTCTGACACTCAAGGGTTAAATAGTCTTCTTAAGCACTGGCTTGGTTGCTAAACATTGAAGAACAATCTGAGCAGTTCATTTTGAAATTGCTTCATTCAATTTTCCCATTTCTATTTGTCCTGTAAGAACTGTAATTCCAAAGATATGAGTCTGGCATGGCAATAAGTAGATGCAGCTAAAGGCATAGTAATGTTTAGTTACAAAGGTATAATTGAGTCCATGGCTGGTGCAAGGATTTTTGCCACCAAAGTTTACCGCCCCTTGGCTCCGCCCCTTGTGTCCTACCCCTTTATGCCCCACCACTGTATTGTTTGTGTCAGTGTGTTTGTGTGTTCCCTAAATGTGTATGTGTCAATTTGTGTGTGTGTGTCAGCGTGTGTCCCTGTATGTGTATAAGTGTGTCAGTATGTGTGAGTCTCTGTAAGGATATCAGTGTGTAAGTATATGTGTATCAGTGTGCCAGTGTGTGTGCTCGTCTGTATGTGTAGCAGTGTGTCTTCTTATCTTTTTGTATCAGTGAGTTAGTGTGTTTGACTCCCCCCTTTTGACTCTTTTTCCCTCTCTTGACTGTTGATCCCCCCTTTGATTCTCTTCCCCTTCTGTATCTTGATCCCCCTCTAGACTGTTGATTCCCCCTTTGACTCTCTTCCCCCTTGAAACTCTTGATCCCCCCTTGACTCTATCCCCTCTTGACCCCCACATTTTGACTTTCTTCCTCCTTTTGACTTTATCCCCCTTTAGTCTTGACTCATCCTAATTTGCCTCTTTCCCCCTCTTGACTCCCCCCTTTTCCTCATTTTCCTCCTCTTACCTCTTGAGTCCAACTCCTCCATGATGTCTCCAGTCTCTTTTCCCCCACTGCTCACATTGAGAGCAACCGGGACCATGTGATACGTGGCTACCAGACTTGGTGCATGCTGGGGGTTTCTTCATCTTTCTGGGTGTCACTACAAAACTTGTTCTGAGGACAGTGCAGGTTTAAAAGTGACATCCAGACCGATGAAGAAACACCAGGTATGCACCGTGACTGCCTAGCTGCATGTCGCTACTGTCAAAGTCAGGCAGGCTAACATTTTCTGGGCTCCCCCCTGCTATGCCACTGACTTGGGCAGTAAGCTCAATAGCCCAGGCCCCGCTATGACTCCAGAGAATGTGTGCCCTAGGCCGGGGCCTACCTCACCTATAGGTGGCGCCGACCCTAACTGAGTCTTCTTTATACATTTTTTTAACAGTATATAGCAGTGTAACCTTCTAAAACTTTTACTTTTTACTTTTATTCTATAGTAAAGTTTCCTCTTCCCCTCCCCTTTTTCTTACCTCAAGCAGCCTCCCCCCAGATCTGGAATCCAGTCCTGGGACTGGATAGATCACAGAGAGGGACAATCTTTTTTCCTTCAGTATAAAGAAACCCTGCCCCCTTGAGGAAGGAGGGCAGGTTTTTCCTTATGCTTAGAGAAGACTGTCCCTTCTCGCTATCCATCTGGACCAGCTTGCTGAGGCTGCTTGAGGTAAGTAAAAGGGGCTGGAGGGGTAAACTTTATTATAGTATACAGGTAAAATGATAAAGTTTTAGAAGGTTATACTGCTACACATTATTATAAAAATGTATAAAGAAGACTCAATTGTACTTTAGTAACTAAACATTACTATCCCTTTAAGCTGATGTACTTAAAAAACTGGGGGTTATGAACTTAGGTGTGATAAAGAGGTGAAAAGTGTAGATAACTTCTCCAGTGATATCAGTTCTCCAAGTCCCATTTTATTATGTGGAGCCTACGCACAAAGAGCTCGCATGTTCGGTTAATCTTAGTACATTGGCTCCATAGCATTAAATAGGATTTGGAGAAGTGATAACATTGGATAAGTTATCTACAGGTTTTTTTTACCTCTAAATAACACTTTAGTGCATCTAACTCATGGAGCAATTCTGGGGCAAAGCAACTGCACCATGGATTTAGATGGGGCTCAACTCTTTGATCAGTGTTTTTCAAACTTAGACTTCATGGCACACCAACAATGCAGGTTTACAAGATATCCCTGCTTCTTAACAGGTTAGTAATCTGTGTCTCAATTCTTGTAATAGCTCCATATGTGTTCAGTCAGGGATACCTTTAAAAACTGACCTGTTGGTGTGCCCAAAAGAATGACTCTGAGAATGGCTGCCTTGGATGCTAGAAAAATCTTCATCACATTTCAGCACAATGCATTGGAGATATTTATAACATTCAATAGGTTAAACACCCTTTTTAAATCAATGGGAAATTTGAGATTTGTATTTGTTCATTATGGTGCAGTTGGTGTGGTCCAGCATGTCTCCATTTACAAATCTGAGTATGGATGAGAGCAAATGATTGCTTCAGTGCATACCTGTGCACAAGTTACCATAATTAAGACTTTAAAGGGGTAGTAAAACTTCAAAAAAAATTCAGCTCTGATTCTTCTTCATATTGTTTGTCTCATGTATAGCTGTATTTCAATACTAGCAGTGTTGTAGTTCAGCAGCAACTGGATGAGAAAGGACCCCCCTCCCACCCCTTTTAACTGCCTCACATCAGTTGTGGAGTCTGGTCCTGGACAGATAGCAGCGAGGGACAATCTTCATGCAGTAAGTATAAGGTAAATCCTGCCCACCTTGAAGAAGGAGGACAGGATTTTCCTTATGCTTAATGAATATTGTCCCTTGCTCTGCTCCATCTTGACCTGCTTAGAGAGCAGCACAACATAAGTAAAAGGGGGCAGGAGGGGGATCCTTTCTCCTTCATTTGCTGATGAACTAAAAGACTGATAGTACTGAAATACAGCTCTACATAGGACAGCTAGTATGAAGAAGAATAGAAGCTGCATTTTGTTTGAGGCATTAGTATGCATTTAAAGGAGCAAGCCAAGAACACCTCTGCTATAGCATGTACAGACAAACGGAATACATTTAATCCACTTTCTTCTGTGCCTTGCCTTATTAGTACATTCCATTAAACAGAGAATAGAGAAATGGAATATTTTCTACTGCTCTCTCCTCAAGCATAGGACACACTTTAAATAAGTAGCTTATTAGGCATTAGGCTGGCACAGCACATTGGGGTCCCTACACCAGCATAATGTCAATTTACTAACTCACAAAATCCTCCCCTTAATTCCACTTGTGCCAAGGGCAGACAAGGAGACAGTCTGGGGATGTTTAGGGCAGTAATTTCCTCTACTTCTTGCTTGGACCAACGTAATAAGCAAAATGTAGAGGTTACAGTGTGCACACTGGTGTACAGGTCTTGCTGGCATTAATGCCAAAAGCTGATAATTTCCAGTGCTTCAATATACACTACAGTGTATTACTCATTCTCTGTAGTGCATATTTTTGTGTGTAACCACTGGCATTAGACACTATAATCAGAGTAGCTACACTGTTGAAGTTGTACATTCGCCACACTGAATCCATACCTATTTTAGCATATTACTTTATTAGATCACCCCTGTTGTCTACTTAATTTTGAAACTTGTCTGAGTCATATGTAATCAATCATTGTCCAGCCTACAAAGAAAATCTCATATTACATGACATTCTATAAGCAGGATTATCTGCTTTGACAAATGCCGAAAGTAATTGTATGAGCCATTTGCAACAATTTTATTTGATTTACACATGGTAATTTGAACACAGCTAATGCGCCCAATTCAAAATCATTTTGAAATATAAAGTTCTTTAAAGCTAGAAATAAAATTGTAAAATGGTATTTAAAAATCAAAATTATTCAGGATATAACTATTCTGACATATAGATGTGTGCTGCCAGAATAATAAAGGTAGGATTCTGTGTTATTAAGGTTCATTATTGTGGTGTTAAAGGAACATTAACAACTAAGAATTAAATGTGCTCTTAAACATTAAGGGCTCGATTTAAAGGCAGCCGTTAACCAAAAAAAACACTAACGGGTGCGTTAAGTGTCATGTTGCAATTCAAAGATCCGTCTAAACAACAGCTAACGGCAGTTGCACAATTCCTACGGCCGCTACACTTACGTGCATTCAGACGCATGGAACAACATGGAACAACATACCCCAGAGCTATTCAAAGGCTTGCGGTACTGATAACGGCTGAAAAAAAGACACACCTAACGGCTAAAAGTTAAGACCCACTTCTCACACACGTTAGACACTTAACGGCCAAAACTAAACACCCGTTACAGAGGAAAACACACAAAAGGCTTACCGCACAACCATGTAAATGGGAAAATTAACCCGTGCAATGCCAAAACAACACAAAAACATGCACACACAACACAAATCACTACACACAAAACAACAACCAACACCACAGGAACAATGACACACAAAAAAACAACAACACAACATGGCACGGAACAATGGGGGTCATCACACAAAGCGGACCCTGCAAATACAAGCTCACCTGGGCAACATCAACACGCGACCTGCACCCCACAACTGCACGCCCGCAAATGGCACACACAGAACAAGCACAACACACCACATCTTATAACACACACACACCTGCAAACACTTACCTGGACACAAACAACTCACCATTGGTCAGCACTCACCTCATCACCACACCTACACAACGCCCTAGCAAGTACTTAAAGGGACAACTCAACACACTCACTTGTGGCTTGTTTTCCACTCAGGGAGGGAGAGAGAGAGATAGACAGAGAGAGAGAGAGAGAGAGAGAGAGAGAGAGAGACAGATAGATAGATACAGATAGATAGAGACAGATAGAGAGAGCAAACAGTATGTTGGGTTACATATTGTTGCGAAGACTGCGGAGAAGGCGTGCAAGGGAGAGAGCTAGGGAACATCAGCAAACCCCAAGCACGCCTCATCAACAGCCTCCACCTGTTGCAAGTGAGGAGGCTCTGGCTCAGCAGCCACACAGGAGTCCATCCCCACCTGGAGGGCACAGGATGTATAGACGACCACCAAGGCCCAGGGTATACCGCCCAAGGGTCACACTCTTTGGAATGGCTGATGACGAGGTCATTGATCGCTACAGGTTGAGGCCTGACAGCATCATTGCCTTGTATGAGGTCATCAAGGAGCAGGTGGATCCCATCTACATCCACAACCATGCCCTAACTGGCCTGCAGAAACTACTCTGTGCCATACACTTCATGGCAAGCGGGGCCTTCCAGTCCACTGAGGGTTACGCATCTGGCATGTCCCAGGCCACATTCTCCAGAGTGCTGGCCCAGGTCCTGCCAGCCCTCAAAATCAAGGCCAGTACCCATATACATTTTCCCACCACCGACATGGACTGGATACACGTCAAGCAGGCCTTTTACGCAAAGGGAGGCATGCCCAGGGTCATGGGTGCTATAGATTGCACCCATGTCCGGATTAAGGCCCCAGCACGTGACGCACAGATATTCATCAACAGGAAGAACTTCCACTCCATCAACGTGCAGATGGTGTGTGACAGCAACATGAGGATCATGAATGTCTGTGCAAAATATCCTGGCAGCACACATGATGCATACATTCTACAAAACTCCTCAGTCCACAGAGATTTTGAGAATGGAACCTTTACAGGGGGATGGCTACTGGGTGAGTTCACAAAACAAAATCACACCACATACACAGGCGTACACACCACTCAGCTCAGCATGCACCTGACCCACACCTACTACGTCCACCACACAAAACATCATTCACACAACATGTGCTCCCTGTTTCACCATGTCACTCACATTACACAGGTGATGCTGGCTATGGATGCAAGTCCTGGCTACTGACCCCTCTGGCCAATCCCCAAACACATGCCCAGGAAAGCTACAACCAGGCTCATGCCAGAACCAGGAATGCTATTGAGCGGACATTTGGGCTCCTCAAGTCAAGATTCCGATGTCTGGACCACTCTGGGGGAGCACTGCAGTATGCACCGGCTAAGGTGTGTGACATCATTGTGGCGTGCGCAATACTGCACAATATCGCAGTGGACACCAGGCTGCTGGAGCACATCCCGGACCCCCCCATACAGGAAGTGCCCATGGACATCGGGCATGTGGAGGAGACCATGAGAGGGGCACAGATCAGAGACAGGCTCATCACGGAATACTTCACCTGTGAGTATAACACAGGCATGCAAACAATCCATGCAAGTCCCCCAGCAGTCCTGTGACACTAACCACACTGCACATTTTGTTCTGTCTCACCCCACAGGAACAGTGACACAGCACTGCACTGGCAGTGGACGTGGAAAATTGTGTGTGTGGACTCAGCAACCATCCTCCATTCCACTCTCCACGTTGACATACAGACCCCAAGGATATCACGCACACCCTCAGGAGAAACAAGGTACAACATATTACCCATGTTCATCACCTTACACGGCTTGATTGACAGCAACTAACTGGATATGCCATGATTAGAGCCTGAACAACCATGCTAGCCCAGTAGTGAAAGAGTATTATCTAATGATTTGCATGAGAAGGGACATCAGACTCAATATGGGACCTGTACTGTGCTACAGCTGAGAAGAGCAGCACAGGGGTGGATGTACAGTGGTATGGGCACACAATGTAGAGGTCATGAGACGTAGATCAGATTACCACGGACTCCATGCAGACCTGTGAGTGTGCAGACGTATGTGCCCCTGACATGAATACACACATCAACAAATGTGTCCTAACAGTTCCATGGAACAAATGACATTGGGCTGCCACTGTCACTTTCACAGTGGCAGCACAATGTCATTACTTCCATGGAGCTCTCAGAACACTTGTTAATGTGTGTATACATGTCAGGGGCACATATCCCTAGGACTGATGCACATGTCCTTAGTTCCCCACAGAATTGGTTACAGATGAGTACACAACACATTGTCAAGCAATGGTTTGTGCACTCACCTGTAACTGTGAAAACTGAGGGGATGAAAAAGACTAAATTGTTGTTGCTTGATGATCAGTTCAGGTCTACTGCTCCAAATCCTGTCCTCTTGTCCCGCAGGCATCCGTAACATGATCCATCCTTGAACTGAAGAGCTTCCATGTGACTGGATTGATGTCTTGACAACACCTTCATGAAGATCACCCCTTGCTGTTTATGGTGATGTTGTTGGTGATGCAAAGTTTGACCTGAGGTTCACACAAACCTCTACTGGAACATTCTCATAGAGACACAGAAAACACTAATTCTTGAGTGTTGTAACCTGTACAGTCAGGATGCTCAGCTACAGAGTTGTCAAACCTCATGGACAACACATGAGCAGGGCAGCAGTGTTACTGAAGTATTACAATTTAGTTTCAAAGTACATTTAGTGTTCTCATACAGGTGTTCAATGCATATAGGCAATACACACACAAAACACATGTACATTCTAATGTACTTTGAGACACAATAAAGATGAACCATCACCATTCTATCTGTGTCTGTAGGAGGATATATTTGAGAACACATATGTCAATGTGTTACCACACCCAGGGTAGAGTATGCCCCATACATGGAAAGGCAACACCCACATCACAGGAGTCCACCACTTGTTTGCCAGTGACTGGACTCTGTGATGTATCAATGCAAACAGATGATGGTGGCAGTGATGCACCAATGTGTTGTGGGAGTGATGAAGAGGTGATACAGGGGACATACTTCCACAGTGAATACCTGTCCACAGTATCTGTATTGCTCAGTATAATCCATGTTCGGAGATTTTGCTCCACTTTGACATATCTCAGTACATGGGCTAACGAACAACCAGACTAAGTGGACATGTGTTATCACTGGTGAAGTCTGTTACACCCTTAGGGAAACAGCAACTCAACTTACAGGAGACCCCAATGCTCAGCCCAGGATATCAATGTGTGTGCTACACGTTGAAATCCTAGGTTAAAAACATTGGCTTCTTCAGTAAGTCAGTTGCACAATGAGTGTGTGAATCCAAGACAATATGGATACATGTCCCATTTATCTATCCTGCTTATAATGTCCCTGCTAAATCACAGAGCTGTTTGTCTGGTTATCCCATTAACCCACTGAGTGCAAGAGTGGTCCCCAACGCATTTCTTGACAATGCGTTGTCTACCACTCTGGCACTCAAAGGGTTAAACACAGCACATGATGTAGACAAATGTTCAGTGTTGTACAATTTGTTGTGCTAAGGGGTATGTTTTGTTGTTCAAATTCAACACACAACACCGCCATATAACACAGTGGTGTAATATGGCTCCAGGGATGTATTACAAGTTGAATTTGTACAACGGTGTGTGTGTGAACCCATGTTGTAGCATCCCACTAACATTTCACATAGGCAGAGGTTGTGTTCACTGCATTGTATGGCAATGCATTGGAGACAACCCTGCCACCCAATCCATAACTGAAGACACAACAGATCAGACTGGAATTAAAAAAAAAATGTTTTCTTTATTGAGGGGAAACTTAACAGGTTGGGCCTTTCATTTTTTCTTCTTTGGGTGGGGGGCCTTAGCCTGGGTGCCAGAGGTGGATGCCCTTGTGGATCTCCTGGTAACCCTCTGCCCCCTAGGTGTTGCTTCAGGGGTAACACTAGAGGGGGTGGTGGTTGCAGTAGACCCCTCAGTGGAACGCAAGTTCTCCCTCTCCATCCTCAGGTTCTCCCTGCGGTTTATCTCCCTCAGCTCCACAAGGACCTGTGTTAACATGTCCATCACACCAGTCCTGAGCTGCTGGAGTAGTGTATTCCCCCTGGACACCTCCGACTCCAAACCTTGGATCCTGCTCTCCAATTGGACAATGTTCCTCCTGGATTGCCTCCTGCTCCTGGTGATATTGCTGTCAGTACTCCTGCTCGACCGGAGTAGTCTCCTCTGAAGGGCCATACACTCCGCCTCCATCCCTGTGAGGCGTGCGGTGCTGGAGGTGGATGTGCCCGGTGTCCCTGGTGCTGCTGTTTCTTCCTCTGCTGCTGAGGGTGCTGTTTCTTCCTCTGCTGCTGAGGGTGCTGTTTCTTCCTCTGCTGCTGAGGGTGCTGTTTCTTCCTCTGCTGCTGAGGGTGCTGTTTCTTCCTCTGCTGGAGGTGCTGTTTCCTCCTCTGCTGGAGGTGCTGTTTCCTCTGCTGCTGGAGGTGCTGTTTCCTCTGCTGCTGGAGGTGCTGTATCCTCTGCTGCTGCTGAGGGTGCTGTGGCTGCTGTTGGAGTGGCTGGTGCAGATGATGGGCATATGCCCACCACATCAAGTGATGCAGAGCTGCCCAGAGATGTGTGTGCTGGTGGAGGTGTGAATATGTCCCTGGGTAGGGGGCGCTGGGGCTCACCAATCAGGCCCAGGTGTGTGTAGTCCAGTGGCCAAGGGTCATATGGTGGCCACTGATAGGTGGTGGGACCCCACCTTGGATCATACCTTGGGGCATGCTGTGGAGCCATCCAGGAGGGTGGGTTGATCTGGGAGGCATATGGCCCATATTGGGTGTTGGCCACTGTCCCTGGCAGCCATTGCCTCCCTGGCGGTGGTGGTGCTGCTGATGGAGGGTAGTAGCTGGTGGAGGTGGATGGATGTGTCCACCTCTCCTCCTGTGGCATCCAGCCACTGTACTGGGGAGGTGCAGCTGGAAAGGGTGGTGCAGCCTGTGGTGGTGCAGCTGGAAGGGGTGGTGCAGCCTGTGGTGGTGCAGCTGGAAGGGGTGGTGCAGCCTGTGGTGGTGCAGCTGGAAGGGGTGGTGCAGCCTGTGGTGGTGCAGCTGGAAGGGGTGGTGCAGCCTGTGTTGGAGGGGATGGTGATGGTGGGTAAGGTGACCACCGGCTGGTCCCCTCCTCTGTGTCCTCCTCACTGGGGGGTGACATAGCCTCCTCCACTGTCTCCTGCTGGGCTTGACGGCCGTAAGCTGTGTGGAGGAAGAAGATGTTGTGATTAGTGACCTTTGCCATATGTTTGTGGAGACAATTCTACTTTGATATGTGTTGAAGAAAAATATATGTGTTTGTGTTAATCCCCCTGGGTAAACAAGGGTACTCCCACTGCTGAAAGGTGTTTGAGTTATTATGGGTGAAGGTTTCATTCTGAGGTGCAATATCACAGTGGCCAGAAATAGTACAGTGGGGCTGTTGCTACACCCTCCCATGTAGATATCTGGTCCCTGTACCAGAGCTGTCCATATGATTGTGTAGTAACAGCACCACTGTACAATATCAGGCCACTAGGATATTGCCCCTGACATATCCATGTCTGAGCTGTGATACCTTTTGCATCAACACACCTTTCAGCAGTACGAATACCATTGTTTAACTCGGGGGGGGGGGAGATCCAACAACATATATTTGTCTTCACAACTTGTAGGGATGGCTATCCCTCCAGGGGGGTGGCAAAGGTTAAGTCCACCTTGATGTCAGATTCTAGACATTGTGGGAACAGATGTTGTTCTCTGTTAGTCCTATCCTTCCTACCCTCATGGTTGTTCAGATAATGCTCTATGTGACGGATGTAGATTTCAGTCATTTGTCTACACGAGGGATTTTCAGCAGAGACAAAATCAACCCATTTAGAGAACAATACTTAATTGGAATGGTGTACAGGGTGTGCATGATTTACAAGCACACTCTGTGGACCATTCCAAAGAGGTATTTCTCTCTATATGTTGTGACTTTGGCTCTGCTGAAGAGCCTCCGTGTGGTCAAATGATGGATATCTTCACCTGTCACATGGAGCAATATCTGTATAACCATGAGTGTTGGAGGGATGGGACTTAGATCAAGACACATCTGTTAACGATGGCAATGATATGACATCATGATGACATTACCCATTGCTATCCCATTACAGTGACACACAAGTAGAAATGGTCATATATGTATGTGGATATGTACCCTTCATATGGATGGAGTAATATCCTTCCAAGATGTGATGCCAGAGAGCATTTCATTAGGTGTGATTGCCTTACTGGCTATATATGTGCACCCATCCAACAAGACATTGTATTGATATGATGGATATGAACATACCTCGTATATCCCATCTACGTAGGGTGTGATATACTATGTATGTGTATTTGGATGGTAGCAATGTAGGTTGATATGTGATGGGTGCACATATCTGGCCAGTAAGGCAATCACATCCAGTGAAGTGATCTCTGTGTTCACATCATGTTGGAACATATTTAGTAACATTTGAATCCTAAGGGCAACAATCCAGCCAGTAGTGAGGGATATCTTTGATTGAGGCCTGTTTTTTTGTCTGTGTATGAGCCCATCCATCCTTCTGTGTGAGGCAACCGTACTCAGTCCTAGATATCCATCAGTCATGGCCTGTTGGTGACCAAGGTACAATGTTTGCTATTTGTTTCCCATATGTATCCTGCATAGAGATGCTGGTGTACCATCGATCCATGGCATCAGCACCCCTGTGGATCCATGTGGGAATCAGATATGGGATATGTCATTTCAAGTCAGAGAAATGATTGCAGCCACAACACCAATGCCTACTTTTTCCTGCTTGAATTCTGTAAAATAGTTTTCGGCCTGTGTGTTGCACCTACAAGCATTTATTCTGTGTGACACTGTGATGTGTGATCTGATGCCCCCTTTTGTGATTCAGTAAGCGGTGATGTTGAACCGATGACATGAACATGATGGTGACTTCTCCAGTGATCTCCTTTCCCCATTTCCAGTGTTTTCCATGGAGTCTGTACAATGGGACCCTATGAACTTGATTCTTGTTTTGGCATATTCTCCATGGACTAACACTGGTACTGGTGAAGTGAGGGTGTGTGAGGGTTACTTTGTGTCCACCATGTGTTTGTCACCGCTTAGTGAATGTCCCCTGTGTAGCATGTGATCGTTGGCCTATTGACTTGTTTGTTGTCAGGTTAACCCCTTGAGTCCCAGAGGGGTTGCCAATGCATTGTTGATCGATGCATTGATGATCCCTCTAGCACTCACGGGGTTAGGGTGGGGGTGGGGACATGGGTGACATTGTGTGTGAACAGTGATGATCTATTACAGTCGACAATTTGAAAATGAAGGTTTGTGTATTGTGTGTAATGAGCACAGCGACAGGAGGGTTGAAGTAGGACTTTGACAGGTTTGTCCCAAGTTGGACGTTGCCATTTGTCCAGGTGTTGTGTCCTTTTTTTAACCCTCATGGTGCTGTGTTGGTGCAGTTGTATGGCTGAGTGATGGCCATGTGTTGAGGTGTGAGTGTGTGTGCAGCTGGTGTTGGTTGCTGTAGTGTGTTGTTCTGTAGTGTTGCACTTACCGGTAGTGTGGAGGCTCCTCTCATCCCCAGTGTCAGTTCCTCCCACGACCCCCTCGATCATGGTCGGGGACATGTTCTGCCGCACCATCTCCTCCCAGCCGCAGAATGTGATGGGCACAGATGGGCCACCTCCGGTGCCTCGGGCTTGCTTGGCCATGTCAGACATCTTGTTCTTGACCACCCTCCGGCAGTCGCCCCATCTCTTCTTCACAGACTCCACGTCCCGCCTGCATGTTGCCACCGCGTTCACCCGGCTGCAGATCTGGTTCCAGGCTGCCTTCCTCCGCGCTGCCAGGCCAGGGACCTTTGCCGTCGGGTGGAGAACACTCTGCCTCTCCAGGACAGCTTCCACAAGAGCCGTGTTCTCCTCCTCACTATATCTGGGATCCCTGATCCTGCCCTCATCAGCTCCGGCATGGGAGGATTCAGAGCCGGAGTGCCCTGCCTGGTCTGACCCTGCCTGTGTGGGGTGCTCCCCAGGAACTACCCCTCGTCCCACTGCAGGTTCTGTCCCTGTCCTGCGTGTTCCTGCTCTGGTGGGCCTGGTCCCCCTCCGCCCTGCGGATCTCCCTCTCCCACCCCTGCTCTGCTGAGGGATCCCCTCCTGACCTTCCTCCTCCTCCACTACTCTCCCCATCCCTCTCTCCTGTCCTCCTCTCCTTGACATCACTCACCCAGTCACACCCAGGCACTCCCACAGGCCCTCACAGACACACTCGATCCAGTCACTCTCTGTCACACACTTTCACTCCCAGATTCACACTGTCAAAATAAAAAGTAATATGTGTAAGGTGTTATGAAATAAAAGGACTATGTGTATGTATGTGTATGTGTTTGTGTTTGTATGTGTGTATGTAATATGTGCAAAAGTGTGATATGTGTATATATAGTGCACCTCTCTCCTCTCTCCAAACTGCAAAACTCCTCTACCTCCAATGAACGCGCCTCTCTCCCTCTCTCTAATGACTATCCTCCGCTCCTGGGTCCTGATATCTGGCTCTGAAGAACTCGATAACAGACAGTGTGTGGCGGTTATTTTTGGGTATATATAGGTGTATTTGAAGTTATTTGATACATTGGGCCTTTGGGATTGGATGTATGTTTGAATTTGTTTTGGCATCAATCAGGGTTGCTTGACAACGGCAGCCGTTATGTTACATGTTGTTTGGAGCTCAGTTATCGTGTGATTTGTCCGCCCGTTGTGCATTAACATGAGCGACAACGGGTTTTGTGTTACGTGTTTTTTGTGTGCCTACGCTCGATAGCTATTCTCGTAGAGTAGCTATTGAATCTGCCGTAACTCCTGTATTATTTGCGAGCGATGTGCCTTTTTCACTTAGCGGCTGGTTTAACGGTTGGCTTTAAATCGAGCCCTAAATATCATGTAATCCAAGACACTTGATGTAAAAAAAAAAAAAGAAATATTTCTTTGGAGATCTAAAGTCTAGCCTTAAATATGCATTTTGTGAGGCTGTGCTTCATTTAAAAAAGCTAATTACTGTAATTTTTTAGAGTAGTGAATACTGATATCCGTAAACTAAGGGCTTGATTCAGTAACCACTGGTAAAAAAATAAAAAGCACCATCTGTTGTTTCAAGCAACAGTCAGGTATTCTATTGTACTCTATTACCTGTGCTGTGACACACTACCAAAAGGTAAAAATGCCCTACGGGAGCTAAATTTGCACCCATTGTAAGCAATGAATAAGTTGATGAATTTGCGATTAATTTTCATGTGGTGTCTAGTAACAAGTTATGGGAATCACTTTTATCGCCAATCATTACCACCTAGAAAATATGTAGCTGAGTCCTCTAACCGCCAACATGTAAGTGAACTGTGAAAAAAGATTTTAAAAAAATGCAAAAGTAGGGATCCCTACACAAGTGACCCATGGTCCTAAGCCCCATATCAATAAATACAAAGTATAAAAAAGTGTGTATAAAGTAAAACAAATTAACCCTTTGAGTGTCAGTGGGGTATGCAATGCCATGCATGGCACTCAAAGGATTAAGGGTCTTCTGCACCCTGGTCTTCCTCATTAATTCTTCTGTTGTATGCTTCTTTCTTCTTCATCTGGCATCTTCTTCTTTCTTCTTTTCTTAATCTGTGTTCTTCTTTGGTCTTCTTTAAACTTATTGTTGCACCTGAAAAATAAAGATAGTTATTAAAATTAATATTGTCATAAAAGTTACACTACAGCCAAGGGCAGCAGCAAAAAAAGAGCAAAAATCCCCCCTCTCCTTCTACCTTTCTGTCCATTGCCTGATCCAGCTAAGGGAAATTTGAACAGGGACTGGCTTTTATATGGCTAGTCACTGTTCAAAATGTCTGGGATATGGGGTTATGTAGGGTATGTAACGCGCTCTGCAATAACCACACATTCAAACCAATCAGCTTTTCACATGTTTAGGCATCCCTCCAGCGACAAGCTTATTGGCTGGAAGGTGTGGTTACTGCAGGGCACATTATGTGCCCTGTGTAACCCTACATCCCAGCCAATGGGAGCATGGGAACCATTTTGGACAGTGACTTGCCATATAAAAGTCAGTTCTACTCAAATTTCCTTCAGATGGTATCAGGCAACAGCCCAAAAGGTACAAGGAGGTGTGATTTTTGGTCTTTTTTTCTGCCGGTGGCAGAATAGTACCTATAATGACAATATTTGTTTCAATAACTATGTTTATTTTTTCGAGTGCAACACTGAGTATCAAGAGAAAGAACAAAGAACAGCACAGATGAAGAAAAGAAGATGAAGACAGAAGAAGAAAGAAGATAGCAGATAAAGAAGACAGAAGCTTACAGAAGAAGAAGAATTATAGCGGAAGACCAGGGTGCAGAAGACCCCGCTGGACTGCTCATTACAAGCTGCATAAATAAATTAAGCAATCAGTCATACGTAGTAAGAAAAACGTTATACTTTATTAGTATACCTTTACAGCTCAATGAAGTGATTCTTTAACACTCAGCAGCAACATGCTGTTTCTCAAGACCTGAAACACATCAAGTGAAAGAGGTGTTTCATTTCTTATTTGGTTTACTAATTGAAACAATTCACAATTCACCAAGTTTGGTGTCCTCCTGGGCTTACTTTTGGACACATTAGAAGTAATTCACATTACCCGTAAGACACCACTGGAAATGGATGTTGTGTGATAAAGGTGCAGCTGATCTGATGTCACCTGATCAGATAATTTTTGGTTCAACAACTTCAGCTTGATGAACAGGTTGTTGAAGCAGCCGAATTTTACTGATAGGGAGCAGAAATGTAACATTTGCCAGCTCAAAAACACTTATATAAAATAAACTATCTAATACGAAAATTCTGATTAAAATGTATGAACAGTGGGTTTTGAAAACACATTAGGGTTTCTCAGGTCCTATATTTCATAACATTTCTAATCTAGATATATTTATCAACAAAATTGTACTTAATAGTATATTGTGAGCAAATTGTATGATGCCTAAGGGATTTACTTATTTTTGATCTTGTTATATTTGGTATTGCTGCTCTTTGTCTCAGTTTACAGCCTTATAAAGACAATTGACCCATATGAGCCGGGACCTTTGAATACCAGCTTCACAATGCATTGAATATACTTCTGGTACTCAAAGGGTTATATATATATATATATATATATATATATATATATATATATATATATATGAGACTCAAAGGGTTATACAGATAGATAGACAGATAGACAGATGGATATACCTGACTGCTTTATGAATATCACACATACCTGGGAACCTCCTTCTGCTAAACAAAGAACCACTTATTCCTCACATATCATTTTTGTTTAACCATTCGAGTGCCAGACGGGTTTCAAACAAATCGTTGAGCAATTCACTGGACCAGTCTTCAGTGCTCAAAGACTTAACTAGCATTGTGTAGGATAGCGCTTTGCAGCAGCTACAATAACCTACAAATGTCATTAGCGAATCTCCAATAAACAGTTCTTGTTTGAGAACACTTTAAATTAAAATTAAATGCCAGAAATATTGTACAGTTGCTAGATACATCATGTACAAGAAGACATGGACATTTTATATGACATATCTAAGATACAGTAGTAATCTTTTGAAGCAAAATGATATAAATTACAGTGGCCACCAGAGATTGCAACCGAAGCTAAAAATCCTAAGCTAGTATACAAGTATTAATATGTATTTCACCTTAGAAGGAATTAGAAATATGTATGACCAGGGTGAATTACCATTTCAATTTAGTTGTAGATGCGTTTTGGATTAGATTCATGTTTAAGTAGGTTGGATCATTTGTTAAATAAGTTTGTAAAGTGACTAAGATTATAGAATTTTTCCTTACATGGTTTGTAAAAGAAAATTAAAGAATGTATTACAAAGTATCAGTGTCTTAAAGTGATAGTAATGAATCAGTTTTCCTTTTTCATTGTACTATCTCTGTGCAAGATGTTTAATTCAGGGCTAGTCAAAATTTGTACCTCCAGCTTTTTGGGACTACAACACCAGTTATCTCCAACCTGCCAATACCTGTTGAAGTCACCAACAGCTGTAGGTCTAAGCGAGGTCTTAATGTCTTCTGCCCTGAGTGAACTTTAGTCTATGCTCATGATGCATTGTCTACTCACAAAGTAGTCTGGTTATGTCCTATAGCAACTGGACCAGAAACCAGTCAGATGGTTCTATGGAGAGAAACTGACATCAGGGACAGAGGTGTGTGTGTGTGTGTGTGTGTCAGGGTTAAATAAATAATAAATAATCCATAAAGTAGAGAGTTTCTGACACACTTTAAAACTTTACAGTGCATTGAATAAAAAGGATTAATCCATAACTGTACTTTAAATAGCAGTCTTCTTATTACAAATAATATCCCAAGAAATATGAAGAATTGGTAACCACAGCTTCTAATTTCCATTTTTTTTCTGAACCAATGATCCCTGGAGTGTGTTCTCTTCATCACTAAGTCATTCGTTATAAAAAATTAAGTAACCCAATTATTTCATTACTTGCAAGATTTCATTATGCAATAAAATATCCATTCAGCAGTTTCTCTTTGCTAATGCTACAAAAACTCATCTGCTCAATGAGACCTATTACTGGTGGTTTCCCATGATCCCAAGCGACTGCTGCACATTTTGTACTGGGTCTTTATTATCTAGTAATGATGGTTTGAGAGTTTAATTCTAATTTACGTTTTCCATTGTTTTTAATTTATTTAGTTGTTTAGCTGTAATAATTTTCTTGCTATTAAGGGAAAAACAAAGAGCAGCAACTCATTTCAATGTAGCCAGTTGAGTTTATTACACTTTGTTAATTGCCTTTTTTGTTAGAAGTGTTAAAAGTTTATTTGTAATTCCTCCTGTGGTTTACACACATTTAGAAAGTTCTTAGACATAAGCTAATTCAATATAATAGCTGCATTTAGTGTTAGTGCAAAGACAACATTAATTCCAGTAGATGCAATTGAAGGTGTAATGTTTAATGTAGACTCAACAAAAAGAGTAAGTCAGAGTGAAATCTGCACTGCAAAGCAGGGATAGTCAAGTGTTGCATCTCCAGCTGGAGCTAAAACGCTTGACTACTCCTGTTGTAAGGTATAACCTATCACATGCAAGAGTTATCTATCATATCAGATAAAGGGCTGTATTTAGAAATCAAAAGATGAGCAATCCTTGAGCAAATCAATATGTAAATCTCCCCAGAACACACAATAAAGGTGGGACATATGAACAAGAGAGACGAGCAATTCTGAATCAAACAAACTTCATCTTAGGAAAAAAAAAGAAAAAAATGCAAAAATTCCCATTGATTTAAATGATTATTTATTTATTTTTACCATAAGCTTTATTAGTTTTAGAAGGGTTCAGTTAACAGCATCAACATGGCAACAGGTCAAGGGTATTACAGTGATGTTCATTTATGGCATTAAACTGAGTATATACCACTAGCAGTTGTTCTTACTACATTGCTGAACCCCCACTTTAAACATAACATTTCTGAATTTCTGCCAAAGAATGATCTGCAGCATGTTTCTGAGAAATCAGATTATGTGAAAGAGAATATAACTATCCTATATAATAATTCACTAAAACGTGTGTAACGGCGCATCATGCACAGTAGACACTGCTGCATGTGATGTAGTCATGCGCAGTAGAGACTGGGTGTGCCGCGGCTGATACAGAGCTGAATGCTCCAGCTCTGTATCAGCTGCGGCGCGGGCACTCTCTACTGCACATGACTGGCCCACGACCGGGTGGCTGTGGCACTGTGGCCCGTGTAACGGGCTCTTCAACTAGTATGTTTATAATGGAGTGAAGGGTTTCACCATGATGTAACATAGTAATTTTGTTGATGAGGTTGAATAAAGACGTTCATCCATCAAGTTCAGCACATGCCACATCACCTCTGTTGATACATAGGAAGGCAAAAAAACATCATTGAAGCCATTTCCAGTTAAGCCCTAAGTGGGTAATAAAATCTGTTCCTGAATCCAAATGTCAAGCAGATGTTTCCCTAGATCAACATCATAGCTGCTTTGAATCCAACTATCATAATTTTCAATGTTGTTCTGTGATAGATAGATATCCACTACTTTCTTAACTACAGTATCTGTGAACACTGCGTCCTGAGCCAAAGAAATTCATACATTTACTGCACTTACTATTAGTGTTGAGCGAGCATGCTCGGCCGATGCTCGGATCGGCTCGAGCATCGCTCTGCTAGGCACATGGCGGTACTCGTACGAGTACCGCATGTGCTCGCCCGCCATGTTCGGGTCTCCTCCCCGCACGTTTTGCGGCTGCTGCGCAGCCAATAAACGTGCAGGGAGGCTCTGACATCGGTGTAATGCCAGCAGCCATGTTGGCTGCTGGCATTACACTGATTGGCTGGCCAGAACCCGTGGTCGGGTGCTGTATAGCACCTGACCATCGAGTTCGGCTCAGTCTTAGCCAGGGAGAGCTGAGGATAGGAAGGGAAAGGCAGTGTAGGGAGGAAAAAAACCAAAATTGTGAAAAAAAAGAACCAAAAGTCCTTTTTAGGACTACTGTGTGTGGGGGCAGCAGGTTATTTTGTGTGGGGGGAAAAAAACAAAAAAAAAAAAAAAAAAAATATTCTGTTTAGTGTGAAAAGTTGCAGATTAGAGCACATTCTGTTTAGTGTGCACAGTTGCAGATTAGAGCACATTCTGTTTAGTGTGCAAAGTTGCAGATTAGAGCACATTCTGTTTAGTGTGCAAAGTTGCAGATTAGAGCACATTCTGTTTAGTGTGCAAAGTTGCAGATTAGAGCACATTCTGTTAAGTCTTCAAACTAAAATATCAAAGTCACATATTCCATTCAGTGTGCTTTGCCGCAGTTTAGCAGCACATTCTGTGTACTGTGCAGAGTTGCAGAATAGGAAGAAATACTGTTAAGTCTTCAAACTAAACTATCAAAGTCACATATTCCATTCAGTGTGCTTCGCCGCAGTTTAGCAGCACATTCTGTGTACTGTGCAGAGTTGCAGAATAGGAAGAAATACTGTTAAGTCTTCAAACTAAAATATCAAAGTCACATATTCCATTCAGTGTGCTTCGCCGCAGTTTAGCAGCACATTCTGTGTAGTGTGCAGAGTTGCAGAATAGTAAGAAATACTGTTAAGTTTTCAAACTCAAATATTAAAGTCACATATTCCATTCCGTGTGTGTCACCGCCATTTAGCAGCCTATTCTGTGTACTCTGCACAGTTGCAGAATAGGAAGAAATACTGTTAAGTTTTCAAACTCAAATATTAAAGTCACATATTCCATTCAGTGTGTGTCACCGCCGTTTAGCAGCCTATTCTGTGTACTCTGCAGAGTTGCAGAATAGTAAGAAATACTGTTAAGTTTTCAAACTCAAATATTAAAGTCACATATTCCATTCAGTGTGTGTCACCGCCGTTTAGCAGCCTATTCTGTGTACTCTGCACAGTTGCAGAATAGTAAGAAATACTGTTAAGTTTTCAAACTCAAATATTAAAGTCACATATTCCGTGTAAGATGAAGAAGGCGGGTAAAAAGGGACGGGGAAGTGGACGTGATCCTGATAGTTCAGGGCGCGGGTCAGGACGCGGAGAAACTGTGCCTGGTGCCAGAGCACAAGAAAGAAAGACATCCACCATACCTAGCTTCATGTGTAATTTTACAGGGCGTCGCAGGACATCACTCTCGAGGTCCGACCACTGCGAACAGGTGGTCGGTTGGATGACAGCTGATACTGCTTCCAGTCGGTTAAGCACCACCCTGCCTTCCACCAAGTCCACTCTCAGTAGCCAAGAGTCTGGTCAACATAATCCTCACTCTGATCATCCTTCCTCCCACCATACACGGTCTGGTCAAAGAAGTGATCCCACACTGGGATATAGTGAGGAGCTCGTCTCATCACCAATCCTTCATTTGACCCTCTCTCCAAGCACGCTTGCAGAGGAACATGACATCTTGTGCCCTGATTCACAACCTCTAGAGGCTACCCAATCACAAGAAGATGACAGATGTGAACGGCATTTAAGGTCAAAGGAAGTAGTGGATGATGATGATGATGATGAGACACAGTTGCCATTAAATCAACCACTATTTCCGTCTCAAGACCTTGTTGAGGAGAATGTTATACAGTTGTCAATGACTGAGTATGTGGTGGGATCAAGACTTGAGGAGGATGATCAGAGTGAGGAAGTGGAGGAGGACTTGGTGGACGATGAGGTGACTGACCCCACCTGGGAAGATGTAGAGCCGAGCGATGACAGCAGTCCTGAGGGTGAGCCATCTGCAGCACCGCAACAGGCTGGAAGAGGCAGTGGTGTGGCTACAGAAAGAAGGCGGACCGCACCAAACCGGCCCGCAAATGTTCCACGGAGCACCCCCTTGCGTAAATCTACCTTGCCAAAGGGTAGGTGTTCCGCGGTATGGCGTTTTTTTAAGGAAAGTGCGGACGACAAAAGAATTGTAGTTTGCAACCTGTGCCACACCAGAATGAGCCGAGGCATGAACACTAGAAACCTCACCACCACCAGCATGATCCGACACATGGCATCCAAGCACCGTAGTAAGTGGGAGGAACGCCTGGATCGCCCATCTGTGTCTGCAGGCCACACCACTGCCTCCTCTTCCCCTGTTTTCGGTGCCGGCCAATCGCCTGTCGAAGGCGCAGGCCCGCATACCTCCCGCCCTGCACCTGTACCATCTGAAGCACCATCAGCGACCACATCCACTTCCCTGTCCCAGCACAGCGTCCAAATGTCGTTACCCCAGGCATTTGAGCGCAAGAGAAAGTACCCAGCCACCCACCCACAGGCCATAGCACTAACCTCACACCTTTCAAAATTACTGGCCATCGAAATGCTGCCATTTAGGCTTGTGGACACTGAGTCCTTCCGCAGCCTGATGGCAGAAGCTGTCCCTCGGTACGCGGTCCCCAGCCGCCACTACTTTTCCCGGTGTGCCATCCCCGCATTACACCACCATGTGTCCCGTAACATCACCCGTGCCCTGACCAACGCAGTTACTGGGAAGGTCCACTTAACGACTGACACATGGACAAGTGCTTGTGGCCAGGGACGCTACATTTCCCTGACGGCACACTGGGTGAATGTCGTGGAGGCTGGGAGCGACTCGGACCCTGGGATGGCACGGGTGCTACCCACGCCGAGGATTGCGGGCCCTACCTCCATCAGGGTTTCCGCCAGCACCTACGTTATTGGCTCCTCCTCCTCCGTTTCCACCTCCGAATTCTCTACACGCAGCGCCACTCCCCCATCAGCCAGTAGCTGGAAGCAGTGTAGCACTGCAGTGGGGAAGCTTCAACAGGCCGTGCTGAAGCTGATCTGCCTTGGGGACAAACAGCACACGGCCTCAGAGCTGTTGCAGGGGATTAGTCACCAGACCGAGCAGTGGCTCTCGCCACTCAACCTGCAACCAGGCATGGTTGTGTGTGATAATGGGCGTAACTTGGTGGCGGCTTTGGAGCTCGGCAAGCTCACACACGTACCATGCCTAGCGCATGTATTTAATTTAGTGGTGCAGCGATTTCTAAAAACCTACCCCAATGTGCATGATCTCTTGACCAAGGTGCGCCGCGTGTGTGCACATTTCCGTAAGTCATCTACAGCTTCGGCCGGCCTGTTGAAGCTGCAGCAGCGCTTACAATTGCCAGCTCACCGGCTGCTGTGTGACGTGAGCACGCGCTGGAACTCCACCTTCCACATGTTGGCCCGGCTTTGTGAGCAGCAGAGGGCAGTAGTGGAGTACCAGCTGTTACACGGTCGTCGCCTCTCCGTTCAACTTCCTGTAATCAGAAGTGAGGAGTGGGAATGGATGTCAGACCTCTGAGAGGTTTTACGCAATTTTGAGGAATCGACACAGATGGTGAGCGGCGATAACGCTATTATCAGTGTAACCATCCCACTTCTGTGTCTACTGAAACGCTCGCTGCTCACAATTAAAACCGACGCTTTGCATGTGGAAGAGGTGGAAATGGGGGAGGAAGAGCTTACACAAGGTGATAGCCAGAGCACCCTCACTTCGTCTTCTCAGCGACAATTGGAGGAGGCGGAGGAGGAGGAGGAGGAGGAGGAAGACACGGTTGCCTCCGCTACAGAGGGTAGCCATGGAACTTTAGTTCCATCTCTTCAGCGTGGGTGGGCAGAAGAGGAGGAAGAGGATGAGGATATTGAGAGTCATCCTCCTGGTGAGGACAGCGAAATCTTGACTGTTGCTACTCTGGCACACATGGCTGACTTTATGTTAGGCTGCCTTTCCCGTGACCCACGCGTTATACGCATTTTAAACAACACGGATTAGTGGGTGTTCACCCTTCTGGACCCCCGCTACAAAGAGAATTTCTCATCTCTCATTCCTCCGGTGGAGAGGACAAGCAAAATGGTGCAATACCAGAAGGTTCTTGTTGAAAAATTGCTCCAAAATTTTCCATCTGACAACGCTGGCGGCAGAGTACGTGCTACCTTGGCCAACCGAGAAGGGGAGAAAAGGGGAGCACACAGCAGTTCCGACAAAGGCAGGGCAACACTCTCCAAGGCGTGGGACACCTTCATGACACCCCGCCAGCACCCTCACCCTGATGCGCAGCCTAGTGTCACAAGGAGGGAAAAGTTTTGGAAGATGGTGAAGGAGTACGTAGCAGACCGTGTCAGCGTCCTCAATGATCCCTCTGTGCCTTACAACTACTGGGTGTCCAAGCTGGACACGTGGTATGAACTGGCACTCTACGCCTTGGAGGTGCTGGCCTGCCCTGCCGCCAGCGTTCTGTCTGAGCGGGTATTTAGTGCTGCTGGTGGCATCATAACAGATAAGCGTATCCGCCTTTCCACCGACAATGCTGATAGGTTGACACTTATAAAAATGAACAAGGCCTGGATTTCCCCTGACTTCTCCACTCCACTGGAGGAAAGCCCCGGGGGAACATAAACTCACTTTATATATGTTATTTACAATGATGTGAATACTCTGTATTCCCATTCACCCCTTCCACCCAAAAAACGGGTATATGGTTGACTCTTAATCTTCTCATCCTCCTCCTCCTCTTCCATATGCCCTGGGATATAATTTTTATATAGGGCCAGCTCACCAGCGGGCCCTGTGCTATAATTTTTATATAGGGCCAGCTCACCAGCGGGCCCTGTGATATAATTTTTATATAGGGCCAGCTCACCAGCGGGCCCTGTTTGACAATTTTTATATAGGTCAGCTCACCAGCGGGCCTTCTCATATAATGTTTTATTGGGTCAGCTCTCTAGCGGGCCCTCTCATATAATGTTTTATAGCGTCAGCTCACTAGCGGGCCTTCGCATATAATGTTTAGGATGGTCAGCTCTGCAGCAGACCCTTACCCATAATGTTTTAGATGGTCAGCTCAGCGCACGTTTCCCTCTTAATCATGGCCTCAGTTCAATAAAATCAAGGAAATTTTTGGGAGAATTTGCCTCTGCACACGTTTCCCTCTTAATCTTGGCCTCAGTTCTGAAAATCAAGGAAATTTTTGGGAGAATTTGCCTCTGCGCACGTTTCCCTCTTAATCATGGCCTCAGTTCTGAAAATCAAGGAAATTTTTGGGAGAATTTGCCTCTGTGCACGTTTCCCTCTTAATCATGGCCTCAGTTCTGAAAATCAAGGAAATTTTTGGGAGAATTTGCCTCTGTGCACGTTTCCCTCTTAATCATGGCCTCAGTTCAGAAAAATCGAGGAAATTTTTGGGAGAATTTGCAGATGATATACAAGTAAATATACAGCAAATACTGTTTGGTAACAATTTTTCGCCTAAAGTCGTTTTTATTTTCCTTTTTGTGTGTTTTACGGTCAGTCTGTAAAAATGGCGTACTACGGGCGAAAGATCGTTCCCAGCAGCGATGTTGGAGTCCAAGATGCATCCAGACATCCTCCCTATGCTGTCCCTGAACCATTTCTGTGGTGTTTCCATCCTTTTCTGCCCTTTTCCTATGGACCAGGCACCCTCCCCTCATCAGAGCAGGGGGTGCCTGGTGTAATGCTCGAGTCCTCCCATTGACTTCAATGGGGCTCGGGTGCTCGGCCGAGCACTCGAGCCTCAGGGGGTGCTCGGTCAGAGCACCCGAACACCCGAGCATTGGGGTGCTCGCTCATCACTACTTACTATGAAATCTGCCTTTGTTCTAGTCAATGGGTGATCTCTTGTTCTTTGCACAGATCTTTGAGTAAATAGTTAATTGGGGAGTTCTTTGTATTGACCTTGTATACATTTATAAATGGTAATCATATCACCCCTTAGCCGTATGTTCTTTAAGAACCCCAGCTTGGCTAGTTTCTCTTTATAATTCAGATCTTCCAATCCCTTTATCAGTTTTGTAGCAAGTCAATGCACTATTTCCAGTTCAATAATATCTTTTTTTAAAAACTGGTGCCCAAAAATGTACTCCATATTCTAGATGAGGTCTTATTAAGGATTTATATAGAAGCAGAATTATATTTGCACCCGATGCATCTATACCCTTTTTTATGCAGGAAAGTACCCTTTTGCAGCATCTGAGTGACTCTGTACACTTCTGTGAAGTATATTGTCTATCAGTACGTCTAAATATTGTCTAATAAGGATTCCCAAATTATTTTCCCAATTAGTGTATATGTAGCATGTTGATTCTACATCTCAAATGCATAACTTTACATTTTTCTAAATTAAGTCTCATCTGCCAATTTTCTGCCTATTCACTCAGTTCATCTAAATCTTTCTGCAGAGAAAAGACATCCCGCTCTGTATGCACTTCCTTACACAGCTTTCTGTCAACAGCAAAGATTGAGACAATACTTTCAGTTCACTTTTCTAGATCATTAATAAACTAATTAAAAAGCATTGAGCCCAGGACTAAACTCTGTGGCACCCCTCTTACGACTTTAGACCAACTTGAAAAAGTTCCATTTTCAACAGCTATCATTTAACCAGTTCTCTATCCAAGCACAGATATCACCTCCCAAACCCGAAACCTTTTAAATTATGCAGTAACCAGTATCAAAGTCATTTTCAAAATCTACGTATACTAAATCAACAGCAATCCCCTTGTCAAAATTACTACATACCATTTTGTAAAATGAAAGTAAATAAGTTTGACATGATCTATTCTTCATATAGCCATGCTGACTCCTACTAAGAATATTGTTGGTCTTTACATTGTTCTGAATGTTGTCAGTTCATAACCCTTACAATATCTTAGGGATTAATATATGTAAAGACTTCAAAATTAATTGTATGCTAGCAAATGCAAGAAGAATGGTAGATAAATAGGAGAACTAGAATTGCTGGCGGTTAATGAGCAATTGGACATAGCTGGAATAACAGAAACATGGTGGAATGATTCACATGACTGGGCTGTAATTATAGAAGGCTATTCCCTGTTTAGAAGAGACAGGATTAATAGAAAAAGGGGATGTGTGTGCTTATATTAGAAAACAGAACTAAATCCAGTTTTGCGGGGTGATATCAGTGAGGGAACTGGACAAATTGTGGAGTCCATGTGGGTAGAAATCGAGACTAAATGTGGTGTAAAAGGTAAAAAAAAAGGTGTTGGTGGGCATATGCTACAAACCAACAAATATCGATGACGATGTTGAGGCCCAACTGCTATTGCAAATGAGGAAAGCTGCCCAGTTTGGGCATACTATAATTATGGGAGATTTTAATTATCCAGATATCAACTGGAAAAATGAGATCTGTAACAGTGCTAAGGGTAGGAGGTTTGTGAACACACTTTGTGAAAGCTACATGTCACAAATGGTGGAAGTGCCGACAAGAAATAACAATGTATTGGACCTAGTGATAACTAATAACACAGAAATGGTATTCAATATTACGGTGAGAGAATATTTGGGAAACAGTGATCACAACAGGGTTACATTTGAGATCAGTCTGGCAAAGCAAAACTGTATAGGTTCAACCAAAACTCATAATTTGAAAAAAGGTAACTTCAAATTGTTAAGGGCTTCAATGCAAAACATAGACTGGGATATTTTATTTAAAGGCAAAAATACTGAGGAAAAATGGTCAGAATTCAAATTTAGGTTGCAGAAATGTACCCAACAGTATATACAAATGGGGAACAAATGCAAAAGAAGTAAGTCATATCCATTGTGGTTAACTGCAAATGTAAAGAGGGAAATGGCAAGGAAAAAAATGCATTCATGTTATTTAAGTCTGAAGGAACTGAACAATCTTTCTTAAAATACAGGGAGTGCAACAAAGATTGCAAAAAGGCAATTAGGGTAGCAAAAATAGATAATGAAACTCGAATTGAAAGGGAAAGCAAGACTAATCCAAAAAGTTTTTCAAATATATAAATAGCAAAACACTTAAGAGGGAGTGTATTGGACCTTTCAAAAATTAGATGGGTGAGTTGGTTAGTGAGGGTAAGGAAAAGGCCAATGTTTTAAACACTTTCTTTGCATCAGTATATATATAAGGGAGCAAGGAATGGTAGAAGAGCCTCCACAAGTAACAAATAAAACAGTACAATTAACAGATGGGTTAACTCAAGAAGATGTCTTGGGAAGACTGAACAAAATTAAGACCGACAAAGCACCAGGTTCTTCAGGAACTTAGGGTTCTTCTAGGGAACATCCAAGGGTTCTTCAGGAACTTAGTGCAGTGTTAGCAAAACCCCTATATTTACTCTTTAAAGATACTATTACCACAGGCTCAGTGCAACAGGACTGGCGAAGAGCTAACATAGTGCCTCTATTTAAGAAGGGAACTAAAACAGAACCAGGGAATTATAGACCAGTGAGTTTGACCTCTGTAGTGGGAAAACTGCTAGAAGGGTATCAAGGTGCCCGTGCTCCTCTTGCGACATTCTGTCAGTCGACACTCTGCTTCACTCCTATTGGCTATACTGTGCTTGTCCCGCCCAGTATGGCCTTTATATGCTGGGTTCTGGCACCTCTCCGGTGCCCTTTCGTGGTGTTCCTGTACCAGTGCTTGTTCCTGCTCTCAGTATTCCCAGTGTATCGACCTGGCCTGCCTGACTACTCTGCATCTCGTCTCCTGCCTGTGAACCGACCTGGACCACCTGACTATTCTTCTCCTGCTCCTGTGCACCAACCCGGCTTGGCTGACGTTCCTGCTCCGTGTACTGACCCGGCATGGCTGATGTTCCTGCTCCGTGTATCGACCCGGCTTGGCTGATGTTCCTGCTCCGTGAATCGACCCAGCTTGGCTGACGTTCCTGCTCTGGCTGCCTCTGTGTCACCTTGGCAACATTCCTATTGGTTAGGCCTTCGTGACGCTCCCGGTTGGTTGCCACCTCAGGGTGAGTTGCTCAGTTGCTCAGTCCGTTCCTGTCATGGCAGTGCTCAGTTGTGTGTCTCTGTTACTGCTACAGCAGTGTGCAAGTGGCCTAGTCTCCGTTACTTCTATGGCAGAGTGCTAGTGGGCTATCTCCGTTTACTGCTATGGCAGAATAAAAGTTGCCTGGTCTCCATTACTGCTACGGCAGTGTTCTATGTTGCTCAGTCTCTGATACTGCTCTGGCAGTTCACGTTTGCCTGCTAACCTATTACTGGGCGTTACTCATCCCTAAGCTCTCTATCCTAAGTGAGCTCCTTCACAGACCTCTCATCACATGGGACTGTTTATACTCGCTGAAGACCATTAACCCATGCAGTACAGATACCCTGGGAATCCTTCTGCCTGACCTGTGTCAGTATATTTTGTTATGGACTCTGTGGTTATACTGGACCTGTGTAGGCATATGTATATGTAACCTGTCTTGTGTCTTTATTATTCTGATAAAATACTACAGGACCTGTGAGGGTTATTGTATTACTGTTTTTTCAATAAAACTGTTTTATGCTAAACCACTGTGTCTGTGTGTCAAACAAACCATTACAAAGGGATAATAAGGAACTATATTCAGGATTACAACACAAACAATAAAATCATTAGCACGAATCAACATGGTTTTATGAAGAATAGATCATGCCAAACTAATCTTTTCAGCTTCCATGAGGAGGTAAGCAGCAACCTTGACAATGGCAAGGCAGTAGATGTAGTATATCTAGACTTTGCAAAGACATTTGATACAGTGTCACATAGAAGGCTGGTGTATAAAATAAGGAAATTGGGGCTTGCAGATAACCTTTGCAATTGGATACAAAACTGGTTGAAAGATAGGAAACCGTGTGTAGTTGTAAGTGGACAATTCTCCAATACAGTTAAAGTGGAGAGTGGAGTACCTCAGGGTTCAGTATTAGGTTCCGCTGCTTTTTAACATGTTTATAAATGACATGGAATTAGATATAGAGATCAAAATATCAATTTTTGCAGATGATACTAAATTATGCAAGGTCATTAATTCAGAACAGGATATTTTTCTCTCTACAGAGGGACTTACATACAATGTCAGATTGGGCAAACATATGGAATATGAAGTTTAATGTGGGGAAGTGTAAAGTCATGCATTTGGGAGGAAACAATCCCAAGGCTACTTATAAACTTAATGGAATAATTTTAGGTGACTCGTTGCTAGAGAAAGACCTGGGTATCCTTGTCAACTACAAACTTGGAAACAGTGACCAGTGTTAAACAGCAGTAGCAAAGGCAAACAAAATCCTGTCATGCATAAAAAGAGGTATCGAAGCAAGAGTGGATAACATTATTTTGCCATTATACAAATCATTGGTAAGACCTCACCTTGAGTATGCAGTACAATTTTGGGCACCGGTTCTAAAAAAGGATATACTAGACTAGAGAGGGTACAGCAGAGAGCAACACAATTAATTAAGGGAATGGAGGACTTGACATATGAGGAACGACTAGACAAACTTGGTTTATTTACTGTAGAGAAAAGACGAATAAGAGGAGACCTTATCACATTGTACAAGTATATGAGAGGTCAATACAAGGATCTCTGCAGTGAGCTATTTATTCCAAGGCCTGATCAGGTGATCAGGGGACACCCTTGAGATTAGAGAAAAGGAGGTTTAAACTTCAGCAAAGGAAGGGTTTTTTTACGGTAAGGTCTGTTAAATTGTGGAATTCATTGCACAGGGAGGTTATTATGACAGATACAATGGATACATTTAAGAGAAGATTAGCTACATTTCTTTCAAAAGGGAACATACAGAGTTATACTGTTTATCAGTAGGCTGATCAAGAAGGTCTGATAAAGACTAATTTAATTGGTAGCAGGAAAGCTATAAAATTATCAGTTACTGGGGTATGAGGAGAAGGTTGAACTTGATGGACTTGTGTCTTTTTTCAATCTAATTTACTATGTTACTACACAAGTCAAGCTCACAGATCTTGTCCCCTTTTTGAACAATGGTACTACCCCAGCTTTCCACCAATCCCAGGGCACAATGCCTGATGAAAATGAATCAATAAATATTAAATATAATGGTCTTGCTATTTCCATAGCCTTTTCCATGCTCTTTTCTCCTCAGTAAGTCATGCACACGATGGCGTAAATGTTGTCTGTCTGACCATAGTCTTCCATTGTTGCTTCCTTTGTATATACAGAAGACATGAATGTGTTTACGGTGTGAACCATATTCTTATCATCACTAAGCATGAGTGAGAATAAAAGATAGAGCAAAAAACAGAAAGCATAGTTGAAAAGAAGCAAAGAGTTTATACCATCAGCATCAGAAATAATAACATCAACAAAAACATTCCAACAGTTTTCTAAACATCATCATAATCACAGAAGTCAATTGATGTGTCTCAGGGGAGACAGTCTAACATTTGGTAGTGATGGTGGTGCTGTGGCAGCACACTTCTATGGGATATGCTCCCAGAGTATTGATTGGAACCTGATATACAAGAACAACGTATCCTAGGAGTAGCCCCACTGCATGTTAGATGGTTACAGCATACTTTCAGGATAGCTGTGTTCTAGGACAAAACAATGACCCCATTTGACCACTGTCAAAAAACTGAGTATGGCCAGTACTGACTTGGAAGTCCTTATTTACCCTCCAGCAAGTGTGTGGTCTGAGCAGGTTATCGGTGCAGCTGGTTATAAATTTAATGACAGTAGGACTCTGCTATCAATGAGCAGTGTCGGGGGACTTACATTTCTAAAACTGAAGCAGCATCTAATACCAGCTGAGTATCAGGCAGAAGAAGTAGAAAAAAAACACACAGAACTCTCATGATGTATATACTATAGTATTAATAGCATCAATGAGGACAAAGAAGCTGATGGCTTTGAACAGTTGTCACCATCTACCACAATTGGGATCAATGATTAATGTTTTACAATAATCTAATAATAATTCTAGGTTATATGGAATTCAAACATGATATTGTAAATCATTTGTCTAGAACTCCTTCCTATTAATCATCTTGATATGTATACATTAATCAATTCACCTTCTCCACCATACACATCTGCCACATTAAGTATACATTTTTTTTTAATCTTTTTGAAAATAGTGGTTAGCATAGCAGTGTCGAACCAATTATGTTGAAGGTATCCAAAGGGTTAAAACAAGAGAACCAATCAGGTTGGATTTCTTAACATAAATAGATAAATGACAATATTAAATAATTTTGAGAACTTTACACAATATTAGGTATTGACACTCTACTTCACAGTAAAGAATTGATTAAATAATCAATTACCCATATTGGTGCAAAAATATATACAATTTATTTAAGTACAATATACTATATATATAAAAAGTGTAAGCAACAATGAAAAAAATGAGTAACCAGCAATTACAATAGATATACAGTAACTAAAACCACAAATATCACCATTAGGATTACCAGCAATTAAAGGGTTAACCACACATAGGTATATTCAGAGATATTAAAAAACAATAATTGAGCTCAGCAGCATAGGAAATGATAATTGATCCTATAATTAATTAAAATACAGCAGCATATATGAATACCTCTGCCCCAGAAACTATATAAACTATGCTAATTGAGGTTTAAAGGGATAGTAATACTTCGTTTTAACTTTATTTTATTTTGTAGACATTAAAAAAACATGAAGAATGATATGTCTTATCTCTCAAACCTTTACGGTTTAAGAGATATTCACAAGCAAAGTTTCCCCCTCCCGCCCCTTTTTCCTAGTGTAAGACATCTCTTCTCAGATGTGAATCTGGTTGTAAGACCAGACAGATAACAGCAGGGGACAAGCTTCTTTGTATGAAAAGAATGAAAGCCCTTCCCCCCTTGACAAGTTTTTCAGCTTTTTCCCTTATCTTAATTGAAGATTGTCCCTCTCTGCAGTCTACCTGGGCACCTCCCTTCTGATCTGGCTAAACAGGGGGGGGATACTTTGCTTGTGAATATCTCTTAAACCATAAAGGTTTGAGAGATAAGACTTATATCATTCTTCATGTTTTTTTAATGCCTACAAAATAAAATAAAGATAAAACGAAGTATTACTATCCCTTTAAGGTAGGTTGTCAGGTGAGCAAACTTTAATATTAAGCCAGGTCCTCTGACAATTTCCTTATACCATATATAATAACCAAATTTAGAGAAACTAACTGGAATAAAATTCCAGATTGAAATCACTATAATTTAATTATCTACTGATTTCAAATATTGCATACCTTCTGAATAAAACATATAAATTGCATTAAATAGAGTCAATAATAGATTATACTAAGAATATGCTCAGAATCAATCCAATAATATATGTCTAGACAGTATAGTAAACTTTGTACAACATATATCACAAATATGACTAATGCAGTCCTATGTAAAACCTATAGGGTACTCCAAGGGTTAAATCACTAGTAAAATATAGGATGCCACACCCAAGATGGCTACTTCTTTTGTTTAGTTAGATGTTTAAAAACTTTTCACTGTACAAAAGTTTAGATCTAAAACCAACACAAAGAAATCCAAGAAACACCTCAAAGTAAATAGACAAATAGCAGTTAAAGGGTTAATAAATGAATTCAAAGAATTCCCCAGATGGAATATTAGGTATTATAACCTTTCCAGAAACACAATATACTATCTTAGAAATATAAAGAATTATATTAACTAATATATAACAAGGAACTATATATCTCACTGCTATAACCTATTTTACTCTTATCTGGCAAAATATTACAATTTACCAATAATAAATGAATTCTGCTTAATTTCAGAATTTCTAAAGCTAATATAGCTTATTATAATGTATCCCACATGGTTGGCCAGTCCAATTAAAACAAATTATAAGAAAATTAGATTTCTTCAAATATAGAAGAAATATGTATATGATTCTGAAATTTTGCAAAATGTAAATAAGAAAATATATAATTACCAGTCCACTAGGTGTTTCTTTGTATCTCTTATCAGTCAGTCAGAACCAGGAACCACAGGAAAGGAAAAACCAGCCAAGACCCAAGAGGAAAAAGCCTTTTTCTCTCTAAACTTGCATATTTATAATGTGAAATTACCCTTATCAGAATCTCCTCTGATTGGATAGAGATCCATCTCATTATGCAGTGACATCATGCATATTATTATGGAAAAATTCCAAAGCACTAGTAATAACGCTATATAGCCTAGAGATGGCACTCTTACTCCACCTAAAAAATTTAGATATGATACATTTTGTGTCATCAGTGATGTATTGAAGAGGTCAATAGACGTCATATAAATGTCATCCTACCAGACTTTCTCACATGGGAGTATATCTTCTTCTCAGACTTTGAGATTTTCTCCTAAGATAATAATATTGCTTGAGACTGTGGTTGTCTGCAATTCGATATTAAACACCATAAAAGTCACCTAGATATTTTTCACTCCCACCTAGGTAAATAGAGGCCTCTTTTGTCCAGAAGAATGAGATAATTTAAACACATTTTAAACACAGATTTTTAGAGAATTTGTTTTAAAAGAAAAATTAACCATTTCCTCCACATCCAACAAGGCAAGCCTTGAAATAAGGTGGTTTCCTGGCTTCAGGCTTGCAAAAATCGAGGCCTGAAAAAATTGTTTGCAGGTTTGCAATGAACAAACTCTGAAAATGCTTATGAACTACTGGCCTAGTGCAACACAACACAACAAAAAGCTCCCACCACTTCAGATGCATTTGGTGACCAGAAGTTGGCCAATCATATTTCTCCTCCTGCACCACCTTTAAAATCATGGGTTTTATGGAAGCATTGAGGAAGAAGGGAAGGACTGCAAAGAATGACATTTGACATCCCTCGTATTGAGGGATATGCAAACCTTTGAACGCCTCCTTGACTTTAATGTCAGCAATGCTAAAAACTACCACCCAAGAAGTCAGATGCTTTTGCCACTATGGTCTTTTTTCACTCCACTAAGGATAAGTGACTGTATGGTGGTGGTTGGTGACAAAGAAGTTTAAATAATAAACTCTCACTGCTATCAGCTTGGCAAATTCAGCAGGATGGATTGAATGCAGATGTTCCATGATTCCCTACGTTCAGTTGCTCTCCACCATCTTGAAATGTGTTGCCAGTGCACCACACAAGGTGCAGTGGATGAAGACAAATTGACAGATCTTCACGTCTGCAGACTCTTTATCATGGGGGCAATCTAGTTATTGCTGAGGAGGATGAAGTGGACCGATAGGGCACCAGGGGGACAATGGAGATATTTTACACACCCAGAACCTAGCACGAGAAGACAACAATGATGCAGGTGTTATTGTCATTTTCAAACTTCAAGGTGTTCTATTGCTTTTTTTGGGTGTAATTTTTTCCTACTTTCTTTGTGTCCTTGGGAAGGGACAAAGGTCGTGGTGAAAGCAGCTGTCAATTTCCTTCCTTTTAGGTGGTTTGGTTTACACTTGCTTTACGTAAATGTCTGGGTATTTGTGTTGCAAGAGCTTCATTATGGTAGATGTGCCAAGGTATGTACTCTTGCCCTTATAACTTTCTTATCACACACTGTGTACAGTACAGTTACCAGCAATTGCACTTAGGATGACCCAAGGGAACAATAGTCACACACCCTTGATTTTAAACAGGGAAGATGGAGAAGAATGGCCTTCTTATTTTCCAGATTCACCTGCAATGGCTGTGGCAGGAACTACCTCAGCAGCATTACTTATTGTTATTGGCTAACCTGAGTCCTGCACACATACATGTTTTCAGTCTTTTTGTAAGCCTGCTGCTATGCTGCTTAACCATTGTTTATAAAGAGAAAACATTAATTACAAAAAGGGTTATAATGCTCAATGAATGTGGCAGATGTGTATGTCGGTGGTGGATTGGTATGCTGTGATTGATGTATATCTCTATATATTGTATATAAAGATGCTTTTGATTGCTTTTGATATTCTTCTTTTTTCTTATAACTAGACCTTTTATTTAACCAAAAAGTTCAATATAAACACTTTGAAATTAGTAATTGCAACCACCCCACACACATATATTACATTAGTATAAAAGTGTATATAATGTGTTTGAGGATTAATCCTCTTGTTAAGACTATTTGTTACAAAAGCCAAATAGATGAACCAGATAGATATTTTGATAGACAGAATAGAGTAGTCATTTCTTGTTAAGTAAAACATTAGCATTTCTACTGTGGTATGTTTCATTCAGAAATTATTACATTTCAATATTGTATTTTGCTTTTTAATAAAAATCCCATATGTTACCACTATGTGGGGCTATTGCTATTTATATTTAAGGAGAACTAAAGACGGGTTCTCCAAAGAAGGAGCTTTTTGTATTTTTTTTTTTTTTTTTTTTTTTTTAAACTGTATTGGTAAAGTAATTGCATTACAGTGTAATAAAGTGTTACAGCAATAGACAAAGAAGTCAAACGATTTGGAACAGATAAAAACAAACGTAGTACAGGTTATGACACAAATAAATAGCGTAGACATGTTCCTTGGAAGAAGTCTTTGTCACAACTGCAAGAAGGAACAAAAGTAGGGGTAAAACTTCTAAAGAAAAACACAGGAATATTAAAAGCATATATGACAGTAGATGTAAAAGGTGGGTTAGATCAAATAGAATATCCATGAGCAGTGAAGAGGGGCTAAAGAGTAATATGGTAAAAGTGCTAAAGCATGATGAGGCGAGTTGAAGTGTGGGAGAAAGAGAGAGAGAAAAAAAAAAGGGGGAAGAGGAGAGGGAGGGGAGGGATGTCGGAAGACCTGTGCCGTCCCGATCCGTCTGTTACAGTTTGACCCTAAGCCTGAGCTAGCTCAGGGAGAAATCTAATAGAGACAAAAATCAATTAAGATTTGCTCAACGTAAGGACTAAGTGGGGAGAAAGAAAGAGAAGTCTGAATAGTATCAACTTAGGTACGAAGGCAATGGGTGAGCTGAAAGTGAGGTCACCCACAAAGAATCAAACTCCTCTAATTTGCCAAGGGAGAGGGCTTTGCATTTAACAAGCTGCAGGTATGAGTTGAGGGTAGTAATCCAGAAAAGTAAGGATGGAGGGTTTTGTTTGCCCCAAAGTAGGGGAATCAGGGATTTAGCTGTGTTGAGAAGTGTGGGTAGGCAGGACCACTCAAGTTTCCTGTCGACAAGTGGGTTCTGAAGCGCAGGGAAGAAAAGATAGGTAAATGGCTCTAAAGGGATCGACAAAGTAAGAGTACGCTGTATGAGGTCATGAACAGAAGACCAAAAGGGAACAATTAGGGGGCATTCCCACCATATGTGGAGTAAAGAATCTTTATGGATCAGGATTAAAAAGAGAGATGCGTAGTGGGGTAAGATACCAATGTGTCCAAAGTTTGTAATTCATTTCCCTGGTTTTGATATCGGGGTGAGGCTTAAGTTGAAAACGGATGATTTTAGACCATTGGGACATGGATAGGACCTGATTAAGGTCTTTGTTCCAGGCTGAAAGATAGTAATGTAGGGTTAGGGCAGTGTCTGTTAGTAGTGAGTGGCAGAATGACAGAGGTCTAAGAGAAGGGGTAGGAGTATGTCATATTTTCTCCAACGGTATAAGGGGTCTAAGACCAGTGGAATTCCTACTAAGAGATGAATACTAGTGTTGCACTTAAAGTACGTTCCACCAAGGAATGCGTACAATCTGGAGCTTTTCCTGGAGGATGGAGACGGGAGCGAGTCCGGATCAATGGTTTAGAGATTGAAGGGTATCTAACCTGGTGGTGCGCCAAGGAATAAAAGCCTGAGATTGAAGTCCCACAGGGAAGTCAGGACTGCCAAGTAAAGAGGAGAGGGAAGATGGGTAAGGAGCAAGAGAATGGTGACAGTTAAGAGCTGCTCAGGAATGGAGGATGTGTGAGAGAATAGCCTGATATGGTATAGGAGGAGAGGATTGTCTCTTAGAAGCCAAGCAAACTTGCAAGAAGTCCATCTTGCCCAAGATGGACAAGACAGTCCCAGTCCGACTTTTAGGAGGAGATAAGGAGAAATCAAATAGCTTAGCTATAGATGCGGCTACATAGTATCTGTGGATGTCGGGTAGAGCTAAGCCGTCTCTATCTAAATCTCTAGAGCGATAAGAGAAACCCATCTGTGGTTTTTTTGTTAGCCCAAATGAAAGACATAATAGTAGATTGAATAGAAATAAGTAGAGCTGTGGGAATGGACACTGGGAGGGTATTGAGGACATATAAAACTTGTGGGAGAATCATCATTTTAACTGTGTGAAGTCATCCCATCCAGGAAAGAAATAACCTGACCCATTTGTTGAGATTCGTGGAGATGGAGTGTAGTAAAGGGGTGAGGTTAATGCGTGGGAGGGAGGGAATATCAGAGGAAAGGAGAATGCCTAGATATTTAATATGAGAGTCTGCCCAATGAAAATGAAATGTGTGTCTCAGATGGGAGGAAACCTTAGTCGATATGCCTATATTGAGAATCTTAGATTTAGAGTAATTTATTTTTGCTTGAGAGAGGAAACAATATACTTCAAGTGCAGCAACAAGAGGGAGAATAGAGGTTTGTGGGTGTGAGATATAGAAGAGAATATCAGCAAATGCACTGAGCTTATATGTAAAAGGCCCCACATCTAAGCTCTTTATTGAGGGATCTTGTCTGATGAAACAAAGTAATGGTTCTAAAGTGAGAATGAAAATCTGGGGGATAGAGGGCAACCTTATCTGGTTCCATTTGATATAGAGAAGGGTTGTGACAGAGTGCCAATAACTAGAACTTGAGCTGAAGGAGCAGTATACAAACTCATTATGGACATGATCATAGAAGGACCAAAGCTGTAATATATTAGGGTTTCAAGAATGTAACACCAATCTACCCGATCAAAGGCTTTTTCCGCATCTGTGGAGATAAGCACGGAGTAAATGTTATGGGAAAGTGCAAAGTGAATCAACGAAATAGCAGAAGCGGTGTTATGCCATGCTTCCCTACCAGGTACGAAGCCTGCTTGATCTTGGTGGACTAGGATGGGAAGAAGTGGTCTAATGCAGTTGGCTAAGATTTTGGCATATATTTTCAAATCTACGTTGAGAAGCGATATGGGACGATAGTTTGCACATTAAGTGGGGTCTTTTTTAGGTTTGGGAATGACTACTATATGGGCTTCTAAGATTTCTGGGGGAAGGGGTGACCAGACAAAACAGCTTTGAAAGAGGATCGTAAGTGGGGCTCAAGAATATCTGGAAATCGTTTGTAATAAGCTATTGAGAAACCATCAGGGCCTGGGCTTTTACCAAGTTTCATAGATGAAATGGCTTGATGGATCTCTAGTTCAGTGACATCAGATTCTAAAGAGTTCATCAGGATCTGATCAAGTTTAGGAAGCTTTGAAGACCTGAGGAAGGTGGAAAAGGGTTCTGCCCAGCCATGTGAAAGTGAGTTAGGTGAAGGTCTAATGTTGTAGAGATGTTCATAAAACTCCCTGAACGCTGCTGCTTATCAGGAAAGGATTTGAGTAGGGATCCATTCAACGACTTTATAGAAGTATCGATAGAACGTTGTCTTCGGGCATTCAAAAATCTAGCTAGAGACCTGCCACATTTATCAAAAGAAATAAATTGATGAAATTTCAACTACGTATGGGATCTAATGGAGTTAATTCTCAGAATCTGATTGAGCTCTTCCCTGAGATTAAGTAAAGTGGAATAGGTGGAAGGTTGTCTTAAACGTTTATGGTCAAATTCAAGAAGTTAAATCTTCCCTAACAAGTCATCAATCTTTTTTCCATTGGGCACGACGCTTGGATGCACCTAATTTGATAAGCTTGCCCCTAAGAACACACTTGTGGGCTTCCCACAGGGAAGTATGTGACACATCAGGGGTGTTGTTCAGTTGGAGGTATTCCACAAGACTGTCACTGATGTTCGAGAGAATCGAGGGGTCTTGGAAAAGGGATTCATTCAAGTGCCATATTTTGGGCTGTCCAGCAGCTTTAGTGGGAGTGAAGGAGAAAGATGTGGTGGAATGATCAGTCCAGGATAAAGGGTCAATGGAAGCAGAAAACAAATAGTGTAAGAGAAATTGAGAGATGAAAAGGTAGTCAATCTGACTATAAGATCCGTGTGGAGGAGAGTAAAACGTGAACTCTTTATCATTTGGATGGAGGGATCTCCAAGTGTCTATGAGGGTCAGATCAGTCAGGTGTTTTTATGAAGGCGACACTATGCGAAGATCTTGCTCAAAGCACAAAAACATCCTTTACCAGCTGGTGCATGTCTGTGTTGTCATTACGGTAAGATTCCTCAACCATGCTCCTCAAATTTTTCTGCAATATATATTTCAGTGAAAAATTTGGATAATTCCTGTCCCTACATGACTGACCAGCATGGTTGCCACCTCAAAAGTATTTAGCAGCTCAGATAACTTACACAGTAGTTGACATTTCCCATGTGACAAAGAGGCTCACTGCAAAGCCTTTTAGTTTTGCATTGTATACTCGCTAATGGCCTTATTCTTCTTGTATAAATGCTCTGGCATTTGCGATGTAGAATTCCACTTGGTAGGGACCTTCATTTTCATCTGGTATGGGACAGGTTGCTCTCTGTATGGAATGTAAAGTGTTGCATCCATTGTAGGAGCAGCTAAAATGGGCACAGATTTTACTGGTGATATCAAGCATGTATCTGAGTGTTTTGGATTCTGTTTTTCCTTATGCTCACTGAAGATTATCCCTCACTGCGCTCCATCCAGATAGCAAGCAGAGTTACGTAAGTGAAAGGGGCGGGAGGGAGACTTTTTATAATTCTTGAACCACAAATTGGACAATACTGCAAAAAAAAAAAAAGATTAATCCACAGCGCATTTATTTTACAACACTACTGTTAGGGATGGGCGAAAATTTCCGCCTCAAACTGAAATTGACGAAAAATGCACTTTCCGCTTGGTGAAAAATTTCCTGTGAAAAGTGTTGATTTTCAGCTTTTTTCCAGTTTTTTCCTCCTAGCTCATTCCACTGAAATTAATGGGAACATTGAAGTTACACATAACAAAATAAATATTGATTAATTTCTCAAAGGCATAGTATAAAAGGGGCCTGAGGGCACCCTGAGAAAAAAATAAAAATGCCCTACTGGCCTTATGCCAGCAGGTCATGTTGGCCAGTGGCTACTGTCAAATGTCCTCCTGAGTCCTGAGTTGCAACTGCTGTTTGTACTGCTGCTGCTGAGTTGTTTAAGCAGCAGGATGATTATGCAACTGAAAGGGAATGGGATCAACAATAGCAGTAACATGGAAGATGGATGATGAAGGTTCCACTTGCCACGACTGGCTCCAGTGATGTGCCTAACTATCACGGTGCCCGTGTTCCTGCTCTGACAATGACTTTGTTACTTTGCCTGATTTCTATGGTGCCTTCTTATTGGCCTGACATCTTTGCTCCACCCAGGGCTTGCCTTTATATATCCTGTCACATCTATTCCAAGGCACCCTTTTGTGGTGTATCTGAGCCTGATGCTTGTTACTGTGTTGATGTTTCATGTATGACCCGGCCTGCCTGACGACGTTCCTGTGTTTCCTGTGTACTGCTCCGTTACCGACTGATCTGGCTGAGAACCTGCTCCGTTACCGACTGATCTGGCTGAGAACCCGCTCTGTTGCTGAACTTATCTGGCTGAGACCCCACTCCATTGCTGAACTGATCTGGCTGTGAACCTGCTCTGTTGCTGAACTGATCTGGCTGAGAACCCCCTACGTTACCGATTGATCTGGCTGAGAACCCCCTATGTTACCGACTGATCTGGCTGAGAACCCGCTCCGTTGCTGAACTTATCTGGCTGAGAACCCGCTCCGTTGTTGAACTGATCTGGCTGAGAACTCGCTCCATTACCGACTGACCTGGCTGAGAACCCGCTCCATTGTTGAATGAATCTGGCTGATAACCCTCTCTGTTGCTGGCCTGTCTGGCTGTTTAGCCGTTCCTTTGCTCCTGACCAGTCTGTGCTTCCATTTGTTTGTAAACCTGCCCTGACTGAGCCATTGTCCCGTTGCCATCCGTGCATGGCTGTGCCTCCTCCGTTGTCCTAGTCTGGCCAGCATTACATTAGATGGATTCCGGTTGCCTTGTTGGGGTGCTCCGTGTGACGCTATTCTTATTCTGTCAACCGTAGGCATAGCATTCATGCTATAGCCACTTACTCCTACTGCCATGGCGGTGTGTACACACGAAGTACCGGTACAGTGCTAGCAAGTGCTGACTGAGTTACTCAGATCTCTCTGTGTCTCCCTCTGCGCTATTGCCGGGCTCACTCCCTGTGGAAGTTCCTGTGTATCTCTGAGCATCTCCTGTTAATTAGTTTAGTTCCCAGACTGTCTAGACAATCCTTGGGCTCCTTAATTGTTGCAGTGCCTGGGCTAGGGCCAGCACTTGCATTAGCACGCACTCGGTGGTATGTGGAGACCCTGCGCTTTTTTCCCTGTCTGTGGCCATCGGGCCTAGAGACAGCATTTGCGCTTATTCCACTGTCGTGTGAGGGGACACCTGTGGCCTTCCAGTTGTTCACCTACGATCCACCCCTAGCGCTCTAGGGTTTACCATTTGTAAGTGGTGGCCTCGGTCACCCTGGGACCCCTGTCCCATAGTCAGTGTTGCCTCGCTGCCTATTTGGGTTCTGTGCCACCCAGGCGTCTGGGTCTCGTGCCAATTACCATCTCCAGGATTTCCTGCCATCCCCTGTCCTGCTGTCAGCTGGGTTCCAGTAGCCTGATCTCTCCAGGTTCTTTAGAGGAGGGTTGCCTGCCTTAGATACCTCCTGTTCCTGGATCCTATCTCAGTCATTTTGTTCACAGTCATTGCCTTATTGACTATATATATATTGTTGTTTCGTATTGTGGGCCTGTGGCCTTATTCCTTGTATGCACTTTACTCAATAAAGTAATTTTAACCTTACTGATCTGTCTGAGTGTCCATCAAAAACCGTGAAACTAAGGCAGTAGCAGAAGAATAAGTAGCCCCCAGTATATGTAGAGAAAATAAGAAGTTGTCATTAAATCTTCTCCACCTACCCCTCCTCCAAAATTATGGGTGCGTTGTTATTAGGATATTTGTTGTTCCCTTGAGAACAGGAACTATGGCTCTTATCAGCAACCACAATGTGCACAGTGTGTGTGTGATAAATAACATCTAGGGGCACAACTGTATCCAAACACCATGACACCAGAAACCAAGTACTGCCGCTGTCACTGTACTCCTTGTCCAGACCCCGCTAAGGACATGAAAGGGGAAATATTCTGCTTGTATCAGGCTTACACACATACTTGCCATAATCTGATTTTTTGCTTTAACATATAAAGCTTGTTAAGGGTTAATTTAGAAAATTATTTTAACATAGAATATTAAGGTGTTACATTAAAGATACTGAAAACAAGTTAGGTGCTTCCCCCTTATTACTGGAACAAATCTTTATATAACTTGTTATTGTACTTTTGTAGTGGGAGGCATTCTGACAAAATGATGAGCTGGTCCCAGGTGCAGTATGTCCGAAGCTCTAACCTTTACCAGGCTCAAGTGACGGCCCTCTCCTTTCTTCTTATTGGTGAAATAAACAATGCTTATGTATCCGGGGAGGGAAACTCTCCCCCTCATTATTAGTATGTTTACCTCCCATTTATTCTGCACTATATAAACTGTTGAATTATGATTAATAAATCAGATAAGAGATTATAGCACTGGACTCTTGAGTGTGCGTGTAGTCATTTTTTGTCTTCAGGCGACTGTGGCACACAAGTTCTCTCAGGAATGGTGTGAAGTCTGAGGTCCCCGGGGAGTGAAACGGCTAGGTGAGAAATACAGAGAGAGAGAATATAAATAACAATTTGCTGTAGTCGTCAGAATCTTCACTAAGTGGTGAGTTGTCTATAATTATTAGAGGTGATTAAAATTCACCTCTTGGGTGAAGTTTGGTATGCAGTCCCAACTCAACTAGGTGGCACACACGACATATGTGTTATATGTGTGAGTAAATAGGATAATAAGGACATCTGGTTCAGAGGCAGGTTCCAGTCCTGGCCTCAGAACATATATTAACCCCTTAGAGTCCGGTGACATACGGTACTTAAGGACCAGTGACAGTCCTGGTACCTCACGTACTATTACTCACCGCGCTCCTGCAGGAGCGCGGTGAGTAATACCGGGGACTGAATTTGATTGCTCCAAGACCGGAGCGATCTCTTTCAGTCCTTCAGTTCGGCGTGCCGCACCACGTGATCAGTCATGTGGGGCGGCACGCCGAAATTCTCTATCTGGTCCTTAAAGGACCACTCACCTCGCGACCGCTGGTCGTTAAGCGGTTAAGAATAATATACAGGGTATCCAGTCTCCTGTATAAGATAAAATAGACGTTACATAGATCCTTCCTCAGATATTTAGTGGGCCAGTGGATACAGATAAGGGGATTGTAAATGTTTTGCTTATTGTTCATCATATTTTTTACTAATCGTTTCAGATATCATTTGTATGGCAACATATTTCCTTGTAGTTTATATCTGTAAATTGTTATTAACCGGACTTGAAAATCCTGTGATTGAGTCTGTGTGAGAAAGTATATTTTTTTAGGACTTATATATGAATATTACGAAGATACGGTAAATATTATTACCCCGATTGATGGTATATATGGGACAGAAGTGGTAATTTGTCCATAAGTAAATAGTCTGTTTCATATAGTCATAAGTAAATAATTTGTCTCATAATGATTTATGGGGATAGAGTATATAATCTATCCTAATTTGTCCTTTCGATATATATACGGGCCAGAGTAGATAATCTGTCCTGCTCTTTTCCTTCGATATATACGTAGTCATGAGCAGATAATCTGCCTTATGTAGACAAGGGTTTTTGGGGGGCAGCGTACATGAGCAACCCATTTGTCGGAAGGAAAGAGATAAATAAAACACAAGCAAAGTCCACATTAATCTACCCAAACATATGTCTGAGTGCATGTTAATTTTCAATCTGTACGTCTTGTTGTCTGTCCTTGTATTTTTGTCTGTTACAACTAACATTTGCATGATATTATTTTTATTGCTCTGTTGACCTTGGTAAGTGGTCTCACTATATATATATATATATATATATATATATATATATATATATAGATACCATTTAAACTTAATTATAATTGTATTGTTTATATATATATAAAAGAATAAGCCTCATTGCATAATTTATGGTACCTCACACACAGAACATAATTTATGTCTCCTCAGAAAACAAACACACATTGAACAGAATGCCTCATTACATAATTTATGTCTCATTAGGAGAGACAACTTCCATTGGGTGATTCAATGGGGACATTACTGCTCCCATTGGGTGATTCAAGTGAGGGCGTGTTTATCATACAGGGAGTTGGCCCACCCCCTCCAGCCCTCCCACCACTATCCAACTGACAAAAAAATATAGCTGCCACTTGCTTCTGAAGTAGGGGATATCAATAACTTCTCCTGGTCCACACACACTCTCACTCAGGATCATGACCCCACAAACACACTGTGTCACCTCCCACAGGTAACTGTAACCCTCCATACACACTGTGTCACCTCCCACAGATAATTGTAACCCTCCATACACTCTGTTTTACCTCCAACAGATAACTGTAACCTCCATACACACTCTGTATCACCTCCCACAGATAATTGTAACCCTCCATACACTCTGTTTCAGTACAAGGGTGTAATGTTTCCATCAAATACAAACTCAGGGATAAACTTAATAGCAAATCTTATTTAACCCTTTCAGTGCCAGACGGGTACGTAACGCATTGCTTTGCAATGCGTTGCGTACCCCTCTGGCACTCAAAGGGTTAACTCTTTTCATCTCTTCAGTCACCTCACTATCTGGTTTCAACTGTCACTCCACCACTTCCTGATTCCCGCCCTTTCTCCTTAAAGGGAGAGAGATGCTTTGCTGTATGTTACAGAGGACAAGCCTCAAACACCACTTTCTATTTGTTCCCTCAGCATATTGCTACGTTGCCTCAACTGAAGAGCCACTGTGTGTTATATTGCTATGTTACCTCAGCTTAAGTAAGGAGTTACTGTTTCCATTGGGTGATTCAATGGAGGAGTGATTTAAACTATTCAGGGAGTTAGCCTGCCTCCACTATCCAGCCCGCCCACCACTATCCAAGTGACTGAAAAATCAAAATGGCTGCCACTCGCTCCTACACCACAGACTCACACACACACACAAAAGCCACACACACACAGAGTCCCCAGGTGTCCCTCCACCAACCTTAGGCACACAGTGAGCTGATCCAACAAAGAGAGGGCGGGATCAGCTCCAGTGTACATTCATTTCTGGTATCCGCAACACAACAATGCTTTCGGCTCCTGGTGCACAATGTGCTTCTGCTGCAGGAAGCCCAGCTGCTTCATGTAGCTCGGAGGCAGGCAGGCCCAGTACCAAATCCTTCATGGTCCCCCTTCATGAAGCACAACACTCCACCCCGCAACAGCCCGGTCATGCGGCCCTTCAAGGAGCTCTCTACAAGCAGCAGCTGGATGTGTCTAATACCCGTGGCTGAGCTGTCACACACCTGCATTATGTAAGTACCCTGGAACAAAAAAAATACATGCCGCACTATAGCTGCTCCAACAACATACACCATCTCTGCGCCAACCACACACACCATTCCTCTTCAGTTCCCGCTCTTGGTGCCCGGGCTGCGACCCTAGTAACGCTCTTGGTCGAGGCATCTTCCTGGCCAGGGAGCCGGGCTGGCGGTTGTCTGGCAGCCTCAGAGTGTGCATGTACAGAGTCCACTTCAGGTACTGTGGACTCCATGACTCTTGCTACATACTGGGACAGCTGGTTAACCCTTCCAGTGCCAGAGGATTAAGCAACAAAATGAGCAATGCCTTGCCTACCCCTCTGGCACTTACAGGACCGTAATAATATCTGTATGTGTGTGTGTGTGTTTGTGTGTGTACGCATGTATGTACGTGTGTATGTATGATCAATGTCTGTATATGTCACTGTATCTGTGTGTGTCTATGTATGTGTGCAATATGATTCTTTCTGCTTCACACAGTACACAAAAAACATCATCAGTCAATACAGCTAAATGAAATGTACAATACAAACAAACACAAAAAATTCTTACAAAATGCCTTCAACATGCCACCTACAACATTTCAAACAAAAAAATGCTACATTACACATACCCTACTACAATGACGGGCAACGCCGTCACATATTGCTAGTATATATATATATATATATATATATATATATATATATATATATATATATATATATATATCTCAATCTATACTGACCTGACAGACATTGTTTATTTTGGACTGAGACTTTGATATTATTACTATGGGATTTAATCAATCTAAACCTAGAAATTCTACAATAACCATTAAGAAGGCTAACACTGGTAAGACAAATAAAAAGTTAAATACTGTGTGCAACATAAAAACACCACTTCCCCCACATCAGTAATATGTATATAACATTACTAGAGTCCAAATAGTTAAGTGAGAAAGAAATAGGTTTACTTTTAAAAGGAGTTAGAAGCGAAATTGTTAAATTTGAGACAGAAAGTAAGACTGAAAAAAATAAATAATAAAAAAAAAATGACCTAGACCTAGAAATGCCGCTCATGACTGTGGGAGACCAGGTTGTTAATAAGTCCCCTGATTTGTTAGTAATGAATGGATGGGCTAAATATTGTCTTAATCCCTTTAAATCCCCTAGGACCACAATAGTTGATTTAAAAATATATGTATTAAGTGACAGCAATTGACTATTTCTGATTACAGATTTTTTGTTAGTATAGTTACAAAACACATGGGTGCTAGGTGACTTGTTAATTGTGATAATTTGAGTGAGAAATATGATTTCCCTTTTGACTGACATAGGAGGTGATATATATTACATTTTAAAAAAAGGGACAATATGTAGACAGAAAGAACTGGAAAGTGGATGTTTATGGAAACGTTTTGGTAATGGTTGGAAAAATGCATGTGGACTTATTAAGGTAGACAATTTGGGACCACTTTGTTCTGAAGTGGCTCAAATAATCAGAATGTGTATTGATAATTGGCATAGCTGAGAAAGTGAAGTCTTGGAAATGGCAATAAGAGTGATGGATATGACAGGTTGTTTTAAGAAAGATACAGAGAATGTGGAAATATACTCTCAGTCTGAGGCAGAGGGTAATACAGAAGTAGATGGAATTAGGGAGCTAGAGAACCAGGAAAAGGTTTCCGTTGATGCTAATATAGTGTATTTGAAGGTGATGGTAAGGTACAGGTTAATAGTCCATGCTTATAATTTTTAGTTCTGGCAGAAGACAACTTCTCTAACCCCCCCCCCCGCAGCTGTTAACCCCTCCCTTTTCTTTTTGTCTGAACTTACGTATAGTCTAGGCTTTCTATACTTCCTCTTTTTTCACTTTATACGCAACAATTTGGAGTTCGTAATTCAAATTGTTTATGTTATACTAAAATATATATTGTTAAGACATTTTTCGGCTAGTAATGCATGGGTGAATAGATGTGATTAAGGGATATATGGATAAGTGTAGATGCTAAGAGATGTGTGTATAATAATGTTGCTCTGTTCTTGGACTACAAATGTATCATGTTTATAGTTTTTAGACCATAATGCATACAGTACTTAAGAATGTCTTTCTAATTACTCCCAATTATCCAGTTAACATGATAAGACGTGACCTAATGATGTAACTTAAAATATCACCTATAATGCCAGATACAGGTGGTGTGATTTGATTCTTTACCCTATAGCTTGGTGGTTGCTTATTCACACATGACTAACCCTGTAATGCCTGCATGTTCTTTACAATTAACCCTGGATGTCAGCATATTATTGAAAGGAATATTTCCTTGTGTATGTGTTTCCACCGTAAGAATTAGTTCTTGGTTTTGGACACCTATATGTATGCATGGTGATGTATGTAATAACGCTCTAATTTAAGTAATATGGGTGACTCCTGTTAAGGTTTCCATTGTTGCAAATGGAGAAGTGTTTCTATGGATGTGTGGTGAAAATCTGATTCAGGCATCAGTGTTCATATCATTAGACCCACTTTACACTATGGTATCTATAACACATTTTACTTGACTTACTTCCCAATTATTTGTTGGCTGAAAGTTACACATACAAGGGCAGTGAATGAGTTAATTCATCACTCTGCACTCCTAGTGATATAAACTATATGTTGTTTGCAGTACTATCATTTGCCACTTGCTTTCTTGTGCAGCACTTGTTTTAGCATTCAGGGTGCCCTGACATGCAACCACTGTTTGCTTTCACGTATAAAGGGAATCAGTATGTGTGAAATAGATTGTGTGATTGATTCCCCCACTGTCTATTTTGCTGTAGTCATGAAAATCATAGAGTCTTGGTCACCTGATTGTGGCTCCATGTTGTTTCCTTTTGTGGATGATTTGTGGTTGATGTGTAGCCCAGATGAAGAGTCCTGTGTGAAAGATACAGCTTCCTTGTTGTAACATCTGGTCATAAGGTATCACCTGCTAAACTACAGTATTGTCAAGAGACTGTGAGCTACCTAGGATTCGTGCTGTCACATGGACAGTGGCTGCTGGCTCCTGAATGAGTAAAAGTCATTACCTTGCTCCCAAAGTCAAAGACTAATTCTGCAATTTCTTTTTTCCTAGGCATGGTATTTACTGTAGACAAAGGATTTCAGACTGTTCTCACCACGATTACACATTGAGACAGGGTACACCGAGAGATGCTCATGATGTAATACAATGGATTATGAACATGGCGTATAAAGTACTAAAAATCTACAGCCTTATGTTTTGTTTCTGTTCTGGGACTGCCCAACTACTCTCTCCAATTCATCTGTATTGTAAGGAGGGAGGTCCCACTGTTTCAAGATGTCCTTACAAAGGAAAATGGCTGCACTGTAGATCAGTGATTTATTATTTAAAGTACTATCATCAGTGGTTCAGGGCCTGTCTGAATGTTTAGGAGCAGTAGCAGTCTAATGGTAGGGGTGGTTCAGACACATGAGTGCACAGAAAGGGCACTATTTATGACACTATTTACAAATTCAATATTACCTTTCACACTCAGTACTCTTTGTGACCTTACATATATTACTTTTATATTCTCCCTCTGACATATCAAAGGTTGAGGCACATGATTAATTATAGATCATTCATTCCCAATTTTACAGTGCTGTGGAATTAGTTGGCGCTATATAAATAAAGAATAATAATAATGGATACCTCATTATGACCTGACCTGTAGTCTGTTCCCCTTGAATGCTGTAAGACTGTATATGTGGGTGGGTCATGCACAAGACTAGCTGCTGGGTATTCCTTATATGATTTTCTGTAGTTTAATTACTAGATAAAATATTAATTACTAACTCCTTCCCTTTTGTATCCGACCAGACTGCTGAACTTATAGCTTTAACATACATGTGACCCCTATTTTTGAAAACAGAGACATGACTATAGTGACAGATTTCAGGTATGTTTTGGTATAGTATATGATTTTGGAATTCTATGGAGAAATAGAGGATTTGTGACAGGTGACATAACAGGAATTTCATATGCTCAATTGAATAATGATCTGTTAGCTTCTCTGTTACTGTCATAAATTATAGCAGTAGTTAAATGTAAGGGCCATTATACAGTTGAATCTGATACTTCCATATCCATCCCCAGATAAATACTCATTGCAAGTATTAGTTTTTAAACGATGACCAACAGTCTTGTGAGAAGGAGGGTCTGACATCAGACCATCATGGTCTGGAGTAAGACAAGGAGGGAACAATGGAGATACCACAAAACATCTGCCCCAATTTTGTTTAGTCATTTTTAGGGATTTAGCCATATTAGTAACAAATAGACGTATAACTCCATACAAACCTGATTTGTAATTATGCATTTGACAGAACTAGTAGAGAATTAAATATTTAGTTGTCTCATATACATAATAAATAATGTACAGAAAATAATGCATAGTGCTCATGACCAGTTGCCACCCCCTGAGGGACCAATGTGATTAGATTTCCAAATGGGTCAAAGCTTTTTCCTGTGGCCAAGGAAAATGCCAAAACCATTGCAAAAATACTATGTACAGGAATAATTCCCGGATTTGGATGACATCTGATGATCAATAGGACACTAGTTTAATTAAGGATAAATTGAGGAAAGGCACTAGGCAAAGCCACATAAGTGCCCCAAGTCCTTAGGTAACTTTGAATGTATTAAAAATGAATATGTATTGCAATCTATTGATAAATTGAATGGCATCTATGGTGTTAGTCTTTTTCTTCTCTTACCTACAGGCAAGTCAGAACACCCATTCCAACCAGTTGACTCCATATTGGTCAAACAGCTCATCTGAAACAAGACTTTGGACCCCCCATTTGGTGAACAAACTATCGTTCTCGCAGGAACTCGAACAGCTGTATTGACTGATAACAGCTGAACAAGGGTACATGCATGCCGCATCAAGAAAACTCCCCTGATGAAATAAGCTCCCTTGATGAACATTTTATTGATGATTTTTTTCAGTTTATTTGCCCCTATGCTCTCAGGAATAACCCCCAAGACAAATCTGAAGATAACTCCATTGGTGGAACAGAATACAACCAGTTTGGGTTAAGTGTATCCGAAATAGCAGGTAGAAATGTTGAGTGTATCTGTCACTTGATTATGGGTATAATCCTCATTACCACTTTGATCATTATGATCATTTATGTGCACCACTCAGACACAATGATAACAGGAGGCAGATATAGTTTTTGATACCTTTTATTGGCTAACTAAGCAGATTTAAATGCAAGCTTTCAAGACCTTAGGTCTCTTCCTCAGGCATGTTATACAGATAAATATGAAAACATCCCTCTTAAATACAAGTACACATCACATTGTTTAGCATGGAAATCAGATAACAGAATGCAGTCCAGATCCAGATATCTTTGATCAGTCAATGGTAAATTGCACTCCTCTGAGGCTTTAGAGGTATTTACGATGCTCTTGGGTCTGTTGGAAAGGTCATTCAACTAATTTATATTTTGACATAAATTCCTTATCCCTGTTCAAACCACTACAAATTGCATTAAATTTTAACATTAATTTTACCTCCCATACCTTTTTGTCCCTCTGAGCGCGAAACAGTCCCATCAATACAGTTAACTTAATATCCTTGACACTGTGTCCATTTTGGCAAAAATGTTCTCCCACTGGTGTCTCTGTCTTTTTGTTATTAACACTGGATCTGTGGGAATTAAATCTCCTATGTAGTGCTTGTCCAGTTTCTCCCACATACAGAGCTGTTGGGCATTTTGCACACATGATAAGGTATATTACATTGGATGATTTACAGGTGAAGGTACCTTTGATCTTATGGTGTAACTGGGTGTTTGGAATTGGTATGTTGTCCGTGGTGTAAATGTGTGCACAAGTTTCACATCTCTTTTGTAGGCAGGGAGATGTGCCATTTTTTGTATTTTTATTCAGGGCACTCCTCACCATCAGTTGTTTCAAATTTGGAGGCTGTCTGAAGGCGAGTAAGGGAGGCTGTGGGAATATGTTCTTGAGTCTTTCACCTGTATGTAATTTCTTTTGAAGTTCTCTTGAAATTTTGCGTAGCACTTCAACCTGGGGGTGGTAAGTGACCACCAGTGGCACCCGGTTTCCCTTATGTTGTTCTTTGTAGTGCAACAGATTTTTTCTTGGTATTTGGGTAGCCTTCTGTATCTGACTGTCAATAATAGTTGCGCTGTAACCGTATTTTATAAAGTCTCCTCTGAGTTTCTGGAGGTGCTTGTCATGGTCCATCCTGTCAGAACAGATGCGGTGGTATCTGATGGCCTGGCTGTATATGATGGAGTTCTTTGTGTGTTTTGGATGGAAGCTATTGCTTTTCAGGTATGTTGGTCTGTCTGTTGGTTTGCGGTATAGGGATGTGTGGATGGAGTTGTTCTGAATACTGATAGTTGTGTCAAGGAAGTTAATGCTTGTGCGTGAGTGACTGAGTGTTAGGTTGATATTGGGGTGGAATGTATTGTAATTCTCATGGAATTTGAGAAGTTCCTCCTCACTGGCGGTCCAGATGATAAGAATATCATCTATGTAGCGGAGGTAGACCAGGGGTTTTATCTGGCAGGTGGACAGGAAGTCCTCTTCCAATTTTGCCATAAACAGGTTGGCATATTCTGCATTCTGATTTCCATGCTAAACAATGTGATGTGTACTTGTATTTAAGAGGGATGTTTTCATATTTATCTGTATAACATGCCTGAGGAAGAGACCTAAGGTCTTGAAAGCTTGCATTTAAATCTGCTTAGTTAGCCAATAAAAGGTATCAAAAACTATATCTGCCTCCTGTATTTATACGGCTAACACGGTACCAACTCTCATCTGTTATCACAATGATAACACACATTGAAACTGGACAATAACACTATATGACCAATAGAAGTTTTGGGGGAATAGAGACTCCAAATGTATGGGCATACATGGCTTTACACATAATGAACAACTGAGACTTTTTTCTATCTTGCATGACTGGTGTATAAAATAAGGAAATTGGGGCTAGGAGATAACCTTTGCAATTGGATACGAAACTGGCTGAAGGATAGGGAACAGTGTGTGGTTGTAAATGGAAAATTCTCCAGTACAGTTAAAGTGGAGAGTGGAGTACCTCAGGGTTCAGTATTAGGTCCGCTGCTTTTTAACATTTTTATAAAGAACCTGGAAATAGATATAGAAAGCAAAATATCAATATTGGAAGATGATACTAAATTATTCAAGGTCATTTTCTCTCTACAGAGGGACTTACATACAATGTCAGATTGGGCAAACATATGGAATATGAAGTTTAATGTGGGGAAGTGTAAAGTCATGCATTTGGGAGGAAACAATCCCAAGGCTACTTATAAACTTAATGGAATAATTTTAGGTGACTCATTGCTAGAGAAAGACCTGGGTATCCTTGTCAACTACAAACCTGGAAACAGTGACCAGTGTCAAACAGCAGTAGCAAAGGCAAACAAAATCCTGTCTTGCATAAAAAGAGGTATTGAAGCAAGAGTGGATAACACTATTTTGCCATTATACAAATCATTGGTAAGACCTCACCTTGAGTATGCAGTGCAATTTTGGGCACCGGTTCTGAAAAAGGATATACTAGAACTAGAGAGGGTACAGCGGTAAAGCAAAAAAATTAATTAAGGGAATGGGCAACTTGACATATGAGGAACAACTAAACAAACTTGGTTTATTTACTCTAGAGAAAAGACGACTAAGAGGAGACCTTATCACATTGTACAAGTATATGAGAGGTCAATACAAGGATCTCTGTGGTGAGCTATTTATTCCAAGGCCTGATAAGGTGACCAGGGGGTCACCCCTTGAGATTAGAGGAAAGGAGGTTTAAACTTCAGCAAAGGAAGGATTTTTTTACGGTAAGGTCTGTTAAATTGTGGAATTCATTGCCCAGGGAGGTGGTTATGGCAGATACAATGGATACATTTAAGAGAAGATTAGAGGGTTTTTTTTTGCCTTTTTGGATCAACAATGGTAAACAGGAATAGGAAAAGGGTTGAACTAGATGTTACTAGATACATTTCTTTCAAAAGTGAACATACAGAGTTATAGTGTTTATCAGTAGGCTGATCAGGAAGGTCTGATAAAGACTAATTTAATTGGTAGCAGGAAGGCTATAAAATTCTCAGTTACTGAGGTATGAGGTGAAGGTTGAACTTGATGGACTTGTGTCTTTTTTTCAACCTAATTTACTATGTTACTATGTATGTTACTAGTGTTGCAGACATTCTAACCACCTGTCTCATTAGCATACCTACTATGCTAGATACCCTTGTGAGTCTTGCTGTTCTCCCATCCGATCCTAAAGTAGCTTCATTATTTTTTTTTGGAATATTATGGGTAACATTGTGGGCACAAACAATAAAAATTATTTGAGTCCAGCCAACACCCTATGGCCAAACCTTACGTCAATACATACTATCTCTATTGCCTCAGCAGACTTTTGTGTGATTATGACCACCACTTAACATCATGCAGCATAGATAAGGTACTCCCTCCCCAGTAATAATATGACCTGTAACCACATTGAGGAGGTCCCTTTTGTATCTCACCATGTTAAACTACCCAACAGATGTTTTTTTTAATGTGGAAACATTTCATATTCCTATATTCCAGGGAATGCCACTGGGGGACCTTGTACAATTAATAGAATTACCTTAGTGCTCCCCTCTTGGTCTACCTTTCAGACAGACCCACCCAGTCAGGACACAGGACGGTCTAGGAGACATGTCATACAACTACCAGAAGATTGTGAGGCCAGGGTCAGACTAATGAGTGATGCATAAATTCTATCATTAGGCATGTCAGTAATTGGGGTTCCTGGGTTGACAGTGGGTAATGCTAAGGCTATTAAAAGACTTGCCTGTGCTATGGCCAAGGCTATTAACCATACTTCTATGGCTTTGGATGGTCTCTTGGCCGACATCAAGAGTTTTCGGGGCATGACACTTCAGAATAGGGCCACAATTGACTATCTGTTACTAAAACACAACCATGGGTGTGAGGAATTTGAGGGAGTGTGTTGTTTCAATCTATCTGACCATTCAAAGTCAATACACGACCATATTCAGGGATTACATAACACAGTCAAGGACATTAAGCAGGATAAAATTGTAGATGGTTGGTGGGATTGGTTGTGGTCATGTCTTCTCAATTTTGCCTGGCTTAAGCAGCTAACTGTTGGTTTCCTCTTTTGCATTTTGCTCCTTCTCTTTGTTTGTTGTTTTGCCCAGTGCTGTCCATTTCTCATTAGTTGTGCCCACTCTGCCATGCCCTCATTCAGCAATATTAGTCCCCCTGTTGCTCACTTTCCCACAAACCGGTCAATTAAGGGCTGTAGTTATGAAGACATCCCCCTTCAGATGCTGGACCCCACCTATGATGTCCCCTTCCAAGTACTGAATGATATCTAAGAGAAATTGCGTTCCCCCCCCGTTACCAGTTCACCCTCATGACAAGACAATCACTAAACAACCCCAGGGGGTTGGGTCCCCTGACGCCATCATGATGCCCTTGGGGTATGGTCCTGTTTGTGCTTAGGACCTTGACCCCTCTGTGTCATGGCCAGGGGCTGGTGTTTTTGATTGTTCTTTTAACAAGAAAAAAAGATGGGATTGAAAGGGGAAATATTATGCTTATATCAGGCTTACACACACATACTTGCCATAATCTGATATATATATTTTGCTTTAACACATAAAGCTTGTTAAGGGTTAATTTAGAAAATTATTTTAACATAGAATATTAAGGTGTTACATTAAAGATGCTGAAAACAAGTTAGGTACTTTCCCCTTATTACTGGAAAAATTTTTATATAACTTGTTATTGTACCTTTGTGGTAGGAGGCATTCTGCCAAAATGATGAGCTGGTCCCAGGTACAGTATGTCTGAAGCTCTAACCTTTACCAGGCTCAAGTGAAGGCCCTCTCCTTTCTTCTTATTGGTGAAATAAACAATGCTTATGTATCCGGGGAGAGAAACTCTCCCCCTCATTATTAATATGCTTACCTCCCATTTGTTCTGCACTATATAAACTATTGAATCATGATTAATAAATCAGATAAGAGATAATAGTACTGGCCTCTTGAGTGTGCATGTAGTCATTTCTTGTCTCCAGGCGCATGCTGCACACAAGATCTCTCAGGAATGGTGTGAAGTCTGAGGTCCCCGGGGAGTGAAACAGCTAGATGAGAAAGAGAATGTAAATAACAGATACATGATAAGTTGCTGACAGTTTAATACTAATGATGAACCATCCCTGCCAGAATCCTGACATATTCTCCGGGATGGAATTTCCTCAGATGCCACCTGATGACCTGGTATTGATTCTCCTGTACCATACTCGCATGTGTGGTCAGTGCCCCACTCAGTGTGCAATGGGTAGAGATGAACTGCCCTATCCTATCATCAAAAGAGTGGCTATCATTTGGCTGGGGAGGTAACGATCAATGAGGTGGATTGACAGGAGATGTACTTGCTACCCTAGAGGAAGAAGGTGATGTTGATGGCAAGCTAGTTGTTTTGCTCATCATGGATCTTCCAGTGTCTGGGTTTCTTTATTCTTCCTCCTCTTTGATCTCCACCTTTCTGGAGAGTCAGGGGGTACAGTAACAGCAGTGCTAGATTTTTGTAATGGGTGTTTGGCTTTAACATGTTTAACATAAATGTCATGGTGTCTGTGTTTCATGTGTGCTATCAGGAAGCTTATGCCAAGGTGTGTTCCCTCCTTTCTCCTTCTCACTAACTTGTCACAAATTTTGCACTGTACCATTGTTGATGATGGATGCACTGTGCCTGCCAGAAGAGAATAATAGTTCCACACCCATGACTTCTGGGGGGAGGGGTAGGGAGCAGGTAGAAAAAATGGCCTCTTTCTTCTTCTTCTTCTCCACATTCCCCTTCACTTTTTGTGGTAGAGGATAATGTTGCTGCTACTGCCTCAGATTTAGCACTGCAACTAGGACCAGGAGTATTGCTGGCGCTGGCAAGTGGAACCTGTCCTAGTCCCGCATTACTTGTTAACCCTATTCCCACTGTGTCCACGGTAGTCTGTGGTACACTCACCTTATCCTCAGCACCCTGCTGTCCTTTCATTTCAGCAGCAGTTGGAATTAGACCAGTTGCAATTTCTGCAATTTCCAAAAGCTGATTGCTAGTGGTGGCGGTGATGCCCATCCTCATCCCTGTCTCCTATTTCTTCTCACTTTCTGATAAAAAGGCCATCAATTTCTCTTCCACCCCAGCTTCTCTAACACCACCACCACCACTATCACACTTGGCATAATTTTCTGCTTCCCCCCTTAGTACTACAAGAAACACTAGCAGCAGGCAAAGTATTGGTGACAGTAGGTTCAGCACCTGCAGCAGGTACAACACTAGTGGCAGCACATCTGGCAGCAGGTACAACACTAGTGGCTGCAGGTACAGCAATGGTGGCACTGGCAGCAGGGGCAGCACTTCTTGCAGCAGGCACAGGAAGCTGACCTGTCCTGCTCTCACTAGTACTACATTTTTCTTCCTTCCTTCCCATTCCCTTTTCTCCCTACCTTCCCATTAAATTCCCCAAGATCTCTTGGGGTGATTTAGGGGCACTGGACAGCATTGGTTCAGTGCTGCTAGTCACTTCCTCCTCCTCCTCCTCCTCAGACTCAGTGGACACATAAGGGTCCTCCACTGATTATTTTTCACCCTGCTCATAGTGATAGTCACTATGAGCCTTTCCTGTCTCAGTTTTTGCAAAATATCACAGCAGAACAGAACAGCATGTATGCCTCACTCTGTAGCTGCTTCTATTGTGTTTGCCTTCAGCAAAAATGTCACCTTTTTATAGCGGAAGTGCAAAAACAACGTAAATCAGTGGGCGGAAACTTTATAGCCATTGAAAAAATGGCGAAAAATGTGGCCATTGTGCGAAAGATGCAAAAATTTTAACCGCTAGTTTTAAAGCAGATTTTCCCATGAAAAAGCAGATAACAACGTGGTTTTTGTGAAATTTCCTGCAGGAACACAGAGACAAATTTCGCCCACCCCTAATTACTATCCCTTTAATACATCTATTGCCTTGTGGGACTGGCTCTCATCTGTATCTGAAGAAGATGAGGATGCTAGAGTGATATATTCTAGATTCACATCATCATCATCAGTCATTAGGTCACTGCCCTCTGCTTGTTGCACACTACTTTTATATTCCACTAGGCTTTTAGAGGTTTTACTTTTAATTTCAGAACGTTCACTATTACTTTAAGGATAGGTGTTTTGGTGCTTGCTTGTCTCACTATCAGATGAAGCAGTTGGTTGGGCTGCTACACCTTCTTCTACTATGCATCCAAAACTAGAATGAGACTCTTTGTTGTTTTTAGATAGTTTATTAGTAGTACTGGTACTAGTGGTTATGGAAATTTAAGTGGGGCTTAACTGCATACTCCATGGCTGAAGTCAACTTTTTGACTATCACATTACTTACATGTTCTTGCATTGCCCCTACTCCTCTGCCCCCCTACCACTTGTGGACTTGCTGGACATTACTCAACTACTGTGTGTGTTTTTCTGTAAAGTACACAATAGAACTGATTGAGAGTGTCTAGTATCATTCTTCCTCAGTTTCATCTCCTGTTTAATTATATTTATTTATTTATTTATTTAACTGTCTCCATGCCCCTGTCAACAGAAAAAAACAAAACATTACCTGTTCAACTGCTTGTTTTCCCAGACTTCCCTAGCATAGACATAATAGCCAAATCAGGAAGGAACTTGGATCTTCTTTTCCTGTATCTTCCCAGTCAGTTACATAGAATATTGGGATATTTGAGGAAAATGTCCTTTTCTCCCTTCTCATACCTCAAACCCCTCTAACACTGAGATAATAACAGCTAGATCAGATGCCTGTGTCTTCCCAGTCACACAATGGTATATGTGATAATGAAATGTGCTGCTCTCTCTTCATCTCACAGACACAGAATGGCATGCGTTGGGAACCTGAAACACATTTTTTACTATGCCTATGGGAAAATAAGAGAAGCTAGTCACATGGTGGGGAGCAATTCAGTCTTCCCATTAATTTTAATGCAATGAGTTAGACAGAAAAAGCAAAATATGTTACTTTTCACAGGAAATTTGCTGCTAGGTGGAAATACCATTTTCCTCTGGTTTCTCTTTTGAGGTGAAAACTTTTGCCCATTCCTAAATATTATAGCTATTAATGGCATATAACAGGAGTGTTGCGAGAAGGCACTGTGTTGGGGATTTTATGGCTTTCAGTGGAACAAGGCTGGGGTGTCAAGTAGTGTATGTGGTTTTGGGTCTACCAGGAAGAAGACAGTAGAACAGGGTTGGCATGTCAAACACTGCATGTGGGTAGAGCAGCATGTCCCAGACCCCTTAATTGTACATTTGGTGAACTTATATGGGGGCTTTGCTCTGGTCTTTGTTTCCGGTCTTCCAATAAATTAATATAGGGCATATTAGCCCTTGTTACTTTAATTTGTTTAAATGGGCTTAAAAATATACCCTGAATGTACTTCATTTTTTCATTTACTTTGTTAATGGAAGGAAAGTGTCCTCCCTTTAATGAAAAAACATTATATGGAGTCTCAGGAGGACCCCAAATTATTGTTAGCACCCTCTAGGTTTCTGATATAACCTAGATAAAGAGGTGTTGGGATAATATTATCCCCCACTTTTTATTTAAGGCCTTAAAAAAGATTATTTAACCAATACCCAATCTATTGGCAGGTTTGTTAGTCTTATCTGCTATAGCAATGGAGGGATTTATCTGTGGTCAAGTTAGGATGGGGCTGGGTAGCAGGGAGATAGTATATCCCATCAGTTTCTGGTAAGATTGGAATACATTGAGGAGTTGTCAAGTAAACTGTATGTACAGGAAGATGTTTAGGGAAAGGTGTCATTGTAGGGTCAGACAGGCCTCCAGGAGAGAGATTACCTCCCAGTTACCCCTGCCTGATACAGGGGAAGGGGAGCAGGCATATATTGTGCTCGCCTCTCTTGTAACTGATTCACTAAGGCATGTCTGGCTGCACCTCCAGCAGAAAGGTTCACTAAGCCCTGAGATGTAAATCTACCTATATACTATGGTTCCAAGGAAGCCTTTAGTACATAAGTGTGCACTGGGCATGGAGCATAGAACCTCTGGAGTGATGTGACAAGAGGCGATCTGCCTGTTATTAGTACATGCCATGCCACTCACTGAATTGGAGACTACTCAAGCATTCAAGGGGTTAAAAGCCCCATTTAAATTAATGGGAGTTTTTTCTTACTCACGTGGTACAGTTGGCATATACTAGAATTTCTCCTGTTCTTAGTATATCAGCCTCCCTGTCACCCATACTTTTCACTGTGAAGATATTTCCCATAAATGTTATCCGTTTATTTTTTAGAAACTGTATAATACAATATTGCAACACTACAAAACTTGTACACAAGAGGAGAGTTTTATTGTAACCTTTTTTATGGATAATAAACAAAGTTTGATCTTCTGGTACATTGTATCTCTTTATTATTTCCTTTTTGAAAAATGATAACTAGCAGCCACTTTTCCATAGAGAAATCAATACATTTTTATTTTGTTAAGCAATAAGGGCTTTGTGGTGAAATTTAAACTCTTTATGTAGCATTTGAGTCTTAAGCCAGAAATAATGGGCTGGATGTGAAACAGTCTACATACTCCAGAAGCTAGAAAATAAAAACTACTTCAAATTTCCCCACAAAAATACTCTGTTGAAAAAAAATGAGTGTGTTATTTTAAGAAGGACTGGTTGTTGCATTATTAATGCTCACGTCTAACAGAAAGAGGTGAAAGTATTAATATGGAACAAATAAAGCAACAATGTTATCTCTTCTGCAATGTATACCCCAGATAAATGGGAACCAAAGGAATGCATCAGATGTACACTACAGATGTACACTTTTTTGGCTCAATGTATAGGCTTAAGATAGCAAATTATTTGAAAAAAACATTCCTCTTAATAACAAAACTCCTTGGAATGATACAGGATTTAAAGAGTTCCCTTGTTGCTTTAGAGTACAAATAAGGGTGACATAGATTTGGTGTGTTGAACAGAACTGTGGTATAATGCAACTTATTACTGGGAAAACGTTATACCCGGTTACAGTCTGTTAAAAAAATACAGAACAGGAAGGAGAGGTTGCTTTTTTTTTTTACGAAGAACCTAGAAATTTCTTTAATTTTAGGAGAAAAAAATATAGCATTTGCTTAAAATATTAAAATTAAGAAAAATTTGATGATACAGTTGGAATAATCTGTATTCCTAAGGGGACAACATGAAGAATTAGATAAAACATTGTGGATGGAGGTTGTGTGTAAAATGTCATCAGTACTGTAGGTTACAAAATAGTTATGGGAAACTTTAATATTTGAACATGGTGATTTCTGTTGCAAAATCAGTGTGAAATACAAACATCCTTTTGTTTGTAGAGGGCATTACATAGAAAATTGTTTAATGAGCCAACTCAGAAGGAAGTAACACTTGATTTAATATTTATCAATAGTCAATGAGTACTAGAAGTATTTATAAATGAGCACTTAGGTTCCAGTTATCACTTATAAATGTTAACTGAAATACAACAATTTCCCTGATGGAGTAGTCTGAGTGGTTGCAAAACATGCTGGAGAGATAAGACATTGATAGTTTAATCCCATATACACCTTGTGAAAATCAGTTATGATGTCTGTTTAAAAACATATATTTGGAGCATAAATACCAGCTTTAACTTTGAAAAACAGGCTGATCTATATGGCAGGAGTTTCAAACATGCCATGAACCTCAAGACGAACTGAACCACTTGATGAGACAAGGATCAACTCATGAGTGAAAAATATTTTCTAGATATTTAACCCCTTATAACCAGCATGCAGTTGGCAGTTAAATGGATAGTAATGTTTCATAATAAAAGCAGCTCTAATTAATCATCATAGTATTTGGACTTTGGAGAGTGTTATTTCAATTCTGTCAGAGTTGTAGTTCAAGAGTAATTCAATGACAAAGTATCCCCCTCCCGCCCCTTTTACTGATGTAACACTGTTCAGCCAGATCAGAAGGGAGGTGCCCAGGTAGACTGCAGAGAGGGACAATCTTAAATTAAGATATGGAAAAACCTGAAAAACTTGTCAAGGGGGGCAGGGTTTTCATTGTTCTCATAGGAAGAAGATTGTCCCCTTCTGTTATCTGTCTGGTCTATGGACTGGATTCCACATTTGAGAAGAGATTGTTTACACTAGGTAAAAGTGGAGGGAGGGGAAACTTTGCTTGTGAATACCTCTCAAACCATAAATGTTTGAGAGATAAGATTTATATCATTCTTCATGTTTTTTTAATGCCTACAAAATAAAATAAAGATAAAACGAAGTATTACTATCCCTTTAAGGACCACAGAGCTTTGTATATTCTGCATATGTGGCAGAGTTGATAGCTCTCATTAGAGATTGTACCTTGGCAGCAAGAATCAAAGTATTTTAATGATTCTAAATATGCATGTCTTTAGGGTAGTATGGAGATCACATAGTAACATAATAAATTAGGTTGAAAAAAGACACAAGTCCGTCAAGTTCAAACCTTGCCTCATAACCCATTGGTTCGCCAATATAAAAGCACAGTATGTACATGCATGATGAAATGGCTCAGCTGGTTAATGCATCAGCTGTAGAATCTGTTCAAGCCACAAGGTCAGCTCAGCCTTTCATCCTTCTGAGGTAGATAAAATGAGACCAGGACATACTTGAAAATGAGAGACAATCTCAATGTATTCTTCCTGGTATAATACTTTCACAAAAAAAATATAGCTGATGAAATGGCTCAGTTGGTTAAGGCACCAGTAGAATCTGTTCAAACTGCAAGATCACAGGTTCTAGTCCCAGCAGGGCTGAGTCAGCCTTTCATACTTCTGAGGTAGCTAAAATAAGTACCATTAAATTGGTTAATAATACCTATATCTTCAGGACATATTTGAAAACAGGAGACATTCTCAATGTATCGTTTCTGGTAAAATACTGTGATATTATTATTATATTGCAGATTTTATTAACAACAGTCCTTCAGAATATATTTGATACTATGCAAGCAGAAAAAGGGGTAGCATGTGAGGGTATTGGTTCCAAATGTTGTACTTATATATATATACTTAATTCCTCTCACAGTTTCTCTGTGGCTATACAACACATGAAGGAAAGTGATAGAATGTTAAATGAGAATTGGGAAAATTGACCTTTGGGAAGTTGGTCAAATAGTTTTTGGACTAAGAGAGCTACTGGACAATTAGTTGCTGTTGTGATTTTGATATTAATCTGAGTTGTTTTCTCCTTTATCCAAGGTCTTGTATACAGTGTGCTGCCTTTGCTATTCTTTTCTTTCCCATATTCTCCAGGAGAAAGCCCAGCTCCACATGTTCATGACCTGATGCCCCTTGTGTACTGCTCTTTTCTCAAGTAGCTAAATCCAGAACCCCACACAGAGCCTGAAAAGAGCTGAATTTCTCATTTCAGCCACTTGGACTTAGACTGAATAAACTATATTAACTATGCACTTATCTTTTTACCTTAATGGTCCGGGTAGAAAGTGCACCCAAGCAATAAGGACTAATTAAGTGCAAAAGGGAAAACTGTAAAGTTGGGAAACCATGGGGCTGATGAAGTGAATTGGTTTAAGGCACACAAAGGGTTAAAATCTTGTAGACAGGTGACTTTTAGGTTGTTAGTTAAGCCCTTGAAGACAGAAAGGAGTATAAGGTTGTTACAAAGTAATAGTATGCTTACGGGATAGGAAAGGAATGTTCAGGGATACGTAAGTTTATGTGCTGGAGTAAGGATGTGGGTCAAAGAGCACTTTTTAAGAATGTACAACTCCCGGGAAAGGGGAATGTTGTATTTTTTTCCACAGAAACATTGTACAATGTGTTAAAGAATATAGTTCACAAAATTCATTCCTTCATTGTCCTCTTCCTGTACCCCTCCCTTTCATGTGCTTTAGCCCACACCTCCCCTCCATGTCTCCACCCACTCCCTCCCTTCAGTATTTCCTACTCCCTTACCTTCAATGTCCTTAGAGCATGTTCCATTTCTGACGATGAAGCCCTGTCTCCCACCCCCTCGTTATTTCATACTCCTTTTGCCACACACTCCTGTGTCCCTGCCTTACACTGTCTCCTTTCTTTCTGGGACTTGATTTGTTCTGAATCCATGCAGGAATCCAGAAATTGTTATAGTCCACCAGAACACTTTTCGAGATGAATCCCTGTTTGCTAATAAGTAAATATTTGAAGAAATAAAAAATTACTGTGCAAAAGTTAGCAGATAGTTATCAAACTAGTTAAAACATTTCAGAGACAATTGTTAAAGACATATAGTAACATAATTATCAATTTGAACTAAAATTAATGAATTCTGCACAAAAATTAACAAAAACTAAAGCTGCAAGACTTCCTGTTTTTAATTTACTAGCAGTATCAAATTAACACTTTGAGTGTCAGAGAGAGATCCTATGCATTGCATCAATACTTTGGATACAGCTCAGGTGTTCAAATGGTTAAACAGTGTTTTTAACTCCTCAAATGCTACATTGTGAATCAATGTTTCTGAGAAGTTATAGCATTCAAGGGCCCATTTACATTTTGCAGATTTTAATTTTTTCATAATAGTGCATTTGGGTTGCACCAGAACTGTCTCACAACAGGTTACTACATAAATTAAAAGGTATTGGTTTGGGAGGAGATATCTGTGCATGGAGAGAGAACTGGTTAAATAGATAAATAGATCACAGAGATGTGTGCCATAGGGTTCAGTCCTGCTCCAATGATTTTTCACTTTTTATTAATGATCTTGAAGTTGGTATTGAAAGCAATGTCTCAGTCTTTGCTAACAACATTAGCTGTGTAAGGAAATACATATAGAGAAGGATGTTTTTCTCTGCAGAAAGATTTGAATAGGTGGAAAAGTGGAAGAAGGTGTTTAATATAGATACATGTAAGGCTATTCATTTGTGCTGCAGAAACAAACATATACACTAAATAGGGAATCCTTAGAAAATGATTTAGGTATTCTGATAGACAACAGATTTCTCAGCAGTCTGCAGTGTCACTCAGCTGCTCCAAGAGCCAGCAGAGTACTAACGTATATAGAAAGGGGTATGAATGCACTAGATGTTAATATAATTCTCCTTCTATCAAAATCCTTATTTAGGCCTCACCTGGAATATAGAGTACGGTTTTGGACACCAGTTCTTAAGAGGCATTATTGAACTGGAAAAAGTGCAAAGATGTGCAACAAAACTGCTAAATGAACAGTAAAATCTAAGTTATAAAGAGACTAGTTAAACTGAGTTTGTTTACTTTAGAGAATATACATTTAAGAGGTGATATAATTACCATTTATAAATAAATTCAAGGTCAATACAAATAATTCTTTAAGGAATTATGTACTCAAATAAAAGAGGACATCCATTAAGACCAGGCAAAATGTACTTCTGACTAAAACAAAGGCAGGAATATTTTATAATAAAGGCAGTGAAGGTATGGAATTATTTGCCTTTGAATGATGTGCTTACCGATACTGTAGTTGCTTTAAAAAAAAGTAATGGATACCTTTCTAGCATAGAACAATATTGAGAATTATGGAAGTTTGTTGCATAGAACATAGAATGTTGAGCCAGGGAAATAGCCTTCTCCCATTTGGAATAAGGAAGGACTTGAGGCTTAATTGGAAATTGTTTCATTTTTATTTTTTATTTTTCTGTCTTCCTGTGAATCAACAGGGATTCTAGTCTTAGGCTGAACTTGATGGACACATGTCTTCATATACTTTTGTGCATTGCCTGATTTGATATTTCTGTTTTTCTATTGTCTTGTTGTTTATTTATATGTTTATTTAGTGAATATGTGAAGGTTATTGTAAGAATAAGCTGTTTTTATAAAAAGAAAATTTGGAGCTATAAATGTAAAGGGTTTTTTGATGACATTTGATGACATTTTATTCAATATGGTTTACAATGACTTCATTGTTCAAACAAGGCTAAATAAGATCAGTACAATGTTAGTTGTATAAAGGCAGTATACAAGTGTAATGGAAGCCCAAAATGCCGGGAAGTCTTGGGCAGTCGGCTCGGGTCTCTCCCTCCTGGATGGGGCTACAAGTGGGTATCCTGGCCGGTGAAGCAAGATGAAAGACTAGAACTCCTGAAGCGCTGGAAACAGTCACTGGCAAAAGGCTGGAACACAAGCTGGAAGGCTGGATACATCCACTTAGAACACTGGAACACCAGCTGCCTGAATGGGGAGCAAAAGGGCTCCTTGAATCCATTCAGGATGAAGACACCAGGACTAACAACTTTATTCAACAAAACATGGGTTTTTATACACTATTTTGGGAATTTCCCACAATGGCAACAATGTCAACATAATACACAATGGGGCTGCAACCAATGGGTACAATGGACTGTTGGTATAGAGGCTTGCAATACCATGGGACCCCCTGGGGCTACTGTACACACATGAACAAAGGGACAATACAGAGGCTGTGACAGGCAATGTGACTGATGTTATCAGCCACATAGTACAAGAGGAGCCCCTGGGGTTACTGTACACACATGAACAAAGGGACAACACAGAGGCTGTGACAGGCAGTATTACTGATGCAATGAACCACACAGCACAATGGAACCAGGTGTTACATACAGTCAGAACCCTAGACTAATCCCATCACACAGACAACAGCGGATACACAACAGAGAGGAGATTAGAAGGTGGAACCTAATCAACTTCTGGACCAGACAGTAATACAATACACATTTGAAGCAGCCTTGCCTAAACACAAATAATTAACCTCTAACTGCCCAGTCCCTTTAAAGCAAGCCAGCAGGCTATGATTTTAGTCTTTTGGGCATAGCTGTCCACCAGTATAATGTCTCAAAGTTCTCCATAGCCTGCGACAATGGGCTAACAATCTGTACACCCAGAGAGAGCTTCCAGTAAATGACTATGGTCCGTTACAAAGGCTAAATAAGATAAGCACAATGTTAGTTGTATAAAGACTGTATACAATGAGTTACACAAAGTAACAAAACTTTAGTGTTTTGTCAGAACCACTTTGGCCTTGTTATCTTGATAGATGCAGAAGTTTAGTGCAATATATATGTGACACTAAGACAATTTTCATCTAAGCTGTAATTTTATGTAAGTATTTGCAAGCATCATACAGCACTTCAACAAACATTTTTTAAAACTTGTTTTAGATGAAATTTCTTCATATAAACAGGTTACATATATTATACTAAAACACACTGTTCTTTGCTTAACAATCTTCATGTTTGCTCTCAGCATGAATAACAGATGGTCAGGAGCCTCAATGACTATATAATTCTGTCAAGACTTTTCCACATTGCACTGTTTGACAAGCATGCCTTATACTTCATTATATAAAAGAACAGGCTGCATTGTATTTACTGTATTCATCTGTGGATAAGTTCCCTGCAGATAACATTGTAAAGTAGTGATTATTTCTGTAAAATACCTTAACACAGAAGAAGTCAAATCTATGTGATTTACTGTGCTTAAATTCCAATTAGGGATAGGAGAATTATTTTGCCTCAAAAAATGGCGAAAATGGCATTTCCCACCGAGCAAGACATTTTTCACAAAAAATCCTGATTTTCTAATTTTCCCACTTGCTCATTGTATTGAATTCAATAGTAAGAATTATTTTTCTCTTCTTTTCCTGTCATAACAATATAAAAGGGTGTCAGGTTCCCATGGCATGCTATCCTGCATTATTAGAGAGAAAACAACACAATTTGGATCTAGAGAAGATACGTAAATAACTTGTAGTTGGAGTTTAGTTTAGGGAGTCTGTTGGACAATTTGTTCTCTTTGTTAGAGGAGTCTGGGGGAATGTGAAGGGAGACATGAGATTTACCCTAAATACCCCAAAACCTTGTTCCTTCCTGAGCTGGCTGACCACTGTGACTTGCTACTTTGTAGACTGGCACCCAAAAGACAGACAAGTACAACTGACACTGATTCCTACAAAAGCTAGAAGAGGGACTAGCATATTAACTAAGGTCTATCCTCATCTTGTACTTATAAGTAACATTGCAAGAAAACTGCTGCTGAATAGGGATGGGCAAAAATTTTTGCCTCAAACTGACATTAGAAAAAAATGGTACTTTCTGCTTGGCAAAAAATTTTCCGCGAAAAGAGACATTTTTTCTGCTTTTTCCCGCTATTTTCATCTAGCTCATTGCTTTGAAATCAGTAGGTAAAAAATTTTTCTCCACCTCACAAACATTTTTTACAGCCATATAAAAGGGTGTCAGGCTCTCAAAGCAGCTTTTCTGTGCTTGTGAGACGAAAGAGCAGCATGTTTGTGAGCTAGAGAAGATAGGCAAATAAAGGGGAATTGAAGCTTAGTTTTAGGGAGTCATTTAGATAGGACATTTGTTTTATGTAGTAGTAGAGTCTAGGGGGAACAATTGGGATAAGAAGGGAGGAAGTAGGTTGACCCAAAACACCCCAAAATTTGGTGTGACTGACTGGAAAGACACAGGCAGCTGGGGTCTAAATTGCTTGCTGATTTTACTTTTATTGTCTCTGTGCTGGGAAGTCTGGGGAAAGAAGTTGTTGATTTTGATTTTTGGGACTAACTGTGATAAGATATGGTGGACAACTTAACAATAAATAAATAAATAAATCAATAAATAAGAAAAAACATAAATAGTTAAACAAATAAATATATTGGACAGCTGACTGGGAGCTCTGTAACTGAGATAGACTTGATAGACAGCAGATGACACTGAGAATTTTGTTGAGGGCCAAGCAAGACATCACACTCCATCAATTTTGAGTAAAAACACACACAGTAGCTGAGTAATGTCTAGCAAATGCACTAGTGAGTGGGGGAAAGGTGGAGAAAGTACAGGGGAGTGAGAGTAAAGTGTTAATACAAAAACTGACTGCAGCAATCGTTGCTGCTGCATGTGCAATAAATGATGATAACCCCTCTCCTCCCAGGATGGATGCAGTTTGTCAAGGTCCCACCAATCACACCACGCCACCACCACTACCATACACATTTGCCACATTGTAAGCTGTACTTTTTTTTTAAATCACTTGACAGCATCATGAATATGTGCCAGTGTCACTTAAGCAGGAAGTAAGTGTTGTGGGCAAAGGACAAAGGCACTCTGCATGCTGACACATTTTTCCAGGTATATGTGGCTGTAGGACTCACAGCTTTGACTTCCAGCTACTTATTTCTCCACTACAGACATCAGAAGAAATAATATTGTACTAGGAAATGTTGTAACATATTAAACATAGGAGAAAAATGTGTTAGCATGTGTTAGAATAGGAGCAAAATGCGTTAGAATAGGAAAACAATGTGTTAGAATGTGTTAGAATTGGAGAAATATGTGTTAGAGTAGGAGAAAAATGTGTTCAATAGGTAAAAAATGTGTTAGACTAAGCGAAAAATGTGTTAGAATAGGAGAAAAATGTGTTGGCATAGGTGAAAAATTTGCTGGACTAGGCGAAAAGGAGGAAAATTTTGTATTCGAGAAAAAGAGAAAACTTTCGCGAAAAATTGTTTGTTTTTTGCGAAAAGTCATGCAGAAAATTTTTCACACTGTCCTCCTGACAGTACATACAGGCAAAGAGGGACAGAAGACGTTACACTTGCAGGGATTATTGATTTTTTTTGTAGACAGTGACATATATGGACAGTTAATAAAAAAAATAAAAAATCTAAACATAAAAAAATAATATTTTAACTGATAGGTGACTGAGAGAGAAACTCCAACATGCACTTTGACTGACGCGGACTGTGAGAGATACTAGAGACAGAGACTTTTTGATACAGTATTTTGTAACGCGCAAGACATCACATTCAATACATTCTGTGTACTTAACTGTTAAAATTCATACTGCTTTGATAAGGTCCTGCAAACGAACTATGAAAAAAGGTAGGGGTAAAGGAAAAGGAGCAAAGTGGTAGCCCCTACAGCCATAGTTGTTGCAGAGTGTGCAATAAATTAACGGCAATATTAATAAGCAATTTAAGAACACTTCAAATTTAAAGAGAAACATTAAAGTAGTGAGGAAGAAGTGTTGGGTGATGTTGATTATGACCTGATTATTGATGATGAAGTTGATCTAGAATATATCGCTCTACTTTCCTCCTCTTCTTTGGAAACAGAAAGGAAATGCTTAATCTTCCATCACTGATAAAGGCAAACTAAGCCTGTTTATAAACATTTTGAGAGAGCAATTGAAAAGTTTGACTCTGAACAAGTAAAGATGCTTAAAAATGCTCAATCATTCTGTCATCCATCATCATTGTCACCACTCACTTATACACACTATGGTTGACTAAGCAGCAACACATAGGTAGTCATCAACATCCACAACCCTAGTTATGATAAGTCATTTTGCTGCTGTTGCAAGTGCAGCAGTTTTGAAACAACCGCAAGTAAAGGAACCCCTCAGTCTATGAAGTCTACAGTTAGTAGATATTTCACTCACAAACCAAAAGCTAAACATGCTGCAACTTACCTGTTGCAACTTGCTATCTGTTGTCTGTGTAGAAAACATGTGAACAGGAAGAAGGCAGAGCCCCATCTAGGCGCATCCTCATTAAGATTCCATCTGTAGCACAACCACAGGTCTGATTAGGAGACACATCATCAACATATTAGAATTGACATATGTTGTTAAAGCAATAAAGTTACACAGTTCTTCCACTATGTATTACCATCCCACAATTACTGAGTTTTCAGAGTCAAAACCTGCACAAAAATAATTCAAAAGTATGCCTGTGAAATAGCAAACTTGCTAAAATGTTGGCGGTTGACGTGCTTCTCTTTTCTTTTATTGAAAACAGAGGCTTTAAAGAACTGATGTCATGTATTGCACACATCTGGCATATCCCAAGCTGCAGTTTTCAAGTCTGGCTGTGCCATAGTTATACAAGCATATAGCTAGTGTTGTGGGAAAAGGACTCAACCTGTTAAGAATTTTTCATGGCATTTGTTCCTGTGGGATTTTGCCTTCTTACAACGTTTACATTCATTTCCAGATTTCTTCATTTCGGACCTCAGTAGCATAGTATTGAGGCAGGAAATGTTACATCCATAGAAAGCATAGGCAAAAAAAATGAAAAAACTCTTGCAGGAAATTTATTGACAGAAGTGTGTGAGAAAAGCAGGAAATTTCTAGTTTTCCTAAAAAGTTCCTATGGAAACATGTTTTTGACTTTCCACCCATTCCTAGTCTCAATATAGCATTTCTAAACATGTAAATATCATTTTATTTGTACAATTAGTCAATTTATCAGGTTTTTTTTTATAAGGTGTCGATTTATTTCTGTGAGATTTACCTTTTTTATTTATTATGTTACTGTCTATTTAATTAAAGGTAGTAGTGTTGGTAAAAACATCATGAAAAGTATAACACTTAAGACCTGGGTAACACAGTTTACGTATACAATATAAAAGTATCATAAAACAGCCAATTAGTGCTATGCTTCTAGATAAATGACCTCAAGTTCAGCTCAAGGGCAAGATTTGAGAATCTTCTCACTTGCGTTCAACTTGAGTGGCTCAGGCATACTGACTGATCTAGTTGTGCTATTGATAGATCACTATGAGGATATCTTGTTACCTGACATATTAGTGAGTTTCAGAATCTATATTGAAGACCACCTCCTTCATAATTTGAATATATAATTTATAGGATACTACAGTAAGTGAGAAATGTGAGATATGTCAGAAACAGATATTTACTATGGATGCTTGAAATTACCCACAGGAGAATGTAAATTGGAAGAAAACTTCCATACTTTAGATATTAAGATGAGTTAAGGGACCCGCTCTAACCAGTGAAAATCTGCACCAAGTCATTTTGGGAGCCGATTCTCCTAATACATGTTAAAACCTTCCGACCCAGGATTTGAAGGGAAAAAGGCCCAAAAAAACCTAAATCATCAGTGGATGTATTGATTTACACACAACTCATATCAAATACTATTTTATTTACCAAAGGCATAATATAAAAGGGGTTTGAGGGTGCCTGTGTTGGTGGAGTGTTGGGAAACAATCAATTGAACAGGGAATTATCTGTAGTTATTAAAAAAAAAAAAAACATATGACATGGTATAAAAGGGGTCTGATGAGGCTGCCTTTGTTGGTGGGGCAAAGTCTGGGAATTAGTTGAACAGGGTATTTTTGGGGGTGTTTGTTGACTGGTATTAGGGGGGCAGTTAATAAACAAACAAAATTGTAAACAAAATAAGTAATTGGAACGTAATGTGACAGAGAAAGGGATCCCCTGACATAAGCTTGATGAGAGAGAGTATTTTGTAGAGGATGATTTGTAGGGAACATTAATTTGTTTTAGGAAATTAGACCAATGTTAGTCCCAAGCACTGAGGAAACATTGATTTGTAGGACTTAGACTTGTTTGGTAAAAGCCCTAAGGAAACATTGATTTGTTGTAGGGTACTGACCTGTGTTATGTCCAAGCCCTGAGCGAACATTCATTTGTAGGACTCAGACTTGTGTTAGGTCCAAGCCCTAAGGAAACATTGATTTGAGGGACTTTGACTTGTTAACGTCACAAGCCCTGAGGAATCAGTAACTTGTAGGACTTATGCTTGTTAGAAACAAGCCCCGAAAATAGTTTTTTTTTTGTAGGCCTCTGGTTTTTCTTTTAAATAACAAGCCCTGAGAAAAAAATCCCCAATGGCCTAGTGCCAGCAGGTTATGGTGACCAGTGGCCATTGTCAAATTGCTCAGTGTTAGAGTGTAATTTGCGAATGATGTTCTTGCTGCTGCTAAGTTGTGTAAACAGCAAGATCAATAGGCAGCTCAAAGGGAATGGGATCAACAACAGCAGTAACATGAGTTATGGATGATCAATGTTCAATTTGCTACAACTAGCTCCAGTGATGTGTCTGAGGCAGTAGCAGCAGCATAACTAGCCCCCACCACTTCAGGTATATGTTGAGAAAAGAAAAAGTTGACCAACAACGCTTATCCACCTGCCTCCCCTCAATTTTAAGTATTACTATTCTGGGTGGTGCACAATGCATTGCAAAGTGATGCACTGTCCACCCTTCTGGTACTTAAAGGATTTATTTTACCATATGCTGTAAACAGAGTTTGAGGTCCCATGGGCCTGTTAGTAACTGTCATGTCCTTCTCCTTGAATATAATATCCAAGACTGAAAAAAATCAGAACAGACATTAGGATTTTCTGACCGTAATAAGGAATGAAGGAAATTATTATTTGGAGATCTTACTTTCCATTGAAAGAGTCAATTTCAATGCAGCAATAAATACAGATGTAGCTAGGGATTGCTCACTGAAGCAAGAAAGCAGTGAAAATATACAATATATATCATATATGTATGTGTGAAGGAGAGTTCGTAATCATCAAATCAATATATAGAAATACAAATATCATGTAATGGTATATTTCCATGAAAGAACAGTCACTTCATAAAGCAACAAACCACCAAGCAAAGCAATGGAATTTACAATTGGATTAGACACAGACCAATATGGGATTCAGCATAGACCAAACAAAACTCCTGTGACCACTCACTATTGTGTAATCTTTGTGTGCCAGAGAGGTATTCAATGCATTGCAACACAAAGGGCACTCAAAGGGTTAATATGTCTAACGGGTGAGTGGGGTGGGCAAAAGATCCTATTGTGTTCCAGCCAAAAAATCAGCTAAAACCACATGGTTGTCCATTTATCACAGGAAAATTTGTTTTAAATAAAGCCCTTAAATCTTGGCCATTTTCACCCATTCCCAATACATTTTCTGTATTTTTTTCAATGGCTACAAACTTTTCACCCCTTTACTTACATGGTGCAAAATTGTGACGTTTCCTGGAGGTGAAACACAATACAAGCAGCTAGAGAGAGAGAGAGAGAGAGAGAGAGAGAGAGGCTGCTAGTTATGCAGTGATTTGTATACCATAACTAGGCAGGAAAGAGTTATGGTGTGTGCTATCACTAAGAGTACCTGGAATATAGAGAAAAGGAGGAGCTGGAAGGACCGTCATGCATCCATTGAGTCTGAGGAGCAGGAGGAAGTGACCACTACCAGCATTGAAGGGTCTGGATGATCTGACCAATAATGGCCAATCCCCCTAAATGGTATCTTGGAGTAAATAGTGTCAAAGGCACAGGAAGAAGAGGGTAGCAGTGTGAGCAGGACAGGTCAGCTATCTGTGCCTCTCAGGAGGGTGGGAATGGATGATAGTGATAAAGACTCAGAGACTGAAATTGATGTTGTTACTGTTAGTGAAGCAGCTGGTGGGACTAGCATGACCACAGTAGATCCTCCTGTTAATGCCGAGGTGGAAGGGAATGGGATGCGGAGTGGCCAGACTAGAGGTCAAGGGAGCCCACAATATCCCCTTGACCCTGTGATTCTCTGTCCCCTGGCATTGTCCTTTGCGACATTATACTGTGCCTGTGCCTGCTCCCAGTCTGCCTTCTTCACTACAAGAGATGGCAAGTGTGACACATTTATCATCGATGAGCCTCTAATACAGCATTAGTAGCAGCAAGGAGGATGATGAGGGTTGTGGTAGAGCAGCTGGGGTGGAAGAGACATTATTGTCCTTTTTAACCCAAACTGAGAAGGTATGGCAGACTGAGATATAAATGGGGATGGGCATCACCATCACCACCAGCAGTGAGATTGCAGAATTTTCAGAGTTTGCTGCTGCTGTAATTCCTATGATGTTAGCAAGCCTGATTGCTAAAAATGATCTCTGATGTGATTCCTCAGGGATTGTGATGCTAATAAGCCTAATTGCTAAAAATTGTCTTTGATTCCTCAGGGCTTGTGATGCTAACAAGCTAAAGTCCTACAAATCAATGTATCCTTAGGGCTTGGACCTCTAACAACAAGTCTTACAAAATCATCCTCTACAAAATACTATATCCTGTCAAGTACCAGTCTGTCCCAGTCACAGCTTACGGCAGGGGGTCCCTGTCTCTACACGTTACGTACCTTTTTTTATTTATTTATTTTTATTAAGTGCACCCCATTCCAGCAAACAACCCCCCCAAAAATTCCCTGTTTAACTGATTTTTAAATTTGCCGTGTTCAGATTCAATGTTCACATTGATTTCAATGAAATGAGCTAGGCAAACAAACCATAAAAACTGCACTTTTCATGGGAAATTTGCCAGGTGGGAAGTGCCATTTTTCTCTGATTTTGGTTTGAGGTGAAAATGATTGCCAGTCCGTACTGGTGAGTTGTATCCCTGATATAAGCTTTAAATCTTAAAACATGTTGTTGAAGTTGCAAATCTAGAAACTAAGAGAGATTTAACCCTTTGAGAGGTGCACAGCATTTTGCTTTACAGTGTGTTGTGTACCCCTTTGTCATTCAGAAGGTTAAGATCAGACAGTTGAAGCCCAAGATAGTAGGGCAACTAGGAGGGCAAACATTATAGATCTTGGGCAAATGATAATAAAATGCCAACTTCGGATCCATAACTTATGAAAATAACCTCTCTGTACCCATGATTATTGTGCCACCATATCCATTTTTCACCGATTTGACCATATGACTTTGCTTAATCCTCTTGGTAGCTACTGCAAAATAGCAAATGACCAAAACTTTTCTTGTTCACCTTTTATTGTACACAAATGTAAAAGCTGTGTACACGGGTCAAGGTCCGGGTAATGTTAACCCTTTGAATGCCAGAGGGGTAAGCAATGCATTGCTTTGCCTCTGGCACTCAAAGGGTTAAGAGGCCGCTACCTAACTGCTCCATGAGATACAGTCTTGCTTTGCCTCACTCGCGCAGTTGAGACTGCCCAAATGAGCATGACTGCATCGTGACAAACATCCTAGCAAATTATTATATAGGATGTGATGGGGCATTTTGATCCCACCTTCCCTAGTAATTACCAGCTAATATGTCAATAATTTGGAGCTGAATTTAAATAGGGCATATAAGTACCAAATGGGCTGAAGATAGGTTGTCGCAGTTCTACGGTAATTAATGTATCTGGCAGTGGTATTTCAGAATTAATGATGCATGCTAGGGTATGGAGGCATATAACAGGATAATTGTTATGTGCATCAGAGGTTGGACCACTCATGTTTGATATATTGAAACTGACATAGAAAGAGGGATTAAAATAAATTTGAAGCAAATCAATTGCACCATAGGAAAAAACAAAATCCTCCACATTTTCACTGAGTTAAATGGGGCTTTTAACCGCTTTAATTATGGATTATACCCTTTGAGTACCAGAGAAATATCCAAAACGTTTGAGTGGCTCTCTGGCATTCAAAAGGTTAAAAGTCTCAGTTAACCCTTTCAGTGCCAGAGGGGTATGCAACACATTGCAAATCAATGCCTTGCACACCCCTCTGGCACTCAAAGGATTAACCTAATGGGATTTTGTCTCCTGTAAGTTTTTGACCCAGACTTTTAGTATTTCTTTAAAGTACATTAGACATCTCATTTAAATCTCTCAATATATTATATCAGTTTTACTTCATTGTTAAGACGTATCATGCCTACTAATATATGTTTGTGTATATTGCACCCTGAGGATACAAATAGCTTTAACAGTAAGACTGGCATAGATTATCCAGACTGCCAGTTCATCAGCCTCAGTAAGAGGCTGATGTGCTAAAAAGAATTGGAGAGATTCTGAAGCAAACCAATTGTACCATGTAGGACAAAGAATCAGGCTATGCTTGTTGAATTAACCGTTTAAGGACCGGATCATGTGTAGAGCATTGCTAAACAAAGTGTTGCAGACCACTCTGGGCCTTAAAGGGTTAAATGGGACTTTTAACTTCTCTCGCCAACCCTTTTCTTTGCAATGCATTGGAGACATGTCCAATTCAAAGAATATAAAACTAAGCTAAAATAAAAGGTAATTTCTCTTTTCCTCAATAGTGTCATTACTTTACACCAGTGGTGGTTCATTTTCTTAGTACACTGGCCTAAAAGGGTTAATATTTTGTAAAGTATTATGCATTTTTTTTTATCCTGGTTCAGATAATTATTTCAGAAATTCATTAGTTTAGCCATACCAGCGTCATAAGCAACCATTTATAAGCTGAACTAGGCAGAAGCTAATTTACAAAAGATCAAATCTATTCACATAAGGAAATGAAGAATCGGGCTTTTCAGATGATTTCCACATTTAGGCAAAATTTTCTTTTAAAGGGGAAGTAATGTCCCATATAAAATGCTTAGAGTTTTGTAGAGATTAAAAAATAAACGCTATGCCACAAATCCTATCTCTCAAACTGCTATGGTTTGAGAGATATCCTCTGGAAAAGTTAAGTTAAGCTGACAGAAGGAGGTCCGTGTCGGCCGACACGAGGAGTCTATTCAGCAGAGCCGCAATAGCGCGATTTAAAAGGAATTACTTCTTTGGAACGGTCTACAAAGTGTGCTTGCAAACCAGGCACACTTTGTAGACAGTTCCAAAGAATTATTTATTCTTAAATTGCGCTATTGTGGCTCTGCTGAAGATCTGCTTGCCGGTCCCCAGACAAGGAACTCCTGCTGTCAGCTTACAGCTGACGTCAGGAGAAGGGAACTTTAACAGAGGATATCTCTCAAACCATAGCAGTTTGAAAGATAGGATTTGTGGCATAGCATTTATTTTTTTCATCTCTACAAAACTCTAAGCATTTTTTATGGGACATTACTGTCAATTTAAACATAAAAAAACAAAAAAAACAAAAAAAAATTGTGCATGATTTGGAATATATTATAGATTAATTTGGAAGATAATACCAATGAACTTGTTTTTCGCATTCCCTCCCCTCATGTATAATTGATAATATATTTATTGCTCAAAAAACAGATAAATGTAAAACATGGTACAGATGAAATATTATCAGAACACATCTCATATAAATAGGATTGCTAAATCATCCCTTAAAAAGAGAAACGTATGAAAAAAGCATGCTGCGTTGCTACATGGTAACCTTTGCAGACCAGTAATAATAACTGCAGCCTAGCAGCATGTAATTTTCATATGTGTCCCTTTTAAAAGGAACGCTAGCACCAGGATATACACATAAAAGCCTTGTACTCTGCGCTAGCCTCTGTAAAAATGTTTCATTTCTTTTTAGAGGCTTACAAATACTTTCTCTGGGGGCTCTCATTTTGGATTTTCCAGGATGCTATGTCCCTCATTAAAATAGCTATTTTTTATTGTATGTTAGATGTTAGCTGGAAGTACATGATATTTAAAATTATACAACCCTTCTTTTTTTGTATTAGTGCACCTTCAAAGGGAAGATCAGGCAACACCACATATATATTTGACTATCTATCTATCTATCTATCTATCTATCTATCTATCTATCTATCTAGGACCATAAAGCAACATAACTGCTGTAGACTGGTACTGGTACTCGCGCTGTTAACCATAAATCTGCTTAACCCATTAACGACCCATGACATGCCAGGACTGTCATGGGTAAACTTCCCTTAAGGACTTTATTTTATATAGCGCACACAGATTCCGCAGCACTTTACACTCATATTGGTCCCTGTCCCCATTCACCTATCAGTATGTTTTTTGGAGTGTGGGAGGGAACCCACGCAAACACAGTGAGAACATACAAACTCATTGCAGATATTGTCCTTGGTAGGATTTGAACCTAGGACCCCAGCGCTGCAAGGCAACAGTGCTAACCACTGAGCCACCATGCTGCTATCACCAAATGATAGCAGAACGTCTCCGTGCATGCTGCTATCATTGAGTTCAAGCTGAAACTGATCGCTCCAGTACTGGAACGCTCTGTTTCAGCCTTTGTCTCTTCTGCCAGAACACGTGATTGCTCCAGGAGGGATCCATGTACCGGCATTTTCATTCAGACAGGCAGTACGCTTGACAAACTGCCTGTGTGCCTGCCCTGTGCCTCTCTCTTCCTTACTATTAAAGTAAGGGAGAGAGAAGCAGAGAGCAGATACATAGAGAAATAAAATAAAGCAATAGTTGGGGGTATTAACCCCTTCAGTGTTGGTGCTGGTGGCAGTCTGGATGCAGGTCTGTTTCTAACCTGCTTAGAGCAACTTTTTTTTAAATATAAATTTCAAACAGCAAATATTTTACTAAAACATGACATATAAAAAACAATTTGCTGTGTTAAAAAAAATAATGGGAGTTTGTTTTTTTTGTGTGTAAAAAAATGGTATATAATTTATGTGGCTGAAATAAAATACCTAGAGGGAAAACACTGTTGAACAAAGGCATAGTCAAAAAGGTCAGAAGTGCACTGGTCCTTAAGTGAAATCCACCCCAGATTTTGCCAGTACTTAAGGAGTTAAACTCCAATGCCCCAGAAGTACTGAAGCTGTGTACATATTTCACAATCTGTAATTCATTTCCACCATTCCATAAACTAAGAAATATTAGAACAAACAGTTCTCTTAAACTTGTATCATCCAATTACTTAAAATGTATATGTTTTTCAACTACATATCAAAATTTAAATATCCAGCCTGTCATCGAGATACATGAGCTTAGACACCATGCTTCGCTACATGTGCTTAAAAACAACTTCACCAACATATACATAAAACCATGTGCTACAATACCCACCAAGACGCTAAACTCCATCCCCTTTTAATGACGGATTACCTAAAAGGTTATAATTTCCTTGGCATCAGTTCTGAACAACTAAGATTGTATGTATTATATATATATATATATATATATTTTTTTTTTTAATTAATTTTTTTTTTTTAAAGGTCTTTTGCACCCTTTATTAACTTTCCATAATGTTTGTTCAAAGATGAATCTCAAGTGAGGATACACTTATCAGTGCTATGTCCCCAAGAACATGGGGTTTATTTATCATCAGCACTTTTCTCCAGGGTTCTTATTGATTTGTATGGTGTTGTGTTATATCCATTCAGGCTGATGCCATCTTCAGCAATCACGGTCCCATTAGAATTTTCATCACATTAGCATTACTATATTTGGGCATTTATTTTGTAACAAACTTAACATTAAGGAAAAATCATGCGTTTTGTGAGATTTGGATCAAAACTATATACAAATTGAAAGTCACAGAATAACAAATAATAATATTCACTGAAATTGATTCATCCATTCCTTCGTTCATGCTCATTCAGCTGGAAAAGTGGGAAAAGACTGTGTGTAGGAGGGCAGAGAGCAGAAGTGATTGATACACAGAATAGCCAGCACATACTGAAAGGAACTGGAAGGACAGGCACCTTGGTTATGGCTCTGGATGATTGTTCTAACAGCTTGTCTATCTCTTGTAAGACTGATGTGTTTTATACACTGGTCATTCTTGATTTCCAAGGGGATTTTCCCTCAAACTAATATAATCTTCACACAGAACAGTTTCCTTACTTGTAATTTCTCAGTCAGAAGAGAAGCAGTGTCTCACACAGACTTGTGATCACCATCTCATCTCCCTACATTGTTGGAAGAAAACCAATAAATATTTCCTTTTTTCTGATTCCTTTACTACTGGAGGCTATAGTGTTTAGTTTAGCAGCATCAAGAATTAGGTTAGCTAGCAATAATAATTATATGTAGGTTAGCTAGTACAATATAATTAATAGCAAGGTTAGATAGTAATATTATTGAATAAATACTAAATAAATATCTACAAGGACTAGGAGTCAGGAAGTGGGACTCTTAGAGCATAATATCCAAATACAAATTGTCTGTGTCCCAAGCATCCAATTCAGAGTTGACTGTGTAACTCCAGTGTCCATAGTGTCCATGGCCCACTATCCATTGAGCAACTACACCTGTTATTCATAGGTGTGATACTTAAATTTAAATATATATATATATATATCAACTTATATGTATAGGAAGCACTCACAGTTAATGATCAATTGCCTGGGTGTAATGCTTATGCCACATAACATACACATATAGAGTTAAAGCAGCACTCACAGGGCTTCTTAAATATGAGAAGAAATTTTTATTTATTGGTCAACGTTTCAGTCACATAATCTGGCCTTTCTCAAGACAGTGACAATGTGAACAAACAACCCCTTTAAACACTGTTTGGCGCCAAGATCGGCTGGAACACGCCGGCGATGACGTCAACACCCACATGTGACTAAGTGACAAATAGAAAAAATCCCCATTAAAACTATAAAATAAATCGTAAAGGATATAATTACATACACAGCTACTTAGGAAAGAGAATGCGGAAACTGTGTCAGCCTGTGCTATACGTCTGGCAAGTCATGTCACATGCATCCGGTGCGTCGATTGAAGAGGCTCATGGGAGCTGTATGCTCTTTCATGTAGCTTCGCAATTCACTAAGATCGGGCAGTAGCGGACCAAATTTGTAACATGTCACAATGTCAGACAATGCACTGACATCAAATAGTACTGATATAATTGGCAATATATGGCTGTCACGGAAGAGAGATCGATCGGCCAATGTATTCTATGGTGTTGCAATGTAATAGGGTCCCATGTACATCCGATCGCTCAGAGCCCAGACAAGCCATGCGCAATGTATATCAAATAGACTTAGATTGTAGTAACAGACACTCAAGGTGACAGCATAAATGCTGTCGCCCACAATGGGCGCAGGGGTGCTATACATGGGGAAAAACACGTTATGGCTATAAAGTGAAACATCAAGCGACATCAGGTTAATAAAGTTCATATAATATAACTAATGTTCAACAAAAGAAAAGTGGGAATAGATAAAAAGGCAAATAAATATAGGCATAATAAATACCTATCAGACGATCAAAGTTGGACTCGAATATTGGAACAAAATATAATGGTAAAAAGACCAGATAACATGTAAAGGTATTAACAAAAATCACTAGAACAAAAACTCTCAATGAAGTAGACACTTAGTGTCAATATCGTTATTGCACAGACCGAATGGAATGTCCTCATATATAATCCAATGCGTGCCAACTCCATCTATAAAGTCAATATAATAGCAATTTAACAATGAAATACATATCAAGTACGAGTAAGAGAGTGTCACAGCTGTCTAGTGGCTCCAGGCAAGTACCTCAACAGTAGCCCGTGTGCAGATGTGTACAAAGGCAATACCAAGAATTTGCTTCACCACAATGGTCAATGATGGTTAAAAGTCAGTTAAGAATCAGTTCAGCATGGTTTAATAGGTAACCTCCAGGTAATCAGACATCAAAAAGCATATGTGAACGACTCAAAATCAGACACATACATCAACAAGCACCAGCATACTCTGAGCTCAGTGTTGTCCCCCGCAGGGCATAGTTGGAAAGACCTCATGTCCCCAATGACAGAGGGCATGTGTTTACCTAGGGTTGGTCCCTTAAACTGGTCCAGGGCAGTAGGCCTATTCAAATGGTGTGTCACCTACACCTCTCCTCTATAGGCATTGTGGATGGAGGCGCAATCTCATACACTGGCACACTGCATATGAATGTGTATAGATGCTCCAGTGCAAGCCAACCACCTGCCACACTCACGTAATAAGCCAGGTCCAGTTAGCCATATTAATAAAAACACCCAAAGTTAATCTGTTCATTCAGACCATACGGTGTTAGGGTTCTCAGTCTGTAAATCCATTGAGTTTCCCTCCGTAAAAGTAGTGTGTGTCTGTTGCCTCCTCGTCTGAGGGGTGGTACATGGTCTATCAACATGGACCTTTAGTGTGGCTAAAGAGTGTTTATGTTCGAGGAAGTGTCTTGCCACAGGTTTATCACTGTGGCCATTAGTTAAGGCCGCCCTTATACTTGATCTGTGGTTAGCCATGCGCTCTCTGAATGAGGTGATAGTCTTACCAACATAATATAAGCCACATGGGCAAATGAGGACATAGATCACATGGTCAGAGGTACAGGTCAATCTGTGTCTGATATTAATGCGCTGATTTGTGTGCGGATGTCTGAAATAAGTCCCTGTCAGTAAACTGTTACATGTGGTACAATTGGTGCATTTAAAGCAACCAAGTTTTTGTCGATGATGTGATAATTGTGTGAGCCAAGTTCCACATTTTATGTTCTCTTTCTTTTGTGGTCTATCTGGTTTCATTAAGATATCACGTAGAGTTTTGCCTCGTCTATAAGCCATAACTGGAGGCGGCATGTTTTGAAATGGTAAGCCACTATCAGTAGTCAAGAAAGACCAGTTTTTCTTTATAACATTCGCCATTTTCTGGCTATGAGGCACAAAATCAGTCACAAAAGTCATACGAGGTATCTTATCCTCAGGTGTCCGTTTCTGAATCAAGTCCCGCTGTGTGAGACCCTTAACACTATCTAATTGCACATCAAGTTCTTTTTGTTTATAACCTCTCTGTAGAAATTTCTCATACATAGTCCGTAATTGTTGTTGTTGAGTTGCAGTCTCGCTGTTATTTCTGATGACACGTAAGAATTGTGCATATGGGACACCCCTTTTAAGTGCCGATGGATGGCAACTTTTGGCATGTAAAATTGAGTTTCGGTCAGTTGGTTTGTTAAAGAGGGACGTAGTAAGTTTAGAACCCGCTTTAGAGATCCTAAGATCAAGGAAGTCAATTGTTTTGGTACTATAGGACATTTTGAGACGTATAGGGCTGTCAATCGAATTTAGTTCACTGGTCCATTCAATGAGTGTCTGACTGCTGCCTCTCCAAATAATGAAGAGGTCATCAATATAACATTTATAGAATCTTATTCTATTATTATGGAGATGTAGTTGTTCATATTGTAGCATATAGAGATTTGCATATGCCGGGGCCATATTGGACCCCATTGATGTACCAGTGAGTTGGAGGTAAAAAGTATCTTCGAAACGAAAAAAGTTTTTAGTGAGAGTCAGATGTAACAAGTCACAGATAAATTCAATGGGGACATCAGGTTTAATGATAGAATCAGCAATGGACTTGCGGACAGCCTCCACTCCGCCTATATGTGGAATGACAGTATACAGGCTGTCCACACCCATAGTGACCAGTAGGTCCTCATCAGTCAAATCTTCAATCGGTAACATGAGGTTAAGTAAATGTGTTGTATCACGTATATATGACTGCATGCCCAAAACGTATGGTTGCAGAAGTACATCAAGAAATGTAGCTATCGGTTGTAGGAGTGAACCCCGAGCTGATATTATTGGTCTACCAGGTGGGTTAGTCAGAGTTTTGTGTATTTTAGGGAGGATGTAAATGATTGGGCATACTGGAAATGAGGTAGTAAGATATTGTGCCAAGTTTATATCAATGAAGTTTGATCTCAGTGCCATGCCTATAGTCTGGTCAATTGTCTTCTTGAATTTTATGGTGGGGTGACTACCGAGTTTATCGTACGTATGTGTGTCACTTAGTTGTCTCAGGATCTCTGTGCGGTATTGTTCATAGCTTATAATGACAATCGCTCCCCCTTTACCTGCCGGTCGAATAACTATATCATCATCATTGGCCAATTTTTTACGGGCTGCACTTTCAGAGGGGGATAAATTAGGATGTGTCCGTTGTGTAGATAAAAGTTTGTGTGATTCACCCACAATGCATTTGGTAAACAACCTAATAGCAGGATTAACATTAGGAGGATCAAAGTTACTCTTCATTTTGAGAAGAGGGATGTTTTCACTAGGCTTATCCTTGAAAAAATCACGTAAATTTAAAAGTCTTTGGAATCTATGACAATCTACTTCAACTTGAAAAGAATTGTAGGATGTGGTGGGCACAAAGGATAAGCCTTTACCCAATAGGGATATTTCTGCGACAGTCAAGGGTCTGTTGCTGAGGTTAGAGATGATGTCTTTGGTATTTTGGGTGGTTTTCCTGCTTTTTTGTTTACCACCGCGCCGGGGGTGGGGCCTCTGCCTCCTCCTTCTCGAGTGGTCCCTCTGGTTTGGACCCCCAAAAAAGGGGCAGAAGGTGGTGTGATTATAGGTTCAGGGGTAGGTTGTGTTGAAGTACTTGGTGTTTCAGAGTCAGATTGAGATGAATTCCCACTGCTGTCATCAACAGTGACAAGGGAGGCAGGACGATTAGTTTTATTCGGTCTTCTGCGTTTGGGACGGTAAGTAGTTTGACCAGTTAACCACCTATATACACGTTTATCTTTATAATCTTCTTGAACCTTTTTCAATTTACTATTTTTAAAACTGACAAGTTCTTGTTTATATTTCTTAATAGCAAGGTCAAGTTTACCGTACCAGTCAGAGGAGGTATCTTGGGTCAATGTGTCTTTATGTGTGATTTCAAAATCACTAAGGTTCTGCCTCACTTGTTTAAGGATTCTCCCAACTTCTTCAATAACTAAAAGCATCAAATCAAAAGAGCATTTATTAAGTATCCCACACCACCGGCTGCAAAACTCTGAGTTATTACGGCTAATGGTAGGAGTGTTATGCACTCTGAAACCCCTAGGAATTTGATTGGGTCTATGATAGTCCGATTTTAATAATTTTTAATAATAATAATAATAATTCAAAGAACAAATTAAGGGGTGTCTCACCTGTTGTTTCTTCAGTAGCTGTAGCTGTAAGTAAAATCCTTTGAGTATCTTCCTGGGAAAACTGGATCCTATTATCCTCAGATGTAGCGAGGTCAATCACTTGGGAGAAATTCTCCATCCTCAGTAGTCCCACCTGTAGGTAAGAGAATCTGTTCACTTGATAGATAATCTGGGAAAATAGAAGTATAATGGCTGGGTGCACTCCACTGGAAAGGCAAATTCCATATATATCAACTTATATGTATAGGAAGCACTCACAGTTAATGATCAATTGCCTGGGTGCAATGCTTATGCCACATAACATACACATATAGAGTTAAAGCAGCACTCACAGGGCTTCTTAAATATGAGAAGAAATTTTTATTTATTGGTCAACGTTTCAGCCACATAATTTGGCCTTTCTCAAGACAGTGACAATGTGAACAAACAACCCCTTTAAACACTGTTTGGCGCCAAGATCGGCTGGAACACGCCGGCGATGACGTCAACACCCACATGTGACTAAGTGACAAATAGAAAAAATCCCCATTAAAACTATAAAATAAATTGTAAAGGATATAATTACATACACAGCTACTTAGGAAAGAGAATGCGGAAACTGTGTCAGCCTGTGCTATACGTCTGGCAAGTCATGTCACATGCATCCGGTGCGTCTATTGAAGAGGCTCATGGGAGCTGTATGCTCTTTCATGTAGCTTCTTAATTTACTAAGATCGGGCAGTAGCGGACCAAATTTGTAACATGTAACAATGTCAGACAATGCACTGACATCAAATAGTACTGATATAATTGGCAATATATGGCTGTCACGGAAGAGAGATCGATCGGCCAATGTATTCTATGGTGTTGCAATGCAACAGGGTCCCATGTACATCCGATCGTTCAGAGCCCAGACAAGCCATGCGCACATTGTCACTGTCTTGAGAAAGGCCAAATTATGTGGCTGAAACATTGACCAATAAATAAAAATTTCTTCTCATATTTAAGAAGCCCTGTGAGTGCTGCTTTAACTCTATATGTGTATATATATATATATATATATATATATATATATATACATATATGCTACTCAAACTTAAGTGCAAAACTGCACAAAAATAGACACAAGTGTGCATGTGCAGTGTTCCATAACCCATGCATGCTCTTGCTGTCTCCAGCAACTATGTCTATTATTAATACTGAGTGTGTTAATTTAATTTTCAAAAAAGTCCAATTATAATTGATGCTCAAATAACAGTGCCCAATTGCACATGAATAGACACTGCACATGCAGTGTTCCAGAATCAAGACACACCACTGTTTTTTCCAGCAACCACACCTGTTATTAATCCTGAGTATGTGTATATTTTTAAAAAAAAGTCAAATTATAATTGCTGCTCAAATGTCAGTGGCCAACTGCAAACAAAAAGACACTATGAATGCACTGTTCCAGATACCAGACATGTCACTGATTTCTCCAAAAACTAAGCCTGTTATTAATCCTGAGTGTGTTCATTTTAATTTAATTAAAAGCAAAAAACTCCAATTATATTTAATGTTCAGTGCACAATTACACACCATATAGTTAGACACTGTGCATTTTCACTGCGTTTCAGAATCCAGACATGCCGCTGCTGTCTCCAGTAACTACACCTGTATTGTGTTAATTTAATTTTAAAAAAGTAAAATTATATTTACTGTTCAAACATCAGTGCACAACTACACACAAATAGACACCGTGCGCCTGTAGTGTTCCACAAAACAGACACAACATTGCTGTTTCCAGCATTTACACCTGCTATTAATCCTGAGTGTGTTAATTTATTTAAAAAATACATTAACAGAATTAGCTTTCATTACAAACTGCATAAACAAAATTAACCAAACTGAGTCTAACATAGGATAGTCTACACATATATTAAATAAAGCAAGTGTGACTAAATTTTATGTTTATGAAATAAAATAACACATTTTTTACAGATGGCCTCTATAAATACAAATGTAAATGTGTAGAATCCAATGTCATTTTGGGTGTTATTGTTAATTCAAGTCAATGTCTCAGTGCAGTGTGCACCTTCCTGTCTTAAAGGGATAGTAATACTTCATTTTAACTTTATTTTATTTTGTAGGCATTAAAAAAACATGAAGAATGATATAAGTCTTATCTCTGAAACCTTTATGGTTTAAGAGATATTCACAAACAAAGTATCTCCCCCCTCTTCAACCAGATCAGAAGGGAGATGCCCAGGTAGACTGCAGAGAGGGACAATCTTCAATTAAGATAATGGAAAAAGCTGAAAAACTTGTCAAGGGGGGAAGGGCTTTCATTGTTTTCATACAAAGAAAATTGTCCCCTTCTGTTATCTGTACTGTCATACAACCAGACTCACATCTGAGAAGAGATGGCTTACACTAGGTAAAAGGGGCAGGGAGGGGAACTTTGCTTGTGAATATCTCATAAACCATAAAGGTTTGAGAGATAAGACTTATATCATTCTTCATGTTTTTTTAATGTCTACAAAATAAAATAAAGTTAAAACGAAGTATTACTATCCCTTTAATAAACTTACATTTCACTGGTGTTTATATACTAAAAACTGAAGCAATGCTGTAGAAAATCTACTGAACCATATGATACAAATAAAATAATTCCTTTGATTTAAATTCATATTTTAATTCCTTGAATGCAACAAGCGCATATGAGAGCTTTCTAGTATTCAGGGGGTTAAAATTCACATTTAAATAAACGTGAATTGTGATTTGTTTAATTTGTCTTCTATGGTATAGAAGACTTGCTCCAGTCCTTCTTAGTATATGAGCTTTTCTGTGTTGCTTAAGACTGCAATGTAGTGAACTCTATTTGTGTGTGTGTTTGCACTGGATTTCAGTACTCAGCACTATGAGCAGCCACATAATTGACTACTGATTAGTCCAGCTCTTACGTGATCATGCAGATATTCTATTTTGAAGAGGTATCTGGACCAGTGCAAGTGTATGAGTGTGTGTGCATTTTAGAAGAGAATGAGTTACTCATGCATGCCAAAACATATTCTCTTATTTGCAAGTAATGTTCTAAAATGCAATCCGTTGTGCATTATTATCATGTTTCTTCTGAATTTTGTTGTATATTGAATACTGTATTAACCCCATAAACAGATAATATCCACAAACTTTTTACAGCTTTTTCAGTTTGGAACTGTATTATTCTCTTATGTCAGATATATCAGATAATATCAAAAGGGAAGACTCCTTCCTGTGTTGCTTAAGACTGCAATGTAGTGAAATCTTTGTGTGTGTGCGATTTCACTGGATTTCTGTACCCAGCATAATGAGCAGCCAGATAATTGACTACTGACTAGTCTAGCTGTAAGGTTTTTATGCAGATGATCTACTTCGTAGAGGTGTCTGGACCAGTGCAAGTGTGGGAGTGTGTATGCACTGTGTGTGTGTGAAAGCATTTTAGAAGAGAATGAGTTACTCATCCATGCCAAAACACATCTTCTTATTTGCAGAAAATTTTCTAAAATGCAATCCATTGTGCATTATTATTATGTTTCTTCTGATTTTTGTGCTGTATTGAATTCTGTACTAACCCAACAAACTGATAATGTCCACAATCTTTATAAGACTGCTTCAGTCTGGAACTGTATTATTATTCTCATATATCAGATATATCAGATAATATCAAAAGGGAAGACTCCTTATTTGTTCCAAATGCGCCTGGAGTTAATGGCACAGTTAAGTAATTTTCTACCAGCCTATAATTTTACAAATGATAAAAGATTTTCTTTGACAGCTTTGCAATGCCTTCATTATGCTGTCAATGTAAGTTGTGTATGAGTGCATGCAAGTCTGTGTCTGGAAGATGGAAAGTAAGAAACATTATTGATAAAAGAAAAGATAAGAGGGTGAGAACATGCTTAAGAAAACAATGGTGTTAGCATTTGAAATTAATACGTTACACCTTTATTCTGTTTAGTAGATAATTACCCAATAGTTCATATATTCTTAAGATTGTCTATGTGGAACCGAAACAACCTTTCTATCTTAACCCCTTTGTTCTGAGAGGTAATGTCTGGAATTTTACCTACCAATGAAGGAAAATGGATGGAGACTGACAATCTGGGTGACAGTGAGACACATTTCCCTGGGAACTATATTAAAGGTGAATACTACTCAAGGAATACATGTCTCTTAATTGTTTTAACAGATTTATTTACCTAGGTAAGTGTCCTCCTAGAACAATCAGGTATATCTAAGTATTTTTTCTTTGAATTAATCTGCAGTCTTTTATATCTAGTGACCATTACTGAAGTCTGCCTCTAGGTCACAGGTCATCATAGCATACGATAGACTTCAATAGTCCTGAATGACTCATAAGTGTCACTAGGCTTTGTCAGATGGTAAACTGAAACAATTAACAGTAGACATAAGCTGTAGATGTACCTGCCTGCTTTGTGAAGGATACTTAACTAGGTAACATAATGGTTGAGACTGAAAAACTCATGCATCCAAGTTCAGCCTTTGCCATATCACCTTTTTTGGTAAATAATTCTGTTAAAAATGTAAGACCTTGAATTCCTAGATTATAATTCCTCTTTAATTGATATACAAGATGGTGAGCAATTGTCAAGCAATTGTTAGCTTAAATATGCCCTAGCTCAGTAATCCTGTAGGCGATCCAGCTGGCACCAAAGTCTAGGCCTTGCAGGTATTTCTGTGTTAAATAGCTCACAGATGGGTGGATGGATCAAGACCCATTCAGCCCACCACCAACTGTATACTCTCCATGCCCCATACACTGCATCCGCCATGGTTGTAATGGACTTATTGTCAAGATAATTATGATGAAGGTATTCAAAGGGTTAAAACAAAAGAGCCAATCAGGTTGGATATCTTCACATAAATAGGTAAATGACAATATTAAATAATTTTGAGAACTTTACACTGTTAGGTATTGACACGCTACTTTACAGTAAAGAATTAATTGAAATAATCAATTCCACATATCTGTGCAAAAATATATATAATTTATTAAAGTACAATATACTATATATACCCAGTTTGGCAGACGTTCCTGTTCTATGTACCAATCTGGCCTGGCTGATATTCCTGTTATGTGTACCGGCCCGGATTGGCTGCCCTTTCTGCTCTGTGTATCGATCTGGCCTGGCTCACTGCTCCATCTGGTGATCCTGTGAGAGGCTGTCCTCTGGTGTCCTCTCTGTCTATGGACAGATCCTCTGGTTGCCTTGTTTGCTGCTCTGGCAGTCTAGTTACTGTGACCCAGTCACTGAGTTTGCGCCTCGTGATCCTACACCCCGGTGTTGGAAATCAATCAGGTTGCACCAAGGTACGCTTGACCTGTTCACCGCTTACAAACTGAGGTTGGTTTGTTCCATGGGCGCCTCAGGTTGTCCCCACTATCTGGCAGCCGATTTAAGGTCTGAGTGTTCATTAACCCCTTGCGGGTTGGTGCCATTGCACATTGGGTCACAGTCAATTGCAGTCTCGGTTGGGCGTTACTCTGTGCCTACAGTTTCAGGCCTCCTCTAACTGTTCTGGCAGTCTGTCACTTGTCCAGGGCCTTCGTTTACTCCTGTGTGGCCTCAGTCGCTATTGTGTCACTCTCTGCGCAGTGAGTGTCCTGTGGGCCTTTGTGCTATTAGGGCCTCTCTATACCTCTTGGCCTAATAGCAACCATTTCTCCACTGTCTCGTTTTGGATTCACACAAACTGTAACCTGACCTGTGGCAGTGTTGTACCTTCGTGTCTCACTGGACTTGTGTGGGTTATTGATTTCTCCTGTAACCTGACCTGTGTCAGTATTATATTTGTCTATATATATATATATATATATATATATACATATATATATATACTGGAGCCATGTGGGTTATTGATTTCTACTGTAACCTGACCTGTGTCAGTATTATATTTGTCTATATATACTGGACCCATGAGGGTTATTCTAATTTCTGTGTTTTTTTCAATAAAACTGTGTTTTTACCTAACCTTTCGTGTCTGAGTGTCCATAAAACCGTTACAGTTGTAGACTTGGTGTCTAGCACTGTAACGGTTTGTTCGACACACAGACACAATGGTTTAGGATAAAAACACAGTTTTATTGAAATCACAATAAAATAAGAACCCTCACAGGTCCTGTAGTATACAGGCAGTATAATACAGACACACGACAGGTTAATAATACAATTGCCCACACAGGTCCAGTACAAAACTAAGGTACAAGAAGTATATACTGACACAGGTCAGGCAAAAGGAGTAAGTTTCCCAGGACTCAGGTACTGCAAGAGTTAAAGTTCATCAATGAGTGTAAACAGTCCCATGTGTGAAAGTACTGAGATAGCACTTCTTAGATTCAAGTCGTCCAATGCTAGCAGAACAACGTGAACTGACAGAGTACAACAGGAATAGAGTAATGAGCACTGCCGGAGCAGTAACGGAGGCAGAAACTTGCAACCGGCAGGAGCAGTAAACGGAGGACAAGCCAATGGCACACTACTGGAGCAATAACGGAGGCAGACTCTTGCAACCGGTATGAGCAGTAACGGAGGACTAAGCCAAAGGCACACTGCCGGAGCAGTAACGGAGACAGACACTAGCAACCTGCAGGAGCAGTAGTGGAGGACAAGCCAATGGTGTCTACCGGAGCAATAACGGAGGCAGACACTTGCAACCGGTATGAGCAGTAACGGAGGACTAAGCCAAAGGCACACTGCAGGAGCAGTAACGGAGGCAGACACTAGCAACCTGCAGGAGCAGTAACGGAGGACAAGCCAATGGCGACTACCGGAGCAATAACGGAGGCAGACACTTGCAACCAGTATGATCAGTAACGGAGGACTTGGCCAGAGGCACACTGCTGGAACAGTAATGGAGGCGGACACTAGCAACCTGCAGGAGCAGTAATGGAACTGACTCAAGTGCTCAGTAAAGCAAGTGCAACCGGATTGCCTGCAGAGTGAGAATGTCGCCGAGGCGACAACAAGCTGTAGATCAAACAATATCTTCAAATAGGAAACCAATAAACCAGACTGGTTGATAGTGAGACGTTGTATCTAATACAAATAGTTGCTTGGCCTATTCAAGGATCTCCTTAGTTTTGGCTTGAGCTAAAAACGGCACACATATCATATCAGACTCCTAGTTTTAGAGACAGGTGGTGGGATAAATATCAAATTTCTTCTTGGATAGTGATCATGGGAACATGTTGACAAAACTCCTCTGGAATATAAATTCTTCTCTGTTAAGATGGACTCCTCCATCTCTTGCCCAATGGTTCTTGATAAAGGCAATGGAACACACTTGGCTGTGTCCGGAACTCCTGTCACAGAAGAAGGATGAGCCACCTCACTGGCAACCGACCTCACTCTTTTAAGAACTCTTTGATCTAAAAGAAATGACACATGAGTGATCTCATATCTGACACAATTGTTGCATGCATACATATATTACAACACAGTTTGAGCCAGTATCCCTATGATTTTGGTACTGTAATGATTGCTGTACAATACTGGGCAATCTATATACCAGATTCTACTATGATATCACACATAACCTGTAGATGTTAATCTTATTCTACATTAAAATTTTACATATAATTACGTTTTATATCATGAATGATGTATGTAAGAGATCATTAAACGTCTTATATATCTGCCATCTTCTCAGACGTTCTCATGGGGAGTATCACTCTGTTTTAGACTTGGTGTCTAGCACTTAATTGTTTATCTCCATAACTGACATTCAGCTATTTTCCCCCCTACCTTGAATCAGCGGGCCATTGTTTTAACATGAGATCATTTACACACATCTTAAAACAGAATTTCAGACAACTAGGTTTAAAAGAAAAATTAACCCTTTCCTCCCCATCATGGCAGTCTCTGATGTTATTCACCATTTGTCCCATAGTCAGCAGCAGAGACAAACAACAATCCTCCTCTAGCACGGACTCCTCCAAAGCTAGGAAATTAAATTGCATATCAGGGTTTTCAGGCCATGGCATATTGGCCCTGTGCTGCCAAATAATAATCGTAAAGTCAGACAAAGCTATCCCATGCTTCGATACTGTTTTCATAAATGATAGTGACACTGAACACTGTTGTTATATCTATTGACTATGAGTACTCCTAAATATTTCTCTAACAAAGATTCCCAAGGTAGTTTCTTATTAAGTGTACATCTGGCATTCCTGTTTCTGCAACCCAAATGCATAACCTCACATTTTCCTATATTAAGAAACATCTTCCCATTCACTCAGTTCATTAAATATTTCTAGAGAAAAACATCCTGCTCTGTATGTATTTAGTGCCATCAGAAAAGATTGAGACACTACTTTCAATATCTACTTCAAAGATAATCAATAAACAAATTAAAACGCATTGGTCCCAGGACCGAACTCTGAAAGACTCAACTTACAATGTATATATGTTGCAGAGTAAAAGAGAATACTCCCACTCCTAAGATATAAGATATGCATGCTACTTAAGGTATTAAACTCTTGTTTTTTTTAGTAGTGCCCTCGAGCAGTAACTCTGTTGCATTTTCTATGATAGGTGAGTCACTGACAAACAGTTCTCTATAAAAAGTGATGGAAACTGTTGATTTGGAAAATTCAGGAAGTAATCATGCTATAATTCACTTCCTAACAATTTAAACTGTTATAACTAGGTGAGGGTGAAACGTGTGAAAAATTTCTCGTGAAAAATTTTGCGAAAACCTGCCAATTTATTGCTTTTCCCGTGAAAAATTTAGGCTTTCCGCCTGTGCAAAAATGTCCTCCTTTTTGACTATTTTAACAAATTTTCTGCCTATGTTAACACATTTTTCTCCTATTTTAACACATTTTTGCCTACATTCCCTATAGGTACTACATTTCCCACTGTAATATTACTTCTTCTTTGGGCTGAAGTTTAGAAATAAGTGGCGAAATTCAAAGTTGTGAGTCCTACAGCAAAATATGGCTTGAAAAATGTGTTGGCATGCAGAATGTATTTGTCTTTTGCCCACAACACTTTCTTGCTTAATGGGATAGTAATGTTTCATAATAAAAGCAGCTCTAATTAATCATCATAGTATTTGGGGCTTGGAGAGTGTTATTTCCATTCTGTCAGACTTGTAGTTCAAGAGTAATTGAATGATAAAGTATCCCCTTTCAGCCCCTTTTACTGATGTAACACTGCTCAGCTCAGAGCAGCAGAGTGGTGCCCACGTAGACTGCAATCTTCAATTAAGATAAGCTGAAAAACCTGTCAAGGGGGGCAGGTTTTTCATTGTTCTCATAGTAAGAAGATTGTCCCCTGCTGTTATCTGTCTGGTCTTACAACCAGATTCCACATCTGATGAGAGCAATGTTACACTAGGTAAAAGGGGCAGGAGGAGGATATTTTATCATTCAATAACTCTTGAACTACAACTCTGACAGTATTGAAATAACACTCTATGAGGATCAAATACTATGAAGATTAATTGGAGTTGCTGTTTTTGTGAAACAGTACTATCTCTTTAAGTGATACTGGCACATATTCATGAAGATATCAGGTAATAAAAAAAATAAAGTACAACCTACAATGTGGTAGATATTTATTTTAGTGTTGGTGGGGGACTGGCATGGTGTGATTTGTGTATGTATTTTTACCATTGTCATACTCCTCCTTCTCAGATTATTAACACACATTACTTATTGGTCATAGCAGTGGTCCCATCTGTCCTCCACCTCCTCATCTGTGCTGCTGGTAATACATTTGTCCTGGCTTTGTCTATCATGTGTGGTTTCTGCTGCTACTACTGGAGCTGGATGTTGATGTAATTCTACTGCCACTACTACTAAAGGTGCAGCATTTATAGCAGCAGCACCAGAGGTACTCATGATATCTAACACAGCCTGTGTTGCTGGGTACTCAAAACGGGTGTGTGGCTGAGTGGGACTTGGACTTTGAAGTGGCGATGATGCCAATGATGACTGATAGGGTGACTGTGTGCTTTTTGACATCTGTGCTTGTCCAGGGTCAGACTTTCCAATTGCTTTTTCAAGCAGCTTATAGACAGGCACAGTGCTCCTTAAACGTGGTAGAAGATTCAGCCGTTGACTTTCTGCTAATCGTATAGCCCTGTCACCATCCTCACTCTCAACTTCATCTGTATACGAACAAGAGAAGGATGCTGGAGTGATATATTCTAGATCTGCATCATAATCAGTCAACATTAGGTCATCCTCAGTAGCATCAGCATCCCCTGACAGTTCTTGCCCACTACTACCCTCATATTCCTCTAAGCTTTTGGAGGTCTCAGACAATTTTTTTTTACTTTTATTGTAACAAAGTTCCCTACTACTTTGAGGATGGACGTTTTGGTGCTTGTGTGTCTCACTATCTGATGCAGCAGGCGCTTCAGATGCTACACCTTCCTCTATTATGCTACTGCCAGCATCATCAACACTTGAATGCGACTTGTTGTCATCTTCAGTGTTCTTCTTATATGGTTCTTTATTTCTACTGGCACTGGTGGTGCTGGAACTAGTTTTGCTGGGACCTTTCACAAACTGCATCCTCACTTGGAGTAAAGGGATCATCATCATTGATTGCACACACTGCAACAACCATTGCTGCAGTAGGTTTTAGGACTACTACTTTACTCTTACGTTCCTACACTGCTCCACCCCTCCCCCTTCCCCTTGTGCATTTACTGGACATTCTGCAACTACACTGTATTTTTTTACTGTACAGTGCACAACACAACTGATGGAGCTGTATGATGCCTTGCCTAAGCGCAGTCAGCTGTCTGTCACTGTCACCTAAGATATTTTGTTTCTTATTCTTTTTTTATTTTTTTATTTTTCATTTTATTTTTTTAAGTTGTCCACCCTGTTGTTGTATCACAGTCTGTCCAAACAAAATGATAACTGAAAAAGAAAATCAACAATGTCTTTCCCCAGACTTCCCCACCCAGCACAGGAACAATAACACCAAGATCAGCAAGCAAATAGGTTGCCTGTGTTTTGCTAGTCAGTCACATGGAATTTTGGAGTATTTGGGGGCCAACCTCCTTCCTCCCTTCTTATCAACTAGAGTGCCCCCAGACTCCCCTAATACAGAGAACAAATATCCTACCTAAATGACTCCCTAAACTAAGCTTCAATTCTCCTTTATTTGCCTATCTCCTCTAGCTCAAAAACATGCTGCTCTCTCCTTTCACAAACACAGAATGGCTCCTGTGAGAGCCTGACAGCCTTTTATATGGCTGTAGTAAACTTTTGTGTGGTGTAGAAATATTTTTCTTCTCATTGATTTCAATCGGTGGCAAAGGCGGGGAAAAAGTGGAAAAACTGCATTTTTCTCTGGAAATTTTTCACCAAGCGGAAAGTGCCATTATTCGCCAATTTCAGTTTGAGGAGAAAATTTTCGCCCATCCCTAGTTATAACACCTGAATATTACAACAGAGAGAAGTGGGAATAGGGATGGTCTAAATATTTCTCAGTTTTTGTGATTTTTCACCTAGCTTATTGCATTGAAAAAAATGGGAAGACTGAATTTCTCCCCACAAATGGCAAGTTTCTGTTCTTTTCCTGTAAAATTAGTATAAAAGGGATGTTAAGTTCTCACAGCATACCATTCTGTGTTTGCAATGAAGAGAAATCAGCACTTTTTGAACTAGAGAAGATGCTAATAAGGTAGAGTTTAAGCTGTAGACAGGAAATCTGTTCTCAATATTAAGGAAGTCTAGGGGACAGAAAGGAAGAAAGGAGATTCACCCTAAATACCCCAAACTTTGGCATGACCGACTAGGAAGACACAGGCAGCCTTGATCCAAGTTTCTTCCTGATATGACTATTATCTCTGTGCTAGGGGAGTCTGGGGTATGAGAGAAGCAAAGGAGGTTTATCCAAATACCACAGAATTTTGTGACAAAGTATACAAAGCAGCTGAAATGTAAGTTCCTTCCAGATCTGGTTGTTATCTCTGTGCCATGGGAGTCTGGGGGTGTGAGTGGGGAACAAAGTACAATTGCCCCCAAATTCTATGTCACTGGCTTGGAAGATACAGACAGCCATGATCCAAGTTTCTTCCTGATCTGGCTGTTATCCTTGGCAAAAGTACAACTATGGAATAATAAACTTGCCAAGATGTTGGTGGTTGACATGCTGCCCTTTTTTTTCTTTGGTGAAAAGAGGCTTTAAAGAACTGATGTCATGTGTTGCACCCAGCTGGAATATCCTAAGCCACAGTTATTTTACAAGGATGGTTGTGCCAATGTTACTTAAGCAGAAAGTTCATGTTGCGAGCAAGGGACAAAAGCACTCAGCCTGTTAAAATCTTTTTTCAATGCATATGTTGCAATTGGTCTCACAATTTTTACTTTCAGCAATCTCCCTTCAGCTCTCAGAAGAAGTAATATTGCAGTGGGAAATGTTGCATTCATAGAAAACAAGGTGAAAAATGGCAAAGTTCTTGTGGGAAATGTATTAGTCAGGCAAAAAGGTGAACATTTTATGTATTTTCTATTGGGGCAAATTTTTGTGAAAATAGTGGGCAATCCTTGTTTTTTTTTTTAACAAATTCCATGAGAGTACCCTTATTTTGCTCACCTGGAAAAGCCTACAATATATAGGTTTTACTTAACAAAGGTCTTCTGCTTCTTTAACCCTTTGAGTGCCAGAGGGGTACGGAATGCATTGCTTTGCATTGCATTCCTTACCGCTCTGGCACTCAAAGGGTTAAGTGGGTTTTTAACCACCTAGTGCTTGGGAGGAGTCCAGTGTGTTGATACTCCACTTAAATGGAAAATTATATTTCTCCTCTAGGATTTGCACCAAAATTGTTCCTCTTCTCCGTCGTGCATAAGGTTGTAGGGGCAGTATCCAATAAGCTAAAGGAGTAAAGCTAACCAACTATAATAAGGCAGAAATAAAGAGTTGAAAGTCAGTTTAACCTCTTGAATGCTAGGGAGGTCTTTACTATGTAAAGCAATGATAATATTTACTTCTCTCCATGGAATAGTTGGTTTTTCCTGTAATGTCAGCTCTTTAGATTATTGAATACAGTTCTAAGGGCTGTATGTTCAAAAGAAAAGTGGAGGAGTTCTGGGGCAAACCATTTTGCCCCAGAAATGGGTTTAAATTAGGATTTTAACTCACTCATTGTTAAAGAGGTCTTACAATGTGTTGGAGACCTCTCTAGCATTCAAGGGGTTGAAATCTCCAATTAAAGCAATATAAATTGTTAGTTCTCCCCTATAGTGCAAGTGGTTTCCCCCAAAACTCCTTCATTTTTCTTTTCATCATACGGCCCTAAGTGTTTACTATAATGTTTAAAGAAACAGAGATGATAGTGGGTGTTGGCATAAGTAGTGGAGGTGAAAATTATGTGAAATGTTGAGGTTTAAGTGAAAGTTACAAGAATACAGATGAGGTATTAGAAGTAGGAGATGAAATTCTGTAGGAATATGCAGGAGGAGGAAGATAGTGTTGTTTTTAAATTCTGAGATAATGAAAGTGAATTCTATGAGGGTATGGGAACTTCTGAGATAAACGTGGACATTCAGTTAACACTTTAAAGATTATCTGAGTGGGGTATTCCCAAGATACCACATGATCCCTTTAAAACAGAGTCTTAAAACAACATCCTTACAGGGCTGGTCGGTTGCGGGTATTAGAGTTACCTCTAGACAGTTTGAAATATTGGAGTCAATAATTGATATCTGCTATGTCTTGGCCAATTAGAGATGCTATTTGAGATCATTACTTTAGAGACTAGCCTGCTTCAGTAGCAGTTGAGAGACAGTAGGAGGAAAGTATGGATCCTGTAAAACCACTTACATATACAATAGCTTTTAAATGATGTCTGGAACAGTTTAATAAGCCTTAAAATGTGTTTTGCATTCTGTATCACGGAAGACTAAGCATTTGGTCCTTGGAATTGCAACGCTGGACTTAATCAGTTTTTAAATAGCATTCACAGGAGTAATTAGACAAACACTGTTCAGTAACATGTTCAACAGGATATAAAGAAAAAAAGACTTTGCTGCATTTGTTTTCAAACAAACAATGTTCAAAATTTACAAATGATGTTCAACCCTTTGTACATATGTTGCATACCCCCTGCCACTCAAGGAATTAATAATTTACCAAAGGATCAGCACACAAAAGAAAATGTAGGCCTATAAAATACTTAATGATGTTCAGCCAAATGCTTAGTATGCAAGCAAGCCTGTTATTAAGAAAAGCAAATCTTCACATCACATCACACTGAGAAAGTCTCACATTAAGCGCAGCTTGACTACACATGAACCATGTAGAAAATATTCAGTGAAGGTAAAGGCTAAGCTTCTCTGACATTTGGAGTGAAAACTGTCTTGCAGCTATGAAGACTGTGTTCAGATGTGAAGAACTGGGTCAAGGAACATTAAGAGTAATAGTTTTTTAACTAAACGTAAGTATTTCATTATATAGAACAATTTTCTGACATGTACACTCTCATGGGAATCAAATAAAACAATAAAAGCATCAAAGAATGATCCAGTAGTTCTCATGCTATTTTAGGTTTACCCTTTCAGTGAAAGATATGTCCAGATCATTGATTCGCTTCTCACTGGGCAACCCCTGGTACTGAAGGGGTTAAACTGTGTTATTATCTAGGATGGGTAGGGAATATGCTGGACAGATGCTAAGAGGATGATTTAGTAAGATGCACTGGAGCAGTTTGGAGGCAAACCAGATGCACCATAGGAAACAAGTAACATTTCTCATAATTTCCTTTAATTTAAATGGGTCCCTTAACCCTTCAAATGCTAGAAAGGTCTTGAATAATTTGTGAAGCCTCTGTCTTAGCAGTCCTGCTTGCAGGGGCAACTCTAGTTTACTACCACATCTCTATTTCTAATAAGACATTGCCACCTGATTTTGTTTGCAAGTGTTTACACAATACTGTGTAAGTGTATGGGGCCCTCTGACCAAGTGGAGGCCCTAAGCAGTCATTTATTCTGCTTTTATGGTAGTGCCACCACTGCCTGGTTGAGTGAATGTTATAGGGAGAGTAGTGGGCAGTGAACTAGGATCTTGTCTATGCTCTCAAAGCAGTAAACACCCTAAGCTGCAACTGAACAAGCTACACAGGTGCAATTCTAGAGCAAACAAAAAGCATCATAGGGGATAAATTAAAATTCCCATTGTTTTTTCCTGTCTTTCGGACTCCAATGACAGTATGTTCCCATAACTTGGAGAAGACTGGAAGAGGTTAAAAAGGTCTTGGCTTGATCTTGTACTTTTGCTTTAATAACTTTAATACTAGAAAGATCTCCAATGCATTGAAAACCTTTCTAATATTCAAGGGTTAAAAGTGCATATTTAGATCAGTGAGACTTTAGGGAAATTGTGTTTCCTGTGGTGCAGTTGGTTTTACAATCAAAATTTGTTTCTAGATTCAAACTCATTTTATCATATAATATTCATTATTAAGTGTTTTCTTCTCTATCAGACTTATTATCATCATATCATACTCTGTAGCTGAGGAGGAACAAAGGCTGGTCACAGAAGGTGCCAAACAAAGTGACTACTTTACTCATGTGAACAAGAGAGAAAATCGACATAGCACACCCCAGAGATGGATTAGTAATCCTTGGCCCCTCAGGAAGGATCCCTACACCTTGGCCTGTATAAAGTCGAAAAATTGGTCAACAGACTGCCAAAGCCTGGCCTTGGAGAGCAGAGGTTCCAGGTTGAGAGTCACCTGGGCTCCAGAGTTGAATGTTCTTAAGATATGACAAGGTAGCAGCTTCTACTATAGTCTCTAATCTTTCCTTAGAATAAAAGCCATTGGTTGTGAGAATGCTTCAGCAAAAACCACCAATGAGGAGCCTAATAAGTTGCCACAGGTTGGGAATCCAATTTAAGTAGGAAATATGAGCAAAAATATGGGATTGCTGTTGGTTTTGCCAGTCCTTTCCTTCCTAATAAATTGTGACAATCTCTTATACACTGTTTAAAAAATCCTTCCAATTAACCCTGCTGTGTGTATCAGCTGTATACTGTAAGTGTTATCTCCCACTGAGATATTTCTAAAGAATACAAAACAAAACCAAAAAACAGTACATTTAAAAAAAATGACTGTAATAACTTTGAAATGAGGCATCCACCAGCAGCTTGAGTGTCCTGGTTTACTCAACATAAAAAGTTCTGCAATCTTTCTGCCTTTCATAAAAAGGAATTATTTCCCTTTAATGTCAGCACCAATGAAAATGGTACATAATAAAAGTGCAATCAAACATTAATTACGCTGCATGCATACATAAAGTAATATCACATGATAAAAAGAACTAATGTTTATAAGGCTGAGTCTATCATCTTCATTACCAGTGTAAGTTATCTCCAGGTGGATTTCCTAGGTCTCACTGATCTCATTAACAGGAGCGTTATTATAGAAAAAAAAAGTAACAGGCAAGCTTTAATCTCTCAGAATATGCACATCCATAAAACATGATCTGAAATGTCTTATTTTCTATTTGATGCACCTAAACATAACCTGATCATTAGAGGTGTCAGCTACATTATTTATGGGACTGTTTTTTCATAGAAGGCATAGGCAACATCTGCTTTATGTGACAACCATTACATGTGACATGCTAAATGTGAATAAATGACTAATATTTTTAGATATTTTGCTGATTACATGCTTATGCTCTAATAGAGATATATAAAAGAAATGTTCAGAGAGCAGCAGGTGGCTAATAACACAATTAAATTGTAGAGCCATCTATAAATAGATAAAACATGAAAAAATATGTAATGGTAGCATGCTGCTGGAAACTATACAAAGCACTGAAGATCAGCTAATGAGTAAGTCAGTCTGACTAGTTCAGTGTTGCAAGGGCACAAAGGGCTGGCTTTTTTTACTTTGAAATAATATTGCTGAGAGTTATTTCTTTAATATTAAACTGTGTTCTGTGTATTAAAATAATCAGAACACAATGAACATTTTATCCTTAAAAGCATCCATATAAAGTTTGGAAATGATTTCTCAACAGCACTTTAATAATTTCTTATGTTCTGTCGTGGAATAAGGAAAGTCCTGGATCAGTGTAGGCAACCTTTGGCTCTGCAGCTGTTGGGGACTGCAATTCCCTTCAAGGATGATGGGAGTTTTAGACTTTAACAGTTGGAGAGCCAATGGTTGCCTGGGGGATATGCTGTAAGGTGAGAGAAGTCACTCCAGTAACAGGAGATTCATCCAATTCCTACATTATTCAATAAAGCCTCTATTTCAGGGAAGAACACATTTATACATTTTTGTGCTCAGACTCTACAGAATAGCATCAAAGTTGGAGAGAGTTAACACACCAGATAGACTTCTGTCACCCTATAACATATACTCCCTTATCCAGACTAACTCCTTTCCCAGTGTATTGGTGACATCTCTAGGCTTCAAAGGGTTTATTGATATAAAAGCTGCTTAAAATATCATAATAATTATGGACCCTAATATATTGGGATATTCACCTGGAGCAAAGATAAGGACCACTATCTACACCACAGCCTTGGTATACTAATGACACTCAGAAAGATAAATTGGTGTGAACTTCAATGACAAAGAAAGGTAGAATACTGTTCATTGATTAGCAAATGGTTACTACCTGCACCAACAAATAACTGTACTGATTATTATTAAACATTTCAGAGATGGTGCAATCAGAAATAAGCTACGACTGGAAAATGTTTGAAAAAAGAACCTTAAACAAAAATAGCCTGCTTTTGCATGCACCCATCAGTGTATACAAGTCACTTTAAAAAGAAAGAAAAGAAAGAATGGATAAAAACAAATGTGGGATTCCCCTTAGGATTATATATTGATATACTTGAGGTGATGTTAAGGGGACTTGAGAGAACAGAGGAGAATGTATATGGAGGTGATTAATCCCTAAAGAACCACAGTGGTTATGGATATATATATATTTACATAGCCTCTACAGTTGTAAGAGTGTTGTGGCTATGCTGCTTGAAAAAGTTAATCAAGAGAATGCAGCTATTTACAAACTTTCACGGGGAACAAATAATACCTATATATTCAGGCATGGTTTAGAACTATCCATTCAACATTCAACATGAGAGATAAATTAGATTGTTGACAATTAAGTTACAATAAACAGTTCAGACACCTAGAGAATTAAAATATACACTGTCTGCGTATTTGTGCAGGATTAATCCATCTCAGTGATTGATCGTCATTTAGCCACAACAGAGTAGCGCTCAGCTAGTATAGACAATTAAATCTTCTAGTGAGTAGCAATTCTGAAAACAGTCAAATGCCACAGTATTGGTGTCTTTGGCAGATATGAATTGGGATTTATTGATTCACTGATTACAATGTATCTGATACACTGCACAGTTTATATAGCAGCTGTGTATATCATGCGATATAGAGAAATAAAGAAAGTTCAGGCTCCCCCTATGGAGCATCTAGGATTAGTCCTAGTAGAAGCATGTAGAAAAGAATGTTAGAAAAAAAAAAAAAAGAGAGAAAAAGGGGTTAGTGATCTCTCCCCCATACTCAGATTTTCTTCTGTGATATAGTTTAGACAGCCCCACTAAACAACTATACTTCCACCTGTCTTGCTCTCTTTCAGTTAATAAGGGTAACATTATTGGGGTCCTGTTGTACCAAGGATTCCAGCTTCAATGCTCACTAGAGCTGGATATCTAATCCTTCAACAGCTACATTCCTCAGCACCTCTAGGTGGCTGATTGCCCTGCACAGAAGTCTTCTGAGATAACTAACTCTTAAGCAGCACTTCTATCTCAATTAAATGACTGTTTACTGTTATGTGATTTCTCCTTGCTACCTGCACTTCTACACACCCCAAATTCAAAATTCCACTCCAGGAGTCAGACCCCAGGCTTTCTGGTCAATGCCCAGTATTCTTACTCTGCTCTATAGCGCTTCACCCTAGACCCATGCACAGTGTGACAGATAGCATGTACAACCTCTTGCAGCATCCAGGAATTTTTTACCATCATCCTTCAGCCCTTACCTTTCTTCTAGAATTAGCTATGTTATCAACAGTACAGGACCGAGAAGAGAGACCTTTTAATCTGCTAATCAGTAAGCCAAAATAGATATTTTCAGGCAATCTAATGAACAGACTCATGGCATCTTAGCACAATTCTAGAGATAAACAGGATCAGTATTGCAAGAGTAATCAATATGTCTAATTATTATACTTATTGTTCTAGTATTTAATTGTGATTACTACCACATACAACAAAACTACTAATCAATGGCACACTGAATAACTGAGATACAATTTTAAAGACTGTATATGTCAGAATTGTATGTCTTGTGTTTTTTTCCACTATGATGTTTGAGAAAAGATGCATCCTGAATTATAGTACTGTGGCTATGTCCCTATGACCATTTGCTATGGACTGCTTCTGTGAGCCACAAGATGCTATGGAGCAGTGCTAGAGGAAGTTACTAGAGAACACTGATACACCACTGCAAAACCTTGCTAGGGACAAAGCCCGGTTAAGGTGCCGAGAACAACGTTGGAAAGCACAAACCAGTTGAGCTGGATTATGCTCATGATGACCAAGCAGGATCTGCAGAAATGGGCACAAGTAGTGTTGGTGGAGTTGTGCTCTCCCTGTAGCTGTTTATGGAGGCAGAGCACAGTTTGATGTCTCTACTCTGGAGAGCAGAGACAGCAACTGCCCTCCATTAATCCTTTCAGTGACATAGGAATATGCACTGCATGCACCTTTGGCCCTGCAAGGTGAAAAAGTTGTGAAGAAAGTTTTTTAACCTCATGATGAGCAATGGGATGTGCACTGCATCTGCTCAACTTGCTAGACACTGCAATGCATTGCATACCTCTCTGGTCCTCAAGGTTTAACAGTCTTATACTACAAACTTTTGACAAAATTTTGTACCCCTGTCAATGCCAAGGGGGTATATAGTGCACATCCCTTTGGCAGTGAAAGAGTTTGTGATGCTATTTGTGTGTCACAAGCAAGGGGAACACAGGTACAGTCTAAATCAAAACTACTGATATAGAATAGTCTGGATCCTCCAACAAGGGTTGGTAGGGTGAAGGCTTGAGTGTGGCACTTGTGTGCGGTGCTTGTTGACGTAGGCCCCCTGTGGTTATTTGTGTTGTGGCTGTAAAGTTGATGGCTGCGAAGCCAGATGATTCCCTTCGGCTGAGCCGAAGAAGGCCCAGGATAACTCACCATAGAAAGGTCTAAAGCGACCAAACCCAGGGGGAATACTTCCAACAAAATAAGAAAAGGAGTAGGAGACTCATCAACAGTAACTGCTCACTGTGACAGCACAAAATTATGATACTGCTGTATCTGTGACAGGGCTTGGGACCTGGAGACCCAAAACAGGAGGCTGAGAGGATGGACAGGAAACAATCCGGATTAGCAACAGACAGGTATACAGGATCCAAATTGGCATGCAAGAATAGTCAGGCCAAAGCAAGGGTCAACAACAGGCAGGTCAAGCAAAGACTTGGCACACAGGAGATACAGCAAGCACTAATGTTCACTGCATGTAATGCTATAATCATGCACCAGAGGGACTGGTGCACATACTTTTGAGGGCCGGAGCAAGAAGTTTGGCTCCAAAATGAGGCTGGAAGACATGCCAGTGGGCATGAGGACCATAGAGACTAGCAGCAACGATGGAGTACAGCCGTGATGCGATGAAGATAAGGAGAACACATGAAATTGTGGTGCAGAAGTCTGAGCACATCATCTCCGCTCCCCCAGTGAGCAAGTGGGGGAAAAGAGAGGATGCTTTCAGACTTCAGGGTAGTTGAACTGTTGGTGATGTGTAAGGAAGGACACACCTTACAATTTGCCAGTGGTTTGATAACCCTTCATGCTAATGAGGAAATTCTCCCACCTCCCCTAGCATACCTAATTCTTAGTGCAAATGGTGATATGTGTCTCCATCATCAAGCCAATGTGCTTGACACACATCACCAGACATACATCACTATAGCATTGCCCCTTAATGCATCTCCCCACTGGACTGCACACTGGATCAGGCCACAGGTAGAGTAACTGGCAGTCTCTAGACTTGACTATGAGGGGATATTTTACATTATAATATATTTTGTGTATTTTATGGTGTGATGCAATAAATTACTTTAGGTAAAGGGTGTTACCATGTTGGCCGTAGAAAAAGCAGAGACTGATAAAGTAAAAATAATACCTTTATTGGCTAACTGAATGGCTCTAGGATGCAGGCTTTCAAGACACTAGGTCTAAGAATCCATATTATTATAATATATTATTATTATTATTATTATGTCTGAAGAAGAGACAAGGGTAGATGCAATAAGGTGTGATAAAGAGGTCATAAAAGAGATAACTTCTCCAGTGATATCACTTATCCAGTTCCTATTTTATTCTATGGAGCCAAAGCACAGCGATTTCTCCAACTTTGTAGATCTTAGTGCACAAGCTCTATAAAATAAAATAGGAACTGGGAAAATTATAACAATTGAGAAGTTATCTCTGCTTTATGACCTCTTTATTGCTCATTAGTGCATAACAACCCTAGTGTCTTGAAAGTAGGGATGGGGAAAATTTCTGCCTCAAACTGAAATCGGCAAAAAATTATACTTTCCGCTTGACGAAAAATTTGCAGTGAAAAGTTCAGATTTTTCTGCTTTTTTCCACTTTTTCCGACTAGCACATTCCATTGAAATTAATGGGAACATAGAAGTTACACACAACACATAGCAAATATTATTTTATTTCCCAAAGGCATAATATAAAAGGGGCATGAGGGTGCCTGTGTTGGTGGGGTGTGGGGAAAGAATCAGTTGAACAGGGGATGGTTTTTGGGGAGGTTGTTTACTGGGATTGGGGGACAGTTAATAAAAATTAAATCCTAAATAAAATAAAATAAAAATAAAAACCATAAAGGGGTCTGAGGAGGGTGCCTGTGTTGGTGAATGAATGAATCATTTGAACAGGGAATTTGTTTTGGGGGGTTTCTTGACTGCTATTGCGGGGACAGTTAATAAAAAAATAAAGCAATAAAATAAAATAAGACATTTGTATGTAAGGTAATAGTGACAGGAACCCTCTGATATAAGCTGCCACTGGGGTGGACTGATACTTGACTTGATAGAGTATTTTGTAGAGTATTTTGTAGAAGATGATTTGTTTGATTTGTTGTTAGAGGCCTTTGTAGGACTTAGACTTATTAGAGGCCCAAGCCCTGAAGAAACATTGATTTGTAGGACTTAAGCTTGTTTGGCACAAGCCCTAAGGAAACATTGATTTGTAGGACTTAGGCTTGTTAGAAACAACCCCCCAAAAAATTGTTTATTTTTTTGTAGGACTAGGTTTTTTTTAATTATTATTATTTATTTTTCAAAGTAAAAGCCCTGAGAAATAAAATAAAAATGCCCTACTGGCCTAATGACAGCAGATCATATTGGCCAGGGGCCACTCTCAAATGTCCTCCTGAGTTGCAAGTGCTGTTTGTAGTGCTGCTGCTGAGTTATTTAAGCAGCAAGATGATTAGGCAGCTGAAAGGTAATGGGATCAACAATAACCGTAACATGGAAGATGGATGATGAAGGTTCCGCTTACCACGACTGGCTCCAGTGATGCGCCTGAGTCAGTAGCAGCAGAATAATTATCCCCCAGTATACGTGGAGAAAAGAAGAAGTTGGCCATTGAATCTTCTCCACCTGCCCCTCCTCCAAAATCTTGATGTGTGTGTTGCTATTAGAATATATTTTTTTCCTTGAGAGCAGGAACAGCGGGTCTCATCAGCAACTGCAATGTGCACAGTGTGTGTGTGGTAAATAAAATCTGGGGGCACAACTGTATCCAAACACCATGACACCCGGAACCAAGTACTGACTCTGTCACTGTACCCCTTTTCCACACCTGCTAAGGACACATGACAACTTGCTGATAGTTTAATAGTAATGATGAACCCTCCCTGCCACCATCTTTGCATATTCTGCAGGATGGAATTTCCTCAGATTCTGTTTGATGCACTGATTGCGATTTTCCTCCACCACACTGGCATGTGTGGTCAGTGCACCACACAGTATGCAATGGGTAACGATAAACTGCACTGCCACATCCTAACATCAACAGAGTGGCTATCATTTGGTGGGGGAGGTAATGAACGGGGTGGATTGGCAGAAGATGTAATTACCCTAGAAGGTGATGGCGAGCTAGTTGTTTCACTCGTCATGGAATTTCCAGTCTTTGCCTTTGTTTCTCTATTCTTCCTCCTCTTTGATCTCCACCTCACTTCTTGTTGCCTTTCTGGTGAGTCAGGGACAGCAAAAGTGGTGCTTGATTTCTGTGGTGGGTGTTTGTCTTTAACATGTTTGATGTAAATGTCAGGGTGTCTGTGTTTCATGTGTGATATCAGGGCGTTGTGCCAAAGTGTGTTCCCTCCTTTCCTCTTTTCACTGACTTGTCACAAATTATGCACAGTGCCATTGCTGATGACTGCACTGTGCCTGCCCCAACAGAAAAATAGTCCCACACCCATGATGACTTCAGGGGGAAGAGAACAGATGGAGAAGAATGGCCTCTTTCTTCTTGTCCTCCATATTCCCCTTCATTGTCTGTGGCAGCAGATAATGTTGCTGCTGTTGCTGCTACTGCCTCAGATTCAGCACTGAAACTAGGATCAGGAGTATTGCTACTGCTGGCAAGTGGAACCTGTCCTAGTCCTGCATCACTTGTTTACCCCATTCCTACTGTGTCCATGGTGATCTGTGGCACACTAGCCTGCTCCTCAGCATCATGCTGCCCTTGCATCTCAGCATCAGAAGGAATTAGAGCACTTGCAAATTCCTCTAATTCAAAAATGTCATTGCTAGTGGTGCTGGTGATGCCCATCCTCATCCCTGTCTCCCATTCCTTCTCAGTTTCTGCTAAAAAGGCCATCAATGTCTCTTCCACCCCAGCATCTCCAGAATCATCATCACCACCACCACTAGTCCCTACATGTTGTTGCTGCTGCTCTATACCAGACATCTCACTGCTGCTTGGAGGAGGTGACGAGCAATGTGACAGAAGGTCCCATAATGTCACACTTGCCATTTCCTTTTGACCTGAAGAAGAAGGCAGACTAGCACTAGCAGCAGGCACAGGCAGCTGATCTGTGCCCCTGCTGGTGGTGATGGTATTAATTCTGAGACTGCTCTCCCCAAACACCAGTTCTGGCCTCCTAAGGATCATGTTCAACTTGGACACTGTAGTGAAGGGAAGGGGATTCCCAGAGCCAGAGGAATGGTGTGGGCTCCCTTGACCGCTAGTCTGGACACTCTCAAATATTTACCACTCCGGCTGCTTCACCATTACTGCTATTACCACTAACACCAACCACATCAACTTCAGCCACATAGTCTTCCTCCTCAGTCTCACAGTCACTAGTAATATGAGGATATTGTTGATTACCCCCTCCTTCGCTCCTAATGTTAACAAGCTGCTGGACCTTAGAAGCAGTAGTACTAGCAGTACTAGTAGTACTAGCTGGCAGGACTGCTTGGGAATGGCAAGTGTGATTTAGGGTCCCTTGCTGTCACATTTGGCATCATTCCCTCCCCCCACCCCCGAGTACTACAAGAAACACTAGCAACAGACAAAATATTGGTGGCAGCAGGTTCAGCACTGACAGCAGGTTCAGCTCTGGCAGCAGGTACAACACTAGTGGCTGCAGGTACAGCAATGGTGGCAATGGCAGCAGGGAAAGCACATCTGGCAGCAGGTACAACACTAGTGGCTGCAGGTACAGAAATGGTGGCACTGGCAGCAGGTACAATACTAGTGGCCGCAGGAACAGCAATGGTGGCACTGGCAGCAGGGCAGCACGTCTTGTAGCAGACACAGGCAGCTGACCTGTCCTGCTCTCACTAGTACTACCCTTTTCTCCCTCCCTTCCCATTACCTTTTCTCCCTTCCTTCCCATTCCCTTTTCTCCCTCCCTTCTCATTAAATTCCCCAAGATCCCTTGGGGTGATTTAGGGGTCTGGACAGCATTGGTTCAGTGCTGCTAATCACTTCATCCTCCTCCTCAGACTCAGTGGACACATAATAAGTGTCCTTCCAGTTCCTCTTTTTGCTGCTCATAGTGATAGCAGTCACTAAGAGCCTCTCCTGCCTCAATATTTGCAAAATATCACAGCAGAACAGCACAGCACGTTTATCTTGCTCTGTAGCTGCTTCTATTGTGTCTGCTTTCAGTGAAAATATCACGTTTTTATAGTGGAAGTGCGAAAACAATGTAAATCAATGGGTGAAAACTTTAAATGGCGAAAGATTTTGGCCAATTGGTGAAAGATGCAAACATTTTAACCACTAGTTTTAAAGCGGATTTTCCCACAAAAAAAGCAGATAACAAAGTGGCTTTCACGAAATTTCTTGCGGGAACACGACGACAACTTTCACCCATCCCTACTTGAAAGCCTGAATCCTATAGGCACTCAGTTAGCCAATTAAGGTATCATATTTACTCTACTCTCCTGCAGTTACTTTAGGTACAAGTATCAGACACATTGCTGACAAGCAGTTACAATAATACAGTTGCAGACTCTGCGATTCCATCTAATGCATCCAACACATTACAACATTTGCAAAGAATTGAATGAGCATTTAACAGGTCAAAAATGAACAGGAATTCTTACTGAATAAATGTATATCAGTCATTATATATATAAGTGTTTTGCAAAAGTTTGTGAGCTATTCAAGACTTGTGCTAGATGGATTTTCAGAGCATCACATTTGCTAAAATGTCAGTGTGACATCACAGTGTTTTGCATACCTATCCTTAGCGGTTTGAGTTCCAGAGGGTTACCTCTGGCACTCAAAGGGTTAAAAGGTTAAGGTATCTGAAGCATGATCCACAAGTATAGAGAGTTATCATCATCTGTAATTGGCAAGACCAAGACTGGAAAACCCAAATAGACGTCTAACAAGGAATATCAAAACAAACATAAATATCTAAAGGAATAGAAGGAAGACAGGGGTTTAATTGACAACTTAACTCTCAGAAGGCTCAAGTGCTGTGATCCATCCATCAAAACTGTATGAAGGTCAACTTTGAAACAGAACTTAAATGATCTGTTATAGTAACAAAACTTCTGTTAAAAGAGAAGACTAAAAGACTCAAATATACAAAATAACATGAAATAATGAATCATTGAGCAATAACCAAGAGTATTTTGGACAGACAATTCAAAATTTAATTTAACTGGATCTTATCACAGACAATTTGGAAGCTAATGAGTAACTGAAACTTATTAGGAGCCCTGATTTAAGCCAACAATTAAGTATGGAGTAGTTCATTTCATCTTCATGGATGCGTAACCAGAAGTGCTGCTGAATAGTGCCAAAATTGGTGTTAAATTGGCAGTAGCAAGTTACAAACAAATTGACCATACCATCCACCATGAATGACGTATTGGTCCAAATGAAGGGCTGAATTGGATTAGCAAAAGAGGTGTAATAACAGAAAAAAGAAACCAGTTGAACCTTAGGTAATAAAGAAACAATCATGAAATTAGGCTTTTAATACCCTGAAAGAGGTACAACGCATAGGAGTTATTTCTAGCATTCAAGAAATTAAAGCTACATTTAAACCAATAAAAAGTGTAATTTCTCCCCTGTAGTACAGTTGGTTTGCTCCAGAATTGTTCCTCTTCGGCTTATTGAAGATGATCTTTCATTTCAAAGCAATATGATGATTCAAAGTACTCAGCTGCAATAAAGATTGAGATGTATTAGCCCGTTGAATGCTACAGGGATCTCCAACATATAACTTTAGAATGTGTTGAAGTCATCTCTAGCATCAAAGGTGATCAAGGAAGGGAGAGCTAATATTTGACACATAGTTTTCCACTTTTTCTTGCTAAGATAAAATATATGATCAGAGTATCAGAGAACAAACACATATATCTCTATGTTAAAGGGTTTGGGTTAGGATTTTTTGATGATTGGCCAACTTGCCAACATCATTTATAAACAATACTAAATACTAACTATCAAGCATATTCCTTGTCTGGAGTATGTTTAAAATGATAGGCAGAGAAATATGCAGGAAATCAGAGAAAGTATGTTTTCCTCCTTTTAAAATGATAGACTTATGTTATGCTAGTGTAAAAGCCCGTGTACACGGGCCAAGGTCCGGGTGATGTTAGCCCTTTGTAATGCATTGCGTACCCTTTGGCACTCAAAGGGTTAAAAGGCTGGTCCTGCTCTGTGTCCTGCTGCAGATGCAGTCATGCACTGTAGAGGCTGTCCGAAAGCACAGAATGCTCCCAGGAAGAACTCCCAGCATTCTTTGCGTTCAGGCAGTCTCTACTGCACATGACAGCTTCTGACAAACATCCTAGTGAATTATTATACAGGATTCATTTGAGTGCAAGATGGTGCCTTTTACATTGCAAAGCAATGCATTGGTCACTCTTCTGGCACTCAAAGGGATATACATCTGTGCAATCACTGACTCACATAGGACACACCAGCCTAGAAACTGGCATATGAAAATTGCATATTGATACATAAGAGAATACAGAACATTGATACATATGTGACTGGCTGAACACAGGTAATTTTCCTTCTGTGAAAATGTATTTGCAAAAGAAAGAAGAAACATCCAGTGCATGCCGTGCACCCCCTCCTCACTGTTCAGATCTTAATATTTTTGAAGCTGTAGGGGGTAATGAAAAAGAAAAACAAAAAGAATCCCAGTGGCTTGAATAATCTTTTTGATGCTTTTGGATGAAGCTTGATACAGCATAATGTCACCCTGGAAGAATATATTTCAATGGATTTGAAAGGAAAGAATGAAAACACTCAATCATCATTTGTATATCAATATTTATTCTGTATAAATATTGATTAATTAATATAACATTACAGACAGCTGGGTATATGGGTCTGCATGCCAACTGGGTAGGCCACTGTCCACAAAGGCCTACCAAAAGCTATGCCACATTCACACACCCTTTCAAGACACCCTTTGATTGATAGACACACACATACATGATTCCAGTGACACAGATAAATGCATATTTAACATTTCAGTGCTAGAGACACAAACACATAAAAGTTTATCTATAGCATTCATAGGTAAAATATTAGAGGTGAACTGATTTGTACTTTTTTAACATATTTACATTCATCTATGTTTTCTCAGTTATTCATTTGATGTATATTTAGCTTCAAACACATTATACTTTTTTATTTTAAATTAGATTTTCATAGGTTTTAAACAGTGTTTCAATGACAATAACAAAAGTATGTTCGTGGTTATTTTTAGTTTTCATTCTTATCACACAAATCATTTTTAGACATGGCAATCTGTTTCTGTACTAACATATTGTCTGGGACGTATCTTCAGTTACATTTTTGACAGTTACTGACTAGTAGAAACAGAGTCCTGTCAATACTCACACATATTCCTTAAATCTTGTTGGTTTTGAGTCAGTGGTTTAGAACTTTAGTTGGCTAATTGATATCTACTTTTAAAATCATTGGATGCTAACATGATTTTCATAGCACTGAAATGCATAGAACACTTTCTTAGAATTAAAGGGATACATCTTTAAGTTTGTTTACGTACTGGAAAGTTTTGTTTCTGTTTATTTTTCCTTAAAATAATATGTAGAGATAGAGCAGTAAATTGATATAATTTAAAAAGGCAATGCCTCTTATATGATAAAATAAAATAGCATTAGCATTTATTAATAAATACAGCATATATATGCTTAGATTTTAGCTCTAAGAAAATTGAGAATTTTTACAGATACCAACTTAGAGGACTGGTTATTTAAGTCTATGTAACCTCAGTTCATTTTAGGTTTTAGTGTTCCTTTAAATATCCTCCAACTGCACTCAAGCTATTTCTCAATGGGATATTACTAGCCACTCTCGTATGTGAGTATAATTATTGTGGTTAGACTCTTATTTGGTTTGAACATTATCAACCTATGAGAAACTCTCCTTTTTTCTATTTTGATATCAATGGGACTTTTAAACATTTCAGTGCTTGATATGTCTTTAATACATTGATTTGCAATGTGTTGGAGATATCTCTAAAATTAATGGGGTTAAATTCCAATTTGAATCCACAGGAACTTGTATTTATACCTTATAGTGCAGCCTCGGTAACATGAAAACCACAGTAGATTTAGTTAAGTTCTGTTGGGTTGTGGAGGGTGAATACGCTTGAGTTATTCCTCCATTACTAAAATTTGACTGATTGACACATTAGAATAATTGTGGAAGGGAATATGGAGTGAATTGAGCACATAGTAGTGTTACAGTGTGCATATAAATTTGAATTTGACATTTGTAATTAATGAGAAAAACAAATTAGTTTGTTGATTTTAAGTGGAACTGTTACCTCCACAGTTTTTTGTTTCATTAAATGTATCAATCTAAACTTCTTATAAATTGTGATATTTTTGATTAACAGACAGGTTAATAGTTTTAGATACTTTTGATTTATTAGTTGGGTAATCTAATCCTAGCAGTGCTGTGCTCATTTCAATAGGTGCCAATAGGCAACAATAAAAAAAAGTGCTGTCTGTAGTTTCAAGTTACAGTTAGGTATGCAATTTCCTGCTCTGTGACACACTACCTTATGGAAAAATGCAATATGGGTGCTAATTTTGTCCCCATTGGAAGCAATGACAAAGTAGTTGAATTAAATGTGGTGGCTAGTAACATGTGTTAAGGGACTCACTTTTATCGACAAACTACTGGCTAGAAAATCTGGAGTTGTGTCCCCTAACATGTGTGCCTAACCCCTGTCTTGTAAGTGAAGTGTTAAAGGAGATGTTTTAAAAAAAAATTCAAAATTAGGGATTACGACATAAGTGACCAATGGTTGTCCCAATTATCAAAAAAAGTGGTAAAGCAACGAAAAAAAAGAAATGAATCTTTGAATGCCATTGGGGTATGCAACACATTGCACAGAGTCGCATACCCCATTGGCATTCAAAAGGGTTAAACCCCCAAAACTAACACTATCCAATTAAAAGTACACACTTATCTGTAAATCTGATTTCCAGTGGGGTCTTCTGCACACTTGTGTTCCTCTTTAAGTCTATTGCAAGCTTCTATCTTCTTTCCTATTCTTCATTTGTCATCATCTTCTTCTTCTGTTCTACATCTGTGCTCTTCTTTGGTCTTCTTCTTTAAAGTCAGGGTTGCACCTGAAAAAGAAAAATAATTATTAAAATAAATATTGTCATAAGAGTTTTGCTGCTGCTGCTGCTGCCACCTGTGGCAAAAAGAGCAAAGGTCTCTCCTCCTTGTACCTTTTGGGCAGTTGCTGATCCCAACTGAGGGAAATTTGAATAGGGACTGGCTTTTATATGGCCAGTCCCTGTTCAGACTGGTTCCCACGCTCCCATTGGCTGGAATGTGGGGTTGCGCATGGCCCTGTGTAACCCCACATCTCAACCAATGGGAGCATGGGAACCATTTTGAACAGGGGCTGGCCAAATAAAAGCCAGTCCGTATTAAAATTTCCCTCAGTTTGGATCAGGCAACAGCACAAAACGTACAAGGAGGGAACTTTTTGCTCCTTTTGTCTGTCTCAGCTGCCGGTAGTTGTAGCAGCATAATATTATTTATTTTAATAACTATTTTTCTTTTTCAGGTGCAACACTTAGCTTATAGCAGAATACCAAAGAAGGGCACAGATGAAGATATGAAAAAGATGACATATGAAGAGGAAGAGGATGAAAGATGAAGAAGAGGATGATAGTTGAAGAAGATAGAAGCTTATAGAAAAAGAATTAAAGAGGGTGCAGAAGACCCCACAGGACATCAAGATTACAGGTGTTACAGGGGTAGTGTAGGGGCAAGGGGTGGGTTGGTGTTTGTAAATGTCATTGTGTTACTTAGCTCAAGCTGTCAAACACGGATCGTTAGCTGGTTTTCTTTGATGTTTCCATTTTTCACACTAGTTAGCCCATGTTATGGGAATAAAAAACACAATGAAAGTTGGGCAACAAGTCAGGTTCTGTGGGCCAACACTCATCGTGGTCCATGTTGGTAGGCAATTGAATTCTGACAGTATCTCTCTGTGTATACTGTTTATTGTTCATTTTTGTACTACCATGGATTTTAATATGCCTTATTGAATCGAGGAAAGATGGAGAGGCTTCTTTCAAACTCTCACTATCAGGTGAAGCAGTTGGTTTAACAGCTAAATGCTCCTCTGCTATGGCAACAACATTAGACTGTGATAGCTGGTGGTGGAACTTTTCATGTCACTTCTACAAGCAACCTCTTTAGGAAGAGGAGCATCATCATTTATTGCTGCAGCAGCCATAACTGCAGTCAATTTTTGGACTACCACTTTACTATCATGTCCATGCACCCTATATAGATCTTTCAACTTCCCCTAGTATGTTTGCTAGGCATAATGAAAGTAGTGTTGATTTATACTGTAAAGTACAAAGCAGAACTTTTTAAGTGTGTAATGATGGCTTGTCTCTCTCAAAATAATGTATCATGTACATATCTAGTATCTGTCACTGTCAATCTCAGTCTCAGCACAGGTCAAGGTCCTTGCCAGCTGTCACCTATCAGTTAAATGGTTTTATATTTGATTTTTCTTAATAAACTATCCCTGTCTGTCACTGTCTAGTGTCTACAAAGAATTCACATACACACTCCCTGCAACCTCTTTGCCCGTCTTTCTGCCTGTACATGTAGCAAGTATTACAATTTCAGAAGCAGCTTTTTCTCTCTATCACAGTCTTATTTTTTACAGTACAGTATAGTATAAGTATAGATTGTTAGTTCTTTATCAGAAGTTGGCAATAAAGGATAAGTTGTGCCACAGAGCAGCTGCTGCTGTGGGTTTGCAGCACTGCCATATATCTCACTATAAGCTTTACTTAAACATACTGTATTTATGTATGGGCATTCTTGAAACCTTATTTAATCCTTTAATGACTGCTGTCCCCTTAAAGGGACAATATTGTCCTGTATAAAATGTTTAGAGTTTTGTAGCTAAATGCCACAAATTGCTATGGTTTAAGAGATATCCTCCTCTTTTCCTGATGTCAGCTGACATGAGGAGGCTCTTCAGCAGAACCGCAATAGCACGATTTATAAAGAATTACTTCTTTGGAATGGTCTAAAAAGTGTGCTTGTAGACCATTCTAAAGAAGTATTTATTTTCAAAATCAGAACAATCTATACTTATACTATACTGTACTGCAACCTCAGTAGCATTGTAAAAGGAGCCTGCTGTAACGTTAGCCCACAGAAATACAGCTACAAAGGGGAGAGGGAATGTGCTCCCTGGGGCAGCTGGGAAGTCCTGTGGTGTCATGCTGGACATACAGGGTCCTGCAGAATGCAGACGTGCCCAATTTTAAAGTCTAAATATCTCCAATAGCAGACGATTAAGAATAAAAAAAAACAGCACTAATCTAGGTTTATGTGTTAAAATACATGCTAAAAATTTGATTTTAGGTGAAACTGCCACTTCAAAAAATGGTAACAATGTATGATGTTGATTGATCACACAATCCCCTGACACTAATACCCTCTTTCATATTAAGGTATACTACGAGTTCCTCTGTGTTGTGATATGACATAGTGGCTCTTTTTGAAAGTCCACCCATAATAAGTATGACTTAAGTGCTTCCGCACATTAGTAATGTCAGGTGTTAAAGTCATTTTTTTAAAGACCAGCAAAGTACAGTAGTTACTGCCTACAGTACTGGGCACTACATACAATGGAGAAATGTAGAATATATGTCAGATGAGAATCACTTTCTCCAGATAGTGTGCCAATATGTGTTATTTTATGCTTAATCCTTTATTTCATCACATTAGCATATGCCTGAATTTGTATTGTATTCATAAACTATAATGTAGTGTACAACTTCCCACATGGATCACAACACACAGTAATATGCTATGAAAGATTGGAGATATGTGAGTTTTCCTTAAATGAAATAAAATATATTTAAAAGGTACTCATAATGAAAAGTCTTACAGTTTTAGTTATGACTAGGTTTGCATCTTCATTAGACTTATGCACAACAAAAAATTTCTGTAAAATTCGACTTCGGACTAAATTTTTTTTTCATTCATCGACCTGTTCGACTCGGACGAAATTCAACGATAGTCCAAATTATTTGTTGAATTTAAAATACCTTTAGAAATACAATAAAAAATTAAAATTAAATAAATGAAACCATTTCCAGGGTCTAAATGAAGATGGTGGAACAGGGTAAGGTGGGCATTTAGCCTTATGGTACTATGGATGAAGTAGATGAAGTATGGACGTAGCTAAATTTGAAGGATGACTGAGGGTGACTGGTGCCGGGGCGGACTCAGGATGACTGGAACACTGTAGATGTAACCAACAGCAAAGTGCAAACCACTAAAGCAGGCATGACTTAGTACATGGATATTGCAGACTTCAAGAGACTACAAAACTGAGAATTACAAAGAAATAGATTCAAGGAGCACCACTCAATGTGTATTAGCAGTGCTACATCTAGCTGAAGAGAATGTGCTAGGGTTAAATATGATATAATGTCACAAAAGAGAAAAGAAAAAGAAACCCATGTACAGCACCAGACTTAGCTTTCTGGGTGAGCTTACAAACTATGATGTAATTGTAGTAAATAATAAGACCAAACTATGATAAAATACAACTTTTATTATTATAAATAAATAAAAAAATAAATAAAATAAAGACTTCACTGTGCTTGTGACCTGTCCGGACCACAAGATTTAAAGGTGTATACATGTGGTTGATGGCAGTGTTATGTGTATCTGTCACTAATCGATATCTGGTGTATCACCAGTATAGTTATGTAGGTAGTGAATGGTTACACAAATGTAGCAAAGGTGACAGTCCATTTGTAGCGTGTGTAATGAAAACATATGGAGTATGTGGAGCAAACAGCTGTTATTGTGGTTGTATGTATAAGTATAAAGAGATCAACCTAGAAGTCTGGTTGCATTCGCTAATCAGTAATGTCCACCAGATAGAGAATCAGCATGGGTAGCGATGTATATCCCCACCCATCCTAAAATCACGATGCGGAGATCAAACCTAACTCATTAGGAATGCAACAGTCATATGGTCCTCAAGAGAGGATAGTAGAATAGACAATTAGCTACATATATAACCTCCCAACTGAGTGAGGTATAGATCAATAACTTTCAGTAGTTATAGTTACATAAGGAGCATGTGTATGAGACTACAAGATCACCTGCCCCTGGTTTGTATACATCTCACATTAAAGAGATTCACCCATGCACTTAATTGCAATGCTGTTTGTGTCTCTGTGCAGTGTGATGGTTCAAAGGGTATAAATGAAACCTTAGTTAATTATAAGACTGCTCGTGATTATTCTATGGTGTCCTGATGTGAACCATAAGGGGATAAAATATGCAAACACCTTCTATAACTGGGACAACATTCACCACATTATTAGTGATTAATAACCTAATATAGTACAGAGCTTGAGAGCAAGTTTGTAATAAATGAAACTCACACCTAATGTTATAGTGGCTATACGACTGCAAGTGATGCCACTATAATTATAAGTTATCACTTGGATATTAAATCAAGATAGAGCAAACCTAAGATAGTAGAAGCCTGCCTATCTTCCAGCAGCCTCAAAAGTTGAGCACATAAAAAGAGGGAACGCAGCAGAGGTATAGCCTTCAAAAATAATTTTTTAATGGCCAACAAGCTGCATTCCTGTGTTCCTAACGGCTGCTGGATATCTATAGAATTCTAGCGAAGTAGTAAAAGATTAATTTGCAGAAACATGCAAGCACTAGAGTTAATGCCTGAGAACTAGGAGTAGATGCAGATAATTAAAGCACTAAGGTTAGTGCCTGTTAGCTCGATACGCATTTCGTCATTATGACTTTTTCCACTAGGATATCCCTCTAGGGATAAAGTAGGCCACACAGCCCTCTTGTTATCCCAGAAAGTCAAGGGAACTGTACTTGGGGCAAAGATGGTTCTGCAAGATAAGCCTTAACCCTTAACCTCAAACTCAGCACTTTTTCTATTTATGGGGAGCTGTTTTTTTTGTCCGAAGCATAATCTGTCCATTACCTCAGCATAAAAAGCAGCAGCTGCTCCACCGGAATAAAATGAAGTGGTACTGGTGCTGCTACTGATATGTCCCGGAAGACTACCACACTCCTCCTGGTTATCTGTGGAATCTTCTCACGCCTCCTGTGACTGCATCCTGTTTTTTCTTTGCCTCTCAAGCACCCTCGCTCTCAATTGTTCCCTCCAGGCAGTGAGTGAATTAGAACTAAGTGCCATCTTGGCATTGATTCGAGAATCGCAAATTGTGGCAAGCATTAACTTGGGACAACTGTCCATGCGCTCTTCCATGCACAGAGTCAGTTCCTATCTCAGCCTCTTTAGAAGGGCAGCAACATTGGGAAGTATATTACCCTCAGCACCAGGCAATCGTTCCCTATGGGCAAGGAAATCGTCCAATTTTAAGGAGAGGTGTGTGATGAGGAGAATGACTTCTGCCAGGCTAGCATTCACTTTGCTTAAAATTTCCATCAAAGCATGGAAGTTGTGAAGACTGTCACTACCTGTTCCATCAGGGCCCAAACAGCCCTGCCCATTGTTCTGTTACTACCAATGAAATGGTGACATGACATTGCGTGAATTGCCTTTTTCTGCTCCAGGATACACTCTAGCATATCTAGGTTCCACCTGGTCCCAACATCTTGTTTTAGGAGGTGCTCTGGGAGGTCTGCCTTTTTCTGTTCCTCCCTGAGGAGCTGGCTATCTTTGATGCTCCAATGAAAGTGGCCAGCAATTTGTCAGCACAACTCCAGAAGTGCTGGCAATCTTCCAGTGTTACTGTCATCCTCGAGAGCAGCCTTCACTACCAGATGCAGGACATGAGCTGAGCAGCGCATACCCACAAATCTGCCATCTCGGAGAGCCTTTATCATGTTAGCTACACCACATCAGTAACCACAAACCCCATTTGCGCCTATGTGCCTGCCTGCTCCCCTAGTCACTGCACCACCATGTTCTGCAGCGCTTTGCAAATGTTATCTGAGGTGTGCGGCTGATCAATCACCTCAGCATGGAGGAGGAAAGAGCAGTGTCCCTGCTTAGCTACTGCACCTGAACTTGTTGTCGGTAATGATGCGTCTTGCAACCAATGCACCGTCAATGACAGGAAGCCATGCTGGCCACTCACAGCACTCCATAAGTCAGTGGTAAAGTACTAAATGTGGTGCAGGATGGAATTTTATATCGGGGTGCGACGGCCTCCATAAGTTGCTGGAAGGGCTCCCTTCCACCAAATTAAAAGTAGCACCCCCAACAGCTATGAGCTGTGCAATGAGACGTGTAATTTTCCTGGACACATTAGCACCACTGCTTCTGTCGTTTGTAGCAAAGGACATCTGCAGAGCAGTCCATACCATCGGTATGCCACTTCATGCATGGAGAGTTTTGAGAGACAGTCCCACAAAGCTGAAAATGTCTTACACAAAGAAAGTTATAGATTAATTGTTTGTACCTCACTGCTTGAAAGCTGTCAGTGTCTGCTGACAATGAGTCCAATATGATAGCTGCCCTTAGAATGGCAGGTATGATGCATATACCCTGCTTCACTCATGTCCTCAACATAATAGTCGCTCAATTTCTGTCAGAATCCAAAACCATCAGAGGAGATTTTACCAGCAAAATCTGTGCACATTTTAATTAGTCCTACATTGCTCACAATGCAGTATATGTCACACAAGAGAGTAACCTCCTGCATCATCACCAGCAGAAAATGGAGGTCCTGACTCCCTACCAGGTGGAATTCTACATTTACATGCTGGAATATCTTATAAGCAGAACAAGGCCATCAGAAAGTATACAGAGGTTAACTGGAAGGCTTTGGAAGGGGATTCTTTGTCATTTAGTCAGATCAGTCAGCTCCTGAAGACTTTTGATGAGGCCACCTTGATGGTTTTTCATGCTGGTGCAGTGATAAGTGAAATACGTCAACATATTTATTTATTTCAGAAAAAAGATAAAGAGCATGGCTGACAATTATTTTCATAATGACAATACACATATGAACCAGCTGGTGACTGATATGTTAGAATAATGTGAGCATGATCTTAGGATATTGTCTATAAAAAGCAATGAGGTATGCATTGTTACTGCATTGCTAGACCCTTTTTTAAAGGAACAGTAATGTCCCATAAAAATGTTTTTTGTCTTGTAGATTAAAAAAATACATTATGTGGCACAAACCCTATCTCTCAAATCTTTATAGTTTGAGAGTTATTTTCATCTAAAGTTCCCCCTTTCCTGATGTCAGCGCTAAAGCTGACAGAAGGAGATACATGTTGGCCGACATGAGGTGGCTCGTCAGCAGAGCAGCAATAGTGTTATTGGAAAATAATTACTTAATTGGAATGGTTTACAAAGTGTGCTTGCAAACCAGGCATACTTTGTAGACCATTCCAATTAAGTAATTATTTTAAAATATAACTATTTTGGCTCTGCTGCAGACCCGTCAGCTGGTCCCAGGACCGGGGTCTCCTGCTGAAGTCAGGAGAAATGGAGGGAGGGGGAACTTTAGCACCAAATATCTCTCAAACTGTAAAGGTTTGAGAGATGGGTTTGTGCCACATAATTTATTTTTTTTTTAATCTACAAAACAACAAAACTTTTTTATGGGACATTAGTGTCCCTTTAAAGCAAAAAAAGTTGGAATTTGTGCCAAAGCACGATCAATTTGTGCCAAGACATGATCAGCATCATTTCTTTGATGAATCAGATTCTGTCAAACCTTATGAAGAAATCCTTAGACATCAAGTTGAAGGTTATATTGTAGAGGAGGACAAAGAGAAATTGATGGACCCAAAAAAGAACTAGAAAACACAGGGAAGTCAGAAAAGGGATTATACCCTCCACAGCAAAAACAATGTCCCAAGAATTAAGACAACACTTGGTAACTGATACTCATGAACACAGTGTAGCTAGGAGTAGGAGCACCACTGCATGTGAGATGGGTACAGCTTGCTCGAAGGATAGCTATGTTCTAGGCAGAAATGATGACCCACTGGAATACCAGAAAAAAAAAACAATCTGTGTGGCTACTGGCCAGCACTGGTATAAATTACAATGGATATACTTTGTTGCCCACCAGCATGCATTTAGTCAGAGAGGGTTTCAGTGCTGCTGCTTATATTATTAATGAACATAGAACACAGCTATCCAAAAGAAGTGTAGACTAATTTTTTTAAACTAAACCACCATCTTATACCATCCTATTATCAAGTAACAGAAGTGAAAAGAAAGATTCAAACCACTGAAGCATATGGTGCATATGCAAGCAACAGCAACACTGGTGATGAGGAGGGATCTGAATAATTGTTAGACTGCTGCAGGCCACCAGGAGGGATCAATGCATTCATCATAATTATTTTCTGTCTCCCGTGCAAGAACCCCACCATTCACATCCATCAAGTTTAAATCAACAAAATATTTTTACATACTGTATATCAAAAAAGTTTCTTACAATAAGGCAATTCTAAATAACTTTGCAGGCTGGTTTACTTTTGAAATTGCCCACTTAAATTGTTGCATCTTAAAGTGTTGCATTGGTTTGGCCGCGTCATTCCAAATGGTGCATTCACCATCGTGCTCATTAAAGTGTTGCATAAGGACTCATTAAGGACGCAATAAGGGTGCAATAAAGACGCAATATGGGTACAATATGGGTGCATTAAGGACGCAATATGGGTGCAATATGGGTGCATTAATGGTGCACTAAACACTCTAAAACCTACCCAAAACACACTAAAACCAACCCAAAACCAACCCTAATCACACTAAAACCAACCCTAATCACACTAAAACCAACCCAAAACACAATGCAAAAAACACACTAAAACCATCTCAAAATCAACCCTAAACACACTAAAACCAACCAAAAACCAAACCTAAAACACTCTAAAACCAAACCAAAACACACTAAAGCCAAACCCTATAAAAAATGACAAACACATAAGGGTTAGCAATATAAAAACATTTATTTTAATTATGAAAAATAAGGAGTCTATTTTTTTTTCATTTCCCAGTTCAGGGACTTGAATTGCCCCTGCAAACAGCTAGTCAGAGATTCTCAACTAGGAACGAGCCTGCCCTCAAAATGATGAGACTCTATAGGATAAGTATCCTACCCAGGGTGCAATCTTTTAGTTCACTAGTGCCTTTCACAGAGAGGAAAAATCCTAAAGCACATCATACTGATCCTCCCAAAAGGCAGTCCAGCCACGAAGTGCCAGGCAATTCCTCTCTGAACAAGAGAAGCAGCCAACCCCAGGCGTACATTTCGGCCTTGTTGGGCCTCGTCAGTGAGGTGAAGCTGATCTCTCTAGGCACTGTGAGCAAGGAGTCCATGGCTGTATTACCCTGTTACCCTTAGGGTGACTAGTCCCAAGGATAATTTGCATATGCAAACAGCTAGTCTGAGATGCTCAACTAGGAACAAGCCTGCCCTCAAAGTAATGAGGCTCTATAGGATAAGTATCCTACCCAGGGTGCAATCTCTTTTAGCCTACTTGAATTACCCCTCCAGCTTAAGGAAGGTTCTCTGGATTGAGTTCACTTGCCCCTGCAGCTTAATGAAGACCCTCTGTAGTGCTTCCTGTGAAGGTTGAGGGGAAGAGGTAGTATGTTCTTCAGGTAAATCTAGAAAGCAAAATGGAACATGATCCATGATATAAACATAAGCAATACTCCCCCAATACACACATACACTATTGGATACTTACAAGGAGCTGCAGAGGGCCTTGGTGTGCTGGTGGGCCTTGGTGGGGCTGCTGCAGAGGGCCTTGGTGTGCTGGTGGGCCTTGGTGGGGCTGGTGTGCGTGCTACAAATTAAGTGGTACAAAAAGGTTACCAATACATAGTAGTTAGTAGTCATTTGTGAGCTACATTTTAAAGGCACATAATGGTACTTACAAGGAGGAGGAAGAGGTGGATCAGGGCTAGAGAGCCTTGTGGATGGTGTGCGGCCTATAAATAAATTGATAAAAATATGTGAATATGGGGGGGCGTGGGCAGACCTTCACGATGGGGGTCGTGTAGTTTCTCTGCTCCGGAGCCCTAACCGCTTCTTTAGCTCCACAAAGCTCCATTTAGCAGTGAAGAGTGCCCAACTGAAGTCCCTCAACCTCTGTTGAGGGTGAGCATGACTGGGAAAAAGAAAAAATCGGCGCAGATTCGTTCCTATTTTGATACAGAGAACGCCAGGGATCAGACGGGGCAGCGGACCCCGCGTGTGCTGAGTGATTGCTTAATGGCGGACGTTGAGAAAGAGAACAGGCATGAGAATGCCTCTAGGCCAGCTACATTTCAGGATTTATAACCTCTGCCGACCAAATCAGAATTGGAGGTGATGTTGGCAGCCTTACGCGATTCTATCAAAACGGACATTAACTCACTGCGCTCTGACCTTCACCATCTGGGTGACCGTGTACAGGATTTGGAAGAGGCCCAGGAATCCCTTGTGTCAAGACAAGATGACTTGCACCGCTATCTGGCTATGCAAGATGAAACCATCAACCTTTTAAGAGCTCATGTGGATGACCTGGAGAATAGAGGCCGTAGGTCTAACATACGCATTAAGGGTCTTCCTGAGTCGGTCCCCACTGGCAGCCTAGTGGAGGTATTGCAATCTCTCTTCAATTCCATCCTGCAATTGCCCTCACCCCTGGACATTGAAAGTGAGAGGGCTCATAGAGCGCTTAGGCCGCGGACCCAGCAGGGTGACAAGATGTGGGATGTCATTTGCTGCCTACACTCCTTTGCACAGAAGGACTTGATCATGAGGAAGGCAAGAGACTTACCATGTCTAAAGTATGAGAATGCTGAGGTGTCTCTGTTCAATGATTTATCCCTTCGGACACTGCAACTGCGACATCAGTTCAAGCCTTTGGCGGATGAACTTCAAAAGAAACAGATACCGTATAGGTGGGGATTTCCGTTCTCCATGACAGTTACCTTCGAGGACAGATCACACACCATCAGACGTGCAGAGGAGATAAAGGGGCTCTGTGAGGTACTTCGTTTTCCAGTGATCTCTCCCCTGGCGGTGGAAGGCCTACAGCGACCCATGCCGTCTAATCCTTCGATTCCGTGGGAGCAGTGGAGGAAGGTTCCATTGAGGAATAAGCGTGCTGCCCCGACCTCCCCTTCTGGATCCCGATCACCTTGAGGGCTTTCCCCTGACTTACCTGATCCGACCCTGCTTGGGCCTGGGACTGAGTGACTGCGCGGAGTCGGTATTTGATCAAGAGAGGGGACATTTTATTTTATTTCACCATTTTAGTTCATGGGTTTGGGTTTTTGCAGCTGCTGGGATGGGTTATTGGGTGGATCCATGGCGTGCCTTGTGCTTACTTTTGGCTGAGGGACGCCATGGGGCCTATAGCTGCCAACCCACTATCACGGTGCCTGTGATTGTTGCAATTCCCTGTCACCACCATTAGGGGCTCCTATTGGTTGTCTGCCTTTATCCCTCCTCAGGCTGCCTATTTAAACCTGGTTTGGGCATACTATTGTTGCCCTTTTGTGGTGTCTCTGACCACTTTAGCCTTGAACATGTTCCAGTATCCAGCAGTACCTGTACCTGTGTTCCTGAGTTCCAGAATGCATCATGTTCCTGAATCTCCTGTCTGCAGAGTTATTCCAGTGTGTTCCGGCCTAGTTCTGCGAGGTTGATGTTTCCTGCCGATCGCCTTACGAAGCTTTCCAGTGTGCTTGGTTTCCTGCGAGTTCCTGTCTTCTTTTGTCCAGCCAGATGTACTCCTGACGTCTGATCACCTTGGCGACATTCTTACTCCAGTGCGGTAGCTGGTTTGCTCCAAAGCCTTGTGGTTACATATTACTGTTGGTCCCAGCGTGCGGATGCTGGTTCGCTCCAAAGCCTTGTGGCTACACATTACTGTTGGTCCCAGCGTGCGGTCGCTGGTTTGCTCCAAAGCCTTGTGGCTATTTACATTGCTATTGGTCCCAGCGTGCGGTCGCTGGTTTGCTCTATGAGCATTCTGAATGTACTCACTGTTGAACGTCCCTGAGTGAGTTCCGTTGGGCTGCCTTGCCCGGTATTGGTAAGGCCGGTAGAACCTGGTATACACCCCACCTGCAGGTTGCCTTACCTGGTATTGGCAAGGCCGGTAGAGCCTTTGTGAGAGTATTTGGGCTGCCTTGCCCGGTACTGGTAAGGCCGATAGAACCTGGTATATATTCCATCTGCAGGTTGCCTTACCTGGTATTGGCAAGGCCGGTAGAGCCTACAGCATTAGATCAACAGCTGTCTTGCCCGGTATATTGGCAAGACCGGTAGAGCTTTGTTAGTTCCTTGGGCTGCCTTGCCCGGTATTGGTAAGGCCGGTAGAACCTGGTCTACTCCATCTGCAGGTTGCCTTACCCGGTATTGGCAAGGCCAGTAGAGCCTATTGAATTGGATTATTGGCTGTCTTGCCCAGTATATTGGCAGGACCGGTAGAGCCTGTATCTGTATCTAGCTATATTTGTATGTTGTATGTCATGTTGGAATCCTAAGGGATCACCTTTTAAATTATTTCAATAAAGTTGTGTTTTTACCTAACTTTGTGTCTGAGAGTCGTAACAAACCGTGACACCCATGCATACCTGTGAGTCTACCTAATATGACAGTACCGTAGGCAGTAATATTTGTGATGTCATAGGATGTTATGTTTATGACTACTGTACATACGCAGAAATGTAGCACATTATTATTATTATGTCATATTGATTGAAGTGTTCATTCATTTGGCCCCCGTGGCCTGGAGTGTCCCATTTGTAGGTTTTCCCTTCCTGTTTTGGGCCCCCTCCGCTCACTCTCTCTCTTTTTTTTTTTTCTCTCTCTTCTCTGTCCTCCCCACGTCCCGTATCTCAGTTCATCTTTGTTAGCTTGTAGATGGCTCACTCCAGTGCTAGCACTTTAGGGGTTTTTGGAAGGTGCCTTTTCTTGTCATGAATAAATCTGCGCATGTCCTATTGTTCAACCCTTGCTATGGGTTGGTGCTCATGGTTGGGGGTGCCTCGGAGTTTAGAGGATAGTTAATAGGGGCTTTTTTTGGCTGCTTCATCTGGGGTGCCTCCGTCGATGACCACTCTGGTGTTCGTCCCCTTATACAGAGTTTCTCATTCTTTCTGTTTATGTCCCTAACAGTTCTTTTGTGTTATAGTGTTCCGCACTCTCTCACCCACATATAGCTGTGGACTTCTATGCTAATGTAGGGCTCTACTGCCTGTGTTTCTTCTCATGTATATTATGTTTAACCCCCTTTACCGCTATTGGTGTTTTTTTGCTTATCCCATGTTACTGTCAGCGGTTATATTGCTATGTCTACTGGTCATACTCGTTGCTAGTCTCACTTGCACAAGGGTTCTTTCTAATCTTCTTTCTTTTTTTCCTTTTTCTTCCTCTTTTCCTATCTTTCTGTCTTTCTGTTACCTTCCCTCTTTGTTTTTTTCTTGATAACCCCCCTCCCCATCCCTACCAGGCGGATGAGTGCGCCCAGGTTCATGCTCTATATATACCGGAGCACTTGGCTCCCCACTAGGACCAATCATGTCTGTGCAACTTAAGGTGTTGTCCCTTAATGTTAAGGGATTATATACACCGCAGAAGCGGTCTCTCTTATTTAGGGAGTGTGCTCGACGCAACGGTCAGGTATGTTTTGTGCAGGACACCCACTTTAAGAAAGACCATGTGCCTGTTCTCAGCAGTAAAAAGTTTCCCACCTATTACCTTAGCTGTGCTCCCTCCAAGACGTGTGGGGTTGCTATCTTCTTACATCGATGTTTAGCTTTCAAATGTACTGATACTTTGATTGATAATGAAGGGCGGTACGCCTTTATTAAAGGTACATTAGGTTCCCTTAAGATAACATTTGCTACTGTATGCACTCCCAATTCTCTTCAGCTACCTTTCCTTCGCAAAACTCTGCAGGATCTGAAAGCGTTTAGGGAAGCTATGTTAATCTTTGGAGGGGACCTTAACTCTATGCTAACTCCTCGGTTAGATTGCTCGTCTGGAGTATCTAGTCTTCGTCCATCGCATTATGCTGCTTTGCGTAGGCTTTTCCATGAGCATGCGCTAGTTGATGCCTGGAGGATTCTTAATCCACTTTCGTGCAGCTACTCTTTCTACTCTGCCCCACATTCTACCTGCTCCAGGATAGATGTTCTGTTTATTTCTCAGGCTAATTTACATTATGTGTCAAATGTGACCATCCATCCCATCACGTGGTCTGACCACGCGCTTGTGGATATGGTGGTGGACCTTCCGCTGACTCTTCCACCTTCAAGGGGTTGGAGGCTTGATGCTTCTTTGTTGTCTGATCCGACAGCAGTGGATAAATTACGGGGTTCGCTTCGGGAGTACCTTCAAGTTAATTTTACCCCTGATATCTCACCGCCAATTGTGTGGGAAGCGTTGAAGTGCATGTTAAGGGGGCACTGTATTCAACTGACCTCCCATCTTAAGAAGTTAGAAGGGTCTCCTCAGATGTCCATTTCTCAAGCTTCTTTACGGGATGTTACGGAGTGTAGGAATAAAGTCAAATCACTTCTCCTGGCGAAAGTTCATATATCTTACCTGTGGAATCGTAGATATCATTATGAGCAGGGGAACAAGGGTGGTCGATGGATGTCCCTTCAGACGAAGGGACCCCATACTCATAGCCCGATTCACAGTGTAAAAACAGATTACAATAACTTGGTTCATGATCTCCCTGCTATAGCTTTGGAATTTCGCACTTTTTTCGCTTCGTTATATAATTTGGATTCTCCTACTGCTGAAAATCTTTCTAACTCCCAGCACCAATATATAGCTTCTTCCTCCCTCACGAGGCTAACCCCTTCCCAAATAGACACTTTGGAGGGTGACATCACACAGGATGAGGTTCGGAGGGCTATCAAACAGATGCCCCTTGGGAAATCACCGGGGCCGGATGGGTTTCCATTACTGTTCTACCGTACTTTTCTTGATCTCCTTCTACCTTCGCTTACTGCTATGTTTAATGATTTGCAGGAGTCTATGCCTCATCATCCTCTGTTTTCTGAAGCCCATATAGCGCTTATAGCTAAACCAGGGAAAGATCCCTCGCTGTGTGTGAGCTATTGGCCAATTTCTTTATTGAACTGTGACTTGAAAATCTATGCGAAAGTGTTAGCCAATAGGCTTCGTCCTTTGTTACCGAGGCTCATTCATACGGGTCAAGCTGGATTTGTACCTGGGAGGGAAACTCGGGACAACATCTTGAAACTGCTTCATCTCATACACCACTCGCTTTTGATCCCATTGCCTTCTATATTGGTTTCTGTTGATGCCGAGAAAGCATTTGAAAGAGTGGATTGGGGATTCCTGTCCTTTATTTTGACTCTGTACTGCAATCCCTCAGCCCGTATTTGTGTGAATGTTTTTTTATCCAGCCCTTTTATGATTCATAATGGGACTAGACAGGGTTGCCCCTTGTCCCCCATTATATTCATAATGGTCATGGAGACGCTGGCGTGCCGTATACGGTTAAATCCTGCTATCCGTGGTATTCAGATGGGGACTCGTGACTATAAAATTGCGCTATTTGCGGACGACTTAATCTTCTCTATATCTGATCCTGCCTCTTCTCTACCAGATTTAGTGGCAGAGCTTAAGGCTTTTGGGGCAGTTAGTAACTTTAAAGCTCATAGGATGAAGGCGGAGGTTTTGAATCTCACGGTTCCCCTTCATGAGGTTCGATTGCTGCGATCTGCAGCACCCTTCGCGTGGCCGCATCAGTAATCTCCTACCTTGGAGTTAACCTACCGTCTTCTATTTCGGATGTTTTTTGCCTTAACTATGTTCCTCTGGCTAAGACTATAGACTCTGATTTGAAAAGATTTTCTACTTTATTCTTGTCCTGGACTGGTCAGCTTAACCTCCTTAAAACGGTTGTTTTACCGAAGGTGCTATATCTATTCCAAGCTCTTCCTATATTTTTGCCCTGTGCATTTCTTAAGTCGCTACAGCATTCTTTTAACTCCTTTCTTTGGAGGAACAAACCAGCTCACATTAGGTTTGCTAACATTTCAATACCAAGACGTTGTGGAGGGCTTGGGGCACCGGATATAACCCGATATTATAAAGCAGTTATTCTTAGCTCTATTCCCCACTGGTTCCGCTCTTCTTCTCAAAAGGATTGGGTTTCTATGCAAGAATCTTTATGCCACACTCTTCCTTTAACCTCTTTGCCTTGGTCTTCACCCTCTGTCCGCCCCAGTAGGGTCCGTGTCCATCCCATTCTTTCCCCTCTGTTTCGGGTCTGGGATTCTGTGGTAGGAGAGCTCTCTAGCATACCGTCCCCACTATTCTCACTAAGTGTCCGGATTTTCCTCTGGGAGAATCTGGAGTGCAGTTCTCTCGCTGGACACAGGGGCACGCACTTAGGGTTGTTGATCTGTCGCAGTATGGGAGGTTAATTCCATTTGACAAGTTGCAGCTTAAATGAGATTTACATTCGTCCGACTATTGGTCCTATATTCAGATACATAGCTTTTTGACTTCCCATCCTCACAAGGTTTCTCTGTTACAATCTCTTACTAAGTTTGAATCCCTTTGTTATGCACCTGTATCCCCTTCCCACTCCTCTCTCCGCCCAGTGGCAAAGATACATAACTTGTTAACACCTGATAGGGGGAACTGGAACACGAAACGCGTTGCATGGGAGTCGGACTTAAATATTGTCATATCCCATGATACTTGGGAGAGTGCTTTGAGAAAGGCACTTACCTCCTCTAGAAATGTTACTGCGACAGAGACTAACTATAAACTGCTCACTCGGTGGTACAGGGTTCCGTTATCTATTCATCAATTTTACCCAAGTGTTGCCCCTACGTGTTGGAAATGTAATGCAGCTGTAGGCTCTATGGAGCACGTTTGGTGGTCTTGTCCGCTGATAACACCATTTTGGGAAGCGATTCATAGGGAGATTACTTCTTCTTTATCTATTACTTTAGCTTTTACACCTTCTTTATACTTGTTATCACTCGGTTTGTCAGATATAGGGCAATCTAGTGCCTTGAGGGCCCTTCTTTCCCATCTTTTTACTGCAGCAAGGATGTGTGTTCCGTTATTGTGGAAGTCAACTGTACCACCTTCGTCTAATACTTGGCTTCACAAAGTGGGAGATATCCTGGCCCTTGAGAAGATGACTCTGCTTCTGTATGGAGATAGCTCGGGTTTTGCTAAGATCTGGTCCCCTTGGTGTCGATCACATAATATAACGATTTGAGTCATTCTCCTTTTGTTGTGGTGTCTTGACCGATTGGATCCTAGTTCATCTTGTTAGTGCATTTGACGAGGGTGTTGGCACCCTCAATCGAGGCATGGCTTTTGGAACGCTTGGAAGTACTCAGCCCTACATATCCCTCCCCTCCCCTTCCTCCCCTTTCGCCCCTTCTTCCCCTGTTCTCCTCACCTCGTCCGTTCCAGAATCCCTTTCTCCCTTCTGGTTCTTAGTTTCCTTTTAATCCTCTTCTTTCTTTCTCTCTTACCATTCTTTAGTTGCTATATTCTTTCCTTCTTTATGTCAGCCAGGTTTTTCGCTATCAAGCAAAGTGTAATTTTTTTTTTTTTCTTCTTTTTATATTTTCTTCCATTTGCTGATTATGGAGATCACTGGCCTGTTTTATACATTGTGTCATAGCGCCTTCAAGTAACTACAGTTTCATGTATAATACCGCTGATGTTGTATTTGTTCCATTATTCGAGATTCCTGATGTTCTTACTGTATTATTGTATGTTGTACCTGTTTCTGAGCTTAATAAAGCATTTACATAAATTAAAAAAAAAAAATGTGAATATGTGTACTGTGATTCCTAATTGGTGTGTAATCCGTTCATGGCATACAGAACACTTACTTGTAGGCTGTAGGGACATTGGTTCGGTGGCCTGAGGATCAGTAGGGGTCCTTCAGGGTGGGTTGCGTGCTAGGAGGGAAGTTAAAAAGTAAAGTGTATGAACATGGAAATACATATTAATTACAGTTATGTTATAACAAACGCATCCCTCCCAGCAATACAAATGAAAGCAAACATACCTGCATAGTGTGCAGTGCTCCTGCCTCTCTTCTTTTGATGTCAGACCACCTCTGAAGAATCTGCCTCCTGATCCTCGTGATGCCACTGGACCTCTGCATTTTGCGGGCCATTTTGTTAAAAATGCACCTGCAAAATGAAGAGTCCACAGAGGCCCTGAGCCTATCTGGGAGATACTTGTCCATATAGTGGAAAAGTATCCCCAGCTCCTAATTAGTGAAGGAAAGCACTCTAGGCATTTTATCAGCTTGAGTTTGCAGCTTGTAGCTTTTTTGCAGCATGCAAAAAAAGTACTGGTGGTGGTTTTGTACTTCCTGTTTCCAGTAGTGAAGCACTTCCTGTTTCCAGTGCGCGGAATAAATGATGCAGTTTTGATGCAATGTGTCAATATTGAGGCCTCTATGCTTCAAATATTGAGGTCTCTATGCGTCACATATTGCACCCATATTGCATTATTAATGCACCCATATTGCACCCATACTGCGTCCATATTGCACCCATATTGCGTCATTAATGCACCCATATTGCGTCCATATTGCACCCATATTGCGCTCATATTGCATCATTAATGCACCCATATTACACCCATACTGCATCCATATTGCATCATTAATGCACCTATATTGCACCCATATTGAGCCCATATTGCACCCATATTTCATCATTAATGCACCCATATTGTGCCCATATTGTGTCATTAATGCACCCATATTACAATATTAATGCTTCATGCTCCATCTGGAATGATGAGGCAAGGTGAATGCACCATTCGGAATGACGCAACAAGTATAATTTGCGACTCTTTAAGACGTGACATGCTAAATGCACCATTCGGAATGACGCGTCAAAACAAATGCAACATTATAAGACGCAATACTTTAATTGCACCATTTCAAATGGATACCTTGCTGGCTTAAATATGACAAGAAAAGCCATAAGAAAAATATTTGCAGAAGCTTACACAACAATGCAAACCTTTAAAAGAATGAACAGGCTTGCACAGTGTTCAGAGGACCATATAGCCATATAGGCAAATTTAAAAAGAAAGAAACACAGAAGGAGAGAGAAAAAATTGTGAGGATACTTCCACAACATACAGCGGCAGTGAGTGTTGGTCATGAAATCCTGTATGGTGTTACTGAAAGTGGAGTAAGCATGATAGTGTTCTTTGTAGATGACAAATGAAGATTGTAGGACAGATCTGATGGGACTGGGTATCACCCCCATTAACGACCACCAACAACTGCAGTACTATTGAAATTATGGAATTAGTTGCTTGTTTAGTTCCTGCTACTGAATTGTCTTTAGGTACCACTGATGGTGATCATATGTCAAAGCAGCAAAAGTCAGAGCATGAACTTCACCAGGATGCTGTTGTTGCATCCACTTGCCCACTATAGGTGCAAGTGTTGAAGACGGACATTGTGGTGAGGAACATGATGATGGATTTCCACCTAGTGGTGGAAGAAGTTGTTCTACTTCCTAGTATTAGCAGTAGTACTATTGAGGCACCAGCAAGCACAGCTGTGCCAGAAAATACATCAGCAACAGTACAAGAAGGCACTACAGGTGGGTGACAGTCAACAGCCCAATCCCTCTCCATCTTTTCCTGCCCTGAAACTGTGGGTATGTAATTATTTTACTTTAGGAGAAAAGGCTATTCAGTACTCAACAATCAACATCAGTTTTATGCACAATGAGGTATGACCATGGCAATGTTGTGGTGAGCAGTAGAATGCAGGGCTTAAGGGAGCACCTGCAGATGGCACACCATGCTGAATATGCTAATATATGCTAATAGATGGGGGAGAGTACATGTTTCTTATTACATGTGGAGTAGGTCAGTCGCCTACCCACCATTAAGTAACTGACTTATACATGTTATGGGATAGACAAGGGCCTCAGTCACTGACTGACAGTATGTGATGTGTTGGGAATGGTTTAACATAACCAGCTGCACTTAGAGGTTGATACTGGTTATTTAGATGGGGTTTATGAGTGTTAATGTACCACTGTGATCCCAGTCCCTGCCTCTCTTCAAAATGTTTGTTTCTACACACTGTGCACATAGTACCTGTTAAGAACTGAACAAGCCCTTCTTGCTGTCCTGAATCAAATTTCAACACCCATGATTTTAGGGGATTGGGAGGAGGAAAAGAAGGAGTATTTTTACTGTGTCTGAAGTGGCTTGTTGTGCTGCTGTAGCTGCTGTTACTGCTGCTACAGAATCCACTTTGGCATATGATATCCAAATATGCAACAGCAGGAACTAATTATGCAACAAAAAAACATAATGTCACAGATGCATGGCATAAGTTCCTGGCTGGCACCATTGGCATTGGCATACTACTGACCTGTTTTTGCAAAGCTTCAACAATTTGTTTTTAAAGGCTTAACTTGTCATGTAAGCCTGCACATAATTTTGTTTTTTGGCGTTATGTGAGCCTGCTCATCATTTTTATCTCTCTCTTTCTGTCTCTTTAAAATCAGATACATGACTCTCTAGAACTCTGAACACTGTTTTGCAAAGGGGGAACCTCTGGCTTTTGATTCTATGACAGCTTGCAATTGACCCCATAGGGAAGTAGAGGAGGAAAATGTCAAAATGTTCACAAGAACATTTCAAGTGTTGGCAGAAAAGCAGGAAAATGTTAATTTTCCCTGGGCAGAAATTCTTGCAAGAACAAAAAATAAATACCCCCTCTCCATACACATGACACTCACCACCTGCTTATACAACTCTGGCATAGAAATTCTTGAAAAATAACTGTGGCTTGGAATATGTATCTGAGAATAACATTTGACTTCAATACTTTAAAAGCTCTGTTTTCCACAAAAGAATAGAGCAGCATGACAAACACGAGTATACTGACAAATCTTCCCTGTCGGCATATTTCGATTATTTTTGTGCATTTTTCTAATTCTTTCTAAGAACTCAGTAAGGGTGTGCTGTTAGCACGTAGAAAAAAAACTGTGTAACAAATACTTTAAGAATATGACTAGTAGGGGTGGTGGCAAGTGTGGAGACTCTATGACTGTCACTTGCAACTAACTCAGAGTCATCCTCATCATCACTGTTTTGCATTTTTACAAGAGCAGCAGTAGGAGATTTAGGTGTAATTGTTATGTAATTGTTAATGAGGAAAATGATGTCCTACTTCCTGAGACTTCTACAGAACTACTGTTAGGCTACTTGGCCACTGCACTTTTATGAGTACTTCTGCTTCTGCTAGGCATCACATAGCTGATGTCTTGCTGGTGTGTCTCCCAGTCAGATTTGAGATTGTTCTTCAGGTGGAATCTCAATTAGGATGTATTTAGATGAGATCTGCCCCATCCTCCCTGCACGCATGCTTTTTGCAGACAAAACAGATAGCAGCATGTTTAGCTTTTAAATTGTTAATGATTTATCTTGATACTAGTTGAAAAGCCTGTTTACATGGGCCACAGTGCCACCGCTGCAGTCATGTGCAGTAGAGATTGCCCGCACCATGGCTGATACAGAGAGGGGCGCTCCGAACTCAGACTGAAGTCCTCACTGTGCACCTTACTGCTCATGACTGCAGTGTAGTCAGCCGTCTCTACTGAGAGACTTCTCTATTGCTATTACTACAGATGCTATATGTTGCAATAGTACTAACAGTATGTATGTGACTGTATGGAGGTGGTGATGCTGATGGTGATGACCAAGATGATTTGTTAGATATAATAACACTGGTAATTTTTAAATGTCCTTGCACTGTCTACTAAGGACACATAAAACAATTTCAACTCTCCCTCTTCACTATCTGGCTCTACACACTAGTAAATAGTGTCAAAATTCAGCAGTTCTCCCTTTCTTTCCCAAGAAGTGCTATGTTCATTTTACAGAGCATTACAGGAAGATTACAATGAAGGATAAAGCACACATCAGCTATTGAAGTACCACCACACCTCAGTATAAGCCTGTCCCTCTTATTCTTGTAGAAGTAGAAGTGAATGTGTGCAAGTAACACAAGTTGCACCTGTTTGTTTGTGTTGAATGCATGACATATTTCATTATTTCTTAGTCTCAGTAAAGTCTCAGGCTCAGCTAGTCAGCTGAGGTAGGAAGGACCACTTCATCCCCTGTCTGACTTTGTCAGTTATCAGTCAAAAGGTTTTTTCTATCTTACTGACAACATAAAGTATATGGACACCTCCTTTTATATATTCACATGGAGGGAATATTTGGGAGAAATTCTCCACTTGGTAGAAATACATTCTTATTACTGAAAAAAGCAGAATTCCTGCAAAAGGCGGAAGTGTTTTTGCATGTATCACTTCTGAGGTGAAAATTGCTACTCATCCATTATCATGTCATCCATGACCTTGCTCCTGATAGCCCATCTTTTACCTGAAGGCTGACACATGAACAAATCATCACAGCAAAATTTGAATACAGCAATTAATTAAAGTGCATAAAAAAGTTAAAGTAAACTTAAATCAGAAATTAAAGAATACCAGTAACAACAATTTCCACTTCTATATCTACTTCAAAACCCAAATGTATGCAGTATAATAGAAGCACTATGCAAGAATTTAATGTACTTTACAAATACAGAAATAGATTTTTTTATGTCAAACTTAAATTCTAAGCACATAACCAAAGTTTTAGATAACTACAAAGCTATTCTGTCTTAGACATCCTTTTCAAATAACTTACAACATACTCTGAAAACAAAAGTGGTTCATAGCGTGACTTTTCACTTTGATATGTTTTATTGGCTTTGCTATACACAAATGAAAGTCTTGAAAAAAAAGTTGAAAGAAAACGTAACTGAATATTACCTCATCAAGAAAAAAGTTCTGAAAAAAAGAACATTCTCATAAACAAAATGCAGAAACTTATGGTCTAAAACAACTTGTATCCCTAAATACATTAATGTACTTTTCACTATTTTTATATTGCTTTTTTATTGAAGAAAAAGACAGAAGCCATAAAAATAATATGAGGCAGTGAGGAGAATAGTAGTTCATTTTTGTTTGATTTTGTTTTTACACAAGGGACATGTGATGTGATGCATGAATAGATTTCAAAAACATTCTCAAATACTAAAAGAATAAAGAATAAGGGACACAGTAATTCAGGTATATATTTATTGGTAATATCCACAGGTGTTATTTCGTCATTACGCTTTGTGTGTGAGAGGGGTATGCAACACATTACACATCAATGAGTTGCATATCCTTCTGCTACACAGAGGCTTAAACACAAGCCACATACTTGATTGTTAATCTAAAAAGTTAATATGTACAATCTAAAAAGTTAATATGTACAATTCTCATGTAATTACCTCATTCTTAGGTCCTCCTTTAAGCTTCAAATGTGTAACTTTGTGTTTCAGCACCTCTCTGGGTCATATTTTTTTTTAATGTATTGCTTCAAAATTTGTATATAAAAAATGTAACCAATTTTGAAATCTCTGGACTGTTGTCTTTCAGGAAGTATATGTATTTATGGTTATTTTGATTATGTAGGGTAATTGGGCCTTTTAAACCCTGCCTTTTACTTTTTTAGCATTGAAAAGTATATTATAATTGCTGTTATAGACTGTTACCAATTTTGTGCCTGTCTAAGTAATGGAGTGATGTGTACCTATACATATTGGGCATAAACATATCCAATAAATTTATGGCATTCACATTTAGTATTATTTTTGTTTCTTACACTAATAGCTTGTAAAATTCTGTACAATTGCTTTTTTAGTGTCAGTTTCTGAAATCTTTCTTAAAACCATAATTTTAACAAAAATACATTGCTTGACAATTTTGTGTAGGAAGTCACTTTAACCAGTTTTGAATTATTTAGTTCAGCTATTTTAAGAAAATGTTTTATATGGTTATTGAGTTATCTGTGTTCAGTTAACTTTGGGGTCTCTGAAGCTCATGCTGCAAGAAAAACTACATATATTAAGGTCCCAATACCCATGATACTCTTCCTTGGAGGTACCCAAATCAATACCCACACACCAAAAATATAAAACCAATACGTTAACATGCAGTAGAGAAATAAAAATGCTTATACATATGTAGGCAGCAAATGAAGAGATCATAACTATTATTAAAGAATGTGGAGAGAACCCCTAATCTTTCTCGCAGGACCTGTAGCATCAGCGAGAGGCAAGAACTGTGGCCAGAAGCCTGCCATTGGTGAATGGGTATAGGAACTTTCAGGCAATGCTACCAACACATGGCTAGAGGTGGCTACCTCATATAAACTGAAGAGACAAATTGGATGTAGTCAATCTGATATCTCAGTGCATAATGACAGTAGTCCTCCATTAAGGAGACCAGACTGCAGGGACAGTACTCCCTATACCGGAAACATTTTTGAATAAGCTGCACTGGTTGGGCCTGGGAGTGCTGCATTACTGTTGTACACAGCAAGGACACCTAAAGTGAGACAATCTAAACCACTCCCCTTCATAGTGACCTCATACTACCCTCTAGGGATGCATGCATGGCACTCAAGGTCCAGGTCTGACAGGTTAACATCATCTCCAATTCACAATTTTTGCTCCAATCTTTTTATGACTAATGGTGTACCTCTATGGGGAAGGGATAAACCTGATGATTAATGAGTTAACTTTTTCCTAGTCCTTCAGTGGATAGGGGCAACCTTGCCCTCTTCCTCTCAAGCATTTGTATTTTTTCACATATATGAGATCATAATGTAACATTTACTTCAAATGAAACAACATGGAAAAGAGGACCTTGTCCTGAAAAAAAACCATAATTTTCTATTTGTAACTAGAAAGTAAGCCATGGAAATCTTCACACCAAACAGATGAATAACAAAATTCACATACATATTGTTACGGTTTCTGACACTCAGACCAGGTTGTAAAGTAAAAACACAGGTTATTGAAACAGAATGATAAACAGTGCCCCTAGGGGACAGTATAGGTAAGAACAATACTGACAAATACAGACAAAGTATGGGTAATATAAACAGAGGAATAAATACAGCTAAAGGCTGTAGCAACCCCAAAGGGTTAACAGGAGCAACTGGTGAGGCTCAGGCTAGATTGGCCAACGCCCAGGATAGATATCAGTCTCTGGAGAACAGTCTCCAGATGTAGAGCAAGGAACACAGGATCAGCACTGTATCACTCTCTAAGCAGAAGCGGGATGCGCCCCTGTTGCTCTGAGCTGAGCCAGTACCACCACCGTGGGCTAGGAGGGATGCTACTGCCAAACCTGAAGTAACCAGAATAGGAATCGCCCAGAATGAGTAGTGAGTAACCCTGCGTGTGCCAAGTGGATTGTGTTACAAGCCCTTGGGATGCCACAATAGATGATAGTTGCCCAAGCTACGAAGAGCCGATGCACAGAGCAGTGCAGATGGAACTGTACACTTTGAGAGGATGAGAGACGGGCCCGGGACACCCTTCCGGTGTCGCACAGAATCCTATAGCGAGAGCGAACAGACTATCGGCGCCAACTGGCGTGATCACGGTGCACCCCGAACACCGGACAAGCGGAGCTCTTCAAGGACTGGTATAGCGTCAAAAGGAGACTCAAAGTGTAACGGTTCAAAGAACCAACAGAGGCTTGGCAAGCTAAACAAGTGGCACGTAACCAGAGACTACAGGCACTGCAAGGGTTAATCTGGTACATTCAGAAGAGCAAAGCTCAGCGAGTACAAGGCAGGCAACCTTGGCTACAGCTGAATAAGCGAGAGAGGAAACAGAAAAACAGTTCAGAATGTCGCCAGTGCGACCGGAGGACACTGGAGCAGCAACCGGACAGGAGCGATAACCGGAACCGGATGACACCGTCGCAGGAACACCACCGGAGAGCGGATCAATCATGGAGCAGGATCAGAAGCCAGAACCGGGTCGAATCACGGAGCAGGGTCGTCAGCCAGAGCCGGGTCAGATCACGGAGCAGGGTTTTCAGCCAGAGCCGGGTCAGATCACAGTGCAGGATCGTCAGCCAGAACCGGGTCAAATCACGGAGCAGGGTCGTCAGCCAGAACCGGGTCAAATCACGGAGCAGGAACAGGAGAAGAGTCAGACTAGCCGGGTCGGTACACAGGAGACACTGGAAATCAGCAACAAGGCGCAGCAACAGGAACACCACGAAAGGGCAACTGACAAGTGCCCAAACCCCAGCATATAAAGGCACATCCTGGGTGGGCCAATCAGACTCCTCCAATGCAAAGGTACACAGTCAGAGATTGACAGGGAATCATGGGGACCGTGATACATATAGAGGAAGACCACTCCAGGAAAATGTATCTTCACTTACCAAATGGTTGCTAAAATTGTCTTAGCAGGTGAATCTTTAATCTGGTTGAGTTTATTAAGGAAGTACATGGTATTAATGACAAGAAGTTGTAAGATGTTTGCCACCAGGCCAGAGATCTGCTGTCAGAGAGTGTCCATACCTGTCACTATGGACCTGCCTGGGTTTCATCATTTATGGATTTTGGGAGCATGTAGGAAGTCCCCACAGGAAGTTGGCACTGTTTTTGTTGTGGGTTCTTTGGGAATGTTTTTTTTAATGAGATTTTGGCATTGCCTGGTATATTTTTTAGTGGGATCTTGTTGACTTACACTTGTTGTAGTAATTGTCAGACAGTTGACTATTTCCCATTTTTATGCATAGACCTGAGTGTTCATAACCACTACTGCTCATTTTTTATCTGCCAGTTTTATTGTGAATTAATGGTTGTTGCTTATATTGCCTATTGCGAGTCTCTCTAATGGTGATAGGTTTTTATTTTGTGTTTTTCTGTTGTGTTATTATGTAAGATGAAGTTCTTCTTTGTAGCAATTCAATTTGGGGTTACGTCCTGGTTGTGGAATGAAACGTGTGTTCCTTTTTTATATTGTAATCCAAAATTGTTATGGTTTTATCCTTGTGGAAATATTCCTTCAGACATAGGGGTAGATTTAAAGCCAGCCGTTCACATAGCTGGTAGGGCCAAAGTGAATACCGGCTGTTAAACTAACATGTTTAATGCAGTATTTAAAGTATTTAAAGGCCCTACCAGCTAAAACGCCAAAGGACATTAAGCCACAAATACAGTCTTGTGGCTGAACATCCGTTTTGTGCATTTAATTCCCTAAGTGCAGCTAAAAGCAGCGATATTGGGAACTGAACAGTGAAAACAATTCACTATTGATGCTTGACATACTGCACGCACCGATCGTTAACTGATTCATGTTACATTTACCTGTCATCCACTGTCCTTCTGTCTTCTCTTCTTACTTCTGCCTTCTCTTCAGTCTTTTCTCCTCCCTGTAAAATAAAATAAATGTATTAAAATTAAGCATGAACGAATACATTCCAGAACCCTTTGAGTGGCAGCTGTTCTTGAAAACGATTGGCTGGGATGCAAAGAACATCCCAGCCAATGGCAGTGAGGGCAATTGAAGTGAGCCTGCCCATATATAGGCAGGCTCATTTCAAATGCCCTCAGTGTGTTATGGGCAGCTGAAGAGGATCGTCGTGGTACATTTGTGTTGCCGCTGCCCTCGTGGTCACTCCAAGTGGCGGAGACACATAGTTAAAAGCTAAGTTACATTTTGGGCATTACTGAATCACATTGATTTATGGAGCTTTTTTATTCATTGGCATTTATTCTTCGGGGCATTAGCAGTTCATTCCATAGCCCTTCGTATGGCTTCCTACACGTTAAAACAACCGTTGGTGTTTTTTTTAGTTAACGGCTGCCTTTAAATCTACCCCATAGTCTCCTGAAGAATTCTTCAGTGTCAAAGTACAGTTTATGTGATCTAGTTCTATACTTCAACTGAATGATATTCCCTTGGAACCTATAACTCTGACAGCGACAGATCATGGTCTATGAGATTTACAATTCCAGAGCTTTCCATGTTATTTTCCAAGATGACAGTTAATATTTGATTTGAGAACCTGTTTATTGTAGTTTTGTTGGTTTGAATTGGTGTGGTCCAAATTTGTATTTCCAGTCTCCTCTTCTTTATGTACGTGTTTGCTTCAATCTTGAGAGACAGTTAAGTTTCTTATTCTTCTTCTTGATAAGATTTTGTAGTTGTTTTTATAGGTTTTTTATTCAAATGTCTAATTGTTCTGTTTATGTACATAATGTTTCCACATATTTTCAAGTATAGCTTGTTTTTGGCACTTTAGATTTTGTTTCTTCCCATAAAGTTTGATTTCAAAGATCCTCACTGGGGCATTTAGAGAGATTTTCAGCATATTGTAAGTTAAGCTTTGTTGACCCAGAGTCCATTAGGGATAACATACTATTTCTTACAGCATGGAATAAAGATATATCACTGTTAAGCTGTGTTTCCTTAGTGGTCATTTTAAATGGTTAACTTCCATAGCTACTTAATTTAGGATAGCTATGTTAGTCCAGTGATGTAGACGCAAAATGAATGAGTATCACACTTTGTAATAATACCTTTTTATTGGACTGACATTCCATTTTCAGGACAAGCTTTTGAGAACAACAGGCTATCTACATCAATTCAAAAGCATGCTAAATATCAAAATGAAACATCCAAGCCAAATAATTGTGATAAGAAAATACAAACCAATAAGCTACAATTACCCAAGTTGCATTGTGAGAGGGATGTGGAGAAGGAGGGGTAGATGACTAGATAAGGATTTGGTATTCCTCTCACATTACCAAAACTTTATATAATATTTCCTTAATTTTATTTTCTTTTAGTTCATACTGACCTGTCTTCTTCATGTGAATTTTTTCTTTATATACATTTATATCTGTGTATAATGGATTTAGTATGCTTTTGATCTGATATGGTGAGGATGTTGCTCTCAAAAGCGTGTCCTAAAAATGTAATGTTAGTCCAATAAAAAAGGCATTGTTATAGACTGTCATACTCATTAATTTTGCATCTACTCCACTAGATTAGTACAGCTCTCATAAATTAAGTGTGTGTGTGTGTGGGGGGGGGACACTTCACTCAGCCTGTGTCATGACCTTGTAACAGGAATATGACAGATATGGCAGTCAGGATATTGTCTGGACCAGTAGCTACAAAGCTTTGATAGGGAACTTTGCTCGGAATCATAGTCAGATAAAGATGGTGCCCATGAAGCCAGATGTCTGACCACAGTTGAGCCACGGCCCTGACCTGGATAGGAAACGTCTATACTGGAAGAGAACCAGACAATAGACCCCCAAATGCAGATATTGGCAAGAAATAGCAACACCATAGGATGAGGAGCACAAATACATACCGGATCAGGAGAATATGAATCTTGGTACAATAGACCAAGAAAAAAAATGTGCATAATACCCAATGGAGTCCATAGATGGAGAATCGGTGAGCCGCAAAGAAACAAATGGCACACCTTAGTAGTCAGGAGATCAGGGAGCAGAGGCTTGCTGTAGGACCTGAAAGGTAAGACCAAAATGCTCAAAACAGACTAGCAGAAGATGTTAAGTAGGGAACTAGGTCAGACACCAACAGAGACCAAACAACACCCAAAAAGGAATGAGAAGCAATGAACGGGCAATCCTGTTACAGCAGAGAGGGTATCAGAAATAGGAATCCTTAAGGAACAGCATAACTTTGTGAGTATAGCAGTGTGGAACTGCAACAGGCCCTAGGAAGTAGGGCAGGACTGCAACTAAGGGGAGAACAGGAGTAGCCCCCAAGTAGCAGTGTCATGAGACTACCAAGTGCAGCAAGACTGATACAACCAATGAAGTAGGGTACAACAGATGAGATGGTGAGGCCTCACGAGTGAAACAAGGCTGCTAGAAAACAATTAAGCAGTGAGGCCTCTGGGAAAGGCAGCAGCAGGGCTGCTGGCAGAAACAAGCAGTGAGGCCGCAGGGCAGAAATAAGATGCAAGGCCAAAGGAAATAAGCTACAAGGCTGTGGGGCAGAGATTAAAGGTGAGGCCACTAGGAAAGGTAGCAGCAGAGCCACTGGCAGGAAGAAGTGGCGAGGCCACAGGAAACTAAGAGGCAAAGCTGCAGGAAATAATCAGCAGAGCCTCTGGACAAAAATAGGCAGCTGGGCCACAGAAGGAAGCAGACAACCACAGAGAGCACTAGCGGGCAGAAGCACTAACCACGGCGGAGGAACAGCCAAAGTCGAAGGACATACACAAGAGATCACAGAGAATGGAACCAGGGGTAAAGCAAAAATGAAGTCAGCAGCAAAAGTCAAACAGCTCAGCACCAAAACAGCAAACAGAAACTAAGAAAAAATAATCGAGCAAAGAGAGAAGGATTCCCAGGCTAGATGAGGCAAGGCCAGCCAATAGAAGAGAAGGGGCATGACAGCCTGTCATATTCAATACCAAACAGCTGTTTCTCTGTTGTGTTTCTGGAGTGCTGCAAAGAGAATTGGTGCTGGATGAAGGACACTCTCCCTGTCTTTATCGGAGGGAGAATCTCCTTCATCCACCACCAATTCTCTTTGCAGCACTCCATTTATTGTATGCATTTCTCCTCTTATTTAATATAGAATTATATTTTATATTTATTACATTTTTAAAATAATACTGAGTGCCCATGGGATCTTTAATTCATGTAGGCAGATCTCTTTTTTGTCTGCAAACCTTGCAAATTTATCATGCTTAATCTAATGTTTAAAATGTAGAATTTATTTCATTGCATGCATTTCAATCTGTAAGAATCAGCTGGGATAATTACATGTGCAAGGCATCTATTAAATAAATATATTTATTATATAAATATAATGGGAAAATTGTATACTAGGTAATATCCTAATCTGATATTTTTTACTTTTTACTGTGTGTGATCATCATGATATACATTTCTTTGAGTAAATAATTATGGACTCAGGGACACCTTAATGTTTGGTCTAGAGTTAATCCACCATTCTCTAAAATTTCCATTGAAACATAGAAACATAAAATCTGACGGAAGATAAGAACCATTCGGCCATCTAGTCTGCCCATTTTCATACTGTACAAACCTTTTTTGGTCCTTGGTCTTTTCTTATGTTAAGGACAGCTTTATGCCTATCCCAAGCATGCTTAATTTCTGTCACTGTATTACCTTCTACCAATTCTGCTGGTAGGCTATTCCACTTATCTACTACCCTCTCAGTTAAGTAAAAACGTCTTACATTACATCTAAACCTGTGTCCCTCTAGTTTTAGACTATGGCCTCTTGTCCTAACATTTTTACTCCTTTGAAATGTACTTCTATCCTGCACTTTGTTGAATCCCTTCATGCATTTGAATGTTTATATCAAATCCCCTCTCTCTCTTCTCTCCTCCAGGCTATACATGTTCAGGTCCTTTAGTCTATCCTGACATTTATTTTCATATAAACCAGTTACCATTTTAGTAGCCCTTCTCTGACTTTTCCCTAGAGTATCTATATTCTTCCGGAGATGGGGTCTCCAGTACTGTACACAATACTCTAGGTGAGGTCTAACTAGAGATCTGTCGAGTGGCTTGACCACTTCCCTTTTTCTGCTACTAATGCCCCTAGCTATACAACCCAGCACCCTGTTTGCATCCCCCATATTCTGTCTCTATGAAATATGTCACTCATTCAGGTTAAATTAGTTAGTATGGGAAACTGACTGAGATCTCCAGAAAAAAAAAAAACACTCACTAGTGTAGTTAGAGGACACTGGCCAGAATTCAGTCTACAAGTCAATTTACATACTGTAAAGTGAACTAGGTCTTTATGGATCCAATCATGCATTTTTGTTTTCTGCGAAGTGGTGACATACTTCATAACTTGGCAAACTTATGTCAACTTAATTTGTTTTCTAGCTTCTCTGCAAGAAATTAGAATCATAATGTTTCACTGCTAGATGCCAAAATCACCCACAAGATTTGTGTCTGCTACTTCAGTTTGCCTTAATCACATGCAACTATATTTCCAAACAGGACAAAGTGATTATTTTAACTGTTAAGCATTTATATGGATACTTTTGAGTGAAATTGCATTTATATGGATACTTTTGAGTGAAATTACTTTACTTTGATAATGGTTCTTGATTTAAAGGGATATAATACTTAAAATGTAAAAAAAAATATGTTGTAGGGTTTATCCCCCTGAGTAAAACAAGGATACTCCCACTGTTGAAATTTGTTTTATTCAAAAGTTATTACAGCTCAAAGTTGAATTTTTTAGGTGCAATATCACAGTAGCCTGAAATTGTACAGTGGGCTGTCCATAGGATGGTATAGCAACAGTGGCACTGTACAGTTTCAGGCCACTGTGATATTGCACCTAAAAAATTCAACTTAAGCTGTAATAACTTTTGAGTAAAACACCTTTCAGCAGTGGGAGTACCCTTGTTTCCTTGTTTAACTAAGGGGGATAAACCCTACAATTTTTTTTTTACATTTTAAGTATTACTATCCCTTTAATAAAGGCTATGTAAACTGTTTGGCTAGTCACCCCCTCTTTTGTACATAAGTTATTCTGTAGCAAACTGTGTACCCACAGTAATTAAAGAGAAAGTATGCCTGCAGAATAAGTGGTTTTAATATGTTTAGCAGATTAATTTACAGGGAATGTGTTCTTTGTACAGTGGAAAGGTCAGGTGATGGATCAACTGGACCAAAATACCAGGCACAGAAAACTTTATGGGGTCCATTATGAAAATATAAATCATTTTTGTTTTTTCTATAGTTTTCAGTAAATTTGGATCCAAAAAATGATTAGTATCAGCCAGGGCTCTCATTTACTAGGTCTGCTACTGGGTCAGGAATATAGATTTATTTTGTGCATTATATAATCAGTTTCCTTATTTAGTGATCTTTATCTTGGTCACACTCCCCACAATAAACAATTAGCCTCAGTAGCTCTGAATGATTTATACTAATATTAATCTGATGGTACACAGAAACAACTGGAGTAGAATGCAAGAGAGATCAAATTCAAGTGGCCCATAACATGTAGATTTAAGTGAATGTTGTATGATGGAGTGATACATTGTAACAAATTAAATTAGGTTGAAAAAAAACTGTCTGTGAAATTCAACCTTCATCTCATTATAACAAAGAAAAATAAGAATTACATAAGCCTTTCTGTCTCCAGAACTCCCTGTTTTGCCTACTAATATACAGTATAACCTTGTAACTTCTCTTTTGCTAGAATTGCTTCTAAACATCTCTAAAATATATCCATTTTATCTGCAATACCACATCCTTGGACAAAGAATTGCACAATTTAACAGAGATAACTGTAAAAAACTCTTTAGCTGCTGGAGTTGAGATATCCTTTCCTCTAACCATAAGGGGAGGCCCCTAGTTATTTGATATGGCCTTGGAATGAAAAGCTCACTAGTAGGAAAGGGCAAAAATGTTTGCCTCAAACTGAAATTGATGAGTAATGGTACTTCCCGCTTTGCAAATAATTTCCCCAGAAATGTGCCGATTTTCCTTTTTTTTGTCTAGCTCATTCCATTGAAATCAATAAGAACATTGAATTTACACACAACGCATGATGAATATTATTTTATTTCCCAAAGGCATAGAATTAAAGGGGCATGAAGGTGCCTGTGTTGGTGAGGGTGTGGGAAAAGAATCAGTTGAACATGGAATGATTTTTGGGGGGTTTGTTTACTGGGATTGGGGTGCAGTAAATAAAATATAAATCCTAAATACAATTAAAAATACCCATTAAGACATGTATAAAAGGGGTCTAATGAGGGTGCCTGTGCTGGTGGGTGGAGTCTGGGGAATGAATCCGTTGAACAGGGAATGTGTTTTGGGGGGTTTCTTGCCTAGTATTGGGGGACAGTTAATAAAAAAATAAATCACTAAAATAAAATAAGAAATTTGTATGTAAAGACAGGAACCCAGTGGCATAAGCTGCCACTGCGGTGGACTGATACTTGACTTAATAGAGTATTTTGTAGAGGATGATTTGTTAGATTTGTTGTTAGAGTACCAAGCCCTGAGGAAACATTTATTTGTAGGACTTAGACTTATTAGAGGCACAATCCCTGAAGAAATATTGATTTGTAGGACTTAAGCTTGTTTGGCACAAGCCCTAAGAAAACAATGATTTGTAGGACTTATGCTTGTTAGAAACAAACCCCCAAAAATGGTTTATTTTTTTGTAGGACTATGTTTTTTATTTTTTTTTAAAGCGCAAGCCCTGAAAAAAAATGCCCTACTGGATAAGTGTCAGCAGGTTATGTTGGCCTGTGGCCACTGGCCATTTTCAAATGTTCTCCGGAATCCATAATTGCAGAATTTGCAACTGCTGATCTTGCTGCTGCTGAATTGTTTAAACAACAGGATGATAGGCAGTTCAAAGGGAATGGGATCAACAATATCAGTAACATGGGTAATAGATGATGAATGTTCCACTTGCCACGACTAGCTCAAGCAGTAGCAGCACAATAAGTAGCCCCCAGTATATGTGGAGAAAAGAAGAAGTTGGCCAATAATTCTTCTGCACCTGCCTCTCATCCAAAATCATGGGTGTGCTGTTATTAGAATAGACATTTTTCCCTTGAGAACAGGAACTGTGCCTCTAATCAGCAACTGCAATGTGTACAGTGTGTGTGGTAAATAACATCTGGAGGCACAACACCATGACGCCAGAACCCAAATACTGCCACTGTCACTATACCCCTTGTCCAGAACCCTCTAAGGACACATGACAAATTGCTGACAGTTTAATAGTAATGATAAACCCTCCCTGCCACCTTCTTAGCATATTCCACAGGATGGAATCTCCTCAGATGCAGTTTGATGCCCTGGTTGTGATTCTCCTCCACCATACTGCCATGTGTGGTCAGTGCTCCACTCAGTGTGCAATAGGTGGACACAAACTGCCACATGTTAACATCAACAGAGTGACTATCATTTGGTGGAGGTAATGATGAACAAGGTGGACTGGCAGAAAATGTAGTTACCCTAGTGGAAGAAGGTGATGACAAGCTAGTTGTTTCACTCATTATGGAACTTCCAGTCTCTGCCTGGATTTCTCTATTCTTCCTCCTTTTTTTATCTCTGCCTCACCTCTTGTTGCCTTTCTGAAGAGCCAGGCGGTACAGCAACAGCAGTGATTGATTTCTGTGTTGGGAGTCTGGCTTTAACATGTTTGACATAAATGTCATGGTTTCTGTGTTTCATGTGTGATATCAGGGCACCTGTGCCAAGGTGTGCTCCCTCCTTTCCACTACTCACTGACTTGTCACAAATTGTGCACAGTGCAGTTGGTGATGATTGCACTGTGCCTGCCCCAACAGAAGAACATCTCACTGCTACTTGGAGGAGGTGACGAGCAATGTGACAGAGGGTCCCCTAATGTCACCCTTGGCATTTCTTTTTGACCTGAAGAAGGCAGACTGGCAGCAGTAGCAGCAAGCACAGGCAGCTGATATGTGTTTCTGCTGCACCTGCTCTCCCCCCCAACAGTTCTGACCTCTTCAGGATCATGCTCCACTTGGACACTGTAGTGAAGGAAAGGGCACTCCCAAGGCCAGAGGAATGGTGTGGGCTCCCTTGACCGCTGGTTTGGATGCTCTGAAATGCTTCCCCTACCACGCCCCTAAAATTAGTCTCAATGGCTGCTTTACCATTACTACTACTACTAACACCAACCACATCAAGTTCAGCCACAGAGTCTTCCTCCTCACAGTCACTAGTAATGAGGATATTGATTACCCCCTCCTTCACTCCTAACACAAAAAAGTTGTTAGCAGTAGTAGTACTAGCACTGGAGGAACTGCTTAGGGATGGCAAGTGCAACTTAGGGTCCCCTGCTGTCACATGTGGCATCATCTTCTTGCCCCCCTTGGGTATTACAAGACACACTAGCATCAAGCTCAGTACTGGTGGCAGCAGGGGCAGCACGTCTGACAGCAGGTACAGTATTAGTGGCAGCAGGTTCAGCACTGGCAGCAGGCACAGCACTAGTGGCAGCCAGGGCAGCACAACTGACAGAAGGCACAGAAATAGTCATAACAGTAACATGGGCAGTACATCTGACAGCAGGCACAGCACTAGAGGAAGCAGAGGCAGCATGTCTGACAGCAGGTACAGAAATGGTGGCAGCAGGTACAGCAATTGTAGCAGCAGGGGCAGTAAGTCTTGCAGCAGGCACAGGCAGCTGACCTGTCCTGCTCTCACTAGTACTACGTTTCTCTTCCTCCCTTCCCATTACATTCCCCAAGATCCTTAGGGGTGATTCAGGGTGACTGGACAGCACTGGTTTAGTAGTGCTCACTTCTTCCTCCTCCTCAGACTCGGTGGGCACATAAGGGTCCTTCCAGTTCTTCCTTTTACTATTCTTAAACTTTCTCATAGTGATAGCAGTCACTATGAGTATCTCCTGCCTCAATTTTCCAAAGCAGAACAGCACAGCACATCTACCTCACTTTGCAGCTGCTTCTATTTTGATTCACTTCCGCAAACACGTCACGTTTATATAGCGAAAAGGTGAAAACTACATAAATCAATGGTCAGAAACTTTCTAGCCATTGAACAATTGGCAAAGAATTTGGCTAATTGGCCAAAACCGCAAAGATTTTAATCTCTGGTTTAAAAGCGGAATTTTCCTTGAAAAAGCCGACAATAATGCAGGTTTGTGGTATTTCTCATGGGAACACTGAGACAACTTTCGCCCACTCCTACTCACTGGAAAGATATTTGTATTGACCTCTCATCTGCTTATACAATGTAATAAGATTCCTCCCTAGGGGCTAGATTTAAAGGCAGCCGTTAAACCATCCGCTAAGTAAAAAAGGCACATCGGCCGCAAAGAACACATGGTTTACGGCAGATTCAAAGGTAAGAGTACAAGAATAGCTATCGGGTGTAGGCACTACAAAAACACGTAACACAAAAACCAGCGTTGCACCTGATTTCGCATCACCGTGCGTCCCAAACACCCGTTAAAACACAACTTAAGTCAAAATGTTACATTACGGCTGCCGTTGTCTAGCAACCCTGATAGATGCACAAACAAAATTCAAACCTACAGCCAATCCCAAGGCCCCAAAGTATCAAAAATGTTCAAATACACCTATATATACCTCAAAATAACGGTCACACCCTGTCTGTGTTTCGAGTTTCAGCAAGTTAGAGCACAGGACCCAGGAGTGGAGGATAGTGTTTAGAGAGAGAGAGAGAGAGAGAGAGAGAGAAGCATACACAGGAGTAAGGTAGAGGGATCTTGGAGAGGAGAGAATTACATTTAAATAGACACATAGCACAATTTTGCACATAGCACATACATCCATACAAACACAAACACATACACATACATACACATAGTCTTTTTTTTTTTCATCACACCTTACACATTTTAAACTATTTTTACAGTGTGAATCCGTGAGTGAAAGTGTGTGACAGACAGTGAGTGGGATCGAGTGTGTCTGTGAGGGCGTGTGAGAGTGCCTGGGTGTGAGTGGGTGAATGATGGCCAGGAGAGGAGGAGAGAGGGATGGGGAGACTAGTGGAGGAGGAGGAGGAAGGTCAGGAGGGGATCCCTCAGCAGAGCAGGGGTGGGAGAGGGAGATCCGCAGGGTGGAGGGGGACCAGGCCCACAAGAGCAGGCACATAAAGAAGAGGGACAGATCCTGCAGTGGGACGAGGGGTAGTTCCTGGGGACCACCACACACAGGCAGGGGCAGAGCAGGCAGGACACTCCGGGTCTGACTCCTCGCATGCCGGAGCTGAGGGGGACAGGGTCAGGGATCCCCGATATACCGAGGAAGAAAACACGGCCCTCGTGGAGGCTGTGCTGGAGAGGGAGAGTGTCCTCTTCCCGGGGGAGAGACTCCCTGGCCTGGCTGCGAGGAGGAGAGCTGCCTGGAGCCAAATCTGCAGCCGAGTTAATGCGGTGGCCACCTGCAGACGGGATGTGGACTCAATCAAGAAGAGATGGGGCGACTGCAAAAGGCAGGTGAAGAAGAAGATGGGGGATGCCGCCCTGCACGCCCGAGACACCGGAGGTGGGCCACCTGTCCCCATCACCTTCAGCGCATGGGATGAGAGGCTGCGACAGACACTGTCATCTACCCTCATTGAGGGGGTCTCTGGAGGATCAGACACTGGGGATGAGAGGAGCCTCCACACCACTGGTAAGTGCATCACCCCAAAACCACACACCACCTCAAACCATACACCCATCACAAACAAGCACTCACATCCCAACATCTGCCCTTCATTCATCCACACAACTGCACCAACACAGCAGGACGCAAGACAAGGACAAATGTCAAGGTTCAACAAGCCCAAAACCTGTCCAACTCCCTGGTTAACCCTCATGTTGCTGTGCTGATCACACACAATACACACAAACCATGCTCAGAAAAGTGTTGTATGTCAAACATCACAATTGTTGTCACACAGTGTTACCCAAGTTCCCACAGGGAATCCAGCACATAACCCCATGAGTGCTAGAAGGATCATCAATGCATCGATCAACAATGCTTTGGCAACCCCTCCAGTACTCAAAGGGTTAACCAGACAACAAACACATGTCGATAGGTTAACAATTACATGACACATAGGGGACATTCACTAAGCGGTGAAAAAGAGCTGATGTAGAGAATTTGACACTTACATACCCTCACTTTACCAATTACAATGTTAGTCTTTGGAGAATATCCAATAACATGATTCAAACTGCACAGGCCCCATTGTATGGACTCCATAGAAAACATTGCAGATGGGGAAATGAGGTCAGCGGAGAAGTCAGCATCATAATCAGTTCATCAGGTCCACTTAACCGCTTACTGAATCACCAACAGGATGGATCAGGTCACAAATCACAGTGCCACTGAGAATAACTGCTTGTATGTGCAACACACAGGCCAAAAACAATTACACATAACTAAAGGTGAAAAAGTTGGTCTTGGTGTTGTGTATGCAATCATTTACGCTAACTTGAATTTACATATCTCACATTTGATTCACATATAGATCCTCAGGAGTGCTGATGCCATGGATGAATGGTACACCAGACACTATTTGCAGGATACATATGGGAACCAAATATGAACCATTGAGGTTTGGTCAATAACAGGCCATGAATTATGGATATCTATGATCGGGTCTGGCTGCCTCACACAGAAGGATGGATGGGCTGATCCAGGAAAAAAAGGCCTCAATCAATGATATCCTTCAATACTGGCTTGATTGTTGCCCCTCAGGATTCAACTTGATCAGACCTCATGGACAGAATCCTGTAATGTACATCAATCCCTGATTGCCACGGTGGAATCCTATGCATCATAATGCAATGCATAGGATACCATCATGACAACCAGAGAGGGACATGTCTAATCTGACAAAATCTAGCACTGTACGGGATGAACTGATAACATAGGGATGAATACTACTTGAATCACACTGCAGATCAATTACAAAAAGATATGTACAGAAAGATAAACGACCAGATATGTATGTGGATATGTCCCTTTCAAATGGGTACAAATATGTCCCAACAAGATATGAACCCAGAGTTCGGTTCAGTACGTGTGATTGTCCTACTGCCCATATATGTGCACCCTCAACAAAATAACCATATTGATATCATCATCAGAGTACATATACCTAGTATATTACACCTTACTTGGATGGGTATCAGTGGTATCAATGAAAGTTAGTTTGTGATGGCTGTACATATATAGGCAGTAAGACAATCACATGTACTGAAAAGATCTCTGGGTTCATATCTATCAAGGATATGTTTGTACCCATATGAAAGGTACATATACACACATATCAGACCATATTCCTCACTGTGTACCTTGGCATGGCAATGGTTAATTTCACCTTGATGTAACATTGCAGGCATCATAAAGAGATGTTTAGAAAGATGTTACTGTATGTGACAGCTGGAGATGTCAGTCATATGACCACACGGAGGCTCTTCAGCGGACCCAAAATTGAACCAATTGGAGATGGATCCATCATTGACATGGTCCACAGAGCGTGCTTACAAACCAGGAACACTTTGTAGACAATGGCAAAGATGTAGTTATCTCCAAATGGGTCAATTTTGAGTCTGCTGAAGAGCCTCCGTGTGGTCAAATGACTGACATCGCCAGCTGTCACATACAGCAACATCTTTCTAAACATCTCTTTATGATGCCTGCAATGTTACATCAAGGTGAAATTAACCATTGCTATCCCGTTAAAAGAGATAGTAATACCTAAAATGTGAAAGTAAAAATACATGTCATAGGATTGATCCACCAGGTAATGCAAGGGTATTCCCACTACTGAAAGGTGATTCATCCCAAGAGTATAACAGCTCAAAGTTGAATATTCCATGGACAATATCACTGTGGCCTGAAAATGTATGCCAGTGTTGCCAGACCATCCTCTGGCTAGCTTTGGTCCAGGGAGCATAAATCCACAAAGGATGATGTGACAACAGCTCAAATGTACAATTTCAGGCCACTGGGATGTGGCACCAAAGGAATTCAACTCTGAGCTGCAATACATGTAGAATAAAACACCCTTCACCAGCAGGAGTACCGTTGTTTCACACAGGGGGATAAACCATGCAACATATATGTTCCTTTCCACATTTCAAGTATTAATATCAATTTGACACCATCATGGCTAAGTTTACTGATCACACAATCTCAATCCTCCACACAGGTTATGTGCCTCCAGCACTCCAGGAGCCCATGGAGGAGGCCACCTCACCACCCAGTGAGGAGTATATGGAGGAGGGGACCAGCCAGTGGGCACCGTACCCAACTACATCCACACCTCTTGGCCAACTGGATGCCCCACCTCTGGCTACACCACCTCTGGCTGCACCACCTCTGCCTGCACCACCTCTGCCTGCACCACCTCTGGCTGCACCACCTCTGGCTACACCACCTCTGGCTGCACCACCTCTGGCTGCACCACCATATTACAGTGACTGGATGCACCCCACCACCTCCAGGAGCTATTACCCTCCAGCAGCAGCAGCACCACCACCACCAGGGAGGCAATGGCTGCCCGGTGATGTGGCCACCACCCAATATGGGCCATACTCATCCCCGACTGACCTACCCTCCTGGATGGCTCCCCAGCATGGCCCCAGGTATGATCCCAGGTGGGGGCCAAGCACATACCAGTGGCCAAGGTTTGACCCTTGGCCACTCGACTACCAACACCTGGGCCTGCTTGGGGAGCCCCAACACCCTATGCGAAGGGACATGTTTACCCCACCACCTCCACCATCACAGACATCGGTGGGCAGCAATGGGTCCATTGATGTGGTGGGCACATACCCATCTGCAGCACATACAGCACCAGCTGAGGAGGACACAGCACCAGCTGAGGAGGACACAGCACCAGCTGAGGAGGACACAGCAGCAGCAGATTCACCAGGCACAAGCATCACCAGCAGTGAACGGCCCACGGGGATGGAAGCAGAGTGTATGGCTCTGCAAAGGAGACTACTCCGGTAACGCCTCTGCACCAATGACAACATCACCAGGAGCCGTAGGGAATCCCGGAGAAATCCAGGATAGAGGCAAGGATCCATGCCCTGGAATCGGAGGTCATGAGGATCAACACTCAACTCCATCAGCTCCACACGGGGGTGGTGGACATGCTTGCACAGGTACTGGTGGAGTTGAGAGAGCTGAACCGCAGGGAGAACTTATGGTTAGAGAGGGAAAACCTGCGCCCCACAGAGGGATCCACTGCCCCCACCACCCCCTCTAATGTGACCCCCGAAGCCACACCTAGGGGGCAAAGGGTGACCAGGAGATCATCCAGGTTATCCATTCTGCCACACAGTCTAAGGCCCCCCCCCCCTAAGAAAAAAAAATAAAATGCTCAACATGTTACATTTCCCCTGAATAAAGGAACATTGTGCTTTTGAATCCTGTCTGATCTGCTTTGTATTTGGTCATAGATTGGGTGGCAGAGTTGTCTCCAATGCATTGTCAAACAATTCAGTGAACACAACTTCTGCCTAGGTAAGATGTTTGTGGGATGTTACAACATGGGTTCACACACACACCGTTGTACAAATTCACCTGGAAATACATCCCTGGAGCCATATTACACAACTGTGTTATATGGCAATGTTGTGTGTTGATTTTGTATAACAAAACATACCCCTTAGCACAACATTTGGTACAACATTGAACATTCGTCTACATCATATGTTGTGTTTAACCCTTTGATAGCCAGAGTGGTAGGCAACGCATTGCAAAGAAATGCGTTGGGTACCACTCTGGCACTCAGAGGGTTAAGGGGATAACCAAACAAACGGCTATGTGACTTAGCGGTGACATAACAAGCAGGATAGATAAATGTGACCTGCATCAATGTTGTCTTGCACTCAAACACTCATTATGCAACTGACTTACTGGGGAACCCAATGTTTTTAACCTAGGATTTCAATGTGTAGCACACACATTGATATCCTGGGGTGAGCACTGGGGCCTCCAGTAAGTTGAGTTGTTGTTTTTCCTAAGGGTGTAACAGACTTCACCAGTGAAAACACTTGTCCACTTGGTCTGGTTGTTCGTTGATGTAGCCCATGTACTGTGATATGTCAAAGTGGAGCAATATCACAGAACATTGATTATACTGAGCAACACATAAACTGTGGACAGGAATTCACTGTGGAAGTATGTCCCCTGTATCACCTTTTTATCACTCTCACAACACATTAGTGTATCACTGCCACCATCTGTTAGCGTGAATACATCACAGAGTCCACTCACTTGCAAACAAGTGGTGGACTCCTGTGATATGGGTGATGCCTTTCCATGTATGGGGGATACTCTATCCTGAGTGTGGTTACGCATTAACAAACATATGTGTAATCCAATATATCCTCATACAGACACAGATGATTGACTAGTGATGGTTCATCTTTATTGTGTCTCAAAGTACATTAGAACGTACATGTGTTTTCTGTGTGTATTGCCTATATGCATTGAACACTTGTATGAGAACACTAAATGTACTTTGAAACTAAATCATACTACTTTAGTAACACTGCTGTCCTGCTCATGTGTTGTCCACAAGCTTTGACAACTCTGTAGATGAGCATCCTAACTGTACAGGTTATTACACTTGTGAAATTGTGTTTTCTGTGTCTATATGAGAATGTTCAAGTAGAGGTCTGTGTGAACCTCAGGTCAAATATTGCATCACTAACAACATCACCAGAAATAGCAAGGGGTGATCTTTATGAAGGTGTTGTCAAGACATCAATCCAGACACATGGAAGATCTTCAGATCAAGGATGGATCATGTTATGGATGCCTGTGGGACAAGAGGACAGGATTTGGAGCTATACACCTGAACTGATCATCAAGAAACAACAATTTCGACTTTATAATCCCCTCAATCTTCTTAATTACAGGTGAGTACACAAACCATTGCTTGACAATGTGTTGTGTACTCATCTGTAACCAATTATGTGGAGAACTAAGGACATGTGCCCCATCCCTATGGATATGTGACCCTGACATGAATACACACATCAACAAGTGTTCTGAGAGCTCCATGGAAGTAATGAATTTGGGCTGCCACTGTGAAAGTGACAGTGGCAGCCCAATATCATTTGTTCCATGGAACTGTTAGGACATATTTGTTGATGTGTGTATTCATGTCTGGGGCACATATGTCTGCACACTCACAGGTCAGCATAGAGTCCCTGGTAATCTGATCTACGTCTCATGACCTCTACATTGTGTGACCATACCACTGTACATCCACTCCTGTGCTGCTCTTCTCAGCTGTAGCACAGTACAGGTCCCATATTGAGTCCAATGGCCCTTTAACCCCTGATGTGACGGAGTATTATCCAATGCATAGCATTGGATAACACTCTTTCGCTACAAGGCTAGCATGGTTGCTCTGGCTATGATCATGGCAAATCAAGTTAGCTGCTGTCAATCAAGCCCTGTAAGGCGATGAACATGGGTTATGTGTTGTACCTTGTTTCTCCTGAGGTTGTGCGTGATATCCTTGGGGTCTGTATGTCAACGTGGAGAGTGGAATGGAGGATGGTTTTTGAGTCCACACACACAATTTGCCACGTCCACTGCCAGTGCAGTGCTGTGTCAGTGTTCCTGTGGGGTGAGACAGAACAAAATGTGCAGTGTGGTTAGTGTCACAGGACTGATGGGGGACTTGCATGGATTGTTTGCATGCCTGTGTTATACTCACATGTAAAGTGTTCCATGATGAGCCTGTCTCTGATCTGTGTCCCTCTCAGGGTCTCCTCAACATGGCCGATGTCCATGGGCACTTCCTGTATGGGGGGGTCCTGGATGTGCTCCAGCAGCCTGGTGTCCACTGCGATGTTGTGCAGTATTGCACACGCCACAATTATGACGCACACCTTTCCAGGTGCATACTGCAGTGCTCCCCCCGAGTGGTCCAGACATCGGAATCTTGACTTGAGGAGGCCAAAGGTCCGCTCAATGGCATTCCTCGTTCTGCCATGAGCCTGGTTGTACCTTTCCTGGGTATGTGTTCGAGGATTGGCCAGAGGGGTCAGTAGCCAGGACTTGCATCCATAGCCAGCATCACCTGTGTAATGTGAGTGACATGGTGAGACAGGGAGCACATGTTGTGTGAATGATGTTTTGTGTGGTGGACGTACTAGCTGTGGGTCAGGAGCATGCTAAGCAGCGTTGTGTGTACGCCTGTGTATGTGGTGTGATTTTGTATTGTGAACTCACCCAAAAGCCATCCCCCTGTAAAAGTTCCATTCTCAAAATCTCTGTGGACTGAGTAGTTTTGGAGAATGTATGAATCATGTGAGCTTCCAGGATACTTTGCACAGACATTCATTATCCTCATATGGCTGTCACACACCATCTGCACGTTGATGGAGTGAAAGTTCTTCCTGTTGATGAATAGCTGTGCGTCACATGCTGGGGCCTTAATCCGGACATGGGTGCAATCTATAGCACCCATGACCCTGGGCATGCCTCCCCTGGCGTAAAAGGCCTGCTTGACGTGTATCCAGTCCATGTCGGTGGTGGGAAAATGTATATAGGTACTGGCCTTGCTTTTGAGGGCTGGCAGGACCTGGGCCAGCACCCTGGAGAATGTGGCCTGTGACATGCCAGATACGTAACCCTCAGTGGACTGGAAGGCCCCACTTGCCATGAAGTGTTTGGCACAGAGTAGTTTCTGCAGGCCAGTTAGGGCATGGTTGTGGATGTAGATGGGATCCACCTGTTCCTTGATGACCTCATACAAGGCAATGATGCTGTCAGGCCTCAACCTGTAGCGATCAATTACCTCATCATCGGTCATTCCAAAGAGGGTGACCCTTGGGTGGTATACCCTGGGCCTTGGTGGTCGTCTATACATCCTCTGCCCTCCAGGTGGGGATGGACTCCTGTGTGTCTGCTGAGCCAGAGCCTCCTCACTTGCAACAGTTGAAGGCTGTTGATCAGGTGTGCTTGGAGGTTGCTGATGTTCCCTAGCTCCCTCCCTTGCACGCCTTCTCCGCAGTCTTCGCAACAATATGTAACCCAATATACTGTTTGCTCTCTCTGTCTGTCTCTATCTGTCTCTATCTGTCTCTCTCTCTCTCTCTCTCTCTATATATATATATATATCTATCTCTCTCTCTCTATCTCTCTCTCTCCCTCCCTGAGTGGAAAACAAGCCACAAGTGAGTGTGTTGAGTTGTCCCTTTAAGTACTTGCTAGGGCGTTGTGTCGGTGTGGTGATGAGGTGAGTGCTGACCAATGGTTAGTTGTTTTTGTCCAGGTAAGTGTTTGCAGGTGTATGTGTGTTATAAGATGTGGTGTGTTGTGCTTGTTATGTGTGTGCCATTTGCGGGTGTGCAGTTGTGGGGTGCAGGTCACGTGTTGATGTTGCCCAGGTGAGCTTGTATTTGCAGGTGTTCGCTTTGTGTGATAACCCCCGTTGTTCTGTGCCATGTTGTGTTGTTGTTTTTTTGTGTGTCGTTGTCCCTGTGGTGTTGGTTGTTGTTGTGTGTGGAGTGATTTGTGTTGTGTGTGCATGTTTTTGTGTTGTTTTGGCATTGCACGGGTTAATTTTCCCATTTACATGATTGTGCGGTAAGCTTTTTGTGTATTTTCCTATGTAACAGGTGTTTTGTTTTGGCCGTTAAGTGTCTAACGGCTAAGAAAAGTGGGTTTTAACTTTTAGCAGTTAGGTGTGTCTTTTTTTCAGCCGTTAGCAGTACCGCAAGCCTTTGAATAGCTCTGGGGTATGTTGTTCCATGCGTCTGAATGCACGTAAGTGTATCGGCCTTTAGGATTCTGCAACTGCCGTTAGCTGTTCTTTAGACGGATCTTTGAATTGCAACATGACACTTAACGCACCCGTTAGTGATTTTTTTACTAACGGCTGCCTTTAAATCGAGCCCTAGGTGTCTTTTCTTTAGAGTAAATAAACCAAGTTTGGCTAGACAGTCTTTACACTTCAAATCCCACATTTCTTTAGTTAATTTTGTTGCTCTTCTCTGTTCTAGAATATTCTTTTCCACTACTGATGCCCAAAACTACACTGTTTATTTGAGTTGAGCTCTTACCAAAGATTTGTACAGTGGCAAAATTATGTTTTCCACTCTTGCTTTAATATCTCTTTTTATGCAAGACAGTACTTTGCTTTTGCCACTGCTGTTTGCCACTGATTGCAGTTTCAAAATTTACAGTTTACAAGGACTCCCAGAATGATTCCATTAAGTTCATAAGTACTTAACTTAAACTTTCCTACATTAAATGCCATTCATATTCCATTTGCCCAATCTGCCATTTTATTTAAACTTCTCTGTAGAGAACAAACATCCTTCTCTGAATTTATTACCCTGCATAATTTAGGATTACCTACAAATATTGAAATGTTGCATTCTATAACTATTTCAGGATCATTTATAAATATTTTATTCATAGTCACTTATTCATACGATATAGTTTTGTTTTAAGTATAACATCATGATTGCAGAACATTATTAGCAATATTTCATAGCAGGAACTAATAAAAGGCAGGTACCCTAATTTTCATATGATTAGTCTCAGGTTCTTAGCCTACTGTTCCTAGCTGCTGAGCCACTGGGAACGTTATGTGAACTTTTGCCTATATTATCTGAATGGCTATGGTTACATCTTGATATTCTGTTCTGTTCTCACACAACCAACTACCTATGCCAATCTTCTTTAGTGTGTGTGTGTGTGTGTGTGTGTGTGTGTGTGTGTGTGTGTGTGTGTGTGTGTGTGTGTGTGTGTGTGTGTGTGTATGTAGCTTGGCCATATAACACAACGTGTTACGTTGCTTCTAGGTGTTGGTTCAGAAATCCGGATTTCCTTTCATGGGAATTCTCATGGAAGAAATACCTTTCCTCTTTTTCCAGAAATTCCCACAGATAGAAAATGTATTAATATATCTGTATTTTCATTACCTCCGATGAAATAATCATGAGAACTCAAATTCCGCTTATACTTTCTATGGCTGAAAGAGTTCCTGCTACAGTACATTAAATACACAGAACTTTCCACCATGCTGCTGTGTTTTACTACTCTGTATGAGGTCCTTGTACATACTGGCTGTGTATATAGTTTGTACACTGCCAACTTGACTACATGTCTTTAATAAAGTTAACTTTCTTGCTGCATGATGTTTCCAGCCCTTTGCTCATCACCCATGACACTAACCACCTGGCACAAAAATAATTTCCTCTTGGGATAGGCCAGCGGGGAATAGCACTTGAATTTAGTTTCTAAATTCTCTGTTTTCTTCAGAAGAATAATCTAGCATATTTGTCTCAGAGACAATAGATATCAGCTTGTTAGTTTTGAATTGAGTGAAGTATCTCAATGTTGTAGATTTCATACACTGAGGGATTCCATCCTGAGGGGCAATTATTTATGACATCACCTCTATTACAGGTACTAGATATTGCAATAGTACTAGTAGTGGTATGTGGCAGTGTTTCTACACCTTGGACAGCAGCAGAAGTATAGCTAAGATTGTTGATACTGACCTTTGTCACTGCTTAGTAAGTGTTACTTGGTAGGTGGTGGACTTGATGATGATGATGATGATGACTGAAAACACACAAAGAACAAATGGAGGAGCATGGTAACAATTATCAGCACATATTAAAAGTATAAGGACATAGTCATCTCCAGTATGTATCTTACCAGCTGGAAACTGATCAGTGTCTCAGACAGAGCGATCACCAATTAGAACATTTGGAACGTAGAAGCTTGTCTCCATTTTGGTCATTCCAGGAACAGGAATATAATACACAATATAATAGGAAAAAGATTGTTTATTGCTCCTGATGAAATGGCCTTGTGTGGGACAAGTAATGCATATAACTATTTTAATACTATATATATATATATATATATATATATATATATATATATATATATTTTACTATTGTGTGCCTCATATTCTTGGACATATGTTTATACACTCCATGTGCTCTAATAGGTAATGTTCATTTTTCTGACTGTGTTAGACGCACCAGATATGAATTCTCAAATAATTACTTATACTGGGGTAATGATTCTAAAATATGTATTTTCCTATGGGAGGACACTTGTGATGGAGCCACTGAAAGTGAGCCTGAAAGCTTGAGCTTCCTACAGCTATATTGGCAGCTCTATCCATTAAAGCTTAGATTTAAAACAATGTTTTTAAAAATGTAGCATATATATAGGTTATAGTATTTATTGTATCTTGTGCAAATGCTTATAATTTAATCAAATTATTCACATATGGGAATAACAGAAATTCTAATCAAATGCAACTTTTTTAGACATTACTCAATGCTTCAATCCAGATTGTATTAGCTGTACTAAATATTTTAAAACAATTGAAATCACTATTATGTTTGCACGGCATTTTTAAGAAAAACTTTATTCCACTGTCAGTGTAAAAGCTGTATAAATACATGCCTCTACAATTTAAGCCCAAAAACAGACATCTTACTTGCTTGTTTGTTTGTTTTTTTTTTTATAAATCCCTGGTTTTTCAAAATACAGACATCTTTAATAAATGAAAAATAGAATTTTCTTTTTTAGGACATAGAAGCCATTAATAAATGATTTTCTATCTGACAATGATTCCTTTCTGTACGTCTAATACAAAGAATCCTCTATAATGAAATCTAAAAATCCCATGGTTTTCATTTGTAATCATAATGTGAATTTTGCAACTATCATGCTTTTTTTTAAAACAAAATATACCACAAGTTACCAAATACTACTTTTTATAATATATTATGATAATGAAGGTACATTTATAATTAATGAAACCACCAATAATTAAAAGACACTTCTAAGCCATCTTACTGCAAGCCTCTGCATGTATTTTCAGATATCATAATATAGTATGTCTAGAGTACTATATTTAATTATAAATATAATTTTACCCAAATATTTCCTATAAGTGCTATAAGTTCTGGTTTTATTCCTAGAACATTATCATACCTTGACAATATGGTTTTACCTGCGGTAAGTCAGATCAGTTCCCTCACTTCAGCATAACTGTTCTTGGCCAAGGGCCTCACTGGAAGATACTTTTTATAACTTGAATCAAAGACAGAAAATCCATGGTGATATGATAGAATGTATAGCAATTTATTGCTGCAATGTCATGAGGTTAATGTGTGCAATGACAAGAAATCCAGGTTGGAGCAAGGTATGGCAAATGTTAAAAAAGATGAGTAGTATATAGTGATTGATGATTCCTACCAATTGAACTGACCTTTACTAGATTATACAGTAAGATGCCAAGCACAAAAATAGATTTAATATTACTTTACTAATTTCACAAAAAGGCAAGAAAGCCACTGATATTTGCTTCCTGATATATGAACAATATCTAAAAATGCACATAATAAATAATGATATCATAAATTATAAAATTGCTGACTTACATCTAGGGGTGGGTGAAAGGTCTCACCAAGTTCCTGCTAAAACAAATCTGCGAAAACCATGTTGTTATCCACTTTTTCACAGGAAAATCAGATTTAAAAACAGCAATTGAAATCTTCGCATTTTGCTCCCATTGGCCAAAATTCTTTGACATTTTTTTAATGGCTAGAAAGTTTCCACCCATATATTTATGTGTTTTTTTGCCTATTTCCTATAAAAACATGACATATTCATGGAAGTGAAACACAATAGAAGCACCTACAGAGGGAGGTAGATGTGCTGTACTGTTCTGCTATGAACTGTTGGTAAAATTGAGGCAGGAGAAGCTCATAGTGACTACATTCACTATGAGCAAGTTTAAAACTAATAAACGGAGGAATTGGAAGCACTGTATGTGTCCACTGAGTCTGAGGAGGAGGAGGAAGTGAGCACTACAGAACCAATGCTGTCCAGTCCCCCTAAATCACCCATAGGGATCTTGAAGAAATTAATGTCAAGGGATGAAGAAAGGGATAGTAGTGAGAGCAGGACAGGTCAGCTGCTTGAGCCTGTTGCCAGACGTGCTGCCACCATTGCTGTGCCTTCTGTGAGACATGCTGCCCCTGTTGCCACTAGTGCTGTGCCTGCTGTTAGTCTTGCAGCCCCTTCTACCACCAGTGCTGTGCCTACTGTGAGTGCTGCCCCTGCTTCCTCCAGTGCTGTGCCTGATGCCTTCAGTGATGTGCCTGCTGTCATATGTGCTACCCCTGCTGCTGCCAGTGGTGAACCTGATGCCAGTGTGTCTTGTAATACTCAGGAGGGGGGAGGACAAAATGAAGCCAAGTGTTACAACAGGGGTACCTAAGTCACACTTGCCATCCCCAAGCAGTCCCGCCAGTGCTAGTACTACTACTAAGAAGGTCCAGCAGCTTGTTAACATTAGGAGTGAAGGAGGGGGTAATTATATTATTAGTGACTGTGAGGAGGAAGACTCAGGAGCTAAACTCGATGTGATTGGTGTTAGTAGTAACAGTAATGGTGAAGCAGCCGATGGTACTAGTGTTAGCGGAGTGGTAGGGAAAGAAATTGAAAGCATCCAGAATAACGGTTAAGGGAGCCCACACCATTCCTCTGGGCCTGAGAGTCACCTTTCCCCATGGCATTGTCCAGGTGGAAAATAATCCTGAAGAAGACAGAACTGGTGGTGAATAGCAGGTACAGCAATAATACCACTACCACCAGGAGCACAGATCAGCTGCCTGTGCCTGCTGTTAGTGCTGCCAGTCTGCCTTCTTCACGTCACCAAGAAATGGCATGTGTGACATTAGGGGACCCTCTGTCACACTGCTCGTTACCTCCTCCAACCAGCAGTGTAATGTCTGTAATAGAGCAGCAGCACAGAGGTGGTGGTGATGATGATGGTGGAGAAGCTGGGGTAGAAGAGACATTGATGGTCTTTTTAGCCCAAAATAAGAAGAAATGGGAGACAGGGATTAGAATGGGCATCACTGCTACTACCAGCAGTTAGCTTTTGGAATTTGCAGAGTTTTCAACTGCTTTAATCCATGGTGCTGCTGAATTGCAAGGGCAGCATTATGCTGAGGAGCAGGCTAGTGTGCCACATACCACCATAGACACAGTGGAAATGGGGTCAACAAGTGATGTGGGAGTAGGACAGTTTCCTCTTGCCAGCAGCAGCAATACTCCAGGTCCTAGTTACAGTGCTGAGTCTGAGGCAGTTGCAGCAACAACAGCAACAACATCCTCTGCCCCAGACAGTGAAGGGCAATGTGGAGGAGATGAAGAAAGAGGCCATTCTTCTCCACCTGTTCTCTACCCCCTGATGTCATGGGTGCGGGACTATTTTTCTCTTGGGACAGGCACAGTGCAGTCATCACCAACGGCACTGTGCAAAATTTGTGACAAGTAAGTGAGAAGGGTAAAGGAGGGAACACACCTTGGCACAAACGCCCTGATATCACACATGAAACACAGACACCATGACATTTATGTTAAACATGTTAAAGCCAAACACCTACCATATAAATTGAGCACCACTGTTGCTGTACCCCCTGACTCTCCAGAAAGGCAATTAGAGGCAAGGTGGAAATCAAAGAGGAGGAAGAATAGAGAAACCCAGGCAGAGGCTGGAAGTTCAGTGATGAGTGAAACAACTAGCTCATCATCACCTTCTTTCTCTAGGCTAACTACACTTTCTGCCAATCCACCTCATTCATCATTACTTCCCCTGCCAAATTATGTTAGGATGTGGATGAGGAGATTCCATCCTGCAGAATATGCTAAGCTGGTGGCAGGTAGAGTTCATCATTACCATTAAACTGTCAGCAAGTTGTCTTGTGTCCTTAGCAGGCTGTGGAGAAGGGCTATATTGACAGCAGCAGTACTTGGTTTCAGGTGTCATGGTGTTTGGATACAATTGGCCCCCATGTGTTATTTACCACACTCACTGTGCAGATTGCAGTTGTTAATGAGAGGCACAGTTCCTGCTCTCAAGAGAAAAATTTCTATTCTAGTAACAACACACCCATGATTTTGGAGGAGGGTCAGGTGGAGAAGAATTATTGGACAACTTCGTCTTTTATCCACATATATTGGGGGCTAGTTATTGTGCTGTTACTGCCTCGAGCGCAGCACTGGAGCTAGTCGTGGCAAGTGAAACCTTAATCATCTATTACCCATGTTACTGATATTGTTGATCCCATTCCCTTTGAGCTGCCTAATCACTGAGTATACCACATTACAAGAAAGAAGCCAATCGATCTGCCTTCTCCTTCAGAGCTCAGAAAGTCTGGAATAACCTACCTGAAAAAAATCAGATCTTCTCCCAGTCTAAAATCCCTAAAAATAACTGCTTCTTTATACCTAAAAACAATATGCAAATCTATATAACATTGTTTATATATATATATGTGTGTGTGGGTATATATACATACATATATATAGATAGATACAGACAGAGAGACAGATAGATATATATATAGATAGATACAGACAGAGAGACAGATAGATAGATAGATAGATAGATAGATAGATAGATAGATAGATAGCATCAGTGGCAGCTTATGTCGGGGGGTTCCTAACTCTATCACGTTACACACTCATTTCTCATTTATTTTATTCTTGGTGGTTTGTTTCTAACAAACCTAAGTCCTACAAATCCATGTTTTCTTAGGGCTTGTGCCATACAAGTCTAAGTCCTACAACCCAATGTTTCCTTAGGCATTGGGCCTCTAATAAGTCTAGGTCCTACACATCAATGTTTCCTCAGGGCTTGTGCCTCTAATAACAAATCTTACATATCATCCGCTACAAAATGCTTTGTCACATCAAGCATCAGTCTACCCCAGTGGCAGCTTATGTCAGGGGGTTCCTGACTCTATGACGTTACACATTTCTTATTTTATTTATTGATTTTTTTATTAACTGTACCCCCCCACACTACTAGTCAAGAAACCTCCCCAAATTACCTGTTCAACTGATTATTTTCCCACACTCCAACACAGGCACCCTCAGGTCCCATTTATACTATGCCTTTGGGGAATAAAATAATATTTGCTATGTGTTTTGTGTAAATTCAATGTTCCCATTGATTTCAATGGAATGAGCTAGCAGAAAAAGCAAAAAAATCTGCGCTTTTCGTGGGAAATTATTTGCCAGGAAGGAAGTGCCATTATTCACCTATTTCAGTTTGAGGCAAACATTTTTGGCAATCCCTACTTATATCCCAGTCCAGTAGCATAGAAATAACATTGAAATTAAGCTTTTAGCTTTTGAAACAATGCGTTAGAGACTAGGGATGGGCAAAAAGTCCATTTTGTTCCCACACCACACCACAGAATTTTCCATGAGAATGGTTTAATTTCCTGCCTATGTGTTTCAATGTTGGTGAAACTTTTCAACCACTTATTACAAAAAACCCAGAATTTACCATCACACAGTGAGAGTAGAAGGAGACAGAGAAGACGGTGAATAAACATGAAAATAAATATAAAAATAAAGTTGCTTCAACTACTGGCTGGCACTATGACCACCCATGCCAGATAAAATAGAAGCTGGATGGACCCTGATGGTAGTGATGCAGAGGAGGAGGTCAGCAGCACCAGTGCCAAATGGAGTTCACACTCATCAGACCCAATGATGCCCAGTCCCCTGACAGCATTCCTTTGGATCTGGGGAAAATATTGAAGAAGGCAGAACTGGCTAGTAGTATGAGCAATGCATGGTCAGCTTGTGCCTGATACTACTGCTGCCAGCGTGCTTTCTTCTTCTGAGGAGATAGCAAGTGTGACAGGATGGAACCCTCAGTCACATTTGTCATCATCATAAAGAAGTCCCACTCCCATAGAGCAGAGAGAGAGACCAGTTGTGGTGGCAGTGATATAAGTGAGGGTGGTGGTGGAGAAGTTGGTGTGTAGGAAAGTATGAGAGTGTTTTCGGTGGAATGCAATCAGGAATGGGAAAAAGAGATGACAATGGGTACCATGAGCACAAATCAGCTTCCTGTGCCTGCTAGTGTGAGTGCTGCATGTCTGCCTTCTTCACCTCAAGAGATGGCAAGTGTGACAGTTGGGGGTCCTCTTTTACATTTGTCATTACCTCCAACCAGTCAGACTCTAATACAGCAACATCTAAAATGGCCTGGTTGTGTTGGTGATGATGATAAGTGTGATGGTGAAGCATCTGGGGTGGAAGAGACATTAATAGCCTTTTTAGCCCAAATTGAGAAGGAATGTGAGATTGACATACAAATGGGGATGGGCATTACCACCACTAGAAGCAGTTATAACATTTTGGAGTTTGCAGTTGCTGTAATTCCTGCTGTTGCTGAGTTGAAAGGGCAGCAAGATGATGACGAGCAGGCTAGTGTAGGGATGGGAGAAAATTTACACCTCAATTTAAAATCTGCTAATAATGGAGCATCCCTCTTGACAAATAATTTCCAGTGAAAAGTGCTGTTTTTCCCCTTTTCATGCCTAGTAAATTCCACTGATATCAATGGAAACATTGCATTTACACACAACTCATTGCAAATGTTATTTTATTTCCCAAAGACATAGTATAAAAGGAGTATGAGGGTGCGTGTTTTGGTGGAGTGTGGGGAAAGAATCAGTTGAGCAGGGAATTTATTTGGGGGTGTTTCTGAACTGACTGGTATTGGGGGAAAGTTAATAAAAAATTAAATAAAATAAAAAATATATATATGTAAAGTGATAGAGACAAAGACCCCCTGATGTAAACTACCGCTGGGGTAGACATACTTGACATGATACTTGACATGATAGAGTATTTTGTAGAGGATGATTTGTAAGACTTATTGCTAGAGGCCCAAGCCCTGAGGAAACATTGATTTGTAGGATTTAGACTCTGTCAGCAGGCACAGTCACATGACCTGTCCTGATTTCACTACTACACTCTTCTTTCTCCCATGAGATTAATTTCCCCAAGATCCCTAAGGGTGATTTAGGTGGACTGGCCAGCATTGGGTCTGTAGTGGTCACTTCCTCCTCCTCCTCTGTGGACACATAAGGTTCCTTCCAGCTCCTCCTAATTATTGTTAGTGAACCTGCTCATAGTGCTAGTAGTCACTATGAGCCTCTCCTGCCTCAGTTTTGCTATGAGTATCAAAACAGAAGAGCACATCACCTCTCTCTCACTCAGTAGCTGCTTGTTTTGTGCTTCACTCCCTGGGAAACAGAACATTTTTATGGCGAAAAACATGTTAATAAAGGGGCAAAATATTTCTCGCCATTGAAAACATGGCAATGAATTTTTGCCAATGGACGAAAATGGCGAACATTTTAATCTCTGTATTTAAAGCGGATTTTCAAGTGAAAAAGTGGGCAACAACGTGGTTTGCATGGATTTTTTGATGGGTAAACAAAGAGACCTTTCGTCCACCCCTAGGCTAGTGTACAACAGAGCACCATGGCCATAGTGAGAATGGGGTCCAGCAATAGTGAAGTGGGACTAGGACAGGTTCCACTTGCCATCAGCAGTAATCCTGGTCCTAGAATTAGAGCTGATTCTGCGGCAGCAACAGCAACAACATCATCTTCTCCCTCAGCCAGTGAAGGGGAATGTGAAGGAGCAGAAAGAAGCCATTCTTCTCCACCTTTCCCACCCTCCTGTGGTCCTGGGCGTGGCACTATTTTTCTCTTGGGGCAATCACAGTGCTGTCATCAGTGATGACACAGTGCACAGTTCATGATAAGTCTGATAACACACATGAAACACAGACACCATGACATTTCTATGAAGCATGTTAAAGCCAAACCCCCACCAAAGAAAGTGTGAAACACTGTTTTTGTACCCCCCCCCCCCGTCTCTCACCAAAGGCAAGAGGCAAGGTTTAAATCAAAGAGGAGGAAAAGTAAAGAAGCCCAGCTAGAGCCTGAAAGTTCTGAAAGTTCAACGGCGAGTGAAACATCTGGCTCAGCATAACCTTCTTGCTCTAGAGTATGGGCACGGGAAGATGTAACTACATTTTCTGGTATTTTCCTTGTTACCTCCCCCATCAGCTAACAGCCATTCTGTAGATGACAAGATGCGGCAGTTCATGTTCACCAATTGCACACTGTGAGGTGCCCTGACCACACATGGCAATGTGTTGGAGGATAATCACAACCAGAGCATCAAGTGGAATCTGAGGTGAGTCCATCCCACAGAATACACTAAGCTGGTGGCAGGGGGGGTTCATCATTATTATTAAAACTGCAAGTTGTCAAGTGTCCTTAGTGGGGAGAAGACAAGGGACATAGTGATTAGGGATGGGTGAAATTTTTTGCGTAAAACTGAAATCGGTGAAAAATGGCACTTCCTGCTTGGTGAATCATTTCCATAGAAAAGTGCAGTTTTTCTGCTTTTTTTGCCTAGCTCATTCCATTGAAATCAATGGGGACGTTGAATTTACACACATAACAAAAATTATTTTATTTCCCAAAGGCATAGTATCAAAGGGGAATGAGGGTACCTGTGTTGGTGGAGTGTGGGGAAAGAATCATTTGAACAGGGAATTTTTTTGGGGGGGATTGGGGGGCAGTTAATAAAAAAAATAAATCCTATATACAATTAAACTCCCCCATAAAACTTGGTATAAAAGGGTGTCTGAGGAGGGTGCCTGTGTTGGTGGGTGGAGTCTGGGGATTGAATCAGTTGAACAGGGAATTTGTTTTGGGGGAGTTTCTTGACTGGTATTGGGGGAACAGTTAAAAAAAAAAAAAAGAAATTTGTATGTAAAGTGATAGCGACAGGGACCCGCTGACATAAGCTGCCACTGGTGTAGACTGATTCTTGACTTGATAGAGTATTTTGTAGAAGATGATATGTTAGATATGTTGTTAGAGGCCCAACCCCTGAGGAAACATTGATTTGTAGGACTTGGACTTATTAAAGGCACAAGCCCTGAAGAAACATTGATTTGTAGGACTTAAGCTTGTTTGGCACAGGCCCTAAGGAAACATTGATTTGTAGGACTTAGGCTTGTTAGAAACAAACCATCCAGATTTTTTTATTTTATTTTTGTAGGATTATGTTTTGTTTTTTTATTACTTTTTTTTTAGTTTTTAAAGAACAAGCCCTAATTTAAAAAAATGCCCTACTGGCCTAGCACCAGCAGGTCATGTTGTGTTGGCCAGTAGTCACTGGTCATTGTCAAATGTCCTCCTGAGTCCATAGTTGCAGAATCTGCAACTGCTGTTCTTGCTGCTGCTGCTGAATTGTTTAAGCAGTAAGATGATTAGACAGCTCAAAGGGAATGGGATCAACAATAGCATTAACATGGGTGATGGATGATAAAGGTTCCACTTGCCACAACTAGCTCCAGTGATGAGCCTGAGGCAGTAGCAGCACAATAAGTAGCCCCCTGTATACGCGCAGAAAAGAAGAAGTTGGCCAATAATTCTTCTCCACCTGCCCCTCCAAAATCATGGGTGTGGTATTAGAATGTAATTTTTTCCCTTAAGAGCAGGAACTGTGGCTCTCATCAGCAACTGCAATGTGCACAGTGTGTGTGTGGTAAATAACATCTGGGGACACAACTGTATCCAAACACCATGACACCAGAACCCAAGTACTCCCGCTATCACTATACCCCTTTCCCGCTAAGGACATATGGAAACTTGCCAACAGTTTAATAGTAATGATGAACCCTCCCTTCCACCATCTTAGCATATTCTGCAGGATGGAATCCCCTCAGATGTCATTTGATGACCTGCTTGCTATTCTCCTACACCAAACTGCCATGTGCGGTCAGTGCACCACACAGTGTGCAATGGGTGGACACGAACTACCACATCCTAACATCTAGAGAGTGGCTATCATTTGGCAGAGAGGTAATGATGAACGAGATGGATTGGCAGAAGATGTAGTTACCCTAGAGGAAGAAGGTGATGGCAAGTTAGTTATTTTGCTCTTCATGTAACTTCCAGTCTCTGCCTGGATTTCTCTATTCTTCCTCCTCTTTGATCTTTGCCTCACCTCTTGTTGCCTTTCTGGAGAGTCAGGGGGTACAGCAACAGCAGCTCTTGATTTCTATGTGGGTGTTTGGCTTTAACATGTTTGACTTAACTGTCATGGTGTTTGTGTTTTATTATATTATCAGGGTGATTGTGCCAAGGTGTATTCCCTCCTTTCCTCTTCTCACTGACTTGTCAAAATTGTGCACAGTGCAGTTGGTGATGCAAGAGGAAAATAGTCCTGCACCCATGGCTTCAGGGGATAGGAATAGGGTGTGGAGAAGATTGGCCTCTTTCTTTTTGTCCTCCACATTCCCCTTCACTGTCTGGGGCAGAGGATGATGTCGCTGTTGTTGCTGCTACTGCCTCAGAATCAGCACTGCAACTACGACCAGGAGTATTGCTGCCTCTGGAAAGTGGAACCTGTCCTAGTCCCACATCACTTGTTGACCGCATTCCCACTGTGTCCACGCTGGTCTGTGGCACACTAGCCTTCTCCTCAGCATCCTGCTGCGCTTGCAACTCAGCAGCAGCAGGAATTAGAACAGTTGCAAATTTCAAAAGCTCACTGCTGGAGGTGGTGGTGATGCCCACCCTCATCCTTGTCTCCCATTCCTTCTTAATTTCTGCTAAAAAGGCCATCAATGTCCCTTGCACCCCAGCTTCTCCACCATCATCATCATCATCACCACCACCACTAGTCCCTACGTGTTGCTGCTGCTCTGTTACAGAATTCTCACTGCTGGTTGGAGGAGGTGACGAGGAACGTGACAGAGAGACCCCTAATGTCACACTTGCCATTTCTTAGTGACTTGAAAAAGGCAGACTGGCAGAAGTAGCAACAGACAGAGACAGTTGATCTGTGCTCCTGGTGGTGTTGATATTATTATTTCTGAGCCTGCTATCCACCGCCAGTTCTGGCTTTTTCAGGATCATGTTCCACTTGAACACTTTAGTGAAGGGAGGGGGACTCCCAGGGCCAGGAATGGTGTGGGCTATTCTGGATTCTCTCAAATGCTTCCCCTACTACTCCCCTAACACTACTCCCACAGGCTGTTTCACCATTACTGCTACTACTATTAACACCAACTACATCTAGTTGAGCCGCAGAGTCTTCCTCCTCGCAGTCACTAGTAATATGAGGATATTGATTACACCCTCCTTCACTTCTAACACTAACAAGCTGCTGGACCTTCTTGGTAGTAGTAGTACTAGCACTGGTGGTACTGCTTGGGGATGGTAAGTGTGACTTAGGAACCTAGTAGCAGGTTCAGCACTGGTGTCAGTAGGTTCACCACTGGCAGCCTGCACAGCACTAGTGGCAGCAGGGGAAGCACATCTGACAGCAGGCGCATCACTAGTGGCAGCAGAGGAAGCACATCTGACAGAAGGTACAGCAATGGTAGTTGCAGGGGCAGCATGTATAACAGCAGGCATAGTACTAGTGGCTGCAGAGGCAGTACATCTGGAAGCAGGTACAGCAATGGTGGCAGCAGGGGCAGCATGTCTGACAGAAGGTACAGGCAGCTGATCTGTCCTGCTCTCACTGCTACCCTTTTCTTCCTCCCTTCCCATTAATTTCCACAAGATCTCTAGGGGTGTTTTAGGGGGACTTGTCAGATTTGGTTCTGTAGTGCTCACTTCCTCCTCAGACTCTGTGTACACATAATGGTACTTCCAATTCCTCCTTTTACTATTTTGAAACTTTCTCATAGTGATAGCAGTCACTATGAGTCTCTCCTGTCACAATTTTTTAAAAAGATCACATCAGAACAGCACAGTACTTCTACCTCACTCTGTAGCTGCTTCTATTGTGTTTCACTTCCTGGAATACGTCACCTTTTTTGTACCAAAAAGGCAAAAAACATATACATCAATGGGCAGAAACTTTCTAGCCATTTAAAAGATGGCGAAGAATTTTGGCCTATGGCGAAAAAAGCAGGTTTTTGTTTCTTCCTCAGGGTTTATTCTTTAAATATAAACCAGAGAACTAAAAAAAAACATTTTTGATGTTTCAAGTCCTACAAATCCCTGATTCCTCAAGGCTTGTGACACTAACAAGCCTGAGTTATAAAAAATTATCTCTGATTCCTCAGGGCTTGTAATGTTAACAAACCAAAGTCCTACAAATCAATGTTTCCTCAGGGCTTGGGCCTAACACAAATCTAAGTCCTACAACAAATCAATGTTTACTTAGGGATTGTGTCAAACAAGTGTAAGTGCTACAAATCAATATTTCCTTAGGGCTTGGGCAAAACACAAGTCCAAGTCCTAAAAATCAATGTTTCCTTAGGGCGTGGGCCTATCACAAGTCTAGGACCTACAACAAATCAATGTTTCCTTAGGGCTTATGCCAAGCTAGTGTAAGTCCTACAAAACAATGTTTCCTCAGGGTTTGGGCCTCTAACAACAGATTTAAGTCCTACAAATCATCCTCTGCAAAATAATATATCCCTTCAAGCATCAGTCTGTCCCAGTTGCAGCTTACGTCAGGGGGTCCTTATCTCTGTTGCTTTTTTCAGGTTTCACATTAAGGTTAAAGAAGAAGAATTTCAAGTAGCACAGATGAAGAAAGAAGTTTACAGAAGATGAACTGAAGAAGGCCTGGGTGCAGAAGACCCAGCTGGACAGCAAGTTTACTAGTAAGTGTTGATTTTACTTTTTGGTGTTATTTTTTGGCTGTTTAACCCTACTAGTACTAAAAAGGTGTGTTTTTTTTTCTTTTCGTTCACAAACATTTTTTAAACCCTTCCAGTGCCAGAGGGGTATGCAACACATTTTTAACAATGCATTGCATTCCCTTCTGGTATTGAAAAGGTTACTTATTCATGCTTAACACATTTTGAAAACCCTTTGAGTGCCAGACAGGTATGCAACGCATAGTGCATTGTGTTCCTCTATGGCACTGAAAGGGCTACTCATTTTTACATTACAAGCATTTTTTAAGTACTCAGGATGTATTGATATTGTGCTAGGGCCCCACGGGTCCCTTAGCATTTTTTCGTATCTTTTTTACACTTCACTTTCATGTCGGTGGTTTTTAACACTCTTTAGGGGACTCAGAACCAACTTCTTGAAGCACTGATTTTTGTCGATAAAGTTGGTTACTACCCAACACATGGAACTGAATTGCAAATTTAACATACTTCTCGTTGCTTCCAAAGGGCTCACATTTAGCACCCAACTTGCATTTTTTCAGTTTGGTAATGTGTCACAGAGCAGATAATTGCATACCTAACTGACTCAAAACTACTGACGGTCCTTTTTTTTTATCATGGTCAATTGGTTTGAGCCCCTAGTGTATTGAAAGCTTGAATCCTAGAGCCATTCGGTTAGCCAATAAATGTATAATTTTTACTCAGCTACTCGCCAAAGAATTGTAGAATATGTTCCAATAGTGTGGAATTTGTTGGAATGTAAAATTGTGCAAGTAGAAAAGGAGAATCTGTTGAACATAACCATTTGTGTCTTTTTTAACTAAAATAACAGAATATGGTAGAATAATATATGTCTGCATTTTTTGGTACACATAAACAGTTTATATCATTCATTTAGTATCTTTATATATTTTGAATCTTTGTTAGTACTTTTTTAAGTTTGTAGTTTAATATGTTCAAGCATTTTTGAGTTAGAGAAATAAGTAAGACTTTTATTTGTCCTTTGTTTTTATTGTAGTGTGTTTTTTAGTTTGGAGACAATGTTCTTATTCCATATAAATTCAGTATATGTTTACTCATATTATTTGATATACTCTTTAGGTTACGGGTATATATTTGTAGGGATATAATGATTTATATCAAGGCAGCCATGAAAGATGTTCAATTAATTCAAGGGTATTCAAATAATCTGCTGCTAATTAAAGAAAACTTAAAGGGATAGTAATGTTTCATAATAAAAGCAGCTCTAATTAATCATCATAGTATTTGGACTTTGAAGAGTGTTATTTAACTTCTGTCAGAGTTGTAGTTCAAGAGTAATTCAAATGACAAAGTATCCCCCTCCCACCCCTTTTACTGATGTAACACTGCTCACCTCAAAACAGAAAAGTGGTGTCCAGGTAGATTGCAGAGAGGGACAATCTTCAATTAAGATAAAGGAAAAACCTGAAAAACTTGTCAAGGGGGGCAGGGCTTTCATTGTTCTCATAGGAAGAAGATTGTCCCCTGCTGTTATCTGTCTGGTCTATGGACGGCATTTCACATCTGAGAAGAGATGGCTTACACTAGGTAAAAGGGGCGGGTGGGGGAAACTTCGCTTGTGAATATCTCTCAAACCATAAAAGTTTGAGAGATAAGACATATCGTTCTTCATGTTTTTTTTAATCCCTATAAAATAAAATAAAGATAAAACAAAGTATTACTATCCCTTTAATTTGAAAACTCATGTCTGGCAGTCTATAGGAGCTGCAGCTGCTGTCTTGGCCCCGTATTACCTGGCTTGTGAGTCTTGAAATATTGCAGTTCATTGTTTCTTGTGGGATCAGCAGGAGAACACCTAAATTAACTTTTGTACAGATGTGACCCTTACTAACATCACATTTTCTGACTTTCTATCTATTACCTCTTACCACATCATATGTATTTGGTAGGCCATGCAGGGCTGGATTTCCCAGTAAGCAGAGTAGGCAACTGCCTAGAGTTCCAAATATTGAAGGGCACCTCCCCTGTGTTAGCCACACCCACATTTTAAATTGTAGGTGTGACCACAGCAATATCAGTGTCCCTGCACCAGTTTACATAACATTTTGCAGACTATTATCTAATTCCTTGGATGCTAGAGTGATATTTAATGCGTTGTGAAGCAATATCTCTTTAGGAAGTAGTTAAAGATTTCTTTTTGTCTTTTCTTGTTGTAGGCCAAGAATATTTTCTATGCCAGGAAACAGTGACTGGGACTGAGGGTGGGCCAATATGAGGAATGGGGATGTGGTCATGGGTGGAGTTAAGATGAAAATCTGGCCCTGAGACCATGTAGTAGATTGGAATTGCATAAAATGAAATGGCAAGTAAGGTAAAACATATAATGGCCAAGCTATAAAATAAAAAATAAAAAGTAATCTTGAAATACGTATGTAAATATGTGGATAATACGTTATGCTATAAACAGGGGTCACATATAAAGTAGTTCACGATTATCTTCTACTTCTTCTGAAGTGGGAGTAACCTTATTTTACTCAGCAGGCAAAGCCCTAAAACATATATGTTTCAATGCTCCTTTAACTAATCCTAACAGCCTACACTTCTTTTCTCTGTCTCTTTGCACTAACTGGCTTTCGCACATCCTCAGTTCCAAATTTCTCCTTCTTATCATGTCATCAACATCATAAGATGTCTGTTCTAAGTCTTTGCTATATTCTCATACACAAGACACCCAATTTTAACACTGTCTGGATTGAAATAGGTGGTCTGGTTTCTGCTGCTCCATTGGTTGGAGTAAGCATCTATTTCAAATAAATAATTTAAGCAACTTGGATGGCTGTCAAGCTTCTTCTTCAGTATCAGTTGTTTTTCTTACATCTTTATGGTTCTGCTATAGTTGGCAACTGGGAAAATAATTGCATATTTGTCCTCTGCATTCAGGGTTCAAAAACTAAAGAGTTATAACATGATTTAATATAAGTATCTATGCATTAAATGTCCATTTAAAACTATTAAATTAGTCAGATATTTTCAATTACTGTAAAATAGTTATTTTTATATTGAAGGGGAAGAATTTCATGAAACTTGTTAAAAATAAGATTAGGTTAAACTGTTTTTAAAGAAAAATATATATGTTATAATACCTTTCCTAAAATGAGTGTACTAACATTGCTGGGAGATTTTTCATTCAACAGCTGAAATTAGTTTTTGTTTTTTTTTACATTAACACTTTGGGCTCGATACAATTACCCCCGCTATTTTTTTAAAACAGCAGTGGTGGTTTTGACAGCACCGATTGCTATACAATTAACTGCGCTGTCATCAACCACCGCCACGCAAAAATGTCCAGTGGGTGCAAAATATGTGCCCATTGGACATCACATAAAATAAGTCAAATTTGCTATTCTATTCCATGCGGTGGCTTCCACCACATATTAAAGACCACACTTTTCATGGTGAAAAAACTGCACAGTGAAAAGAAGGTTGCAGAGTCCCTAATGTGCAGTGAAAATCACTGGTGTGTGTTAAAAAACTGGTTTCCAACACATACTTGTGGTTAAAAAAGAAAAAAAAGATTAACCCTATGAGTGCCAGAATGGTATGCAACTCCTTGTGCAACGTTTCATAACCCATTGGCACTCATAAGGTAAATCTACCTTAACACATGTTCTGAAAAATAGAAGCTTACCAGTAATCCTGATGACAAGTGGGGTCCTCAGCACCTTGAGCAGCTACTAGCCATCTTCTTTAATCTTCTTTCCTCCCTTCTTCTTTTTTCTTTACAATCTTGTAAACAAACAAACAAAAAAAATCAAAGCATAGTTATGATTAAAAAAACAAAAACAAAAACAAAGATTCCACAGTTATGCCTTTGAATGCCAGATGGGTACCCCTCCGGCACACAAAGGGTTTATAAAGTGTGGCATCTTTCCTATTTTTTTCTAGGTATAAATGAAGCTGCTCCAGCTTCATATCCTCAGAGAAGGGCTGTTTTGATCTTCGTGCCCACTGTATCTCAAAATCCAGGCCCATCTACTATGAAGATAGTCTTTTTAGAAACGAGGGCCACTTGGATATGTTTTTTGGGATTATAATCACAAAGACTGAATTCTTTGGGTCGGAGAGGAACAGGGCCTTGAGCTTGTTCAGGTAAGGCAACCATTCATCTGGATTTACCCAATCATACTTTATTAGAGAAATACCCACATCATTTACATGGAAGAGTTTGTGCTTCTTTTTGAAACCCAAATATAACTCATCAGCTACAGTTTTAGGCATATTGTTCTCCTCGAGTTCCAGGATTGAACGAATACCTGCAATTGGAATCTGATTCTGACATAACCATCTACTTACCCTGGGTACTAGTAAAAGGCTTGGCAGGATATACAGAAGAGGGATCTATGTCAACTTACCCTGCTCTGAGAGACCTCCATGCTTACTTTGCTATAATAGTGAATAAAGATTCCATGAGCACCATGTCTGTAGGAATACTGACCTGAGGATAGGCTGTCTGGGATACCAAAAGCATATATCTAGATGCCATACATTCAGTTTCAGAAGAGCAGCTGGAGACTTCCTGGCACAGGTAATGCTGACCACAAAAAAATATATGGAGAAAGCTACAGAGAAACTTAGTACAAACCATCCTAAATATCCTATATAATAATTTGCTAATGTATGTTTGTCAGAAGCTGTCATGAGCAGTACAGACGGCTGCGTGTGCTGCAGTCATGCACAGTAGAGACTGCCAGCGCTGCGGCTGATAACGGAGCGGGGCACTCTGAATTCAGACCGTAGTCCTCTCGGTGCTGCCTGGCACTCTGGCCCATGTACACGGGCTGTTCAACTAGAACCTCATATTCTGCCATTAATGTGTTGAATGTCTGGAGGGGGTCCAGACTGTATTGCCCAGCTGAAAGGAACAAAACTGTAGGCCAGTAAGGAACTCAGCTGGGGCCTCTTTTTTAAAAAAAAGCAAACAGAAAAACAATGGTGGATGGTTTGGTGAGATGCTCTTGTATGTGTTTTGTTTTTCTAGGGAGGCAGGGCTCTCTGCTGTGTGTTAACTCTGAATTGGCTGGCTTGTATTTGAATAAATAAGTAATAAATCTTCACTTTTCCTCAGCAAAGAATGTTAGTTCTGTATAAATCTATAAATTGTATTTTAAAGCTGTATTTTATACACGTTAACAAGCTAGACATCAGCTGCAAAAGTCTGAACAGATATGAAAGCAATGACCAGAGACACAGAGGAATGGAGAGATCTGCCTGAATGAACTAATGAGGTCAAATATTGAGCCAGCCTAATTTTGTAAATCCTTTTTATAGAGTAAATGGTGATGCGTAACGATAAGATGTAAACTAATACTGCAAGTACTATGGTGATAATATTAAAGTTGTTTTGTGTTTTTAAGCTAGATAATTAACCATTTCAAGCAGCAACTTTTTTGGTGGAGGGAAAATAAACCAAACCACCATCCCTCCAAATCTCACCTTACCTTTACAATTAAGTTACTGTTTTTAAATATACAGTACAGAACTAGTAATTATATTATTAACTCTTTGAGTGCCAGAGGGGTACGGAACGCATTACAAAGCAATGCGTTCCATACCCCTCTATCATTCAAAGGGTTAAAGGACCCTTAACCCAGTAGTGCTATTGTTGAAGCAGTCTATGGAGGTTTATGGTCAACAGAACAGAGCTGTCCATAGACTGGTGTAGCAACAGATCCACCATAACGCTTTAGGTCATGGAAATACTGAACTCAAAAAATTTAATTTTAAGCTGCAATAAATTTTAATAAAACATCTCTCAACACCAGGAGTACCCATGCTAAAGGGATAGTAATGTTTCACAATAAAAGTAGCTCCAATTAACCTTTATAGTATGTGGGCCATGGAGAATGTTATTTCAGTACTGTCAGAGTTGTAGTTTAAGAGTAAGTGAATGATAAAGTTTCCCCCTCCTGCCCCTTTTACCTAGTGTATGCCACCTCCCCTCAGATGTGGAATCTGGTCCTGGGACCAGACAGCTCACAGCAAGGAACAATCTTCTTACTGTGAGAACAATTAAAACCCTGCCCCCTTGTCATGTTAATTGAAGATTGCCACTCTCTGTGATCCACCTGGACACCACCTTGGTACTCTGAGCTGAGCAGTGTTACATCAGTAAAAGGGGCGAGTGGGTGATAATTTATCATTCAATTACTCTTGAACTACAACTCTGACAGTATAGAAATAACACTCTCCATGGCCCAAATGCTATGAAGATTAATTGGAGCTGCTTTTATTGGGAAACATTACTATCCCTTTAATTCAGCAGGATAAACCCTGCAATCATCTATATTCAGTATTAGGTATACCTTTAAACATGACAGAAACCTAAAATGAAAGCTATGTAGAGAAAAGAAAATGCAAGATAAGTAACAACAAATGGATGCATGTATGGAATGCAAGAAGAAAATCAAGGACTGGGCAAAAAACACAAAATATAAAAAGGGGGTAGAGCATTATAAAAATAGATCCCTAAAAGCCTCCTCTTCTTATGTTCATGTGGCTCTTCAAGGTATCCAATGGTTAGAGGGGTTCCCCAAGCCTTGATTGCAGGAGTCTGCAATACATTTTTCATCCCTCTGGCACTCAAAAGGTTTAAGAGAATCTGAAGGTGGAAAATGTTCTTATGTGCAGCAGTGACTATCACACTTACTATAATATTAATTTCCCTATTTCACACAGAAAATTGCAATGCTGTATTTTATACAGGAAAAGTAAAATGCTTATCAATAGTGTACTATAAACCTCTGCCATGTAACGGTTTATTATAGAAGAAAGACTAAAGTGAATTTCTACTGATTCCTATTACAGAGAAGTCAATGCAATCACTGATTTAACCTGCTAGCTGCCAAATGGAAGTAATGAAAAGGTTCATTAAATAAAGGGTAAGAATAATCAATGAAGGAATGTTCTACATGATCTTGGTGGTACTATAAATTTGTTCTATTTATTTCTAATATTTACAAGTCATATACATCAAGGGTTAAGTCATTTGAGGTCTAGGTGTATACAAATATCTCTGGTACTCAAAGCATTTGAGTCAAATGGGTAAATGCATTTTTAACCTTTTGAATGTCAGATAACAGTGCAAATAAAGTTGCACAGCTTTTGACAATGAAGGTATTAACTACACTGGGGTTGTCTGCACAGACAATGTGATAACAAGTGAGAGGGAGACAGGAGGGGTAGATTCACTAAGCGGTGATAAAGAGGTGATAAAGTGGAGATGACTTCTCCAGTGATATCACTTCTCCAATTCCTATGTTATTCTATGGAGCCTATTCACTAAAATCTCCAAAGTTGAAGAAATCTTAGTGCATGAATAACATAGGATCTGGAAAAGTGGTATCACTGGAGAAGTTATGTCCACTTTATCACCTCTTTATCACCACTTAGTGAATCTACCCCAGTGTGTTTCTCTAACAATGAGAGCAGGTCTATTCTATGATAAGTAACGCTATGGCAGGTTCCTTGCTCACACATAAATGTATTTTTTAACACTGTGGGGGAGATTCACTAAGCCGTGATAAAGAGGTGGTAAAGTGGAGATGGCTTCTCCAGTGATATCACTTCTCCAATTCCTATGTTATTCTATGGAGCCTATTCACTAAGATCTCCAAAGTTGAAGAAATCTTAGTGCATGGGCTCTATAGAATAACATAGGAACTGGAAAAGTGGTATCAGTGGAGAAGTTATCTCCAGTTTATCACCTCTTTATCACCACTTAGTGAATCTCTCCCTGTATGTTTTAATTGTGTATAGTTAACACTGGGGTTGAGGGGGGCATGGAGTCTATGGAGACTAGGTTTTCCTTTCTAGATTATAACTGTTAGTAATCACTTCATTCGAAATTATAATATTGGTTTTAACATGTTTTTTTCCCTATTATGTTGTGCAGGAGCAATGGCAACAATTAAAACATCACATTTTACCTGCAACCAAATCTACCCTTGTGGCCAGCACCATTATCTGGCCTAGGCCGAAGCAAGAGTACATAAGAGCAGCCCCGCCCCCAAGCCAGCTATGCTCTCCATTCAGCATACTCAACATGCTCACTAAGGCCTACCTAGCAATATACTCTGTATTGTTTCCAGTTGACTCTGTTTACCATATCAAATCACAGTCTGTACTATCATTGTTGAGATGCCACTCTGAAAAAATATAACCCAGGCATCTTATATTGGGTGCTTCCTAGTATAATCATCACAGTTGATTGTGTCATTATCCATGGATTTATTCGGAAGAAGGAAGAGTTACTAGTGGAGAGCCATAGTAGTCAGTTTTCATCAACATATCCATTAGTGATGCTACAGATTACTGATAAGGCCTTACCTGTGTTTATAGTTTTAGAGACTACATCTTTAGAAGGGCATTACTAAGTCTTCATGACTCAGGGTACAGATTAGACTCAAAACCTAATATGATACAAATAGATTAGAAATAAGAAGGAAAAGTGGTAATATGATAGAAACCTTTAAAATATTAAGGTATTTAATATAATTCAGTAGGGGAACATTTTTCTGAAAAAGAAGAATACTAGAACAAGGGGTCATAATGTAAAGGTAAAGGGTTCATTTTGAAGTAATGTATATAAGTACTTATCTATGGAAAGGTGTGGTAAACTGATGGAACAGCCTCAAAGCAGAGGTGCAAGGGACTAAGGCTGTTAGGGAACTGATAAATGTGTGTGTGATAGAGAGAAATTTGTTTTGAGAAGCATGTAAGATTGTATAGTTTAATTATATAGGAAAATGGTCAGACTGGATGGGCCAGTTTGTTTGTATCTGCCATCAAAAGCTATGTTTCTATGCAATACATTGGAAGGGAAACAGAGAAAGGTCTTTAATATGAATAAAGTGATTCTACAAAGATAGATGTTTTTTTATCACCTCTTTTATATAACTGAGCTGTTCACAAATGTGTGCTTTTAAAGAATAAGTAGTCACAACCAAAGCTTATTAAATAAACAAGTCATGAAGAGTTTCCTATCCCATCATTAAAATGATGATTGAGACTATTCTGAGAAGAAACAGTCCTTTTTTCCCATTCATAATGTCTCATTTTATTTGTAGAATAAATGCTGTTATAATTAGAATAAATACAGTTACGCATTATTTATATCTGACATTAGATATATATTGTATATATTTATACAAAAAGTAGTATCATATGAGATGATGGCTAGTGCAGGCACTTGCAGGACTTTTTAAAATAAAATTAATTTTATTGTGTGTCGATGTTTCGACCCAGAAGTGGGTCTTTCTCAAGACAGATGTCTGGGTCGAAACGTCGACACACAATAAAATTAATTTTATTTAAAAAAGTCCTGCGAGTGCCTGCATTAGCTATCATTTCCTGTGATACTACTTTGTGTATTTCTACTGAACTCAAGCAAGAGCACCAAGGCATAGTAATAGTGCCCATTACCTCTCTCTCTCTCTCTCTCTCTCTCTCTCTATATATATATATATATATATATATACACACATATATTGCAATAAAAACAATACAGTGGGTTAGTAGGAGATGAACAGAAAATATCTTTAATCAGAAACTTACAAACACAAAAAATATCTTAAATAAGCAGGAGAGTACAGGGTTATACAAACTGGTAAGTAAATAGGACAAACCAGACATCATAGCAAAATATAAAATAGTAAACCATCTGTCATAAATCAGGAGCAGCTGTCTAATGAAGGGGCACTGAGTTTGTCCTGACCACGCCCAGAATGAGGCACAGTGAATGTGGACAGCACAACTGAGGCACTGCTCAAATGTTAATTGAAGGAACGGACAGTGTGAGGCCCCTCAGCTGTTACTGGACTATAATTCCAGAGATGATGTAAGTTGTAGCCTAGCAACAGCTGGAGGGCCTCACTTTGACCACCTCTGTTCTATGGGTTGCCTACAATATCTAATTGGAAACCCTGCTCTGACTGCATTGAAACAATTGCAACCATAAAGCAAAGATGGGCAACTTTTGGCTTTTCAGCTCTTGTTGGTCTACAAGTCCCATCATTCTTGACGGGCCTCCAGGTATTGTTGGTATACCACCATTAATATACAAAAGAAAATCTAACTTCATATTTTTCATTTAGAAGTTAGATTTTACTCAGCTTTCCTGATTTGCAATGCGTTGGATACCTCTCTGACTCACAAGGAAGTAGAGAAATATATGTGCCTATACCTCAATTTGTACTATTACTTTTGAAATTTCTTTTTCTCTTCCTCACAAAACTGCCATATTTAGAGCCGTATGCACAAAATACAAATATGATCAATTTTGGAGTAAACCAACTGCACTACATGCAAGAAATAAAACTCCCAATTGGTTTCAAAACTGCTTTTAACCCTTTGAGTTCCACAGGGCTATCCAATTCACCTCACTTGAATGCTAGCGAGGTCTGGAACACATTTCTCTCCTCGGGGGCAGTTGAGTTGCTCCAAAACTGCTCCCCCTTGGAGTTTTTTTCATAATGTTTATTTATCAGTCTCTCATTTCTCTTTATCAGTTCACTGATCTCACAGTCTTTCATTCACAAATGTTTTCTCCAGCATAGTCATTAACTACAGATGCAGAATATTGTTGAGGTGTTCATATTTGTGCAAGCAAATATTTAGAGAACCATTTAACATTGCCAGCATTAGCCATCTGTGCTTATTCTGCCTGCCAGTATTTTTGTACGTTTGTTGCTGACGGATGCAGGTTTAATTATTTTGCATTTTTGTCTAAAAGATAGGAGTAAAGAGTTTTTTGGTACCAGATCCCGATTTTTTCAACCCCATTGCTATGGAGACCTATAATTTATTCCAAGGTGTAATAATAGAAGTTGCTTCCTGTACATCACCCAGAACTGTAAACATATTATGCAGCCTAGCTTTAAACCTTTGAGAGAGAGGGATATCAAACACATTGATTAGCAATGTGTTGGATACATCTCTAGCACTAAAAGGGTTAATTATAGGAGTAGTAGACCTTTATTACAATAAACATAAATAGTAAGGCTTTTCCTGCTGAGTAGAAGGATGTTTTATTCCAAGGTTATTACAGTATAAACTGTTTTTTTAAAATTACAGTGCCACCTGCTGTCCACCTAGTGTTCTGACAGTTTTTCTATTGCATTGCATTGGAGAGATAAGTCACTGCCTAGGGTTCTTTATAATTTCAGTTTCATTAATTTGTGACAGCTTTTACGTTATTACAAACCAAAACAAAACAATGCCTTGCAAACCCTTTTAGTCCTTAGGGGTTAAACACAGATGTTGACTCCTGCATACATGTATTTTTGTCAGCTACGTACCTATCCTAAGACTGTTACAATGGGAGCATCATCAGTATTGCAGGGGTTTTCCCAGATGATTTCTTAGGTGGCCTCTTGAAGAAGACATATGGTTTGGCACTCATCTGTTATAGGTTTATAAGAGATAGCTAAGCAGCAAACAAAAGCCTGATATTACAAGTTTCAGACTCACTATTTTCGAAGAATGGTAGTGGTGGCTGCAGGTGACAATTTTATGACACACCAAGAGCTTAGTTTAGGCCACACAGGAGCTGTACAATGTAGGACTGCTATAGCACTAGTGCACTTCACATAGTATCAAGTTAAGTAGTGCACATAAAACAGAGCTGATCAAAAATTCCATTGAGGCTGTTTTGTACAAAGCAATTTCATGCAACACATTTGTCTTTCACCTCCACTATCAGGACCTTAACTCCTTAAGAGCAGAGCAATGTGCAAGGCACTTTATATCCCTCTAGTCCATAAAGGGTTTAAAGGAATTTTAAAAAAATCAGATTTAAGCTCATTATCACTAATGAGAGAGTACTTAATAAAGATCTTAAATGTTTTTCTTGTTTTTCCCATCCTCCTCATCTTTTCTCTTGTCTGATTTTTATACACATGTATACAATTATTTATATATTGCCCTGACAGTTGGTTGTCAGATTTTTCTTTATCAACATTTCCTGTTGCATCTTAGATTACGTTGCTATGGATACATGCATTATTTTGTACACATTTTGTGATTCCTTTCAACTCAGTCTTAAGAAAGGAGCTGGTCTTTAGCTTGTCATTGAATATAGTTTTATTTGTTTTAGTACAAATAAAAATCATATAACAATTACCAAAGTTGTACTTTCATTGTACCTAGTTCTGTGACCAGATTTCCGCAAATTCAGATACCTCCTAGATCATCTGCGTCATAGCTGACACCACATGGAAAATAAGTGAGCCTGGGAGCAATGTAAATATGCTAATATATACCACAGGTTTCATTTATGACTCCTGACACTGGCACCAGGTGGTTGCCCTTTGTCTAGAACAGTGGTGGATGGTTTATGTTACTACAACTCACTTCATCCTTAACCATGCTTGCAATGTGTTGCGTACCCGTCTGGCACTCAAAGAGTTAACCATTTAGGGTAATAATGGGAAAACAGGTGACACAGCTGCTGTATGTCAGTCTTTGAGTTACCACTAGGGCTGAGCAAAATGATTCTGTAAGTTAAGTATTCATCTGAAACTGGCTGTGACACAAAACCTGAAACACATTTTGTGAAACAGATGTTTTGTCTCTTGGTTTGCTTGCCAATTTAACTAATCTGATTAAATGAAAAGCAATCACGTCATGTCTGGAAAAACAAAAAGCAGGTTTCCATACCCTCAAAATCAATTAAAATAGTATCCTGTCTGGGTCACTGCTCCTCTGTATAGAGTGGGATAACTGCTTGAGCAGGTTACCACTACTTAATAATTTACAGTGTAAAGCTTTTGAAGGTATATCTCATTCTTTTGGACTCCAGAGGGGTCTTTAACTGTTTCAGGACCAGAGGTGTGTGCAAAGCTTTTCTTCACAATGGGTCGCAATGCACTGCATATTTCTCTGGTCTCTCAAAAATGATACACTTTTTTAAAATTGTATAGCAGTCTCTTAGATGTCTTAGATGACATATTAATGCAATAAGCCATTAAAAACATGGACCTGAACTGGTAATCAACTGGGGTTACTTTTTCAGTCTGCTTGACTGGAAGGATGTAAAAGTAAATGAGAATCCACAGTATAGAAAGTGTGTGTGTTTGTGTGTGTCCGTGTTTGTGTATGTGTGTATGTGTGTTTGTGTGTGCATGTTTGTGTGTGTGTGTGTGTGTTTGTGCATTTGCGTGTGCATTTGTGTGTGTGTGTTTGTTTGTGTGTGTTTGTGTGTGTGTGTTTGTGTGTGTGTTTGTGTGTGCATGTTTGTGTGTGTGTGTTTGTGTGTGTGTTTGTGTGTGTGTTTGTGTGTGCATGTTTGTGTGTGTGTGCGTGTTTGTGTGTGTTTGTGCGTTTTTGTGTGTTTGCATTTGTGTGTGTGTGCGTTTGTGTGTGTTTGTGCGTTTGCATGTGTTTGTGTGTGTGTGTTTGTATGTGAGTGTTTGTGTGTGTTTGAGTGTGTGTGTGTTTGAGTGTGTGTGTTTGTGTGTTGTGTTTGTGTATGTGTGTGTGTTTGTGTGTGTGCATGTTTATGTGTGTGTTTATGTTTGTGTGTGTTTGTGTGTGCATGTTTGTGTGTGTGTGCATGTTTGTGTGTGTTTGTGTGTGCATGTTTGTGTGTGTGTGCATGTTTGTGAGTGTTTGCGTGTGCATGTTTGTGTGTGTGTGCGTGCTTCTGTGTGTGTGTTTGTGTGTGAATGTTTGTGTGTTTGTGTGTGTGTTTGTATGTGCATCTTTGTGTGTGTGTGCGTGTTTGTGTGTGTTTGTGCGTGTTTGTGTGTGTGTACGTGTTTGTGTGTGTGTGTTTGTATGTGCGTGTTTGTGTGTGTGAGTGTTTGTGTATGTGCGTGTTTGTGTATGTGCGTGTTTGTGTGTGTTTGTGTGTTTGTATGTGCGTGTTTGTGTGTGTGTGTGTGCATTTGTGTGTATGCTTATGTTTGTGTGTGTGTTTGTATGTGCGTGTTTGTGTGTGTTTGTGTGCGTGTTTGTGTGCATGTTTGTGTATGTGTGTTGGGAGGGGTGTCTGCATTTTCTGTTTTGTGACTAATGTTCATAAAAAAACTTAAACGGGCATTTGCAATCTAAAAATCTGCTTTATAAAATGTGTTTAGCAATCATCCGTCTTTACAAACAGTTGCTCTTTTTTATTGCTTTTAGGTTCCTGTATACACGACATTGAACATAATGAAAAGCAATGAGTCACTGAGGAAATAAAATTGGTTTGTATCATAAATGCATGATTTCAATATTTTGTTTTATTAACAGCCTAGATTGATATTGTTGCACTATGACAAAAAAGGAGAAATACAGCATTATTCAGTGAGTTTAATCAGTTTTACAAGGGCAAAGATTTAAGTAAATTATTGTATATGAAAGACCTGTAAAGAATTGTTCAAATGAAAACAAGCTGACTGCTGAGTACCTATTCTTTCCAACAATAAATATTTATAGGTTATTTGACCTTTTTTTTAATACTACTAATTTTGCATGTGCATTTCTTTGTTATCTGTCTTTGGTATCTGCTTATTAATATGCCCATGGTGCAGTCTTGCGCTACCTTTATGATGTTTAATTTCAGTACTTAAGGCCACTGGCATCAGTAAAGTGTGACAGGAACAACTATGAAATGACTTCTTGTTGGATTGAAAGGAAAGAAGTGCATAATAACTCTGCCTAGGAGAGTATTAGGTTGGGATTTAAGCATAATAATCCTGTTTATCTTCCTTTTTGCTGGCAATAGATCTACACGCTGATAATTGGGAAGACAGCAGAGAATATATTTTGCACTGCTAATGTTGGGCTTTCTCTACCATTTATTATGTAAATAAACTTACATATTTAGCCCCATCTTATCTGAAATTAGGATATCTATATAATGAATAAAGTTATTCTTTAAACCTTAAGATGTTATTTTAAAGTATTCCTGTTGTATACAAATGAGAGTTCAGATTATATATATATATATATATATATATATATATATATATATATATATATACACAATAACATAAGTCTGAGTCTACCTTCTTCAGCTGGTTTTAATTGATCATTTATTAGTCCCTTAAGGACTAATGAGGAGCCTGGACTGTCACAATGGTCTGACACTTAAAGGGATAGTAATACTTTAAACTTACTAATCCCAATATTGTAGGAGTAAAAAAAGAAATTACTTGCCCCCAGTGATATCTCTGAAACCTTTATGGTTTGAGAGATATTTATTTGCAATGTTCCTCCCTCCCTCCCCTTTATCTGAAGTCAGCGTTGTAGCTGACTCCAGAGGAAGTCTGTTGTATGACCATCCAGGGCTCTGCAGCTGAGCCGCGATCTCATTAATAAAAAATGAATCATTCACTTAAAAGGTCTTCTATGTGTGCTTGCAAACCATGCACACGTAGACGACCTTTTTAAGTGAATGATTTCTTTTTTATTATTGCGATCACGGCTCTGCTGCAGAGCCCTGGACGGTCATACAACAGACTTCCCCTGCAGTCAGCTACAACGCTAACTTCAGGGAAAGGGGAGGGAGCGGGGAACTTTGCGAATTAATATCTCTCAAACCATAAATGTCTCAGAGATATCACTGGGGGCAAATAATATCTTTTTTTTACTCCTACAATATTGGGATTAGTAATTTTAAAGTATTACTATCCCTTTAAGGACCAGTGATGGTCCTGGCATGTCATGAACTTCCAGATCTCCTCCAGGATGCATGCTGCTCGGGGACCTCGGAATTCATTGCCCCAAAAAAAAGACCAGTGGTACTTAGCTGCCGAAAGACCTCTGCGGGGCTGGTCATTAAAGGGACAGTAATACATCGATATAATTACATTTAATAATGCACCTAGTAAAAAAATGAATTAATTGCTCCGTGTCCAGTCTCGCAAACCTTTATGGTTTGAAAGATATCAGCTTACAAAGTTCACCCTTCCTTCCCCTTGTACTGATGTCAGCTTTCTATCTAACAGACGGAGATTTTGGTTCACAGACCATCCCGCGACTCTTCAGCATAGCCGAAATCTCACTATTTAGAAAGAAATATTTCATTTGAACGGTTTATGTGTACTTGCAGACACACGTTGTAAACAAGGTGTATAGAGCATCTTTCACACGTATAGTCTCACAAAAGTAAAGTATGCCCTGTGACGAATTTTCAGTTGTATGAGCTGATGTTGGGGATACCAAGATGCCCCATACGGACTTGTCTTAGTTATGGGCCACTCCCACTTCTCCAGCACTCCCAGGTTCCCTTCCCAATTCTACCTCAGGGGGGAGAACTCCTTGCGGGGTGCAAGCTTCAAGCCACCGATGGATAGAAACACCAGCCTGTCCGCCCACTTAGCCTATGCAGATGACAGCAGGCAAAAAATAAATAAATAAATAATTGGCTCCCACTCACCCCCACCCCCACAACACACACTGTGCCTGAAAGCGTGGTGCAAATGTAGATACGTATAGAAAAAGCAATGGGGCATACCAAACTGTTCAAATAATTTCAAACAGTTGTCAATATAGATGTGCCCTAGCACACAAGTCATGTTTAACAAATGTATCATACCAAGGAAAATCACACCAGATGGACTAGAACTAGAAGAAGTGGACCAGTATGTTTACCTTAGACAGGATATGTCAACAGAGGGAAACACCATGATAGAAACTGAGTTACAAATAAAACTGGGATGGCAAGCATTTGGAATGCTGTCTTTAACCCGTTAAGGACCCATGACGGTCCAGGACCATCATGGGTAGATTCCAGTTAAGAACCTATGATGGTTCTGGACCGTCATGGGTTAAACTATCCCATCGCTGCCACACAGAGCGATGGTATAGCACAGACTGGCTGTAACTAATCACTCCAATACCAGGGCACTTAGTTACAGCCAGTAGCAACATTGTTGCAACATGTGATTCTCTAGATTAGCGAATCACATGTTGCAGAAGCAGAATGACAGGGACAGTATTTACAAATACTGTACCTGTCGCATCTCTCTGCCTTCCTCCATTTTACACACTTCTGAGGTGGAGAGAGACAGAGAGACATCTTGCTGCTGTGTTCCAGAGCCTGTTCCAGCGTTCCTGTGAAAAAAAAAAAACATCTGTGGTACATCCCCCATCCCCCTTGAATTTTTTTACATTTTTTTTTTTAACCCTTTGAGTGCCAGAGGGGTACGCAACACATTGCTTTGCAATGCGTTGTGTACTTCTCTGGCACTCAAAGGGTTAATACAGTCTGATTATTTAGTGAATTTATGTAGTTTAGGTAGGTAGTTGGGTAGATTTAGTCTACGAGTGTTAGGGAAAGGTTTAGGGTAAGATTTAGGTTTAGGAGTAGAGTAGGAAAAAAAAAAACACAAAAAAATATAATAATGATAGTTTAGATAGGTAGTTGACCTGGGTTAGGTAGGTTCAAGGTATACATAGGTTAGGGTAAGGTTTAGGGTTAGATTTAGGTTTAGGAGTAGCATAGGGGAAAAAAAAAGTTTATTTTATTTAAAAATGTATTTTATATTATAATCTAGTTTAGATAGCTAGTTGGGTTGGGTAGGTTCAAGGAATATGTGTGTTAGGGTAAGGCTTAGGGATAGATTTAGGTTTAGGAGTAGCATAGGGAAAAAAAAAGCAAAATACAAAAAAAAAATATATCATAGGAATAGTGACTAGTGATGATCGAGCACCCCGATGCTCGAGTGTTCGGGTGCTCTGGCCGAGCGCCCCCGCAGGCTCGAGTGCTCGACCGAGCACCCGAGCCCCATTGAAGTCAATGGGAGGACTCGAGCATTACACCAGGCACCCCCTGCTCTGATGAGGGGAGGGTGCCTGGTTCATAGGAAAAGGTCAGAAAATGATGGAAACACCACCGAAATGGTTCAGGGACAGCATAGGGAGGATGTCTGGATGCATCTTGGACTCCAACGTCGCTGCTGGGAACGATGTTTTGCCCGTAGTATGCCATTTTTACAGACTGACCGTAAAACACACAAAAAGGAAGATAAAAACGATTTTAGGCGAAAAATTGTTACCAAACAGTATTTGTTGTATATTTACTTGTATATCATCTGCAAATTCTGCAAAAAATGTCATCGATTTTTCGGAACTGGGGCCATGATTAAGAGGGAAACGTGCGCAGCGTAAAGCAGGTGTTCAATGTGGTTATGGCCCGGGTAAGGTACAGCATTCAGGAACGGAGGCCGCAGCTACCACAGGTTTTACAACATGTCCGTTTGCCCTTGTTAAGTCCAAAATTTATAGTCGGAACAGTGGGGTCTGATCCATTGAGTAAAAGTGACGAAGTGACTTAGTGGATGAAGCCAAGAACTACCTTCTGCTCTGTCGAACACCCCAGCCCTATTTAATTCAATGGGAGGACCTGAGGCACACCGATACAACCTGTATATCACAAAATGGAGGGCCTCATTCACATTGTGGTACAATAGTTCAGGTAGTGGTCCAACACTCATAAAGCCTATGCACTAAGTGAAAGGGCTGCCAAAAATTAGACTGAAATGTCACTCCAATGCACCCTTTATTACACATAAAGGAGGGCATCATACACACCCTTGAAAAATTAGGATTAATGGCCTGCTGGTGACCCTCTAAAACATTAGGGGCGAGGGCATGCCGCTAAGCTGACCATCTAAAACATTAGGAATGAGGGTCTGCTGCTGAGCCGACCATCTAAAACATTATGGGTGAGGGTCTGCTGCGGAGCTGACCATCCTAAACATTATATGCGAAGGCCCGCTAGTGAGCTGACGCTATAAAACATTATATGAGAGGGCCCGCTAGAGAGCTGACCCAATAAAACATTATATGAGAAGGCCCGCTGGTGAGCTGACCTATACAAAAATTGTCAAACAGGGCCCGCTGGTGAGCTGGCCCTATATAAAAATTATATCACAGGGCCCGCTGGTGAGCTGGCCCTATATAAAAATTATATCACAGGGCATATGGAAGAGGAGGAGGAGGATGAGAAGATTAAGAGTCAACCATATACCCGTTTTTTGGGTGGAAGGGGTGAATGGGAATACAGAGTATTCCCATCATTGTAAATAACATATCTAAAGTGACTTTATGTTCACCCGGGGCTTTCCTCCAGTGGAGTGGAGAAGTCAGGGGAAATCCAGGCCTTGTTCATTTTTATAAGTGTCAACCTATCAGCGTTTTCGGTGGAAAGACGGATACGCTTATCTGTTATGATGCCACCAGCAGCACTAAATACCCGCTCAGACAGAACGCTGGCGGCAGGGCAGGCCAGCACCTCCAAGGCGTAGAGTGCCAGTTCATACCACGTGTCCAGCTTGGACACCCAGTAGTTGTAAGGCACAGAGGGATCAGTGAGGACGCTGACACGGTCTGCTACGTACTCCTTCACCATCTTCCAAAACTTTTCCCTCCTTGTGACACTAGGCCGCGCATCAGGGTGAGGGTGCTGGCGGGGTGTCATGAAGGTGTCCCACGCCTTGGAGAGTGTTGCCCTGCCTTTGTCGGAACTGCTGTGTGCTCCCCTTTTCTCCCCTTCTCGGTTGGCCAAGGTAGCACGTACTCTGCCGCCAGCGTTGTCAGATGGAAAATTTTGGAGCAATTTTTCGACAAGAACCTTCTGGTATTGCACCATTTTGCTTGTCCTCTCCACCGGAGGAATGAGAGATGAGAAATTCTCTTTGTAACAGGGGTCCAGAATGGTGAACACCCAGTAATCCGTGTTGTCTAAAATGCGTATAACGCGTGGGTCACGGGAAAGGCAGCCTAACATAAAGTCAGCCATGTGTGCCAGAGTACCAACAGGCAAGATTTCGCTGTCCTCACCAGGAGGATGACTCTCAATCTCCTCATCCTCTTCCTCCTCTTCTGCCCACCCACACTGAAGAGATGGAAATAAAGTTCCATGGCTACCCTCTGTAGCGGAGGCAACCGTGTCTTCCTCCTCCGCCTCCTCCAATTGTCGCTGAGAAGACGAAGTGAGGGTGCTCTGGCTATCACCTTGTGTAAGCTCTTCCTCCCCCATTTCCACCTCTTCCACATGCAAAGCGTCGGTTTTAATTGTGAGCAGCGAGCGTTTCAGTAGACACAGAAGTGGGATGGTTACACTGATAATAGCGTTATCGCCACTCACCATCTGTGTCGATTCCTCAAAATTGCGTAAAACCTCACAGAGGTCTGACATCCATTCCCACTCCTCACTTCTGATTAGAGGAAGTTGAACGGAGAGGCGACGACCGTGTAACAGCTGGTACTCCACTACTGCCCTCTGCTGCTCACAAAGCCGGGCCAACATGTGGAAGGTGGAGTTCCAGCGCATGCTCACGTCACACAGCAGCCGGTGAGCTGGCAATTGTAAGCGCTGCTGCAGCGTCAACAGGCCGGCTGAAGCTGTAGATAACTTACGGAAATGTGCACACACGCGGCGCACCTTTGTCAAGAGATCATGCAAATTGGGGTAGGTTTTTAGAAATCACTGAACCACTAAATTAAATACATGCGCTAGGCATGGTACGTGTATGAGCTTGCCGAGCTCCAAAGCCGCCACCAAGTTACGCCCATTATCACACACAACCATGCCTGGTTGCAGGTTGAGTGGCGAGAGCCACTGCTCGGTCTGGTGACTAATCCCCTGCAACAGCTCTGAGGCCGTGTGCTGTTTGTCCCCAAGGCAGATCAGCTTCAGCACGGCCTGTTGATGCTTCCCCACTGCAGTGCTACACTGCTTCCAGCTACCGGCTGATGGGTGAGTGGCGCTGCGCGCAGAGAATTCGGAGGTGGAAACGGAGGAAGAGGAGGAGCCAATAACGTAGGTGCTGGCGGAAACCCTGATGGAGGTAGGGCCCGCAATCCTCTGCGTGGGTAGCACCTGTGCCATCCCAGGGTCCGAGTCGCTCCCAGCCTCCACGACATTCACCCAGTGTGCCGTCAGGGAAATGTAGCGTCCCTGGCCACAAGCACTTGTCCATGTGTCAGTCGTTAAGTGGACCTTCCCAGTAACTGCGTTGGTCAGGGCACGGGTGATGTTAAGGGACACATGGTGGTGTAAGGCGGGGACGGCACACCGGGAAAAGTAGTGGCGGCTGGGGACTGCGTACCGAGGGACAGCTGCTGCCATCGGGCTGCGGAAGGACTCAGTGTCCACAAGCCTAAATGGCAGCATTTCGATGGCCAGTAATTTGGAAAGGTGTGAGGTTAGTGCTATGGCCTGTGGGTGGGTGGCTGGGTATTTTCGCTTGCGCTCAAATGCCTGGGGTAACGACATTTGGATGCTGCGCTGGGACAGGGAAGGGGATGTGGTCGCTGATGGTGCTTCAGATTGTACAGGTGCAAGGCGGGAGGTATGCGGGCCTGCGCCTTCGACAGGCGATTGGCCGGCACCGAAAACAGGGGAAGAGGAGGCAGTGGTGTGGCCTGCAGACACAGATTGGCGATCCGGGCGTTCCTCCCACTTATTACGGTGCTTGGATGCCATGTGCCGGATCATGCTGGTGGTGGTGAGGTTGCTAGTGTTCATGCCTCGGCTCATTCTGGTGTGGCACAGGTTGCAAACTACAATTCTTTTGTCGTCCGCACTTTCCTTAAAAAAACGCCATACCGCGGAACACCTAGCCCTTGGCAAGGGAGATTTACGCAAGGGGGTGCTCCATGGAACATTTGCGGGCCGGTTTGGTGCGGTCCGCCTTCTTTCTTTAGCCACACCACTGCCTCTTCCAGCCTGTTGCGGTGCTGCAGATGGCTCACCCTCAGGACTGCTGTCATCGCTCGGCTTTCCACCTTCCCAGGTGGGGTCAGTAACCTCATCGTCCACCAAGTCCTCCTCCACTTCCTCACTCTGATCATCCTCCTCATTTCTTGATCCCACCACATCCTCAGTCATTGACAACTGTGTATCATCCTCCTCATCAAGGTCTTGAGACAGTAATTGTGGTTGATTTGATGGCAACTGTGACTCATCATCATCATCCACTTCCTTTGACCTTAAATGCCGTTCCCCTCTGTCATCTTCTTGTGATTGGGTACCCTCTAGAGGTTGTGAATCAGGGCACAAGATCTCATGTTCCTCTGCAAGCGTGCTTGGAGAGAGGTTCAAATCAAGGATTGGTGATGAGAAGAGCTCCTCACTATATCCCAGTGTGGGATCACTTCTTTGGCCAGACCCTCTATGGTGGGAGGAAGGATGATCAAGGTGAGGATTATGTTGACCAGACTCTTGGCTAGTGAGAGTGGACTTGGTGGAAGACAGGGTGGTGCTTAACCGACTGGAAACAGTATCAGCTGAAATCCAACCGACCACCTGTTCGCAGTGGTCTGACCTCGAGAGTGATGTCCTGCGACGCCCTGTAAACTGAGACATGAAGCTAGGTATGGTGGATGTCTTTCTTTCTTGTGCTCTGGCACCAGGCACAGTTTCTACGCGTCCTGACCCGCGCCCTGAACTATCAGGATCACGTCCACTTCCCTGTCCCTTTTTACCCGCCTTCTTCATATTAAACGGAATATATGCCGGTAATCTGCGGCTAGGCACACGAAACAGAATGTGACGCTAATCTGCGGCTAGGCACACTAAACAATATGTGACGCTAATCTGCGGCTAGGCACACTAAACAATATGTGACGTTAATCTGCGGCTAGGCACACTAAACAATATGTGACGCTAATCTGCGGCTAGGCACACGAAACAGGATGTGACGCTAATCTGCGGCTAGGCACACGAAACAGAATGCGCCGCTAATCTGCGGCTAGGCACAGTGAACGGAATATGTGACGTTAATTTGTGAATTTGCACACTAAACAGAATGTGACAATAATCTATGGCTAGGCACACGTTTAAAATGGCCCTTTTTGTCGCTGCGTTGTAAAATCATTGGCCCTGTGCAACAGAATATGTCAGCTTGTCACTGCACTGTGAAATATTTGTCCCTGTGCACCTAGTACAATGTCACCTTAGAACATGTCCCCCCCCACAAAAAAATGAAATTCTGCCACCCCCAAAAAAAATTAAATGCTGCCCCCACACACAACAGTCCTAAAAAGGACTTTTGGGTCTTGAAAGAGTTTCAACAATTTTATTCTCCCTACACTGACTTCCTGTGCATCTAGTATTATATGTCACCTTACAAATATCCCCCCCACAAAAAAAAGGAAATTGTGCCCCCCCAAACAAAATATAAATGCTGCCCCCACACACAACAGTCCAAAAAAGGACTTTTGGGTCTTGAAAGAGTTTCAACAATTTTATTATCCCTACAATGACTTTCCCTGCCTAAGTGCATCTCTCCCTGGCTAAGAATGAGCCGAACTCGCGCGTCGGGTGCTATACAGCACCCGATCACGGGTTCTGGCCAGCCAATCAGTGTAATGCCAGCAGCCAACATGGCTGCTGGCATTACACTGATGTCAGAGCCTCCCCGCACGTTTATTGGCTGCGCAGCAGCTGCGAAACGTGCGGGGAGGAGACCCGAACATGGCGGGCGAGCACATGCGGTACTCGTACGAGTACCACCATGTGCCGAGCAGAGCGATGCTCGAGCCGAACCGAGCTTCGGCCGAGCATGCTCGCTCATCACTAATAGTGACCTTTTGGGGTGAGAGTTAGGTATAGTTAGATATAGAAGTTAGTAATTTATTTAGTTTATAGTAGGTGTGTACAATGCAGCGCAGGTACACTTTAGAAGAGGCATATTCCTTTTTGGCATATAACTCAGAAGCCACAGACACTGCGTCAGACTTCAAAATCATTCAGTTTCCTGAGAGTGAAAGCAGCTCTAGTGATGATGCAGGGACTTCTGTCAAAAAAAGACTGCTCTAAGAGCTGCCCCAGCAACTGCTCCAAGAGCTGCCCCAGCAAATGCCCCAAGAGCTGCACCAAGACCTTCCACAAGCACTGCCCCAAGACCTGCCACAGGTACCGCCACTCCTGCTGATGAATGGGTATCATCAGCCAATTTGTGCCCACAAATTCCTGAATTCACAGGCAACCCAGGAATTCAAGTGGATATGGCAGGATTTACCCATGTTCAGTTTTTTTATTTATTTTTGGGGGAAGAAATTTGGGGGGAAATCTTGTCTCAAAAAAATGTATATGCAGGCCAATATATTGCTGCCAACCCATCAGCGTTTGTTTCCAAGGAAGAAATACGGCAACCCACAGACCTTTTAGAATTTAAGAAATTCTGGGCCCTTATAATGACAATGGGAATAGTTAAAAAAACAAGTATTAGATCATACTGGAGTAAAAACCCCATATATGATACCCCTATATTCGCCAAAACAATGACCAGGGCTGGATCCGAAATTATTTTGTGCTTTATGCACTTTAGTGATAATACCCTGTGCCTCCCAAAAGAACACCCCCAGTATAACAGACTGTTCAAAATTTGCCCCCTAATAAATCATTTACAGGAAAAGTTTGCCCAAGTATATACCCCGAAAAACCACATAAGTCAACATTGAAATCTAAGTGTGAAAAACGCTGATTTCTTTACTTATGTCAAGTGTTATGAGGGACTGGTGGTAAAATGGCAGTGTAAAAAAAATTGAAAACACACCTAAAATGAAAGCTGGGGATGTCTACTTTCCAAAAATATACACTTTTGGGTGGAAATCGTAGAGTGGAGCACTGTTACACAGCCCAAAATAAGACATGGCCCCAGTGAAGCAAGCTGTAAAAATTCAAAGTGTGAAATTGGAAAAGCGCATGTTCAAATTGGGGCCCCGTAGCTCCCCCAAACCTTGAGAAACCTATGCATATGGTATATTGCCGTACTCAGAGGAAGGAGCTGAACACTTTTCAATTTTTTTTTTTAATTTTAAACTATCCCATGCTTGATATCAACAGTAATATTGAAATGTAAGTGTGTAAACTGCCAAAAAACAAAATATTTCCACAATTTTGAAAAATATTTCTGGAAAAACAGCTGCATAAAAAAACTCCAAAATTCTCCTGATTATTTACCTTATGTTGTCTAGTTTTCAGAAACATATACCTTTGTGGGACATTTTTGGTTCTTGCACCATCAACTAAGCTATGATGCTCAAATGCCAATTGTTGAAAAATTACAGGTTGGAAATAATGGAGTCCATCTTGTAATATTTACCTTGTAAATGTGAAAAAAGAATTGAAATACTATGCATATAGGGTACTCTTATATTCAGGAGAAGCAAATGAATATATTTAGGTATATTTTTTTGTAATGAACTAATGGTATGCAAATCCTGACAGGAAAATGTAAGCAAAATGTTGTTGTTGTTTTTTTATTTTTGCTCTTTTTTCTATTTTAATCAAATTAAACGATGACGTATTCATATATTTGTGGTATCAAAAGAAAGCCCTACTTGTGCTTAAAAAACAGTATATAATTTGTGTGGGTGTACAAAACGAATTAAAGAGAAAATATGGTTGAACGACAACCTACTCAAAAAAGTCAAAATTGCTCATGTCCTTAAGTGAAATCTGCCTCAGATTTTCCCGGTCCTTAAGGGGTTAACCTCTTAACGACCATTGACGGTCATAGCACGTCATGGGTTGTTTTGCGTTAACGACCCATGACCTGCCAGAACCGTCATGGAATTCCTGGCTCCCCGTGCAGCTGCACTCCATTCGAGGAGCCCTGAACCGGAAGGGGAAAAAAATGAAAAGGTCCGTGGTCATTAAGTGCTGGCCGCATGTGCTCAAGGCCATTCCTTAAGGGGTTAAGACAAATTTTCCACTCTGCTCAAGCTAATGGTTTTTGACCAGGGTGTCCACCCAGTCCTTACATATGGCTGTGAAACATGGACATTGAGTACCAAAGCCATACAAAAACTTAAGATTACATAGAAAAGTATGGAGAGGCAAATTCTGAACATTACAGAGACTGAAAAATGTGTGTGTGGATTCGGCAGCAAACAAAGGTCTATGATGTAACTGAAAGAGTAAAGTGTCTGAAATAGAAATGGGAAAGCCACATAACAAGAAGATCTCATGGTAGATTGACCAAAAGAATTTTAGAATGGATTCCACTTGACACTAAACACCCAAGACAGGTTGGGTAGAGGAAATTACCAATTGTTTTGGTACACAGTGGCAATAAAAGGCACAGTACCAAAGTTGGAGGCTTGCTGAGGAGGAATTCATCCTGCAGTGGATCGACAATAAGGGAATATGATGATGATTTACCAGCAATATTGGCATGGCTTTGCCTATGCGGTTAATAAAACAAATGAAAAAACAGAAGTCCCATGCAGTTGTATGTATGGGGAAAGAAACACAGTGTTTTATAAATGGCTCCTGTGTGGAAGTGTAAACAGCAATATTTATACAGGGAACTTTAAGTAATAAATGTTGTTTTCCCATAGTCGGTAACATTTCTTGTGCTCTATAGCAAGGATGAATTAGTGTCTAGTGGTGTCCAAACACAAGTGAGTAATGGTAGAATCCCTCCCCTCTATAATGATCACATTTATGGACAAAAAACTTGAAATGAAGATGTATCAACTATATAAACTTCACGTACAACAAAACATGTGTTCTGGTATAAACTGTAATTTTACTACATTTACTGTGCAGTTTATGTCACAATAAATGTTTTGTTGAACATGAAATTTATATAGGTGGTATAAGTTTATTTGTGCTCAGGGCTAATGGCTGTTGGTAACGTTTGGAACTTACATATTGGCGTCCCCCAGGGGACCTAGCCCCTTGGGGATAGATCGTACTGAGGTTAGCCTGATTTAGAGGGCCACCTTGAATTACCGTGTTGAAATAAGGGGACTTTTGGGGGGCCCTAAGACGTAAGGCGCCCAGTGGTAGAGGCTGTTGTCCTTAAAGGGATAGTAATGTTTCAGAAAAACATCTTCATAGTATTTGAGTCATAGAGAATGTTATTTCAATACTGTCAGAGCTGTCGTTCAAGAGTAATTGAATGATAAAGTTTCCCCCTCCCGCTCCTTTTACCTACTGTAACACTGCTCACCTCAGATGTGGGATCTGGTTGCTTGACCAGAGAGATAATAGAAAAGGGACATTCTTCTTACTGTGAGAACAATGAAAACCATGCCCCCCTTGACACGTTTTTCAGCTTTTTCCCTTATCTTAATTGAAGATTGTATCTCTCTGCAATCTACATGGGCACCGCTCTGCTGCTCTGAGCTGAACAGTGTTACATCAGTAAAAGGGGTGGGAAGGGGATACTTTATCATTCAATTACTCTTGAACTACAAACTAAATAACACTCTCCAAGGCCCAAATATTATGATGATTAATTAGAGCAGCTTTTATTATGAAATATTACTATCCCTTTAAGTATGGCCTGCAGCCCCTCCCACAATTCCAGGCCCAGTCTTAGACTTGAGCTCAGGGCTTATGGCTGGTGGTTACATGTGTGGAAGTTACATATTGGCATCCCCCAGGTGATCTAACCCCTTGGAGCTAGATCGTACCGAGGTTAATCGGTAAGTGAAAATGTGAGTTTATTCAGTTTTATAGGTTAGTAAGTGAGATCCCTTTGGGCTTTGCTCATTTCTGACACTGGGTTGAAAATATATGTTAGATCACAGTTAGATCTCCACCTTCCCTGCCTCTGTATGATGCGTGCTGGAACTTTGTTCTTAGAGGAGGAAGAGGCAGCTCCGATTCAGAACGAATGACCCGAGAACGTGTTGGGGTTTTTATCCAGTCGTGACAGCAAGATTCTGACATAGTGCACTTTTGGCCTCAGCATTTATTGAAAGTTATGCATAGGTAGTAGTGGGCTGTTCTGTGAATTGTTTGCTGTTAAGTTGACAAGGTTCTGGAGAGACCTCACTGGGCACCATTTATCTGCTGTAGGATAATATGAAATGATTGCTCCTTTCCCTGTCTGGTCTGTTTTTGATCTGTGTAAAATTAGTTTGAAGTGATTGTTGCAGAATATGAGTTGGTCTCTGCATAGGAATGTTTCTTTCTTAGATTAAACTATAAATTCTCCTGGCCTGAGGAAACAAAAAAAAATTATGCAGATTGCCGCCGCCATTACTTTAGGCCAAACAGATTTTGATATAGTATGTCTAACATCTATCTTATCAGTCTCCCTGTGACTGGGTGCCTTTGGCGGGTTGGCTGGTGGTATAGTTTGGCTAGCCCTTTGAGGAATTGTTTAATGTGATAATTGTTAAATAAAGAAGGTTTGTATGGTTTGAGCGTGGCCAGGTGGTGTTGAATGCCTGCTAAATAGGTTCTGATTGTGGTTGGAGAGAGGAAGAGAGAGGTGTAACAGTAAGAAGCAAATGCTAGTACAGAGGCTGGTGAGAAAGGACTGGATTGTTGGGTGAGGTTAAGGAATTTGTGATATATACTCCAGGCTGTGGTGTAAGTTTTGACCATGTTAGGGGCCAGGGCAGCTTGCATGATGACACCTGCTTGGCTGATCAAGTGGTTCATGACATCATTAGTTCTTTGAATGAAGGGAGTTGGGCTGGTCGTGGGTTGGCTTCTGGCATGAGTCTGAAAAATACCTGGAATTTAAATCGAGACAGTGCGTCAGTGGCTGTGTTATTGTTACCGGGAATGTGGGTGCTGTGAATGAGAAATTTGTGATACAATGATAACCAGGTTAGTTTGCACACGAATAACATTACTGAGTGGCTGGATGCTCTGCCTTTGTTTTATATGTGAACTGTAGTTGCTTTGTCTGAACAAAATGTTACTGTGGGACAGATTTCAAAGAGGGGGGAGGTATTCAAGAAATTGTCCCACATTTTAAGGTCTGCTAATGCTGGTTGATCTAGTGTTGGTCTACTGTTGGACATAGATTGGGCTGACAAGAGGGAGAGCAGGTGGGATATGAAAGAACGCCCTTTCAAGATTGTGCACAAAGCAAAACTGAGGTGGCCAAGGAGGGATTGTAACTCGATGCTTGAAGAGTGATTGCATTGTAAAAACTGGTGGACCAGGACCAATTCCTGGCTTTGAATGCAATTGAATCTAGTTTGATACCCAGAAATTCTACTGCCTTGGCAGGCCCGACTGTCTTCTGGCTTGATAAAGGGATATTTAGCTTGCTGAATAAATGTTTGAGTTTGTCTAGGCTGGAGGGAGAGACTGACACTGGTTCTGTCAGGAGAAAGTAGTCCAGGTAACGGATGACAGATGGGCACCTACCCTGGTTGAGCAGAATCCAGCATAAAAAGTACTGAAAATCTTTGGGTTGCTCTTGGACCCAAATGTCAGCCTGGTTGCTAAATAAAACTGACCTTCCCACTGTATCCCATGTAGGTGCCATAATGAGGGGTGAACGGGCAGGAGCTTAAATGCATCCTCTATAATAGTTTTGGACAACCAGCAGCCTGGGCCTGCCTGGTGAATAAGTGAAATAGCATTGTCTATCGTGAGATAATAGAGGGAGTATTCTTCTGATGGGATAAGTGAATTTATGCTGGGATATTGGCGTACTAAGATGCTAGGCCAATAGGATTGATCCTCCATAAGGGGAATGGCAGGGATGGAAAAGGGCCAAGGAGAAATCCCTTTTCAAATTCTTGAGCGAGCAAGCAGATAACCGTCTGGGGATATGACAGAGCTGAGCGTAGGTTTGGGCTACTGACTACTGATCCGGGGGAGGCAACTATCCCTGTATGAAATCCCTCTGAGTCCTGAAGTAACAAGATTCACTAAATTACAGTCTGGATGTGTTGCCAATAATGATTCCAAACTATACCAAAAAAAACGATGGGGATAATTCTTAAAGAGAAAAAACCCCATCAACAGAAGTCTTTATAATGAGGCACTCGGACCAAAAAAGATATAAAAAAGTATATAAATGTAAAGCTTTATTGATACAAATATATTCAGATAGAATTAAAACCAATTAAAATACAAAGAGATTGATCCACATGGAGTAAACCTCCAGTGCAACAGTGTGACAAATCATAACAGTAATCAATACCAAAATAGAGCAGAGATATGGCACACAAATATAGTTAAATACATTGCACCACCATACCATAAAGCATAAATTCACATGTCACACTATTGTAATACACAGTGTATGTACCAAAATAAAATATCAAAACCCCATTTACTCTTAAGTTGAAAAGATGTGAATATCATGTAAGATTACAAATACCTCTATTACTGAGGAGTCAATAATACACCTTTAACAACAAATAATGATTCCAAGACTTCGATATAGATGTTACTTAGGTCTTTAGTGGAGGCCTTAGGGCAGATTGGCCTAGAATGAGCATTCTTGCAGAGGGTGCACAAGTGGAGCATCCTGCACCCACTGTAAAAACAGCCCTTGCTGTTAAAGTTGTTGCAAATGGGCGATAAGTCTAAGTAATGGATGACTCTACCCAACTTGTCTTTTGTCGACAGGCCTGGGGTAGGGGATGGATTGGGATCCTGTGAAGTAGTTGGTATGGCTGGTGTGGTTGGCTAGGGGAATGGTATGTGGACTGGTAATGTTGCAAGTAGGAGCCCTGATGCTGGTGAAGTGACAGCAAAAGAGTTCACTATCTAATATGCCCCAGTCTAAGATTAAATTAAACTGGGTCAGACTTGCTGCCGCTTTGGCCGAGAAGAATCGGTGCTAGTCATAAGACGACGTTCCACCATAGCTGTATGCTAAATTCGATACCAAGTAGAAGTATGTGTCCAGTTCTTGCCTTCTGGCAGGGAAGGCTGAGCACAATATGTCCCTGTAGATACTGAATGCAAGGACAAAATCAATTTTATTGTCACGGAGACATCCCCACAGCTGTCTTGTGCTCAGCCTGAGTCAGTCCTGAGAGGTGAGGGACACCATGTTGAAGTCCTTCCCATCTATAATATCCCTACGTATGTGAGGTGGGACTTGGTGTGCTGAAGTACTACGTGGTGAATGGGACCCTGAAGTACTGGCTGTGGTGCCAGAATGCTGCTTGGCATGATAGGAGTCCCGATAGATGAGACCCTCTCCAGCTCTGATAGGCAGGACTGTATATCTGTAAGGGCTAAGCCCATGTTGGATAGCATGTGAGCAAGCTCTCCTGCTATTGGGTTGGGAGTTGGAGGGGAGGGTGTAATTGATCAGGGAGAGTTCCCCTCTGGGGAGGGGGGGCAAGCAGAATAGCTCAGCTTTGCGGGCTGAGGCTGGGTACAGTATATGAAGGCAGGTAAGTTCCGCCATTAACTTTGCCACTGTCCAATACCTGATGGAAGGGGTTTGAAGTCTCAAGGTTTCTGGATTATTGACAGGCGAAACACCGGGGCCTCCTTCAGCACTATCCATAGTAATCTGAGGAAAAAGAATAAGAGGCTGCTGGTGAGGATTTGGAAAGGGTGCCTATGTAACACCTGATGGGTGTGCATGAGTGGTACACCAAACTCAATAACAGCAAAGGGGGAAAGGGGGGAGCCCACCCCGACCCCCGCCACCAGTGAACTCAGACAGAGAATGAGGGAGATTGTTCTGTGGCTGTCTGCTTTTTGTTCAAGCTTGCATTCTGTTAGGCCGAGAGCCTGGCTTTGGCGAGTACGGGGCCACGCTGGGAGAAAAGTGAGGGAGGGGTAAGACATATGAGTACCCACCTGGTCTGGAATTGTGGCCCTGATACCTGACCCTTGGCCCGTGATCCCGTATGACTCATATTGTAGTTCTGTTAACTATCCCAGAGTCTAATGATCTAACTTGTCAACTGTGGCTGGGGTGGTTTCCGTATTAATCTATTAGGGTGGGGGACCTTCGGCCTATGAGAAGAGGTAAGGTTGCATAGGGAGGTGGGGGCCTTCAGCCTCTACGAAGAGGTAAGACCCCCCCAGGGGAGGAGAAATATTTTTTGTTTTTTACTATATTTGGGAGGGGTGAGAACCTTCAGCCACTGTGCAGAGGTAAGGCAGACCGAGGAGGTGGGACCTTCGGCCTCTCTGAAGATGTAAGACCCTAGGGTGGGGAAAATGGGGCCTATTAACTTGATGCGTGTTGAGCTAGTAGTGGGGTGGGGAAAGCTTTGGCCTTTGTGAAAAGATAAGGGGGTTGGTGTTTTCAGCCAGTGCAAAGAGGTAAGAAACCCACAGGGGGGGAGAGTTAGAGGGGTTTACTAGCTTTGTGTGTTGAAAAGAAGTGTGTTGTTGGGGGGGTGTACTTCTATTTCAGAGAGGAAACTGGACTACTATTCCTATTGTCAGTGACCCCGAGACTTCACACATACAAATGTAAAAAGGATGTGATTGATACTCTGGTTGAGTTGTGACATCTTACCTGGAGGTTTTGTCGAGACTTTCACCTACTAATACATAAATTAACATTTTGTAAGTGGCGAGAAATAGTGCTACTAATGACGTGGTTGCTATGTATTCCCTTAATGTAAAACCAACCTTAACTCCTTGATATGAGGGAATAACTGAAATATCTAATCAGTTGTGTTAAATGAGCCTGATTGTGATCAATCCTTGGCTTGAGTCATGAAGCACTGAATTTCTGAGCACTAAGACAGGGAGGTTATGAAGTCTAATGGCATGTTATAAACCTGGCTGTGTATGCTTCTGGTCCCTTAGAGATGCTGGTCCCTTGTTCGGATGTATTTTTTTTTTCCACAGGGGATACTCGGCACTGGCCAAACTTGACTGGCTCATACCACTAACTCATACCACCTTTAATTATACCACCTTGATTTATAAAGTAAGTGAAACTACCTAACTACCATTATGTAGTTGTACTGTGACCACTATTACTTGCTCGGCTAAATTATCATCTTGTCGAATGACCATAAGGCTACAACTGCCCAGGAATACAGAATTTGCATATTTAGTTTGGTATAAATTGCGCTCATGTAATTACCTTGTTACCTTTAATATTTTTACTGGCATTAATTGTGGAGCTGTTACTCTGTCCTTAGCACAGGAGGAGATAACATTATTAGTGTTCCTATTCCATGACTGTAAGCCTCATCTATGCCCTCTTGTGCCATATACCATGGGTAGGAGAGTAGAACAGGCTGCATCACTTGATACACATACCATTTTAACTATATGGATGTAAATATTAGCACCTCCACAATAGACTGATCTGCTGTGACATGGTTTAAATACAATTGGAAAATGCGTATAACAGCTCCTACAGTGAGTTTTAGAGTCTGGATGTAAGTACAATGTAAGAGTGAACGGGAGCCAGCCACTTAAATATGCAAGAAGTGTCTATGCTACCAATGTCTCTGAAGTATCTTATAATTACAATGTGCATTTTAACTGTATTTTCAAAAATAATGATACAATGACATGGTTTCAATTATAGCGTAACGGAGTCCCTGCAGTGAGTATTAGCGGCTGAATGTAAGTACAAAGTATATGTAAAATGAGACCCAGCCACTTAAAGTTTATCCACATCTGTAAATGGTAGGTACAAAGTGACAGGGTTGTGCAAAAGTTTGTAAAGAAGATACCTTGGAACTGGGAAGCACTTCAGTGGAGGAACCGGCCACGACTGATTGCTAGAAGGCCAGAAGATGCTGTCGGCGTGGGATACTTACAACTAGAAAATATGATGCAGGAAGCACATATGCATCACTAGGGTAACCCATAGTCGACTTAGGGTCCAGACGCCTAAGGCATAAGTTGCCCAGTGGTAGAGTCTGCCAACCTTAAGTATGGACTGCTGCCCCTCCCACAAATCCAGGCCCAGCCTTAGACTTAATGTTTTGTCCAACTTTGTGGTCATTATAGTTGGGAGGGATTCTATCATCACTCTCTTCTGTTTAGACAGTCTGCTAATTCTTCCTTGCTGTGGAGGCCAAGAAGTGTTGCATAGTACAGGAGAAAAACAATGATTATTTAAGGTTCCCTGAGTACATATTGCTGATTACATTTCCACACAGGAGCCCCAGCTATTTTATGTAGTACACATGAGCAATCAGCAGTTCAGAGTGAAAGCATTGTGTGTGCCTCTGTTACTGTGCAAGGTGAGAAGCACAGAAGCCAAGGAAGCGGGCACAGTGTCTGACAGTCATAGTGGAGAAGTGGTAGCCTCCGGTCCACTATAAGTGTCAGACTGTGCACCTGCTTATTCCACTGCTGTGCTTGTCATCTTGCAGAATAACTGAGACACACACAATAGCATCACCCAGAGCTCTCCTACCAGTAGCAGCTGCAATTGTTGTTGGTCACTGCTCGAGACTTTTATTCATTTACCCTGCTCTGGCCCTGCATGCAATCCAGAAGTATGCACAGCCAGACTTTAAGTGCATGAAGGGACAGAGCAGGGTAAAGGAAGGTAAGAGGAGGTTACAGCAGTGACTGAGAACAGAACCATCTGGTACCAGTAGGAAAGCTGTGTGTATGTGTGTGTATTTGATTGCTCTACAAAGTCCATCTGCCATGTATTTTTTGTTTTTTTTGTCTAGTTAGAGGGAAGTTGAGGGAGTACCAAGTCCAAGGAGAGATTTTGACTGGAGTGACAACTGGCCAGGGGGGCACTCCTGTCAAAATCACACACCCCTGTACGTTCTGGACAGACAGTAAAAAAAATTGAATATCTCCTCCTTACTACCACCCCTGGGTGTGTGTGACAGACTTCTTCTTTACAAACTGCATTCTACTACAGCCAAATATTTCAAATATTGACTTATCAATGCAGAGCACCTGCTGCCATTTCCTTGCACCCCAGTTCCTGTGTCTGTGCATAGTTCAGTCGCTTGGCCTTGTTTCCACATTGGAGGTATGGCTTTTTCGCCGCAAGTCTTCCATGAAGACCACTTCTGACCAGACTTCTCCTGATAGTAGATGGGTATATGAGGATCCCACCATTTTCTGCCAATTCTGAGCTGGTGGCAATGCTGTACATCTTCCGATTGCAAAGGGAAGTAAGCATGATGTGTCTTACATCTGCTGCACTAAGTTTCCAACCACTGTGTCTACGGTCCTCAACATTGCCTGTTTCTTTGTGCTGCTTCAAAAGAGCTTGGGCAGCACATCTGGAAACCCCTGTCTGCCTTAAAATTTCTCCATGGGAGAGACCTTGGTGATGCAGTGTACCTACCTTGTGCCTTGTTGCTATGCTCAGTCTTGCAATGGTGTACTATTTTTGACATTGACCTGTCTTCAACAACCTCACCTTGTTAGATGAGTTTGGCTATTCCTTACCCAGTTTAATTCCTCCTATGCAGAGTTTCTGTTTCAGTTAATTATTGTGTTTTAACCCACATTTTAAATTGATGATCATTTGCACCTGTGTGGTATAACTGTTTAATCATACACCTGACTATATGCCTACAAAATCCCTGACTTTGTCCTAGTGTACCTAGAAGAATTGATGCTGTTTTCAAGGCAAAAGGTGGTCATCAAATATTGACTTGATTTATATTTTTCTTCTGCTCTCTCACTATGCATTTTGTTAACTGATAAAAATACAATATTAACATGTCTGTTTTTGAAAGCATTCTTACTTTAAAGCATTTTTTCACACCTGCCTAAGAAGGTACTGTAACTATATCATCATCATCCTCTTCAGGCATTGTCCATCCACTGCAGGATGAAGGCCTCCTTAACAAGTCTCTAACAACTTCTGTACTGTTCCTTTTGTTGCCTCTGTGTACCAACACATTTTGTAATTTCATCTACTGATCGTGTCTTTGGTTTTCTTCTTGGGCATTTAGCATCAAGTAGAATCCATTACAAAATGTGTTTGGTCCAACTATCATCTGGTCTTCTTGCTATGTGGCCTGCACATTTCCATTTCAGGCACTTTACTCTTTCAATGTTGTCATAGACTTTTGTTTGCGGACAAATCCATGCACACTTTTTTCAATCTCTTTTATATGTTTGAATTTGCCGCTCCATACTTCTCTGTGTAACCTTAACTTTTTGTATGGCTTTAGCATTCAGTGTCCATGTTCCACAGCCATATGTAAGGACTGGGAGGACACATTGGTCAAAAATGTTTTGCTTGAGGCAGAATGGAAATTTGTCTTAAAAACAATACTGCTAAGTTTTCCAAAAGCTTGCCATCCCAATCAACTTCTTCTACTTCTTGGCAAAGATTCTCACAACAAGATTGACCGCTGTTCTATCCTCCATTATACATGGATATCAGGTGGGTTTCATGCCAGGAAGATCTATTTCCCACATCTTACAGAGGATATTTAGGAATCTCCAGATTGTTCATGACAATGCTGAATCCAGGGTAATTGCCACATTGTATGCAGCTAATGCATTCAACTTGGTTGAATGGCCATACTTGTGGGAGGTCCTCCACCTTTTACGTTTTGACCTTACATTTATCCATTGGGTACAACCCTGTACCGCATGCCTACTGCCTCTGTCAGATGTGGTGGAATACACTCAGAGAAATTTCCTCTGGCCAGTGGAACAAGACAATGTTGTCCTCTATCCCCAGGGCTGTTTGTCCTGGCAACATAGTAACATACTAACATGGCAATTGAACTGCTGGCAGCAAGGGTCTGACTGGACATTCATATTGCTAGATTTATTTCAGAGTAACATGAGCTCAGACTGGTCTTATATGCGGACAATGCCCTTGTCTTTTTGGGAGATGCTGGTGAGTCCTTGGCCAGATTGTTCGATCTGGTGGATATATTTGTTAAGTTCTCTGGCATCCAGGTTAACTAGCCTAAATTATCGCTTTTTCCAGTGGCTGGCACTATTAGGCGTTGTGTTAATTAAACAAGTATCGAACTTTATCGATATGAAGCTGAGTCCTGTAATAACCCAATTGCCAAAAACTTCCACTTGGTGTCACTGGCAGAGCGAATTTAATTAGAATGATAGTCGTTCCCAAGTCTTTATACATATTAAGTAGCTAACCAGTCCACATACCTAAAAAATACTTTACTGAAATTGATAGACTGATGACTCTGTTTATCTGAAGGAAAAAGAAGCCTAGAATCAAGTTGGAAGCTGTTAACAAACCATGGAACAAATGAGGCATTGCCATGCCAGATTTTACTGTTATTACCTAGTTGCACAAAGTCAGTGGGCATTGGAGTGGATAAATTCTTTTACCACGCATGCTTTTGCCAAGATCGACCAGGGACTCCTATGTCAGGAATTTGAGATCTCCCCGGTCCTGATGGTGGGGCCATCCATTTGACTACAATAAACAGATATAATTGACACAATCTTCAGAGCATGGGGATCTCTGAAGCACCTGGTGCATTACACATCTCTCAATCCTACTAGACCTACCTGGAAAAACACAACCTTAGACCAATTTTGACTGCTGAATTTTGGCTCCACCTGGGCCAGATATGGAATCACTTCTCTTTGTCATATGTTCCAGGAGGGATCCCTTAGGTCCTTCCATGATATCCATGACAAATTTGGTATTCCCAATATGTCATTCTGTACATACCTCCACTTTCATCATGAGGCACAGTGGTGGGAGAGACATTGCCAAACTTGATCTTCTTTGTAAATTGAGAGCTCAAAGCTACTTTGCTCTCTGTACAGATGGATTATCTCTAATCCTTTGATTGCTAGAGGAGTACACAATGTATTGCTTTGCAATGTATTGTGTACCCCTCTGGCACTCAAAGGGTTAAGGAGGTTTCACTTATCTTTAGTTGCCTCCCCATCTTTCAGTAGTGTGAGAAAAGGGAAACATGCATATATTTTCCAACCCTTTGCTTTTAACCCCAATTCCCCCACAAACCACCTGTTTTCCCCATGAAACCTCGCACTACCTCTTTTTTTGCTCCCACCTCCCTGTGCTGATCGTTAACACTTTTTCACATCTTCATTTGTGGTTAAGGCTCATTCATCAATTTTGAATAGTTAGGGACTGTATATTCTATTCACATGAGTAAACATGATAACCCACAAGTTTTCTTTAACCTTCTCTGAAGGATGCACAATAGTGTTGAGCGAGCACCCCGATGCTCGGGTGCTCGGGTGCTCTGACCGAGCACCCCCTGAGGCTCGAGTGCTCGGCCGAGCACCCGAGCCCCATTTAAATGAATGGGGCGGCACGAGCATTACACCAGGCACCCCCTGCTCTGATGAGGGGAGGGTGCCTGGTCAATGCCCCCCTTCATCTCCGCTATGCCCCCTTCATCTCCGAATGCCCCCTTCATCTCCGCAATGTCCCCCTTCATCTCCGCTATGCCCCCTTCATCTCCGCTATGCCCCTCTTCCACAATGTCCCCCTTCATCTCCGCTATGCCCCTCTTCCACAATGTCCCCCTTCATCTCCGCTATGCCCCTCTTCCACAATGTCCCCCTTCATCTCCTCTATGCCATAGAGGAGATGAAGGGGGACATTGTGGAAGAGGGGCATAGCGGAGATGAAGGGGGACATTGTGGAAGAGGGGCATAGCGGAGATGAAGGGGGACATTGTGGAAGAGGGGCATAGAGTCTATGCCCCTCTTCCACAATGTCCCCCTTCATCTCCGCAATGCCCCCTTCATCTCCGCAATGCCCCCGTACCTCCAGTCCCTGGTGGTCCAGCGGAGTGTCTTCAGATCTGTGCCTCTTCCGGCACAGATCCCCGCCACCCGAACATGGCGGGCGAGCACATGGTGGTACTCGACGAGTACCGCCATGTGCCGAGCAGAGCGATGCTCGAGCCGATCCGAGCATCGGCCGAGCACGCTCGCTCAACACTAATGCACAACACATTGCATAGCAATGGGTCACAATGCATTGCATATACCCCACTGGTCGTCCAAGGACTAATGTATTAGATTGTTGTGCATATGTGAACTCCAAGTCTGTTGGTTTTTGTTAAAGTATGCTAATTTTATGTTTTGACATTCTAAAAAAATGTTGCACTGGCTTAGATGACATATTAATGCAATAAAACAATGTAGCAAACTACACTCTTTGCAAATAATCTGATCAGTAGATGTAAAAAAGCTAATTTCTTTCACGTAGAGAACACTGACAATTTTGCACATAAAATGCTTGATCTATGATTAAGCACTATACCTGCAAAACATGCAAGACGGTATAGTTTATGGTCAGAATCTGTTAAAGGGTTTTCTAGATGAAATAAAGTAGCTTTTTTCTATGTTTGTAGCAGATTCTTTGCACAGAGCGTAGTCCACTACATTGTGTCTTTGGAATACAAGGATCTGGGAAGCTTTGTGCACCACAGAGAGTCTCTGGAAGGTGGCCGGTGAGTGTTAACACAGTGAATGGTTGAGTGCCGCTAATTTACATGTGGTTCCTATTAATGCAATAAGCAATTAGTAAGCGTGGACTTGATTATTTATGGCTATTTTGTATGGCTATTAATGAGCTAGTAAAAATATCATGTGGAGTAAAGTGAGTTACTTTTTAGTCTGCTTGCCTGAAAAGATGTGAAAGGAAATGTGTTACAATGCAAGAGGATATCACTCTGGCACTCAAAGCCTTAGAACAACCTATAGGATATTAAGGAATGCTTATATTCCTTAGCCTCTTTGATGTTAGAGAGGTATCCAATGAGTCTGGGTATTTGTTTTCTAGAAAGCTCTTAATAGGCATTTTTTTCATGATATTAATCTATAAAAATTATCATAACTTTTTCCTGTATGCAAAGAAGTTAGTGTACAGTTTTCAACTTACACAGAGAAATCCAAAATAATTAACTGTTTTATAATTAACAACTGTTGGTTACATTCTGTTAATTAAAATTAAGGAGTCAACAAGGCAGAAAAACATCAACATCGCAGCCACAAATATGCACAAGGTTCTATTTGTAATAATTTTTCCCCATCTGTTTGCCATTCAGTCATCGGATTGTTGCTTTAATCCAAAGTTAGGCAGTCTGTTGCTTTTGAGAACTACAGCTATTACTATCCCTAAACATTAAATGGCTATTCATTGGCAAGTACAAAGTAAGTTGCAATTTAAATGGTGAAATACGTGTCTGAAAATGCTTCTGTGCTCTTTGTTACTGTATATCTACTCCAGCTGTTGTGGACTACAAGTTCTATCATGCCTCATGATAACAGAGTTTTGTAGTCTTCATCAACTGGTGTCCCTCATTTTGCTCATAACTGATTTTATTAAACCTCATTATATTAGGAACCCCTTCAAAATCCCTCTGCTATCCCACTAATCACATATCTGCCAACTGGCACTAGACCAGTATTTGATTCTTTGTGGGTCTTGCTTCAGTTCAGAGATTTCCAAATGAAACATCAAGCTATTACATTACTAATATAATGTATTACATTACTGCTCCCAAAAAGTATCCTTTCAACACTGAAACATTACAGTCAGAACAACTGGATTAGCACTGACAGTAGTAAAAAAAAAAAAAAAAAAAAAAAAAAAGCTGCCAAACAGCCCTGAGTTTGAGTCCCTGAATATCTTGAACCTGCAAAATTAGCAGTTATTATGGAAACTTCTAAGATGAAGTCAGGCAGCCACCCAATTTGAAACACTATTGCCTGCAGACACTCATTCTTGTACCACTCTCCAGCCCAGTAAAGAAACTGCCTTCTGTTACAGCCAAATAGTTCAAATTTTGACTCATCAGTCCAGAGCGCCTGCTGCCATTTTCCTGCACCCCAGTTCCTGTGTTTTCATGCATAGTTGAGTCATTTGGCCTTGTTTCCTCATTGGAGGTATGGCTTTTTGCCTCAAGTCTTCCATGAAGACCACTTCTGACCAGACTTCTCCGAACAGTAGATGAGTGTACCAGGATCCCACTATTTTCTGCCAGTTCTGAGCTGATGGCACTGCTGGACCTCTTCCAATTGCAATGGGAAGTAATCATGATGTGTCTTTCATCTGCTGGACTAAGTTTCCTTGGCCGACCACTGCATCTACAGTCCTCAGTGTTGCCTGAGTCTTTGTACTCCTTCTACTAAAGAGCTTGGAAAGCACATCTGGAAACTCCTGTCTGCTTGAAATTTCTTCTTGGGAGAGATCTTGATGATGCAGTATAACTACCTCATGTCTTGTTGCTATGCTCAGTCTTGCCATGGTGTATGACTTTTGACATTAAACTGTCGCCTTGTTAGCTGAGTTTGGCTGTTCCTCACCCAGGTTTATACCTCCTACTTAGATGCTTCTATTTCAGTTAATGATTGTGTTTCAACCCACATATGAAATTAATGATCATTAGTACCTGTAAGACTGAATTTCCCATCCACGTGGCAAGTTTCCCTTCTTTTCCAGCAGACATAGTATAAAACGGGTGTCAGGTTTCCACAGCATGTCATTTTGTGCTTGTGAGAGGTAGAGAAAGCAGCCTAATGTTTGAGCTAGTTAGAATAGGCAAATAAAGCAAAGTTGTATTGCAGCTTAGGGACCCTTGTAGTCATGACATTTGTTCTATGTGCTTGAGAAGTCTGGGGGCACTCTGCAGGAGCATGAAGGGAAAAGGGTTTACCCAAAATTAGGGATGGGTGAAAAGTCTCATTTTGTTCCCATGGGATATTTTGCAAAAAATAATTGGTTTTCTGCTTTTGACAATGGAAATTTCACCATTAGATTTTCCATCATTTTACTGTGACCAAAAACAATTTAGCTAAAAGTGGTTCCATTTTTTTCCAATGTCTTTCAATGTGGCAAAACTTCCTGCTCACATATTATAAAAACCTAGAACTTCCAATCATGCCGCATGGAGTGTTAAAAGCAGTAAAGAAAGTAGAAGGAGATAGACATAGCTAAAAAAATAAATAAAAAAGGTAGAGAACCTGGCAGGGCCCTAATGCACATAATGACACAGAGGAGGAGGAAGAAGTTACCACCAGAGCTAAAGGGACTGGGATCCCATATTCTCTAGACACAATGATGCCTAGTCCCCCAACATCGTCCCTTGGAATCTGGAGAGAAATATTAAAGAAGGTGGAACTGGCTAACAGTGTGTGTGCAGCACAGGTCAGCTGCCTGAGTCTGCTGCTACTGCTGCCAGAATGCCTTATTCTGATGAGGAGAAGGTTAGTGTGACAGAAGGGGACCCTCAGCCATAACTGTAATCCCCAAGCAGTCCACTACCACACAGCTGCTAGAGACTGGAGGGGGTGGTGTGAGGGCGGTGGTGAAGTAGCTGCAGGGACTAGCTGGATGAACCCTGATGCTGCTGTTGAGGTGGAAGGGGAAGTCAGCAGTCAGACCAGCGGTCAAGGGAGCCCACATACTCCTGACCGCATTATTCCCATTCACCCAGCATTGTACCCCTGGGTAATTATGTTGAAGAAGGCAACTGGCTAGCAGGGGGCCCTCTGTCACATTTGCAGAGGAAAGAATAAGGGCCTTTTTAGCTGAAATGATAGGGAATGGGAAAAGATATACAAATGGGGATTGACAACACCACCATCAGTGATATTACAGAGTTTACTGCTGCTGTAATTCCTGCTGCTGAGTTGCCTGGGCAAGATATTCATCTGTCTCAGCAGTAGCATGATGATGAGTAGGCTAGTGTACCACGGACCACCCGGGCCACCATGTGACTGGATTCCTCTTGTAGTGATTTGGAACTAGGACAGGTTCCACTTGCAAACAATAATCTTGGTTCTAGTTCCAGTGTTGATTCTGAGGCAGCAGTATATGAATTCATTCATCAGCAACTGCACTGAGCGCTATGTGTGACGAGTAAGTGAAAAAGGAGAAAGGAGGGTACACATCTTGGAACAATCTCCCTCATAAAACACATACAATACAGACATCATGACATGTGAATGCATGACCCCCACAAAAGAAATCAGGAATCTCTGCAGCTGCACCTCCTGTCCCTTCCTTAGGTCCCCAAGACAATGGGGAAAATTAAAGTGGGGGAGTAGAAAAACTTATCCTGGGCATGAAAGTTCAATGGAGAGTGAAACACCTACCTCATCATTAGCTTCTTGCACTAGGGTCCAAAAATGGAAATACATACCAACTGTCCCCACCCAAGCACCTTCAGGGTCCTCTTCCTCCTCCTTTTCTGGTATACCACATTCACCAGTGTTACATCCTGCTCCAGCTGATAGTCATTCTATAGATGCAAGGATATGGCAGTTCTCGATGACCACCCATGGCACTAGGGATTGGCGAAAATGTTTGCCTCAAACTGAAATTGGTGAATAATGGCATTTCCTGCTTGGCCAATAATTTCCCATGAAAAGTGTATTTTTTTAAAATTATTTTTGCCTAGCTCATTCCATTGAAATCAATGGGAACATTGAATTTACACACAACACATAACAAATAGTATTTTATTTCCCAAAGGCATAGTATAAAAAGGGCATGAGGGTGCCTGTGTTGGTAGGGTGTGGGGAAAGAATCAGTTGAACACAGGCTGACCATACCTTACCTTTAAAGAGGGACACATAGGAAATAGGCATATTTCAGGAGTGCACCAAAATCAAAGCAACCCTGTAGTATGCATTTTTCATGTGTGTCCCTTTTTAAAGGTGAGGTTTGGTCAGCCTAGTTGAACAGGGAATGTTCTTTGGAGGGGTTGTTTACTGGGATTGGGGGGCAGTTAATAAAAAAAAAAAAAATAAATAAATAAAGTGATAGAGACAGGAACCCCTTGACATAAGGGTTGAATTGATAGAGTATTTTGTAGAGGATGATTTGTTAGATTTGTTGATAGAGACCCAAACCCTGAGGAAACCTTGTTATGTATGATTTAGGCTTATTAAAGGCACAATCCCTGAAAAAACATTGATTTGTAGGACTTAAGCTTGTTTGGCACAAGTCCACAAAATTGTTTATTTTTTTTGTAGGACTATGTTTTTTTGTATTATTATTTTGTATTTTTTTTTTAAAGCACAAGCCCTGAGGAAAAAAAAAAGCCTTACTGTCCTAATGCCCACAGGTCATGTTGGCCACTGAGATCAACAATAGCAGTACTATGGGTGATGGATGATGAAGGTTCCACTGTCCACGACTATCTTCAGTGATGCTCCTGAGACAATATCAGCACAATAAGTAGCCACCAGTATATGTGGAGAAAAGAAGTTGGACAATAATTCTTCTCCACCTGCCCCTCCTCCAAAATCATGGGTGTGTTGTTATTAGAATAGACATTTTTCCCTTGAGAAAATGAACTGTGCCTCTCATCATCAAATGCAATGTACACCAAAAGACAAGCCAGGGACAGGAACCATGACAGGTGCTTAGACAAGCCGGGATCAGGAATACGGGGATCAGCAATGTCAGGAACAAGACAGGAGCCAGAAGGGTCATCAGAGGAAGCCAGGTCATGCACAGATAATCAGCAATTCAGGAGAACGCACTTGCAGCCAGAAGCAGACACATGGGCAAGGAGGGAGTGAGACTAGCTGCTTTAAATACCCTGGAAGGGGTTGGCTGATAACAGTCAGGTGAGTAACCATGGAGACTGAGAGGTCAAGGCAGATCGTTAAGCATCAGCAGACTCAGCCTGACCCAGGGAAGGAAAGGCAGCAGTAATCAACAAGTGAGTGTTAGATTTGTCAAACCATGACACTGTGTCCACAGTGGTCTGTGGCACACTAGCTTGCTCCTCAGCATCCTGCTGCCCTAGCAACTCAGTAGCAGCAAGTATTAGAGCAGCTGCAAATTCCAAAAGCTCAATGCTGGTGGTGGTGATGCCCATGCCCATCCCTGTCTCCCATTCCGTCTCAGTTTCTAATGAAAAGGCCATCAATGTCTCTTCCACCCCAGATTCTCCAAAATCATCATCACAATCACCACTAGTCCCTACATGCTGCTGCTCTATTACAGACATCTCACTGCTGCTTAGAGGAGGTGATGAGCTATGTGACAGAGGGTCCCCTAATGTCACACTTGCCATTTCTTGGTGATGTAAAGAAGGCAGACTTGCAGCAGTAGCAGCAGGCACAGGCAGCTGATCTCTACTCCTGGTGGTGGTGGTTGTGATATTATTTTTGTGCCTGCTATTCACCAACAATTCTGGCCTCTTCAGTATCATGTTCCACTTGGACACTGTAGTGAAGGGAAGGGGACTCCCAAGACCAGAGGAATAGTGTGGGCTCTTTTGACCGCTAGTCTGGATGCTCTCAAATGATTCCCCTACCACTCCAATAACACTAGTCCCACCGGCTGCTTCACCATTAATGCTACTACTAATACCAACCACATCAAGTTCAGCCCCAGAGTCTTCCTCCTCACAGTCACTATTAATATGAGAATATTGATTGCCCCCTCCTTCACTCCTAACATTAACAAGCTGCTGGACCTTCTTAGTAGTTGTAGTGATATGTTACGGTTTTCAGACACTCAGACCAGGGTTAGAAATAAAACACAGTTTTATTAAAAAGAAATAAAGAATAGCGCCCCTGAGGGCCAGAATCGGTATTACAGTAATGAGTGATATACAGGCTCAATATAGCAGGAGCAGGTAGAATATAGCATAAACACAGGTAAGGGTTAGCACTCAAGCTGGTAGTCAGTCTCTGTGGTGGTGATTAGCCAACACCCGGTACATCAACAGTCCCAAAAGTAGTAGTGCAGCTAGCTAGCTCTAGCAGAGCGACTGAACTGAATCACAACCAGATCTCGGTCTGGAAATGCCCAGGAGTATAGAATAGCCAACTGTAGCAGAAGCCAATCCCCCACATGGGTGTAGCAACGTAGGAGAGAAACTAGCAGAGCCAATGGAGCCAGAATAGGAAGCACCCCTGGTGCGGTAGGAGAGGAACATTGCGTGTGCCAAAGGGACCAGAGCCTAGCACCCCTTAGGTGCTGTATCGGAGGAAACACTGCCCAAGCTGACTACTAGAGCCAACGCACTACCAAGTGCGGGAGGATAGAACAACACAGTGAGCGAGAATAGACCAGAGCCAAAGCACCCTTCCGGTGCCGACATGGACACACACTGCCAGAGTATCGGAATGCCCTCTGCACCACGCGGTGTAACAAGTACTGGTAAACGGGCACCAAACAGGTGTACAGCTCTGCAGTTGTAACAGCTAGGCTCGGTATAGTAGGCAATAGCTCAACACGTGTAAATGAGGCAACAAGCTTGGCAGGCGTATGCAATGGGCTCGGTAAACGGAGGCAACAGGCACAGCAAGTGTTCTATACAGGTTCTGAAACAACAGCCACAGCTCAGTAGTACTCTCTCACAAGCTCAGTAAACGGAGGCAACCAACAGGCTCAGAAACGGAGGCCACAGAGTAACAGATGTGTGATCAGTCAGTGCTAGCTGCGAGCAGGCTCAGAATGTCACCAGGCTGAGACGAGAAGCAGAACCGGAAGTATCACGGAGCAGGAACGTCAGCCAGAGCCGGTCGATCACGGAGCAGGAAGTCAGCCAGAACTGGGTCAATCACAGAGCAGTAACGTCAGCCATAACCGGGTCAGTCACGGAGCAGGAACAGCAGAGTAGTCAGACGAGCCGAGTCGGTACACAGGAATACAGGATCACAGCAACAATAGCACAGGAACAGGAACACCATGAAAGGGCACCTGACAGGTGCCATAGACCCAAATATAAAGGGACACCCTGGGCGGGTCAATCAGCTTCCTCCAATGGACGAGCACCAGCACAGAGAGTGACAGGAAAGCACGGGCACCGTGATATGATAGCCCTGGTGGTACTGCTTGGGGATGTCAAGTGTGACTTAGGGTCCCCTGCTGTCACACTTGGCATCATCTTCTCTCCCCTCCTCCTGAATATTACAAGACACACTGGCAGCAGGTTCAGCACTGATGGCAGCAGGTTCAGCACTGGCAGCAGTCACGGCACTGGTGACAGCAGGGGCAGCATGTCTGACAGCAGGCACAGTACTGGTGGAAGCACTTCCTCCTCAGACTCAGTGGACACTTTAGGGTCCTTTCAGTTCCTCCTTTTACTACTTTTTACTTTCTCATGGTGATTGTAGTTACTATGAACCTCCCCTGCCTCAATTTTACAAAAAGATCACAGCAGAACAGCACAGCACATCTACCTCGCTCTGTAGCTACTTCTATTATGTCTCACTTCCTTGAACACGTCACGTTTTTATAGCGTAAAGGTGAAAAACAAGTAAAGCAATGGGCTGAAACTTTCTAGCCATTGAAAACAATGGCGAAGAATTTTGGCCAATGGGCAAAAAATGTGAAGATTTTAATTGCTGGTTTTCAAATGGATTTTCCCACAAAAAAGCAGGCAACAATGTGTTTTTTGCTGAATTATCTCAAGAACATGGTGAGAGCTTTCATTACCCCTACATGGCACATTGTGTGTTGCACTGACCAAGCATGCTAATGTGGTGGAGAGTAATTGGAAGCAAAGAATCAGGGAGCATCTGCTGATATTCCATGCCACAGAATACACTAAGCTGATGGCAGGGAGGATTTTTCATTATTACTAAGTCTTTTTTGTTGTCACGTGTCCTTAACTGAGCAGACAAGGGCCATAGTGACAGTACTACTTGGTTTCTGGAGAGATTAATTGATAAGTATCAATGTGTTTAGTTGCAGTTGTTACATTAGTTTGATATGAGAGCAGATGTGTCCATTGTTCCCAGTCCTTCTCCTATTTACACACACTGTGCATGTTGCAGTTGCTGATGAAAGGCAAAGTCCCTTCCTGCTCTCATAGTAAAATGTAGGATTCCAACACACCCATGATTTTGAAGGACGTGCAGGAGAGGAATAATTATTGGCAAACTTCTTTTCTCTAGACACTCCTAAAGGGTTGAGGGATACTGTTTTGCTACCCTCAGGCACATCACTGGAGCTAGTGGTAAGTGGAACCATCATCTCCTGTCTAATATCACTGCTGTTGATCCCAGACAACTCAGCAGCAGCATTTACAGCAGTAGCACATGCTGGAATGTCACCAGTGGCATCTGCCAATGGAAAACATATAATGAACTGCTGGAACTAGGCTGGTAGAACATACATTTTTGTCTCAGGGCTTGTTTTTGGCAAGCAGAGGCCTATAAACTATCAAAGATTGTGTTTAACAAGCCTAAGTCCAACAAATACATTTTTCTCAGGGCTTGTATTTAAGAAGTCTAAGTCTTACAAATCATTTATGTTTCTCTCAAAAAGTATCAGTGTAATCATGTTTGAGTTTAATGTAAGCTATCATTATTCTAAGATTACTGACACATTGATCAGTGTTCATAATAGTTGTCCCAACAGTGGTAGATGGTAGCAACCCTTCACATCCCTCTTCTTCTCATCCCCTGTGCTGCTGTTAATAATACATGTGGTCTGGCTTTCCCGGTCATGTGTGGGTTTTCTCCACTTCTGCTACCTGATACTCAGATGGAATTTGATGTTGGTTCATTTTTAAGAATGTTAGTCTCCCAGCACTTCTGTTTGTTAGCTGTATCCTACTGTCATTTACACTATATCCAGATGCACTGAAAACAAGCTCAGAATCAATGCTTGCTGGTGGAAAACTAAGTGCTTCATGGCAGTATGTGTCAGTGCTGTCCACACACTTCATTTTGTTTGCCAGTAGTCCATGGGGTCATTGTCTCTGCCCAGGACTTAGATAACCCGTAAGTATGCTGAAACAATTTCCCATGCAATGGTGCCACTTCTACTAGCTGCATGCTATTCCTGTGTATCCGTTAATAACCTATTCTCTGGGAGCATGTCCCATAGATATGTGCCACCACCAGTGCCATCACCACCACCACATATGTTGGATATTTGCCATCACTGAGAACCATGAATCACCCTGTGTTCAGAATGCGAATAGGATGTTCTGATTGATGTTAGTGCTCCTGATGCTGATTCTTATATAAATCCTTTGCTGCCTTCCTTTTCACTATGCTTTCTAGCAGTTTTTGGCCCATCATCCACAATGCAACCCTCCACTCGATCAATAAGCATAATTTTATATTCTTTGACAGAATCCAATTCCTTAGAGGGATGCTGTTCATTATCATGACTTCTTCCAGTGATAAACTGATCCCGCTTTGGCAGAGATGTTGAAATTTTGTATTTGGAGGGGGAGGGGGGTCCAGCAAAGTGGTAAGAGTGTATTTCTCATTGCTTTTAATAGACATTATACGAGAATCTTACTCAAAAACACACTTGACCAGCTGATGCATGTCTGTGTTGTCATCATGGTAAGATTTCTTAGCCATGCTCCTCAGTTCTTTCATCAATAAATATATCAGTGGAAGACATTAGCTAATTCCTGCCCCTATGTGACTAATCAGCATGGTTTCCCCCTCAAAAGGTTTCAGCAGCTGACATACATTGCACATTAGTTGTCATTGCCAAGGTGACAAAGAGGCACCCTCCAAAGTCTTCCAGTTTTGAATTGTGTACTTACTAATGGCCTTATTCTGCTTGTGCAAATGCTCTAGCATGCACAAAGTGTAATTCCACCCGGTCGCAGGGCCAGATTTCCCAAAAGGCAGAACAAGCAACTGCCTTAAGCTCAAAATGTTGAGGGGTGCTACAGCTGTGCTGGACACATTCTGAATTGCATGTGTGGCCAGAGCTAAAGAAAAAAACAAAGGAAGTAAACAATCTTACATAGGCACGCCAAAGTTTAATAGTTAAAGTATCAAAAATATATCTCATAAAATTAGTATCCATAAGAATAGTATCTCATCAAAACATGGCATACAGTGTTGTCCAATCACAGAAGCCCCCCCACCTCTCCCAATTATCCCCATAAAAACCAAAACACAAAGTATGGTGCTAACACACCCTAAAACTGCTCATATAAGAGAGATCAAACCAAAAAAATCATCTGGGCCTAGCATATGTAAGGTTAAAAAGCTTGTTAGCAAAAGCAGATTATTAGATACTGGATAGCATCCTCATGACAAATAAGTCATCATAGTCCGTAACATATAATATTCATGTTTCCTACCAGTATACAGTCCTCTTAATATCATGTCTGGAAAGATAAATTGTCAGTTATAAGGCTAAAGGGAAAAGAAGGCATGAAGCGGTCATACAGAAATGATTAAGCAGCATGTCTTTCTCTTACCTGTAACTCTCAAGTTAAACACATCAGCATCCAAGCATAGATGCAAGCATTGGAATGCAACAATATTGCTTGAAGCAGTCATACAGAAATTATGGAACAGCGTGTCTCTCTTTTATATCGGTGGAACACTTACCTAATTCCTGACCCTAAGTGACTAATCAGCATGGTTGCCTCTTCAAAAGATTTCAGCAACTCACATACATTTCACATTGGTTGCCATTGCCAAGGTGACAAAGAGGCACCCTCCAAAGCCTTCAAGTTTTGAATTGTATACTCACTCATGGCCTTAAGGTACTTGCATAAACGCTCTAGCATGCACAAAGTGGAATTCTACATGGTAACAGGACCAGATTTCCCAAAAGGCAGAATAGGTAACTGCCTAGAGCTCAAAATTTTGAGGGGTGCTTAAACTGTGCTGGAAACACCCACATTCTGAATTGCGGATATGGCCAGAGTTATCATAAAGCCCTTATACCAGTTTCATACCCCTTTACAGGCTATTATTTAATGCCTTCGATTCTAGAGAGATCTCCAATGCATTGTGGGGCCACTTGTTGGCGATTTCTCTAGCAACCAAGGAGTTCATTTTTTTTGTTGTTGTTGCTTGTTATATGCCAAGGGTGTTTCCTGTGCCAGAAAATAGTGGATGGGACTGTGGGTGCGGTCAAATAAATAATGGGGTTGTGACCATGGGTGGAGCTAAGGGCACCAAGAGTGCTTTGCCTATAGGAGCCTGAGATGTGAATCCACGGTGGGATGACGATGGTATGGGCTATCCTTCTGCTTCAAATGTAACAGTGCACCACCAGCTGTAAAAGTATTCTAAAGTGCTAGTAATAGCCAGAGGATTTGTGCTAAGGATTATAATGTATAGAATTAACACAAAGATAAAGAGAATATCCGTAACAGCACCAATTCCAACCTTATTGTTAACAGATGTAGCACATAGGCGCAGAAAAAAACAAGGGAAAGGGGTAGTTATGATGAGAATAAAAATCAAACCTTTATTAGTACAATTTAAAATAGCTGCCGAATTTAAAATAAAAGTTAAAAAAAAAAATATACTGATCCTTTGTGAATGCTTGTAAGTCACAGCAATCCTAACCAGTAGCATTATTGTATAAGCAATGTATGGCAAGGCGCCATTAAGCACATGTATACTCTAAGATGCCAATACTATTAATTTGTTTGTTTGAAAAAGCCGCTACATGGCGAAACATGCGTCAGGGAGACAGACGCAAACCTAAGCAGTCTGTTGTTCAAAAATAACGATCTTGTTATAAACATTTAGCTACAGCTTCTCTCTATATTAGACAAAATATAATGACCGTTAGATTTAACTGTGGAGTAGCATAGAAGAACCCTGTAACTTGATTGCTTTAACAACATGTCTAGAAGAGGTAGTGAAGTTGGAGGCAGCATGTGTGGACAATCTATTGCCATCCCCTATGACATGCTCCTCTGCAGAAAGAGCCATCGGTGCTATTTAGAATGAACAAACTATTGACACACTCTGTGACCCACCATCATCACTACTTCTATCATGTCTCTCAGAGCCCCAAGAACTTTTTGGAGTGCTTCTTCTACTAGTTGTGGAACATCTGACATGTTGATGGTGTGTCTACCAGTCATACCTGTAGTTATGCTTCAGGTGGGATATCATTGAGGAGTTGCTGGGTGTGAGCCTGCTGTCCACCTTAGCACATGCTTTTTATGGAGACAACAGATAGCAACATGCTTAGCTTCTGGATCATGAGAAAAGTATCTCCATACTGTGAACTTCATTGATGGAGTGGTTTCTGAGGGGCTGCTACTACTACTGGGGCTAGACGTTGCTGCAATTCTATGAATAGGTTTCACAGGTGCTGCACTTCCAACAGCAACAGAGTCACTCATCATAGCTAACGGTGTCTATTTTAATAACCTGTGTTGTCGCTGCTGGTTACTCAACACTAGTGTGTGTGAATGAGAGTGGCTTGAACTTGGAAGCCTCAAGAATGAGGATGACTGATAGGATGACTGTATATTTTTGGTCATCTTTGCTTTACCAAGGACAGACTTTCCAATAGCTTTCTGAAGCACTTTATAGACAGACACCGTGCTCCTCCGGAGGACTGAGCTTCTGTTTTTCAGCTAACTTTCTGGCCATGTCATCATCTCTCTCACTCTCAACTTCATCTGTTTTCTAGATCTACATCATCATCATCAGTCATTAGGTCATCCTCAGCATCGCCCGACTCTTCTTCCGCACTACTTTTATATTCCTCTACACTTTTTGAGGTCTCAAACAATTTATTTATACTTTTCCTCTTTGAGATATTTTCACAATGTTCGCTACTACTTTCAGGACAGGGTTTTTTGTGCTTAGTGGATTGAGCGCCTAAACCTTCTTCCACTATGCCATCAACATTAGAATGGGACTCGTTGTCATTTTCAGTATTTTAGATGGATTATTAATAGCACTGGTGCTAGTGGAGAAGAGGGAGCACCATCATTTATTACACACCCTGAAGCAACCATGGCCGCAATCAATTTATTCACATGTCCCTGCACTGCTCCTAATCCTTTCACCTCCCCCTTCCTCTTTTGCATTTGCTGGTCATTATTCAACTTCTGTTTGTGTTTTAAAGTGAATCCTCAATAAAACTGATTCTGTGTGATGTCTTTCCTTTGCCCTCTACAAAATACTCTGTATTGTCTAGTATCAGTCTGCCTCAGTCACAGCTCACATCAGGGTCCCTGTCTCTCTCGCCTATATAGTTTTTAATTTTGATTTTAATGCAGAAAAATGTAGCTTGTAGCAAGAAATTTCCTGCTAGGCTCAAAATGCCATTGTTGTCCTTTTTCTCTTTTGTCCATACCTAGCTCTCACTATGGTCTTTGTTCACTCCACTAAGGACATTGATACCAAGAAGACTTAGTAAAAATAATAAATCCTCCCTGCTATCAGTTTAGTGTATTCAGCAGGATGGAATACCCACAGATGCTCACTGATACCCTGCATTCAATTGATTTGCACCACATTGTCATGTTGGTCAGGGCACCACAATGTGCAATGGGTGGACATGATATGCCAGATCCTCACAGCTATAGAATCACTATCTGCTGGTGAGGGAGGTAATATGGGAAAAGATGGTATACCACAGGTGGAGGAAGAGGACCATGTGGTTGCCTGAGCAAGTACAATGGGTTTATTTTCCCATGCCCAGACCCTAGCACAATGATGACACAGTTGTTACGCTCATAATCCAACTTCCATGCTGGGTTTCTCTTGTCTTCCTCTTGGATTTTCTTCCCTGTTCTTTTTGTCCTTGGCCAGGGACAAGGGCACAGTGACAGAGGATTTCGATTTCTTTTTGCGGGGTTTGGCTTTCACATGTTTAACGTAAACATCAGGGTGCTTATGTTGCATGTGCTTAATGAGGACAGATGTGTCAAGGTGTGTCCCCTCCTTCTTCCTTTCCCTACCTTAACACACATAGAGCATAGTGCAGTCACTGATGACTGCACTGTGTTTGGCCCAATGCAAAATTTTCCCTTACCCATGGTTTCAGTGTGAAGAGAGGTGGAAAACACTCAACTCAGCATCAAACTCCAAAATGTCACTGCTGGTGGTGTTGGTGGTGAGTGATGCATATCCCCATTTACATCTTCCTTCAATTTCCTATTGCTTTCTTCCAAAAATGGTCTCATAATCTCCTTCACACCAGCTGCTCCACCACTACCCTCACTCTCACACCACCCCCAGTACCCTGCTGCTCTATGGGAGTGGGATTGGTTGGTGATGATCACAAATGTGACCGAGGGTCCCATGAAGTCATTCTACCCTCTCCTACTCAGAAGAAGGCACACTGGCAGCATAAGAAGTAGGCACAGACAGCTGACGTATGCTGCTCATACTGCTAGCTAGTTCTGCCTTCTTCAATGGCAGCTACTTGGATTCTGTCAATGAATATAAAGCTATGCTTATAGATTGAGTGGAGAGTTGGAGTGTGGAAGATGACAGAGAGAAAATTAGGTACACAAAGTTGGTAGAAAGAATAGTAAAAAAGTAGTCCTCAAAGAGTTTATATCAGGAGCAACAGCAGCAATATTAACAAGAACATATTTCCTAACACACCATCATCATCATTATCATCATCGCAGAAAGTGATTCGTGTGTCTCAGGGTCTACATTCTAACATTTGTGGTGGTGGCACATCTCTATTGGACTTTCACCCAGAGTATGTGTTTGTAACCAATACACACGAATAGCTCCTAGAAGTGGTCGGTCACCATGTCATGTGAGATGGTTTCAGCAATCTTGCAGGATAGCTATGCTCAAGGCAGAAAATATGACCCCTTTGATAACTGGCAAAACAAAACAGTGTGTTTGCAGGCCTCAGGTTTGCGAAAAACAAGCCCTAAAAAAAAGTATGCCCAACTGGTCTAGTGCCAGCTGACTCATCTAAGCAGCAGGGTTCAGATTAGGCTGCTGCATGGTGCTGGGATAATCAGCACTGATATTAGACAGGTGGCGGTACGATATTGCTTCTACTTGTGTAACGGTTTTTCAGACACTCAGACAGCAGGTTTGAATAAAACACAGTTTTATTAACAAAAAGTAATTAACAAGATTGCCCTCAATAGGCACACAGTGTATAGCAAGGAATAGGTGCATAGACCCTCACAGGGCCAGTATACAGGATACAGATGGTGTATATACTGCCACAGGACAGGCTCAACTTGATATAAGCAATCAATAGTTAACACATAGAACTCGTCAGTCTCTCTTGTGGTGTTGGCACGCCCAAGGTGATGAGAAGGCAGTATAAGTGCGAGAAGTCCAGCACTAGCAGTCCATAGATGTAGCAAGCTGCTTGGAAAATGCAGAGACTGACCCAGAATGCTTTAGAGCAATAGCGAATAGCCCCCACAGGCGTATAACGGAGACCACCAGTAATATGGAAGCATGAGTCGTTAGCCTCCACGGGCGTATAACGGAGACTACTAAGCTGCAAGAGCGTGAATCGTTAGCCCCCCCCAGGCGTGTAAATGAGACCAACCGTACAATGATAGCTAGAGCCAAGTAGCCCCCACGGGCGTATAACGGATCCACCGGTGCAACGGTGCAAGAGCCAAGAGACCACCCAGTACGTAACCGTAACCGACTACTCTGCTTAAGGAATGACAATATGAGCCGCCATCTACCAAGGCCCAAGCGGCCGGCTCAGCAGGAGTAGTGTAAGCATCACAGGTCTGCAAGAGTTAAGCACAGTACCCGGTTGGAGATAAGGCACAGCAAGTAATCGGAGGCTCAGCGTATCGGTATCGCCCTGATGGTACAGCTCTGCAAGCTTAAAGGGAGACTCAGCTAGTAGTACAGCTCAGCAAGCGTAACCGGAGACTCAGCAGTAGCGCCACTCTGCAAGCGAAACTGGCAACACAGCAGCACAAGGGTTAAGGTCCAGTCTCGAACAACAGGCGCGACTCAGCAGGAATCAGAATGTCACCCAGCGACACAGCAGCAGAAACGTAGCCGGACCGGATCAGATCACAGTGGAGATTCTCAGACAAGCCAGATCAGCAGCGGGCAGGAACATCAGCCAGGCCGGGTCGGATTACCGAGGAGGTTCGCAGACAAGCCGGATCAGCAACGAGCAGGAACGTCAGCCAGGCCGGGTCGGATCACAGAGGAGGTTCGCAGACAAGCCAGATCAGCAACGAGCAGGAACACAGAAGAGTCGTCAATACAGGCCAAATCGGTACACCGGAAATCAGGAACACAGCGAACAGCAACTCAGGCTCTGGAACACCACAAAAGGGTACCTGACAGGTGCCAATGGCCAGAATAAAAAGGTCACCAGGGGCGGGCCAACACAGCTCAACCAATAAGGGAGCAGCACAAGTGAGAGTGACAGAACTGATCACGGGAACCGTGATAACTTGCTTCTAGCCTTAGTGTTGAAGAGACATCCTCAACACAACAAAAAGCCCCCACACAACTACAGGTACACCTAGAGAGATAAAGCTGGACAATTTTTCTTCTCCCAATTTCCTCATGTATCTACTTTATATCATGGATGTGGTGAAATACTATTTTGTTCTTTGAAATCAGGAAGGAACTGTGACTTTTATCAGCAACTGCAATGTGTAGTGTGTGGACAAAGAAATGTGAAGTAGGGGGAGAATCACAACAATTCATACATCTGATCTAATTTTAAATAGCATGCACAACTTCAACCAAACACCTTGATGCTTAGGTCAGCAATGTAAAATCACCCCCCAAGAAACCAAATACTGCTGTCACTATGGCCTGTGTCCTCTCCCCTAAGGACATGTGATGTAAAAAGACTTCATAAAATAATGAAACCTCCCTTCCACCAGCTTAGCATATTCAGTTGAATGGAATGTCTGTGGATGCTCCCTGATACCCTGCATTTGATTGCTCTCCACCACATCATCAGTGCATTGTACAATTTGTAATGGGTGGACATGAACTGCCAGATCCTCATATCTACAGACTCACTATCAGCTGGTAGGGGAAGTAAAAGAGGTTAAGGTGGTATACTTGAGGATGCTGGGGCAGGGACAGAAGGTACATTTTCCCCACCCAGACCCTAGCGCAAGAAGATGATGACAATGCAGGTGTTACACTCATTATCAAACACCCAATCTAGGTTTCTCTCGTATTCCTCTGGGGGTTTTATCCCTCATTCTTTGTGCCTTGGGACAAGGAGCACAGTAACAATGGATCTTGATTTCTTTTTTTGGGGTTTGATTTTCACATGCTTAAAATAAACTTCAAGGTGTTTGTTGCATGTGCTTAATAAGACTAGATTTGCCACACTACCTTTTCACAGATAGTGCACATTGCAGTCACTGATGATTGCACTGTGCCTGCTCACCCATGATTTTGGGAGGGGGGGGGGACAGAAGGAGAAGAATGGCCTTCTGATGCTTCTTCTTCTCACCAAAATCACCATTACTGACTGAGACAGGTGATGCTGCTGCTGCTGCATAACCCCTACAGCTATGACCAGGAGTTGTGGTGGCAAATGGGTCCTGTCCTAGTCCCATATTAATACTTGAAGAACCCAGTCCCATGGTGGCCATAGTTGCCTGTAGCATACAAACATGCTCAGCAGCTGGAATTACATCAGCAGCAGAAAACTCCTGAATGTCATTCCTGGTGGTGGCGGTGATGTCCATCCTGATTTGCATCTCTTTCTCCCATTCCCTGTCCCTGTCTGCCAAAGATTCTCTCACCCTATCCTCCACACCAGCTGCTCCACCATGACTCTCAGTCTCATCACCACCTGTGTCTTGCTGCTCTGGTCTGGGACTGGTTGGTGATGACAAGTGGGACTGAGGGTTCCCTGCTGTCACACTTGCCATATCCTACTCAGATAAAAGCACACTGGCAACAGTATCAGCAGGCACAATCAGCTGCCATTTGATGCTGCTGATACTGCTAGCCAGTTGTGCATTCTTCAATATACTTTCCATGAGGGACAATGCTGGTGGGGTAATACTAATCATTGGGTCAGGTTTATGTGGGCTCCCTTTACCACTATTGCTGCTCACTTCTTCCTCTACCTCTGTATTAGCAGCATCAGCAGAGTCAGGGTCCATTTCTCTCCTAAAGCACACCACTGTACATAGTAGGAAATTCTGGGTTTTTATAATATGGAGTTAAGAATTGTATCCGTCTTTGTAAAACATATTCGGGGAAATGTAATCATTCTCATGGGAAATTCTGTGGTGTTAGCGAAACATTAGAAATTCTATGGTTTTCTCTATGGGTAGGAATTACTGTATGAAAAAGAGTAAAATCATATTTTTTAGCGAAAATTACTGAGAACAAAATGGGACTTTTCGTCCATCCCTAGTGACTGATAATACAGGCAGTGTTTTCAGAATCCAGTCCCGAGGCTGAATTCAGCCTACACATCCATGGGATACACTGGTTTAACAGTCTGCAGCAGAGTTACAGAGAAGCTGCTGAGGGCAAGTGGAAGATTCCCTCCTCTCCTGGGTCAAGGGTAGGCCCTGTGTATTACTTGGAAGGCATTATCTGCATGGAAGCTGTAGGCGTGCTGTCTGTAGAGGTTTTCCAGAGCATGGCTTAGCTGGGTCTGGCAGGGTGGATTAGTTAGTGGTTGCTTTAGGCTGGTAAGGACCAGAACGTATAGGCCAGAGAGGCTTTTATTGAATGGTGAAAAATGTTGCCCAGTTCGATTCGGTACACCGTGCAAGTCAACAACCTAGAAGACCACTGCAGTGATTTTCAATGGAGTAGGTGGGGTTTTTTGATTCACCCTGCCCACTTCTGTGAAAACTGCCATCCCATGAGTTGCTGCACGTGGCCGGTCTCTGTTCCATACCACCCTAGGGCAGTGAACCAGAAACCACATAGAATTTTAGATATAATGATTTTACTTTTTTCAAAATGGAATTCTGTTATTTTGAGACAGAGATAAAATTACACTGACAACTGTGGTTTAGAAACCCCAATACAGTACATAGTCTGTATGAAATACCATAGGAATTGGAGAGCTTCACCATCATGAAGAGACCTCTCTTACCTGAATACACTTCCACTATGAACTTTTCTAAACACCAATTATGAACATGTGGAGTAATTATGGTACAAACCAACTGCACCATATGGGAAACATACAAATTCTTAAAATTCCCATTGATTAAACATGACCTTTAACCCTTTTTAACTCTAGAGGAGTCTCCAATGTATTGCTTTGCATTCACAATGTTAAAAGTCCCATTGCACTTAATCTGAGTTCTAGTACTCCCCTAAACTGCAGTTTACTCTGTAATTGCTTTAAAAAAATAAAAATGACACTATGATTTTGTGCAAATATATTTGTCTGTTATTTTCAAAATAGTCTGACAGTTCAACTTTGAAATTTTTTGTTCATTAAAATGTTGTCTGCTAGGAAATAATTTATTTTGATAAAGTCTGCTATGGAGGTGTGAAGAAAGGGTTATCCTTAATACTAGTATATTTGATATCTCCATCTGCCAACAAAAGAGTGTCTTAATTATATTGTTGAGAATTCTCTTTAATTGCACATTATCTTTGGTTGAAGCAGGATAATCCTGATCTAAGTGAGTGTTAAGAATATGATTAAAATAACCACCCAGAGTATCAAGATTCTTTTTCGCTCTCTTTCTCAAGAATTGGTTGGAAATGATCAGAAAGACTACAGAAGTGGTAGGAAACATTTAGCTTTCCAGCTTCTGTAGACTACAACTCCCATCATCCTTAACCAGCCACTAGAAAAAGCTGGCCTACAGGATAAAAGTTGACTATAAATCTATTGTCTAGAGTTACATCAATGGGTCATATATCATAATTAAATAGTAAGTAATTATGTAGCAAACCAACTACACCATAGTGGACAAATAGGCATTCACACTGAAATCGGGTTTCAAAATAATTGTATATGAGTTGATTAGGTGCTGTAATGGATATCTGAATAGAAGAGCTAAGGAGGACTAATACGTAACCCAACATCACATTTCCAGTAGCTGTGGAGCAGCATTAGGGTTTGTTGCTAGAGTGCACTGATGCCTCAGGCCCAGCTTTGCTGTGACCTAAACCATACTAAAGATACTGACTGTATAGTCAGGTACCCCTCTCAACAGTTGAACTAGTGAGATGCCAAGATAACTGCACCTTGAAAGTAAGGAGATGATTTTAGAAATAATCACAGAACAGCACAGCCCAAAAGGAGACAAAATGAGACAGACTAGAATAAAACTTAAGCCCACAGTTACACAAAGGATGTCCTGAAACAGTGACCACCAAATTGCAAGTACAGAGAATAAGACTCCAAGAGATGTCATAGACACACTGAATTCAGGAGTTGCTGATCATAATATAAAGAGCAAGTTATAGATGGTACTGCCTAAAACTACCAGTTGCACAAGGGATATTATGAAACAGTGACCAGCACAATACAGGTACAGGGAATCAGACTACAAGAGGGATCAAAGACACATTGAAAACAAGAGTTCCTGGAAATAACATAAGGGAAATTAAAAGGTGGTAATTAAAACCAGATATTAAAGAGGACAACTAAAAACCAGGACCAGAATTGCCGGAAAGAGAAAATAAAACTCCACTGTATATATTGATTGTCAACAGCTATGCCACAGAGGAGAGGAATATACCAAATCAGATAAGCAGAACAGCAATCAGCAAACAAAGAATCTACTAGATTAACTGACTCACTGCATAGGATCCAGGAACAGAACATACATCAATTATCTGTGGCTTGACAGGAACAGGTCTGGTTTACAAATATTGCTCCATAAGGTATTAACTTCAGCAGGTAGGCTGACCATACCTCACCTTTAAAAAGGGACACACATGAAAAATGCATACTACAGGGTTGCTTTGATTTTGGTGCACTCCTGAAATATGCCTATTTCCTATGTGTCCCTTTTTAAAGGTGAGGTATGGTCAGCCTATCAGCAGGCCAAAAACACAGAACAGGACTGTAAACAGAATTTTTAACACCACAGAACTCAGAAGAAACATAGAAAGGTACAGGAAAAGCTGGACTGGACTGTCTGCATGTAGGATAGCAACACTGAAGGTGGGGAAGTGAGCTGATTAAACTTTTAAAAGTAGAGATTCTTGCCAAACATGAAATGAATAAAGACATGAACTGGAGAAATTGCTTAATGCTCAGGAGAATTCAGAAAGACACCAAAAGCTTGACAAAAGGCAAGGTTGGAACAACTTGAATCCAACAGTGGCAAATAGGTAACACTCAGTCAAGAAATCTAGGGTTTGAACATTCCCCAAGCCACCAGTAAGGAGAGGATCTAAAGTTACAGGGCAAGATGCAAAATCTAAAAAGAAAATGGACAAAAGGAAACCCCAGAACTTGACAGGTGTTTGCCAATAAAATGAGCAAAACAATTCTGGAAAAAAAATGTTGTCCATTTTGCAAGACCCAAATACATCTTGTGAAACACCTGTTTCAGTTCTACTTTTCATAAACAGATTACAAAAAGAAGTTTCCTTATACTTAAAAATCATTTGCAGCATCTTCCCATCTACAGCAGTCACCTGAGCGAGGTCGGGAATTTCTCTCCAACTCCTGCCTTCCCCTGTCCAATTAGTAGTGTCTCCCTCCTTAGCTCAGGCCTGCTCTCTTTGAACCACTCCCCTCCCTTCCATATTTTTGCCCAACTCTTCTCCAATCCTTTTCTTTGTCTTACCCCTCCCCATCTCCTCAGACCTCTCCCAAGACTTTCATCTCCTCTGATTGGCTGCACTCCCTTCCATCACTGGCATATCATGCCCCCTCCTCCATCAACTCTTGGCTGATCCCTTCCCTTCTGTCTCCTTCATCCTGTTCCACTCTCTTCCATATCTTTGGCACACTTCCCTTTCCCGCTTCCTTTAGCCAAGACCATGGCCTTATCCCCTCCCTTCCATGACCTTGGAGTTTCCCTTTCCCTCTTCCCTTGACACAACCCTTGGCACACCCACCTGCTCTCTTTCTCCCTCACCCGCTGTTGACTTGTATCTCTTTTGCCACACTCCCCTGTCCTTCTCTCATCCTGCCTTTTGCTCTGTCCTTTTACAGTTCATTCTGAATTGATTTGGATGGATCCAGAATATGTTTTCCAGTTCCTTAAAATCTATCTTCAAATGAATTGTTAATGTTTCTCTCTTCCCTGTATGTTGCTGCTTCTTATAGAGGTTGCTATCTGTTGGAGACCTTTATAGTTTACAAGTCCCATTTAAATCAATGGGTGTTTTGAAAAGGTGTATTTGTCCCCTATGATGCTGATGGTTTACTTCAGAATTACTGCACTTCCTCTTAGTAAATCAGCCTTCAATATGAACACATAATATATCTACTAATTATTTTATGATTATTGTCCTCTAATGCATATGACATTTTCTTAGCCTTGCATGCACAGTTCAGTGCATTGGAGGCTGTTCTCACATTAATGCAGTTAACTTAGACAAGTAACATTTTTTAAATTATACATTCATAACATATGTATTTGTTTGGGTTAATCCATTGTTTCTTATCATTAGTCCTCAGGGGAAACATCAACAATTCAGGTTTTCAGGTTATCACTCCTTAATCACAGGTGCATAATTAAAAGCTCAAACATTATGAATGATCCACCTGTACATAAAGGGATAGTAATACTTTCAATGTAAAAAAATATATGTTGCAGGATTTATCCCCCTGGGTAAAACAAGGGTACTCCCACTCCTGAAAGGTGTTTTATTCTTAAGTTATTACAGCTCAAAGTTGACTTTTTTAGGTGCAATATCACAGTGGCCTGAAACTGTACAGTGGCACTGTTGCTACACCATCCTATGGAGATTTATGGTCCCGGAACCAGAGCTGCCCATAGGATGGTGTAGCAACAGCGCCACTGTACAATTTCAGACCACTGTGATATTGTACCTAAAAAATTCAACTTTGAGCTGTAATAACTTTTGAATAAAACACCTTTCAGCAGTGGGAGTACTCTTGTTTTATTCAGGGGGATAAACCCCACAACATATTTTTTTACATTTTAGGTATTACTATCTCTTTAATGAGAGATATCTTGAAGCATACCTTGTTAGTGTTCCCTTAGTACTGGAGCTGGGAATCACTGTGTTAAACTAATGTGTTAGGCTGCTGTTGTGTGTTACGGTAACTCTAATATGAGCACATAAATTAGGATGAGGATTATAGGACAGTTGTGGGACAATACTACATGCTGAGCAATTTTATTACATTTTAATTGTAATTGCAATTTAGCTTTCTACCAATACAATAAATCAAGATGAACATATTTGAATTCCTTTTATTTTTCTCACCAAACACAGGAGTCTGAAATCTCATATTAATAATAAGCAGATTTCTATGCCATTAGGAAGATCGACGGAAAGAAAATTTGAGCTTTTAAAATTACATTAAATGTAATTAGACACTGACTAGGCTTACTAGGCTATTATCTGCAGTCATGTCCAGTGTTTCCATTAGGCAGATTTCACAACTGCCTAGAGCACTGCATTTTTAGGGATGTCTTAGCTGGGCTGGCCACTTGGGGTTAAAAGCTTCTTATAGGCGAAAGGTATTCTCTGTACCAGGAGACAGTGGATGAGCCTGAGGGCAAGGTTACATCCAGTAAAACAAGCAAAGCTGCAAGGCAAAAGATGATGTTAAAAGAGAAGAAACATTTCCTGATAATAACCACTACTTACGTATCTGTGACCAGAAAATCTTAATGGCCCTCATGAATTTTGCCCAAAGCTGGATTTACATCTGAAGCACCCCAAGGTACAACGCCCTCCAGCACCCCTAGCCCTGCCTTTTCCCACCCTTAGCCACACCCCTTTACTACTTATCCACACCCAATTTGGTGGTCAAACCCATTTTTAGATTTATTCTTCACAGTAACGTGGCAATTTTCTTTAGCTGCGTCAGTATTTAACTCTTTGAGTATTAGAGGGGTGTGCAGCGCATTACTTTGCAATTTTGTTAAGCACTAGCAAACTGTATCCCTGGTAGTGTTGGTAGTACAAACACATAATAATTACACACCTAAATAATTAAACATAAATTAAATACAGTGGAGCCTTACTCCCTCTCGATGTGGGGACACATTATCCATTATTAACAGGTTAATAATCATATAAGGAAGAGTAGGGATGGGGTGGCCAGGCTCACGCTCTGATGTGTCAGACGTGATTAGAAAGAAAATCTGCTGCATGAGAGAAAGAGAAAGAGAGAAGAGAGAGAAAGTGAGAAAGAGAGATGAAGACCTAACACATTTATCTTCATGTAAAACGTTTCATTGCTCCCTGCTATGCCCTGCCCTCACCTTCCTCATTCCTGTTCCCAATAACCTGGAAAAACCCTTCCTATTTCCATTCATAACCTGTTTCTAGGCAGAGATGCATTAGCTATTAAACATTTAAAGACATAGCTCAGCAAGAACACCAGGATAAACGTATCAAAATGAGATTGTAATAGCAAATTATTGGTTGTAAATTATAAATGCAGGAACAACCACTGGTTGCAATATTTCACTTATGATAGCAATAATGAAACATAAAAAATACTTGATTTTTTTTTTCAAGTATACAACCCGCTCATTAATAACCTATGTAGATCAATCCCTATTTCCTACAGACTCTGCACTACCTGGTTAAGGATCAACAGAGTGTGCAAAGCACTGCAGGGCAAAATGTTGCTCATCCGTTTCATCTTTAAAGGGTTAATTATTTGCTTTCTGATCATGATTTCCAGAGAGCATCTTATCATCCTCATTTTGTTGCACAGTTATAGAGTTTGAATAGCCAAATAAACCTCTCCGAACTATTATGGTTTTGTTATACTCATATTTTTTCAGTGGTAAGGCTCAGGAGATTGTATTTTTGCTTGTGTTGGAGCTCAACACATTCTTTGTGATAATACAAAGTATGATCATGATATCCTGTGTTACCTCTTCAGAATTACTGAACAGTGGTGCCTTATATGTTTTATTGTTAGATTCATTTTTTTAAGTTGAAGTTGATGTAACTCCGAGTGCCCTTACCTTAGGAACTTGGTTACTTGGGATCGGAGCTGGAGAATGGTTCACCGTGCTAGCGCTGCAGTGCTAGGCCTAGGCAGCAAGAGAGCTCTGAGCAGCAGTCTCTAACATCAGCTATGCACTGAAAAATATGTGTGTAGCTGTGTGTGCTCAATATAAGTAGCCTTGTGTAATGCGTAGTGCGCAGCTACGTTTTATCACGACTCTATGGGAAGCTCATGATAAGTGAAAGTTCGAGACTCGGGGGAGGTGGCCCAAAACAAGCATCATTGTAGGTGCAGCCTCACAGGCAGTATTTAATTAATTTTTTTACAAGCAGGCGGTCGAGTGGGTGGTGCAGACCATTACCACCACTGTAGGAGCAGCATTCAACTAATTTTCTGGGAGCAGCAGGCTTCAAGTGGGTGGGCTGGTGGGCAGTCCAGTGAGTGTGACAAAGCCATTGCCAGGCACCCCTGAAAATCTGGCGCCCTAGGCAAGTGCCTTGTCTGCCTATTTACAAATCCAGCCCTGATTTTGCTCTTGTGCCTTTGTTCAAGAAATAATGGGTGTTATGCACTAAGGAGTAATAAAGAGGTGATAAAGCAGAGATGCCTTCTCTAGTGATATCACTTCTCCAGATCCTATGTTATTCTATAGAGCTTATGCACTAAGAGCTCGATCCAAATATTGGTGTTAAAACCAACCTGAAGAAAAAACTGCCTTCGCAAGTTAACCAAGACCGGGAAACGTGAGATTCAAATCTTCCTTACCCAGAAAGGCTAACGAGCGATGACCAACAAAATACACGTTCACCTTAAACCTGTGTCGCATAGAAAATCTTACCTAAAAACACACAATAAAAATGTTACCTAGCACCACAGCCAATCACAGCGCTCTATAGTAGAAAGTTCAGCCAGAAAACCCAAAACCACCATCGTCAGTTCTGAACAGCATTCTCTGTGCTTCCCTACCCAGCCAGTAGGGGAACACAGAGATGGCTTTCAGCACCATGGACAGCTTTGAATGCCATAGGGATGTGCACTGCTCACCCCTGTGGCATTCAAATGGTTACAATAAAGAAAATTAGTACACCAAGCACTACACAATGCCCCCCTTCGACACCCACCCTTAGTATGTCACATATATTGCATATATGGGGCATACCAACTCCATCCACATCCACCTCAGGTATTGCCATTTAGTAGACAAATCTGTCTGATATTCAACACTTAACTCTTTGAGTACCAGAGAGGTAGGAAAGCATTGCTTAGCATGTTTTCTACCCCTCTGGTACCCAAAGGGTTAATAGGCAAGGTATGGACTACATACCTTGCCTGTATATGTGTGTGTGTGTGTTCTAAACATTTTTTATTAAAAGACTATTATTAAACATATCTTTACTTAGATTCATTCATTTTTAATGCCCTACCTCCTGTGTCCCATTGCTATTAGTACTTTTGCTCCACTCTCCTTCAAACGGAGAGTGCAGCAAAAGTAGTAGTAGCAATGGGACACAGAAGGTAAGACATTATGAGTGAATGAATCTAATACAGAAACTATAGAGGAAGCAGCCCTGCCATGACCACAGCGCTCCCTTCATCATATCTTTCCATTGGGGACATTGAAGAGGACAGAGGCATTGGAGGAAGCGGGTGGAGGAGAGAGAAACATCGGAGGAAGCGGGGTGGCAAGCTTGTATTTGCTACCCGCTTCCTCCGATACCTCTCTCCCCTCCCCACTCGTCGGCATTGTCCCCTGCACATTCTACAACTTCGTCCCTTCTAAGAATGCTGTTCAGAACTGGTGACGGTGGTTTTGTACTCTGGCTTGTGTGATGTTCTCCAAAAAATAATAGGCATTAAATTTCTGGAGTGAAATGTTGCAATTTAACTCACGTTAGACCTAACTCCAACATTTGAATGGCTCTTGGCTTCGCTTTTACATTATCCTCTATGGGCAAGATCTTGCTGTTCTGGCGACGGGCGACGTGTTTCAGAACTGCCGTTATTTCTTACTAGTGGGAACATTTGCATTGCTTACTGGCGGAACAAAACCACCGTCGCCAGTTTTTTCTGCCGACGCCAACATTTGGATCGAGCCATAAGACCTTCAACGAAATCTTAGTGCATTGGCTCCATAGAATAACACAGGAACTGGAGAAGTGATAAACTGGAGAAGTTATCTCTACTTTATCACCTCTTTATCCCAATCAGTTTGGGATGTCATGTCCATATGGGTGGACATGACAGTTGCTGGCAGTTTTTTTTGTATTTTTTTTAAACAGAAGCAGGCACTTAACAATTTAAGAACCAGAGGGTTTTACAATACATTTCAAGCAATGCCTTACACATCCTTCTGGTCCTTAAAGGGTTACTATTAACTAGTAACTGTCATAGTCACATACATAATACATCCAGGACTGACTGAAGATGTTATGTTATCACTTGTACAAAGGCACAAGGACAAGTGGGTAGTTATTATTAGGAGTTGTTACTTTAAAGGGACAGTAATACCTAAAATATACAAAATATATTGTAAGGTTTATCCCCCTGAGTAAAGGGATGGTTCTAGTAACTGTATTGGGTTTGTGGTGATACATTTTCAGCTTCTTACAAAGTGCATTTCTAGCACTCCACTGATTCTTCATAGAAGTTTTCTAGCCTCTTCTTGTCAGTTTCCTACATGACATAAAGGGATAGTAATACTTAAAGGAACAGTGATGTTTCACAGAAAAAGCAGCTCCAATTCATCTTCATAGCATTTGGGCCATGGAGAGTGTTATTTCAATACTGTCCAAGTTGTAACTGAAGAGTAATTGAATGATAAAGTATGCCCCTCCCACCCCTTTTACTGATTTAACACTGCTTACCTCAGAGCAGCAAAACTGTCAAGATGGATCACAGAGAGGGACAATCTTCAGTGAAAATAAGGATAAACCTGAAAAACCTGTCAAGGGGGGCAGGGTATTACTCTTGAACTACAATTAAGACAGTATTGAAATAATTCTCTCATGGCCCAAATACTATGAAGATTAATCAGAGCTGCTTTTTCTGTGAAACATCACTATTCCTTTAAGTATTACTCTCCCTTTATGTCATGTAGGTAACTGATAAGAAGAGGCTAGAAAACTTCTATGAAGAAGTAGTGGAGTGCTAGAAATGCACTTTGTTAGGAGCTGAAGGTCTATCACCACAAACCCAATACAGTTACCAGAACTTGTATTTAAATAAAGAAGGCTTTTATCAAGCTTGTAGCATATGTGTTTTCTTTTTTTTATCTGGAGATAAATATTTTGACCATAATTGTACTCAAATCAGGCTATTCAGAGCGACTGGAATTTCAGGTGTGTCAGGTTTCATTGTTTTTACTAGGGATGGGCAATCTGAGGCCCTAGAGCTGTTAAGTCTACATTTGTTGTTGGCTGGTTTAGGATCATGGGAATTATAATCCTCAATAGCTGAAGGGCCTCAGGTTGCCCAAAGCTGTGTATGCAGAATGTTCTCCTTTGTTTTTCTTTCTTTTTTACTTCAACAGCATACGGGATAAAGAGGATTAGCCCAAATACTTCTTTGATGTCATGCCATTTAATTAGAATCTCTGTTAATATAGGATGTGGTATACATTTTGTATTATTTATTTATTTATTTATTTATTTATTTATTTATGTAGGGGTTTTTTTTCTTTATCTCTTATGGATAATGCAGTGTTTGCTTTACATATATGTCAGCCTTGATTATTCATCTTATCACTACAGAAAATAAAACAGGAGAAGGGAGAAGAGAGAAGAAAAACCACTAAGTTCAGTAATTGAAAAATGTTATTAGACACAATAAAATCATATAATATTCCCTGATGTATCACAGTTGCATGTTAGGAAGCAATAACTAACCTTACGGCATGAACACAAATGTAACCAAATCCTCCCAGAAATAACATGCACACTGTTGGATGATCCAAATATCCACCTTATATTCCGCTAGTCTATCGACAAAAGATCTTGCTTCTTGGATGCTACAAAGCAATCCTGTTACCTTAACATTACAGTTCATGGTCTGTATTTCTGCATCTTCAGTCTGAACTATGAATACATGAATACCGTACAAATGGGTGGAGAGAGTGAGTAGAATACAATCACATGACCAAATGGGCTTTGTGTCTTCCAACTTGTTACTCATGCTGTGTTGTTACCATGCTCATGCTCGGATTTCCCTGATATGAAAAAGATCATAAACAATTTGTATGGTTTTATTGTCTATAATTAAATATTTTATTTCCCACAATTAGTGATTTTGTTTAGCTCTCTCTGTCAGTGTTTTTGGATATCATTGCAGACATGGAGTGTTGCAGCAGCAACAAGTATTTATCTCCTAACACTTGATACTTGGAGACTTACTGATTTGTGATATTGTTTATTAGTATTCACTGTATATTAATACTAGTTGAAGAGCCAGTGTACACGGGCCACAGTGCCACCCAGCAACGGCGCAGTTATTACGGTTAGTAAGCAAGACAAGGAGTCAGAATGATAATAGTAATGAATATCAACGGTAATATAGAGCAGATGGTGACTAGATAGAATCTCTAGCCTAATATCTGCCACAATGTCAACCACAGCTGCTGGAGACTAGGCCGGAGCCAAATGGTAGTCTCAATGGTAACGAGTAGCGCACAGGATAGGACCCGAAGTCTCCCGCTAGGTAGATACAAGGGAGAACACTGACTCACACCTGCAGTCAGTAGGGAAGAGCTCATCTCCAATATGGATTGCAACAATGGAGACTACTGACTCACGCCTGCAGTCAGTGAGGTCGGAGTCTGCCAGAGCCCCAGGTCCGCACCAAGATGGATGTTTGTGGGAAACAGGCAACACAACAGAATGAACAGACAGAGCCACAGGTCAGTACCAGTTAGGATAGTCAGACAAGCCAGGGTCATACACAGGAGCGGGTAGTCAGCCAGCGCCACAGGTCTGCACCAGATTGGATGTCTAAAGACAAAAGGAGTGCACAGAAGAATGGCCAGAAAGAGCCACAGGTCAGCACCGGAATGGATGGTCAGACAAGCCGGGTCAAACACAGGATACAGGAACAACTGGAACTAGAAATGCACAGAACAACAACATAAGGGTAATGATACACAGGCCCAGAGAGGTTTATAAAGGAGTAGGAGAAGGGGGGACCAATTAGGTCCCCCAGACTGGGCCTATAACAGGCATCCAGGTAAATGCCTGATTCCTGATGCCAGTAACAAGGAACCAGATGCAACCAGGCTGCAGGCAGACAGGGACGTGGCCAGTGACGCCGGAGTGTCAGTCCAGACCCCTGCTCCCGGCCGAATGGCGCAGGCTGAGGTAAGGCACAGTGACAGCGGTGCAGTCATACACAGTAGAGACTGCCCACGCCGCGACTGTTACAGAACGGGGCTCTCCGAATTCAGATTGCAGTCCCCTCTGCTCAATGAAGTCTGTACTGTGCATGATGGCTTCTGACAAATTTAGTTTCATTATTGTATAGGATATACGATATTTTGGGATTATGCATTTTGTGTTTTCTTCCTCTTTTGACTGCAGTAAATCAGCAAGTAGAATAATAATCTTAGCGTTCTGTTACATATTGAAATGTTAAGTGAAGATGCATAAACTATTATGTGTTTATGGTCTCCTGAGGAAGTGGCGGGGGTCACAATGAAATGTGTTGAGTGACTATTTTAACTTACTATTTTATTGCCCAAGAAAAGGTTTTAATGCCTTTATTCTGAACTCTTGATCCCACAGCTCCCACTTTGTGCCACTTCCTTTTATTTGTATACGATCCTTTAATAGGACAATAATCTTACATCATAAAATTTGAGTAGTATTCCAGTAATGCACTTTGGACACTTTTGGTTGTGGTTCAAGAAAGAGTAAATACTACACTCAGTGAGACTGTAGCTATACCAGAAAGCAGTAATGCGAAAGAGAATACCCACACTTGAAGAAATGTCAGAAAACACAATATTATATGTGTAAAAGCTGCTCTTGGAGTAATACTCACATGGAGTGATGTGACCAGTTTATGGATCACAACTGATGGGCTGTTGGCCCCTCCGCATCCAAAGAGCAAGAACACATTAAATTGAATATGCATATAAATATAATGCAAAAAATGTAATGCATTAACTATCTGGGAAGAGTGTACAATGTCCCGCATCAAGAAGACATTGAATGACCCCTGGCATTCAGGGAGCTGAAGAGCATTAAATTATATATATCCTATATAATAATTCGCTAAGGATGTTTGTCAGAAGCCGTCATGTGCAGTAGATATGAGTAGTGAGAGTGTAGGTATGATGTTATATGTCCTTATGATATTTTATTGTTCAATATATTAATACTCTGTTGCCGGAAGATAGAATAGTATCATTTTACCTTCTGGCGACATTGTTTATAGCAATATCTGTGGCATCCTAGTTTGTTTGTTACTTGTGGTGCTCTAGAGGTGAATCCCAGTATTTTTATAAGTTTAATACATGGGAATTTATAGTCCATTTTAGATGGAATAGTTAATATTATTGTATTTTTTATTCCCCTTAGGGTGATATTGCCAAATGCCATTTTAACTACTTGTGTGAGATACATTACCTGTTTTATCTGCTTAAGACACTTGGAGGTAATAAAAACTATATTGTGCATATATATTTGGTCCTCTGTTGTTACTGATTATTTCTATTTTTGGGGATCCCTACAATAACTCAAGTGCCAGACTTAAGTTATTTTATTTTTTATTTTTATTTAACTCATGATGTAAGGGTTATAGTCAGGCAGCTGAGTATTGTTACACCTCCTGTTGCTTTAGATTAGAGCCACCCACGTTGTATATCATTTATAAAAAGTACTCTAGCTAATCAATTCAGCACCTCTATTAAACATTACTCCTTAATTGGTTTTACTCTTTTCACAGGGTATGTAGCAACGTGAATTAATTTGTCTTTACACGTTTTTTCTATAATTTCATACAGTTAATGTTATTTACAATTATTTGTGTTAACCCCTTGAGTGCAGAGGGGTTTCCATCCATTGAGAGGTTAAGCATTAATTTTTTGTTGGAAGGAGACTAAATTATAAACCAACAGAATCACATGAGACTAAAATATAAACCACAACGCAACGCGATGGATACCTCTCTGACTCTCAACGGGTTAATGATGTGATTCTATTGGTTTATATTTTAGTCTCTTTCCAACCTAAAAGTTGTGCCTACCCATCTCAATCAAGGCAATGGCTCTCAACCAGGGTGGTGTGCCGCAGATTTCTACTTATGGTGTCGCTTATTTTCTTTGGCAAAAATGTGAATGTTGAGTTATCAATGTATATTTATAGAAATCGTTATGCACAGTATTTCAATAACGTGATTTTGTTATTATAATTGTGAGACCTAAGAATCAATGTATATTTATGTATTGTGACCCTCATTATGTCCTTGATAAATGATATAAAATATGTTAGGGGGGGACTATGAAAATTCCAGATTGTATAGTTGCAGTTCCTCAAGCAATAGAAAACTGAAATAAGCAACATATTGGACATCTCACTAGTATTGAAGAGGTAAAACCCCCATTTTAAACAAAGGAGATTTTTAGTTCTCCAATAAAGTGCAGTTGGTTTGCCCCAGAATTTCTTCACTTATCTTTTGAACGTATTGCCCTAAGTATGCTATGTATTGCAACAAGCATGCAAAGTGATACTTCATAGTAGAGATGAGCTAACCATCCACCATTCACTTCACAGATTGATTCAGGTGACAGAGAGAGAATACTGTGCCTGTCCTAATAGATTCAGAACTGATCTTGGATATGGAAACAGAAGAGGATTATAAGGATAGAGGGAGAGAGTGAAGATACTAGAGTGTATCAGAGGAGCAGTAGCAGGGAGCATAGGACATTGGGAGAATGAGAAGAGTCATCCAGTAGATCTGCCACTCACAAGATCCCTTCATTATACTGGCTAAATGTTAGAAAATTGTTTTAAATGGAACCTTTCCAAGTTGGTGTAAAGTATAGCTGGGAACTTTCTGGATTTGCCCCAGAAACTCTGTTTTTTTTCTTCCAGTTACCAGGTCTACGTGGCAGAGGATGACTGTCTGGATGTCTGCAGCTTCTAATGAAACTCTTCCCACTTCTACTACTTCCCTGTGTGTTCCTCCCACTCCATACCCTCTTCTCCTCTTTCCCCAGCCTTTTCATAATACTTTTTCTTTATTTTATAAGCTCTGTCCAGCCATATTCATGATTAAGCCCCAGTCCTTTTTGTCACATTTTTAACCCCCAGCGACACCACAGGACTCCCCTCTCCAGGAAGTCCACAACAAAAAGTTCCCAGGTATGGGTCTAAAGTTGTATATGGGGTGCAACAGGATTCAGTCCTGGGCCCAATGTTTTTAAACTTGTTTTTTATGATCTAGAAGTGGGTATTGAAAGTAATGTCTCAGTCTTTGCTGATGACACTAAGATGTGCAAAGAAAAACATTCAGAGCAGAAAGCTTTGAATAAACTAGGTGAATGGGAGGAAAAGTGGCAGAGGAGATTTAATACAGATAAAAGTAAGACTATGCTAACATGGTACATATACACTTAAAGGGATAGTAATACTTAAAAATGACTAATCCCAATATTGTAGTACTAAAAAAAGAAAGTAATTGCCCCCAGTAACATCTCTCAAACCTTTATGGTTTGAGAGATATTAATTCGCAAAGTTCCCCCCTCCCTCCCCTTTTACTGAAGTCAGTGTTGTAACTGACTGCAGGGGAAGCCTGTCCTACGTTCATCTGGCGGCTCTGCAGCAGAGCCGAGATTGCGATAATATAAAAGAAGTCATTCACTTAAAAGGTCTTCTACGTGTGCTTGGTATGAGAGATGTCACTGGGGGCAATTACTTTCTTTTTTAGTACTACAATATTGGGATTAGTCATTTTTAAGTATTACTATCCCTATAATGGGAAACTACTTTGGGCATCTTCATTAGAGAAAGATTTAGGATTACTGATATACAATAGACTTCACAACATTGTGCAGCCACAGCAAGAGCTAAAGGGGGAATAGATGTATGTAAAGTATTTCGAATATAGAGTACAGTTTTGGGCACTAATTCTTAAAAAAAAACATTATTGAACTGGATCAAGTGAAGACACATGCAACAAAGCGGATAAATGGATTGAAGGATCTGAGTTTAAAGAGAGACTAGTTACACTGGGTTTGTTTACATTAGATAAGAGACATCTAAGGGGTGATATGCTTACAATTTACAAATATATTTAAAATTCAAAGAGCTTTCCAAGGAACTATTTACTATTTACAGAGCAAAAAAAGTAGCTATCCATTAAGACTAAAGGAAGGTGATTTTGACTAAAACAAAGAAAGATATTTTTACAGTAAGGGCAGTAAAGCTATGGAATTCCTTTCTTCAGGATTTTGTGTTTTCAGATCCTGTATCTTGTTTGCTTTCAAACAAGTAATGGATACTTTTCTATCTCAGAATTATGACATCTGGCTTCAAAGCAGATAGGATGTTGAACCAGGGAACTATCCAACTGCCATTTAGAGTCAGGAAGGGCTTTTTTTACCCAGATGAGCCTTAAATGGATTTGACTTCAATGTTTGGGGGGTTGCCTTCCTACTATTTTACTATGTTACAGTCGAGAGGAACTGTATGACTGACACTGGTAGATAAGCAATAGTGATTTGTTTCCTGGACATTATGTGATTACTTTTCCTGCTATCTAACTGGTTACAAAGGTCAGTCAAACACCTTTTTCTCCAAATATGCTCCCTACACTTCTTTTTTATTTGAAATACATTTAAATAACTTCATAGTACTAGTTATAGAGTGAAGTATCGCATATTGCTACAGGGTTTACTATTTAAATGTCGCCCTCTATTTGGCGATATTCTGATGTTGCAGGGTTAAGTGTCATCAAGCTGAGCAGCCTCCATCTGTGCCTTAACCATTTGAGAGAGAGAGGTCCACAATCAATTGCAAAGCAATGCGTTGCAGACCCCTCTGAAACTCAAAGGGTTAAGATGCCCACTTCTGCTCACAAGCCCGCTAAAATGTCACCCTCATCACAGTCACGCTTAAGTGTTGCAAATCTGCTAAGGCACAGATGGAACAGATTTACGACACTTAAGAGTGACTGTGATGTGGGCGACATTCTGATGTGGGTTTGTGAGTGAAAGAGGGTATCTTAACCCTTTGAGTTCCCGAGAGGTCCTCAAAGTGTTACTTTTCAAAGTGTTGAGGACCTCTCTGGCACTCAAAAGGGTTTAGGTACAGATGGAGGGTATACATTACACTATTTCTTATGATATTTATTTGGGGGGGTAAGGAGAAGATGGGATGTTATTTAAGTTTTTTTATTTTATGTCTTCATGGATAACCAATAACCCTTTGAGTGTCAGAGGGGTCCGCAACACAATGCAATACACTCAAAGGGTTAAGGAACAAATGGAGGCTACTCTGTTTGTCGACACTTAAGCCTGCGACATCAGAATGTAGCCCTTTTGATGCGGGTGACATCCTGATGTCGCCCTTTTCATCTAGACGACATTTTGAGTGTAGAGTTTTGATGGTTGCCAAATCAAGGGAGACATTTCAACAGGATACCTTGATATAGTAATAATAATAACTAGTATTTATATAGCGCCTTTCTCTCAGTGGGACTCAAAGCACTTTCAGAATTAACCAAATCGGTGGCTGAAATAATAGGTATTATTATTACCCAATCAATGGTACTCATTTATCAACCTCGGAAGGACGAAGGGCTGAGTTGATCCTGCCGGGATTCAAACCTGCAACCTTGTGGTGTGAATAGGCTCCATAGTCAGGGAGTTTACCACTGAGCTATCTCACCAGCTTAGCAAATACATAGTACTACAGAACAGTTTTGAATTAATGCAATAGAGAAGTGGAAGTACCTAACTAAATGAAAGCACTGCATTTGATTTTGGCAATTGATCTTTATGAAGATGGGTTGCTTTCTTTTGTGAGCACCATCAATAATATGGGGCCTGATTCCTAACTGTTTTGTATTGTTTCCAGTTTCTGCAGTTTTCTCTTCATTTAAGAATAGGTTATAAACTGGACTTTTGCCAAGGACAGATGGGATCTACTGTTGCTTAAACATTATTTTAAATAATAGAATATAGTTATTTATGGTTCAGGTGTTTACCAGCAGCAAATGACATAACCCTTAAAGGGTTAAATAAGTAATAATAAATACTGGGGACCTTACACAAAAAATAAAGTGTGGTTATTCTGGTGCAAACCAACTGCACCTAAGGGGGTAAATATACAATTCCAAACCAATGCATTGGTGTTGTCTCTAGGAACCAAGGGGGTTAAGGGCTGGATTCAAATGCGGAGATAAATGTTACCTCCCGTTTTATAAAACCTAGCACTAAATCAGATTAAATTAATGTGAGTTTGTATGTCATAATGTGAGCTTTTATGAGACTCCCATTTTTGAAACCTGTACTCAGGTTTACAAATTTTCGTGACACATAAGCCTAAAAGAAGTTTGTCTATTTCTGTTAATTTTCAACTCATCTCAAAAATATTCACGGCTATGATCCATTCATATCCTTAAGAACAATAAGCATTCCACATCTAATTTTCTTCTGAACTCAGGTTAATGACAAAGTAGCTGTTATCGGTGGTTGCAGATTTCTGCAAGTGATTGGGGAGAGTCTTCAAGCAGAGTGAAGACTGATATAAGATAAAGACATAAATATGTAGAACAATATGAGAAAAACATGTTTGAAAAAGATAAAGCACTGTTTAGAAAACTATAATCAGCGATATGAAACCATTAGTGCCATTCATTATTCCCAAAGCCCCTCAACAAACACCTGAGATAAATTCTTGGAAAATGTAAAAGCAGGTTTACATTATTATATTGAACATAAATAGTCTCTTCTGACTGTAAATAAGGCATTTTTTCATAGATTGTCAAATCATAAAGCTTACAAAGTGCATCATTGATCTATTTATTGAAAGCATAAATGCTGCTTTGAATTTCTTAAATGATTTCACTTTTCATATCTTATTATGCAACATTCACGTGGCACTTAGTAAACGCAGAGAGAATGATTCTGTATGCCAGGTTACATTCACTGCATTATATCCTCTTGTCTTTGCTCCAAGCAGCCGGTGACTTTTTGACATCACAGCAAAAAGATGGAGACAGCTAGTTAGCACACTACAGAAATCCATTTTAAAGGTTTACTCCTTGGAGATGAAAAAGGTCTTTCCTGTAGAGACCTCAATGGCGCCCATATAATTAAGCCCCATCAAAGATCAAGGTGAATGAATGTTAGAATGTTAGTGAAATGTTATATATGTGTAGTGCACTTTTCCCTTATAAAATGGAACTTGATATTTCAATAAACATGTTTTTACATAGAGTGCAAAGACCTATTGGTTATAAGATTTCTTCAAGGCTAACCATTTCATTTTTTATCTCTTTGTGATAACCAGTGCTTTCAAATCCAGGGAGAATTCTATGAACGCGCTTTTGTAGCTCATTTTCTGCTCTTAGACATTAGCCTATGCTGCACTACAGGGTATGAACTAGAGTGTGTGATCACTGTAATGCATACCAGCACACACATTCCCCTGTCATTAAGACTTTAATGCAAGCACCCCCGAGCACTCCCCCTTTACCATGCACAAGAAAGTAAAGTTATACAGTTTTATACTCTCCATATATAATACATGGTGTTAAACAAGGCATAGAGAAACTCAACACCCTGAAACACACATACACTTCCACAATGACTTCTCCGAAGAGCAAGTAGATAGACATTAGTCAAGTACAACACTTGCCTGGTTTAGTGCAGAATGATATTAGTATAAAACCTTCTCACTTCTCTTGATTGTACATGATCTGTAAAACAGAGGCTGTTGGCCATGTGTTCATTTTAAAAGGTTGTTTTTCTTGTTTCATTTATGTGCTGCAATGTTTAACCCCATGATTGCCTGAGAAGTTTTTATTGCATTGAACTGCAATGAGTTGGAGACCTCTCTAGCATTCACTGATTACCATTTAACCTTCCAGAACTAGGCAGTACCCTGTAAGGGTTTGACAAACAGTCCCCATTTTGCCAAGTCTGTAAGACATGCTACCTGGCAAATCTTCTTCCTAAAAATAAAAACATTATACCTTTTTTGTTCAGATGTCAGGGTCTTCTTGAAGCCTCACCTCCTATTGATTATTAATACAGGCACCCGCTGCCTTCCCTACCTCCTACTCAACCAACTTCCAGGTGGAGTGGAAGGAGTAAGAATGTACACATTCACCATTTCTGATATCAGTGAGGATGCTGTGGGTTCTCTGCTCCTCCCACTCAAGCTTTGGGAAGTCCCAAATTGAGTAAAGGAGAGCAAAGAAAGGCAGCTAGTGAATTTATGTCTCTACTATTAATTGCTCAAGTGATTGTGTAAAATAACAATATCAGGAGGTCATTAGGAGGAACGTAATACTAAAAAAACAAATAATCCTGTGTGTGTGTCACAGGGCTGTCCAACATATTGCTCCGTAATGTGTTAGACACCCCTCTGGCATGCATATTGTCTGCTTCCCCAGCTTATTTCCACTGCGCCCTGGAAGACACAGACCCGCTCATGCTGGCCAACCCTCTAGCCTGGTTTCACTTCCCACTAACGGTCACAGATCCCCCAAATACACTATGTGACACTGTAACCGTATGCTGAAGACATCTCTAGAAGCCAAGGGGTTAAATAATATTTGTTTTAAATGGAAAGTAAACTGACAAACTAGCCTTTACAAAACAATAGATGGCATCTGTTGAGGGGATTTGGAATTGCTCTGGGCCCCCCATGATTCAGATTGTTGGTGTGGTCAGCACTGCTGAGGTACCCTCAAACTGAATACCGCTTTTTTCAGGTTGGTAGCAGGTACTGAAGTAAATCCAATGGTTTTGCAAAGATTTTAGACTCTTTTACGTGGTGGAAATGTAAAAAAAATAGCTTTTTCCTATTGCACCACTTTTTGAAAATATTAGTACACTTCAGCCTATAAGAACAATGGCAAACAATTCCTCAATTGATAATGAATGTCTGCTTTACAAATCACTATGCCTTTTCTTCATATCTCTAATAGTTATGGCCATTTTAGTGCAAGATGCCATTCTCAAAAAAAGAACCCCCCACCCCACTGGCACGCAAAGGTTTAAGAGGCCGGTCCTGCTCTGCGTCCTGCCGCTGATGCAGTCATGAACTGTAAAGACTGCCTGAAAGCACAGAATGCTCCCAGAATTCTGTGCTCCCAGTACAGAACTCAAAGCATTCTGTGCTCCCAGTACAGAACTCCCAGCATTCCGTACTCCCAGCATTCTGTGCGTTCGGGCAGTCTCTACTGCACATGACAGCTTCTGACAAACATCTTAGCAAATTATTATATAGGATGTATTCTGTCATTCATTTTAGAAGGGGATTTTTGTGTGCTTACTGATAAATCCTTGTCTCTTAGTCCATGAGAAACACAAGACTTTCTTTCATCTTTTGCAATACATTAAAACTGAGCATGTCCACTCAGGGGTAAAATGGTGAAGACTGGGAGAGGGAACGACATTTAGGCTAAGGCAGGTGTATATAGAGACAAATATGCGTGTGAACATTGAGATGCATAGACATAAAGGGTGTGTGTGTATGGCTGTATTTTCATGGAAACGTATGCATGGGCAAGTTCCCCTGTTAAGACATCTAGGATGAACATATTACTAGTGAATAGTTCCACTACAAGTTTAGTTTTATGTCATAGCTGCCCTTTTTAAAACATATGTAAGTAGATTTGAGTATGGGCGGGGAAATCACTAAATCCCCATCTAAATAATTAAGAAATATTTGGGAACATTTTTGCCTCATTTGGTTTAGATGGTTAGCTCCCGAAGTGTACGAGTCTTTATAGAAAACCAGCACTAAGGGCTCGATGTTATTACCAAGTAAGTCACAGTCAGGTATTCTATTACCTGTGCTGTGCCAACTACTGACAGCCAAAAATGCACAATGGGCACTAAATGAACGCCCATTGTAAACAATGAAAAAGTAGATTAATTACATGTGGTGGCTTGTAACACACATTAAGGAACCCTCTCTCGTTGTGTTAAAATATCGCCTAGCAAACCTAGGCGTTGAATCCCATCCCTGTATTTAAAACCACTGAAATGTACTTGAACAGTGGTTTCTAACGTGTACAAGAATGAGCAGAAAGTGATCCCTGCACTAGCACCCCGTGGATGTATTGATATCGGATCATATCAATCATAGTAATATATCCAAAGAGCTACAAGTATGAGTAAAAAGAAATAAAAATTAACCTTATGAGTGTCAATGGGGTATGCAATGCATTTCAGGCCATTTCATACCCCACTGGCACTCACAGGGTTAATCCTCCTAAAGCTAACACCACCACATGTAAATAAACACTTACGTGTAATTCTGATGTCCAGCGGTGTCTTCAGCAGCACCCTTGTCATCCATTGTAATTCCTCATCTGTAAACTTGTATATTCTTTTTTCTATATCTTCTTTCATTTCCGCCTTCTGTCTTTTTCTTCTTCATCTCCTTCTTTCTTCCACCTGTACAAAAATATAGTGCCTCAGTAAAGAAAGAAATATAGTATAATATTAGGTGTGCCCTGAAATATTGTTCCAATAAATGAACAATGCTAGCTGCAGCAAAAAAGCAGGTGAAAAATCCCCTCCCCTATATACTTCTCAGGCCATTGCTTGAACCACACTGAGGGGAAATTTTAACAGAGACTGGCTTTTATATGGCCAGTCTCTGTTCAAAATGGATCCCACGCTTCCATTGGCTGTGATATGGGGTTACTAACCTCCCAGACAATCAACTTCTAGAGGGACGGATGACTAAGGCAGTGGCGGCAGAAGCACATCATACATTATAGGAATTGGAGAACTGATATCACTAAAGAAGTCATCTCCACTTTATTATCACCTCTTTTTCAAGCCTTAGTGAATAACTCCCATAGAAGAAATGCAGTGCAGACCTTTCTAACAATCCAGAGATTAAACACCCCCATTTACATCAATGAGAAATTTGGAAATGTCTATTTGTCCCCTATAGTGCAATTGGTTTACCCCAGAATTTCTGTTCTTTTCTCTTGCCTATATTACTTAATAATGTCTGTTAGTAGAGTGTAGATATTGCATTGCCAACAGGAGATCATAGCAAAATGTTCCCAAATCTACTTTAGAATCTGTAATTTCATTGTGTATGCAAGATGTGCAAATGTATTTCCTATCATTTTAGGTATAATGAGCAAAAGTATGAGGTTTATAGTATAAGAAAATAATTAACTCATATATATTCATAGAGATTTTACTGAAACCAATCTTGTTGTCTCTTTTATATGTAAATATTCTACCACTACTAGTTTCCAGGAAAGAAAATGGTTTCTTCCCAAAGGTGCAGTCGTACTGCATGAAACTTGCACTATTCAATGTGAAATATTGATTACATTTTGAAACTAATTTTTATGTTTATTGTAAGTTAGCAAAATATACAGAAGCCCAGATGGTTAATACACAAAAAGTAAACAATTTTTACATAAATCATAAGATGTTAATAAATGGAGGTTTTGTATTGTTTTGTATTGTTCTCAAAATGAACCCTTTGAGTGCCAGAGGCAAATTAATTCTTTGGATATCCATGTGGCACTCAAAGGGTTAATTAAAACATTGAATGTTAGAGGAGGGTCCAACACTTCAGTGGTTAAAGTAGAGATAAAGTAGAGATGACTTCTCCAGTAGGGTGGTGAAAGGGGGAGAGGAGAAGATGATGCCAAGTGTGACAGCAGGGGACCCTAAGTCACACTTGCCATCCCAAAGCAGTCCTGACTGTGCTAGTACTACTAATAAGAAGGGATAGCAGCTTGTTAACGTTAGGAGTAAAGGAGGGGGTAATCATTTTACTAGTGACTGTGAGGAAGAAGACTCTGGGGCTGAAATTGATGTGATTGGTGTTAGCAGTAGTAGTAACAGTGATGCTGAAGCAACCGGTGGGACTAGTGTTAGGAGAGTGGTAGGAGAAGCAATTGAGAGCATCCAGACTAGCAGGGCTGGTGCAAGGATTTTTGCCACCCTAGGCAAAACCTAATTTTGCCGCCCATCTGGCTCCGCCCCTTGTGTCCCACCCCTTTATACCCCGCCTACTTATATATTACAATATTCATGATTGTTCTCTCTCTGTCCCCTGGGCCAGTCTGTCCCTGTTCTGGAGATGCCTGTAAGAGATGCCCCCCCACCAGCTCCACTTTGCCCCCTATCAGCTCCACCTTGCCTCCACCAACTCCAACTTGCCCCCAATCTGCTCCACTTTGGCCCTATCAGCTGCAACTTGCCCCCCCAGCTCCACTTTGCCCCCCTATCAGCTCCACTTTGCCCCCTATCAGCTCCACCTTGCCTCCACCAGCTCCACTTTGCCCCCTGTCAGCTCCACTATTCCCCCTCAGCTCCAACTTGTCCTTATCATCTCCAATTTGCCCCCCATCAGCTCCAACTTGCCCCCCATCCACTCCAACTTGAGCCCAGCAGCTCCACTATGCCCCCTCAACTCCAACTTGACCCTATCAGCTCCAACTTGCCCCCCAGCTCCACTTTGCCCACCATCAGCTCCAACTTGCCCCACCAGCTCCACTTTGCCCCCCATCTGCTCCAACTTGCACCCAGTAGCTCCACTGTTCCCCCTCAGCTCCATCTTGCAACTATCAGCTCCGCTTTGCCCCTCATCCATTCCAAATTGCGCCCAGCAGCTCCACTATGTCCCCTCAGCTCCAACTTGCCCCTATCAGCTCCACTTTGCCCCCAATGCACTCCAACTTGCCCCCACCAGCTCCACTTTGCACCCCATCAGCTCCAACTTGCCTCCAATCACATACCTGTAGCTCCCGCACCGTCTTCTCTTCAGTAATGCAGAGCGTGCCGGGAGATCATGACTCCCAGCTCGCTCTGCATTACTAAAGAGCGACCGCGATGAGGGAGCGCAGTAGCAGCACAGACATGACTGTGTTGCGTTCCGGTGTGGTGGGTGCGGGCGCAGCTCTTCTCCGCTGCATGCCCGCACCCCCAGTACGTGTGCACCCTAGGCCGGCGCCTACCTAGCCTATAGCTGGCGCCAGCCCTGCAGACTAGCAGTCAAGGGAGCCCACACCATGCCCCTGACCCTGGGAGTCCCCTTCTCGCCACGTCACTGTCCATGTGGAACATGATCCTGAAGAAGGCAGAATTGCTACCACCACAATACTACCACAACCACCAGACACACAGATCAGCTGCCTGCGAACGCTGATAGTGTTGCCAGTCTGCCTTCTTCATGTCACCAAGAAATGTAAAGTGTGACATTAGGGGACCCTCTGTCACACTTCTCGTCACCTACTCCAACCGGCAGTGAGAAGTCTATAATAAAGCAGCAGCAGCAGCATGGAGGGACTAGTGGTGGTGGTGATGATGATGGCAGAGAAGCTGGGGTGGAATAGACATTGATGGCCTTTTTAGCCCAAACTGAGAAGGAATGAGAGACAGGGATAGGGATGGGCATCACCACCACCACCACTAGCAATGAGCTTTTGGAATTTGCAGAGCTTGCTACTGCTCTAATTCCTTTTGCTGCTGAGTTGCAAGGGCAGCAGGATGCTGAGAAGCAGACTAGTGTGCCACAGACCACCGTGGGCATAGCGGGAATGGGGTCAACAAGTGATGTGGGACTAGGACAGGTTAAACTTGCCAGCAGCAGCAATACTACTGGTCCTAGCTGCAATGCTGATTCTGAGGCAGTTGCAGCTACAGCAGCAACAGCAGCCTCTGCCCCAGCCAGTAAAGGGGAATGTGGAGAAGAAGAAGAAAGAGGTCATTCTTCTCCACCTGTTCCCTACCCCCTGAAGTCATGGGTGTGGGACTATTTTTCTCTTGGGGCAGGCACAGTGCAGTCATCACCAATGGCACTGTGCACAATTTGTGACAACTCTGTGAGAAGGGAAAACGAGGGAACATACCTTGGCACAAACATCCAGATAACACACATGAAAAATAGACACCATGGCATTTATGTCAAACATGTTAAAGTCAAACACCCACCACAGAAATTGAGCACCATTGTTGTTGTACCTCCTGACTCTCCAGAAAGGCAACAACAGGTGAGGTGGAGTTCAAAGAGGAGGAAGAATAGAGAAACCCAGGAAGAGGCTGGAAGTTCCATGATGAGTGAAACAACTAGCTCGCCATCACCTTCTTCCTCTAGGGTAACTATATCTTCTGCCAATCCACCTCACTCATTGTTACCTCCCCTGTCAAATGATAGCCACTCTGTGAATGTTAGTATCTGGAAATTCATGTCCACCCATTGCACACTGTGTGGTGCACTGACCACACATGGCAGTGTGGTGGAGGAGAATCACAAGCTGGGCATCAAGTGGCATCTGTGAAATTCCATCCCACAGAATAGGTTAAGCTGGTGGCAGGAATGGTTCATCATTACTATTAAACTGTCAGCAAGTTGTCCTTAGCAGGGTATGGACAAGGGGTATAGTGACAGTAGCAGTACTTGGTTTCTGGTGTCATAGTGTTTAGATAGAGTTGTGCAGGAGTAATTTACCACACACACAGTGCACATTGCAGTTGCTGATGAGAGGCACAGTTCCTGCTCTCAAGGGAATAATTTTTGTTCTAGTAACAACATACCCATGATTTTGGAGGAGGGGCAGGTGGTGAAGAATTATAGGCCAACTTCTTCTTTTCTTCTTTTCTCCACATATACTTGTGGTTATTTATGGTGCTGCTACTGCATCAGGCGCATCACTGGAGCTAGTCATGGCAAGTAGAGCATTTACCATCCATCACCCATGTTACTGCTGCTGTTGATCCCATTCTCTTTGAGCTACCTAATCACCCTGCTTCTTAAACTCAGCAGTAACAGCAAGAACAGCAGTCGCAAATTCCGGATCTACATCACAGCATTTCACAATGGCCACTCGCCAACACAACATGACTTGCTGGCACTAGGCCAGTAGGTCATTTTTTTTTCTCAGGGCTTGTGCGTAAAAAAAGAAAACTAAAATAAACCCATAGGCCTACAAAATAATAATTTGGGGGGTTCGTTTCTAACAAGCCTAAGTCCTACAAATCAATGTTCCCTTAGGGCTTGTTCCAAACAAGTCTAAGTCCTACAAATCAATGTTTCCTCAGGGCTTGGACCTCTAATAAGTCTAAGTCCTACAAATCAATGTTTCCTCAGGGCTTGGGCCTCTAATAGTCTCAGTCCTACAAATCAATGTTTCCTAAGGGCTTGGGCCTCTAACAACAAATATTACAAATAATCCTCTACAAAATACTCTGTCATGTCATGTATCAGTCTACCCCAATGGCATATTATGTCATGGGGTTCCTGTCTCTATCACGTTACATACAAATTTCTTATATTATTTTATTATTTTAGTAACCATCCCCCCAATTCCAGTTAAGAAACCCCCCAAAACAAATTCCCTGTTCAGCTGATTCTTTCCCCAGACTCCACCCACCAACACAGGCAACCTCTTCAGACCCGTATTATACCATGACTTATGAGGTATTTTTAATTTTGGGATATATTTTTTATCAACTGCCCCCAATCCCAGTAAACAACCCCCCAAAAAATTCTCCATTAACTGATTCTTTCACTGCACTCCACTAACACAGGCACCCTCATGTCCCTTTTATATTATGCCTTTGGAAAATAAAATAATATTTGCCATGTGTTGTGTGTAAATTCAGTGTTCCTATTGGTTTCAATGGAATGAGCTAGGTGAAAATAGAGGAAAAATTTCACTTTTTGCCAGAAATTATTTGACAATAAGGAGGTGCCATTATTCGACAAATGCAGTTTGAGGTGAAAATATTCACCCATCCCTATTCTCCAGTGATATCACTTCTCCAATTTCTGTGTTATTCTGTAGAACCAATTCACTAATATTTCTTAAGTTTTGGAAACCTTAGTGCATAGGCTCCATTGAATAACATAGGAATTGGAGAAGTGATATCACTGGAGAAGTCATCTCCACTTTATCACCTCTTTATCATACCTTAGTGAATAACCCCTATTGTTTGGGGATCCTACAGACACTGGGGGTGTCTCCAAATGACATCAGTAGTGACACATTGCTGTGGTGATTGCAGGTGGACACATTGCCACGGTCCTTTGGTAAAAAGCATGGTCTGCATGCACTGCACAGTACAGAGTAGATAATTATAGAAGTAAACTGTATCCTTTCTGGGGCAAACCATTTGCACCACAGAGAACAAAGAAACATTTCTATCGATATGTTGTTTAACCCCTTGAATTATATATGTCTGCAACACATTGCAGACATAGCATTCAAAACAAAGCATTCAAGTGGCAATGTTTATTTTACCACTATAGTGCAGCTGGTTTAACAATAATTACTTCGGTTTTCTTTTATACATAAAGTCTAGTATGTTTATAATTATTTTGTATTGATGCCCCATCTTTAATGATCATTGGATGAATTTAGGAATTTGCCTGTGTAGCCAGTAGCCACCCCACCATTACTGTTTAGCGCCAGTGGCTGCATCCAAGGGTGCACACTATAGGGTCTGATCACTGTAATGCATAATGAAGGACACAGATTGCCAGCATTGGACTTCTATGCCAGCCACACACAGGGAAACATAAATGGTGCACATTAACACCAGAGAGGGAAAGGCAATAAAACATGATAAAGAGGTGATAAAGCGGAGATGTCTTCTCCAGTGATATCACTTCTCCAGTTCCAGCATTATTATACGGAGCCAAGTCTCCAACTTTGGAGATGATAGTGCATAAGCTCCAAATAATAATAATGGAACTGGAGAAGTGATTTCTGTTTTATTACATCTTTATCACACCTCATTTCTTCTAGGCCATGCTTAGTACATTGATCTAAGCAACGTGAAGAAGAAAGGACCCCCCTCAAAATACCCAAAGACCTTATCCTCCTATTTGCTAACATCAATAAGAGGAGGATTTTGTGCATATGAAGCTTAGTAGATTAATGTTACACAGGTTAGGGACAGATCACCGATCCCAGCTCCTGTTATTGAGAGGAATATTTTATATATTTAAGGTCTCCAAATGGCATAGTGCCCTACTATTTAAAGAGGGGGATAGAGACATATTTAAATGTAGATGTAAATATTAGTGTATTATGTGTACATGTAAATATTTGGGTAATAAAGTACATAACCCATTGATAACCAGATGTAAATATTGAAGTAGATGTACTGTGGCATTAATGTACAGTAGAAGTGGATATTGATTACTGAAGTACTCCTTTGAGGCCCAAATAAAAAGGCCTGTACTTAGCCCTTTCAGGAACAGAGGGATAGGCAAAAAATATATATATTGATGCCATTTCCATTTAAACACCAAGTGGGTAAAAAAAATCCTTCCTGACTCCAAATAGCAGTGGGTATTTCCCTGGATCAGCATCCTATCAGCTGTGAATAGTAACATAGCATTACAATGCAGTGTATTCCTCTCTGGCACTCAAAGGGTTAAACATGACAGCTAAAGTTAAGCATAAGAAAGTCCATTGAATGTGTGGAATAAATATTGTATATAATTATTTCTAGAATATGTTAATTCTCTGCCAATTTGAAGAGTTCTTAGGGCATTATTCATCAAGCTAATGAGATGCAGACCAACTGCACCAGAGAGGAGAAATGAAAATTGTCAATGATTTAAAGGAGATTTTTTTAACTCTTTGAATGCTGGAGGTCTCCAACACATCATGAATCTCTAAGAAGAAGGAGATAAATTCTGAGAAAAACCAAACGTACCATTGGGGACAAATTAAAACAACTCATTTATTTAAATTTGGCTTTAGGCAACCTGAGTGCTGGAGAAATCTCCTGCCTGATGCTTCACAATGCATTGGATTATTCACTAGCATTTATGGGGTTACAAGCCACATTTAAATCAATGCAACCCTGGAGCAGAAGGACAGCTTGGGTGGAGGGGTCCTGACAGAGATCCCAAGAAGAGGAAGTGAGGTGAGTAGGAATTACTGACTGTGGGGCATTGTGGTCATATTGTGAAGTGCAGCAGCATGGTGAGGAGATTTTCCCTGCCCACCGATGTATTGGGACTGCCTTGGTGTGGGTCCGAGGGGCACTAGTGGGTAAGGTGAAGTTATGGTGTGTTGGGATTGCCCAGTTGTAGTAGGGCATGTTGATGTCACAGCGTGACAGGGTGATTGCTGAGTGAAGCATAGCTTTTATGGTGTTTGGTACAGATTTATAATCCTTATGCATGGTCCTAAGGGATCAGGGAGTATGGCTGTTGGGCTACAACTTGCCACATCCAAATAGTTATGGGTTGGATGGTGGCATGGCCCTCAGTCGAGTACTGCTAACAAGAGTGGCTAAAATATTTGGAAGTGCTAGGTAGGCAATGTTGGTGTACTAGCAAGCTCTATTTATTTGGTTTTGTAAAGAATAATAAGTTTAAGTGTTAATGTTTTGTTATGCTTATAATAAAATGCTGTGGCCTTTTTGACCCATCCAAGGAGATTGTGCAATTCTAGGGGTAAAAAGTGGGGTCTGAGGATGACTTGGCAATGCTTGCGTCATGGGACTTGGGGGGGTTTTATTTTCCCTCTGTGGTACATTTGGTGATCTCCAGAATGGAGCCCTTTCTTCTAAGTATATCAGCCTCAGTGTCATGCCCTGATAATCCACTGACTACATTTAATCCACTCAGTACTAGAGTATGTAGTGCATTGATAAGTGATGCATTGTATACCCCTCTTGCACTCAGAAGGTTAACACTCCCAACACACAATGCTTAATTCCATGTGCTATATCTTTGCTGAGCTTCTCTTTTTTTCAGTACAATTTGCAGCATAAAGAGATTACAATGTCTAGACCCTAACTGATTTTCCACTTGTTAGAGTCCATAAACTCAGCCCTATCTGAAATAATGTTATCTCTTATGCTTAGCTGATCAAAATGGAGGCATATTACATTTTTTTTGCCTTGGGACTAATATGATAGTTTAGCCACCATATTTTGAAATGGTTGTTTATTCAAATATTTTGCACTGAAAAGGGTTTGATACAATTTAACTTCATGCTAGAGCAGTGTTCCCTTTAAGGTGAATGAAATTGGCAATCCATCACTGAAAGAGTTAAAAAAAACTGTTTTTAAGGGCTACTTTGGGATAAAACATGCCCTCCCTGGTTTAATACTCTGATTCTTTCAGCTGGTTGCCTTAATTATATCTACTTGCTGGTACATTGGTCAATGAGGGCATGTGATAGCATTAACAATCTGGTTATCCCATTTGAGATAACCAGGGTAAGAGGTTTCAGGAGACTGCACTGTGTTAAATATTGGAGATAACCTCAGCTGTCAGAGTCAGCACTCCAAAAGCCATGAAATCACAAAGAAAAGAAGGAGAGGTGATGAATCCTTAGGAGTAGTAAACTTATTCTTATGAAAACCTATATGTTATGGACCTTTCCTGCTGAGTAAAACAAGGGTACTCCCACCACTGTCAGGTTTATTCAAACTTTATAACAGTTCAAATAACCAGGAAGTGAATTTACTGTATTTACTTCCTGATTGTTCTAACTGACAGGAAATGACTCAGTGGTTTCTATCACATTCTATGGAGAACTGTAAGTCACTGACTTTTCTCTCCATTAGAATGTAACAGAATAACTAATTGGAATTTGAACACTAGAGCGCACTGCTAATGTACAAAAACACAGGTTTAAACAGTAATAACTCTGGAAATATGCATCTCTCTGCAGTGGGAGTACCCTTATTTTACTCAAGAGGAAATGCCCTACAATATATATATTTTCTTTAAAAAAACGTTTACTGCTCCTTTAAACGGCAAAGAGCTGAGCCCACAAATATGCAGGTATATTTTGTAACTTAATGGTTAAAGGAGAACTAACACCTTGTTATAACCCAGGGAATTGTTTGTATCCTGCGGGCCAGACACATATTAAGCTTTTGTGTTATCCATCTGTTTAGGTATGTTTTCTACTGGTAACTTTCTAGTTATATATAGAAAACTAAGTGATTGTTTTTTGTGTTTTTCAGAACAAATTCAGCTTTTTCATGGCACCTCACAAGAACTAAAGGTTGTATAATAATTCGCTAAGTGTGTATTTGTCAGAAGCCATCATGCACAGTAGAGACGACTCTGAGTGCTGCAGTCATGTGCAGTACAGACTGCCAGCACCGCAGTTGATATGGAGCGGGGCGCTCCGAATCCAGACTGTAGTCGGGGAGCAGAGAGGACTACGGTCTGAATTCGGATCGCCCCACTCCATATCAGCTGCAGCACGGACAGTCTCTACTGTGCATGGCTGCACCACGGCCGTTGCTGGTGGCACTGTGGCCCGTGTACACAGGCTCGTCAACTAGTATGTCATGAATACAAAAATTAATCTTTTGCACTATCATAAAGTATATATCAAATATATTTATGGTGGTCGTGAAAATTCCAATTATTTTTAAAAGCCCTGAACCCACTGAGTACAAAAGATAGGAAATATGTATAATGTTGCCTACAAGCATGGACTACACTGACCTCTATTTAACAGGAGTTCAAAATGGTATTTTCAACTTTATGAGCTAAAATGCACATTCTGATGGTTACATGGGTATTTTTACATTCAGTGACTTCAAAGATACTAAAATAATTCAATGTCATGGGATTTCCTATTGTGGTCAGTACTTAATGCCAGACCGAGTAAAATTGTATTGCATTGGTATGGGTTGACATACTGTAGTGGGTGCCAAGAGCATGGCTACTGGGGGAGCAGGCAAAATATATGTGATATGTGTATGAATGGTTTGTGGCTAATAGTAGGCAGTGGAACCAGGCTGGGGGTCACACAGTGTATGTGAAGATCTGTAATAGATGAGAGTTGGTACCGTGTTAGCCGTGTATGTGAAGATCTGTGACTTCCAGTGGACAGTAGAGCCTGGCTTGGGAGTCTGACAGTGTATATGGGGATGTGTAGTGGAACCAGGAAAGACAGTCAGATGGTGTATGTGAGGAGAAGTGGCCATTGGATCGGATGGCTCAGGGAGATATGTGTGCGGGTTCCAAAGGGGTGTTAATGCATTACATAGCAATTTGTTTGACACCCCTCTGGCATGCTTTGTTTTATATTTTTAATATATTTTTAGCCCTGTGAGTGCATTACAATGCATTGGTTAATTCCCTGGCATTCGATGGATTATATTCTGACTTGATAGGGGGCATCAGGATCCCTCCAGCTACTGACCTCCTAGCCAATTTGGCTGAGAGATCAATAGAGGTGACAAAGGGGAGCTAGGACTGGGTGTTATCAGGGAAAGCCTTCTTCATTATCCATAATATGAGATAGAAGGCTTTGCCCAATCCCTCTTACTCCTACCTGGAAGATTGGGTAGGATGGAAGCAGGTTAGCCATATTGCTCTCCTACTTCTCAGCAAGACATTGGAGCAAATGTAATCCTTTGAGTACCAGAAGGGTATGTAATACATTGCTCTGCAATGTGTTGCTTAACTTTCTGGCACTCAAAGTGTTAATCCTTTAAGGGCAAAAGGGTTGCTAAATTCATTGCAAAAACAACATGCTGTACACCACTTACATCCTTATGGGGCCATTAAAGCAGGTATGCAAACCATCAACCAATGCGTTGCATATACATGTTTTACAAGCCAGGGAAGGGGTTAATACATAAGAAATTAATTTAAAAAATCCTGTACTCTTGTAAACTTACTGCTGACTTTTTGCATTAATGATGAGAATAAGATGTTCATGTGTTGTTACCCGCAGCTGGATACAATGAGTGAAAAAGAAAGTATGTGCATCAAATCCTGACCTTTCCACATGCTATTCATATCCTATATAATAATTCGCCAAGTTGTGTGTAACGCCCGACATGCGCAGTAGACACTGCTGCCCAGCTCTGTATCAGCCGAGGCTCGGTGAGTGTCCACTGCATGTGACTGCCCCGCGACCGGCTGCCAGAGGCTCTGTATCAGCCGAGGCGCGGGAGACCCGCGACCGGCTGCCAGAGGCACTGTGGCCCGTGTAACGGGCTGTTCAACTAGTAGATAATAAACTATGAAATTTAATTACATGCCTTTTAATTGCACTATATTAAATACATGTTAGATTTTAGGCAGATAGGGACTAGGGATGGGTGAAAACTTTCGCCTCAAACCAAAACTGGCGAAAAAATTACAGTGAAAAGTGTCATTTTCCCACTTTTTTCACCTAGCTCATTGCATTGAAATCAATGGGAAGAAAAATATTTCCCCATCACATGAAAGTTTTCTCTAATTTTCTACAGTCATATAAAAGGCTGTCAGGCTGTCACAGTAGAACATTCTGTGTTTGTTAGAGGAGAAAGCAGCACTTTTTTTGAGCTAGAGGAAAGAAAGGGGAATTGAAGCATAGTTTAGGGAGTCCTTTAGGCAGGGCATTTGTTCTCTGTATCAGGGGGCACTCTGATGGAGCACAAGGAAGGAAGGAGGTTGACCCCAAATACCCCACAATTTGATGTGACTGACTGGCAAGACACAGGCAGCTGGGGCCCAGATTACTTGCTAATTTTGTTTTTTAGTTTTATATATATATATATATATATATATATATATATATATATATACTAGCAATGTGGAACGGCGCTGCTCATCCGGATATATAGAGAATTAATGCACACACACGGATGCAAGACAAACACACAGACACACATGCAAATGCACACGTACGCACTGAGATGCATAAAGAGCGACATAGTCATACACACATACATGCAAAGCATAACATGCAGACACATAGAGTGTGATACAGACATGCAACACACACTGTGAGGAACACACAGGCACACACAGAGACACACACACACACACAGAAGTGAGTCATAAGGGGGTGACATGTGTCATTGTAATGAGTTTGTGTTTGTACTTATGCCTCCACTGTGGCATTCATTCATATAGTTGAAATGCATGTGGTAATTGCACATACTATGATGGAAGGTGGATCCTGCTGGCCCCCGGGGTGTGAGTGAGTGTGTGAGTATGAGTGAGTGGCATTCATTCATGTAGTTGAAATGCATGTGGTAATTGCACATACTATGGTAGAAGGTGGATTGTGCTGGCTCCCGGGGTGTGAGTGAGTTGAATGAGACTATGGTGTAAGGTGGATTGTGCTGGCTTCCAGGGTGTGAGCGAGTGTGAGTGAGTGCTTGCGTGGGAGTGATTGCATGTGAGTGTGTTAGTGAGTGTGTGTGATTGAGTGTGTGAGTGTGAGAGAGTGTGAGTGAGAGGGTGTATGAGAGTGAGTGAGAGTGTGTGAGTTAGAATGTGATTGAGTGTGTGTGACTGAGTGATTGTGTGAGTGTGAGTGAGAGAGTGTGTGTAAATTATTGTGAGTGTGTGTGAGTGTGAATGAGAGTGTGTGATTGAGTGTGTGTGTGTGTTTTTTGTCTGATGTGTTTGTGTCTGTGGTGTAGGAGCGAGTGGCAGACATTTTGTTTTTTCAGTTACTTCGATAGTGGTGGGCGGGCTGGATAGTGGGGGCAGGCCAACTCCCTGCATGATTTAAATCACTCCCCAATTGAATCACCCAATGGGAGCAGTAACTCCTCCTTACTTAGGTTGAGGTAACATAGCAATATAACACATGGTGGCTCTTCAGTTGAGGCAGTGCAACAATATGCTGAGGGAACAAATATAAAATGGTGTTTGAGGCTTGCCCTCTGTAACATACAGCAAAGCATCTCTCTCACTTTAAGGAGAAAGGCCGGGAATCAGGAAGCAGGAAGTGGAGTAGTGACAGTTGAAAATAGACAGTTAGTGAGGTGACTGAAGAGATGAAGAGTTAAATAAAAGAGTTGCTATTAAGTCTATCCCTGAGTGTTTGTATTTTATGGAAACATTACACCCTCGTACTGAGAGTATGTAGGGTTACAGTTATCTGTGGGAGGTGAAACAGTGTGTTTGTGGGGTCATGATCCTGAGTGAGAAAGTGTGTGTGGACCAGGAGAAGTTATTAATATCCCCTACTTCAGGAGCGAGTGCCAGCTATATTTTTTTTGTCAGTTGGATAATGGTGGGTGGGCTGGAGGGGGCGGGCCAACTCCCTGTATGATAAACATGTCCCTATTGAATTACCCAGTGGGAGCAGTAATGTCCCCATTGAATCACCCAATAGGAGTTGTGTCTCCTAATGAGACATAAATTATATAATGAGGAATTCTGTTCAATGTTTGTTTGTTTTCTGAGGGGACATAAATTATGTTCTGTTTGCGATAAGATAGGGTGGACAACTTAAAAAATAAAAAATATTAAAAATGAATACATAAATAATTAAACAAATCAATACATTAGGTGACAGACGGCTGACTGGGAGCCTGATGTGAGCTCTGTGACTGAGGCAGACTTGATAGCAGACGACAATTTTTCGACAGCAGACGAGAATTTTGTTGAGGACAAAGGAAAGGCATCACACTCCATCAGTTGGGTACTGTAGAGAGTAAAAATACATAGGTTATGCACTAAGGTGTGAAAAAAGAGGTGATAAGGGGGAAATACAGTAAGGCATGATAAAGAGGTGATACATTGGAAATTAGTTCTCCAGAGATATCACTTGTCTAGTTCCTATGTTATTCTATGGTGCCACATTGTAGGTTGTACTTTATTGTTTTTTTATCACTTGACATCATTATGAATACGTGCCAGTGTCACTTAAGCAGGAAGTTAGTGTTGTGGGCAAAGGACAAATACACTCTGCATACTAACACATTTTTCAAAGTATATGTTGCTGTAAGACTCCCTGCTTTGACTTCCAGCTACTTATTTCTCCACTACAGCCCTCAGAAGAAGTAATATTGTGCTGGGAAATGTTGCACTATAAGAAACATAGGTGAAACATATGTTGGAATAAGAGAAAAATGTGTTGGAATATGAGAAAATGCAGAACATTTTTCTCACTTTTCACCCACCCCTAATAGGGACTTGCCTAAATCTGGGGTAACTTGACAGGCAGACATGGTTTTGGCCAGAAACATGTAACTAAACCCCACTGTTTATTATCTACAGTAAATTACAAGTTATTTAATGTTTAATCAATCAGGAGGCACTCCGTCTAAAGCTTGGCTCAGACTAGGCCTGGGTAAGTTACTTCACCACTCTTGGATTCTCACTCAGGTTTGCCCTGCTGCCACTGCTTCACAAGGAGTCCAACCGCCCTCTCAGTCAGAACAGTAAATGTATGGAAATCAGAAGCTGACTCGGACTTAGAACCCACAAGAAACCATCTGTGGCTCACCGGTATCTTGCAGTAGAATCGTCCTGGCCAGGATCAAATGAATTAACACTTTGTGTAACAGAGGGGTGAACAATGTATTGAGTACCCCTCTGGCACTCAGTGGGTTCAAGGTCTTTAATTCATTTTGTCATGGCTAGTACGGTTGTACTGGAAAACCACCAATGGTTGTTCTCGCAGGTTATAAGTCAGAGCCAGCTTCTGATTTCTTTACAAATGATTTATTTATTGGAAAAGGTCAGGATTCGATGCACAGACTTTATTTTTGTATATGTAGCTAAAATATAGATCTTGCTGTTCTCCTGACAACACACATATGTAACTATTTGAACACTATTCATAATGCTTGTTTCAGATCACTAGGAATCTGCATATTATACAGGGTAAACTGTGTTAACGGGGGCTAACGGGGAACACTCTAGATGTGAGCGAACAGTGTTAGATTGAGAACCTAGTAATACTTCTCATAGGATATACATCAAAGTTCTTACATTCAAATGTTTTTTGTTGAAGAGGATAAGTCTTGATAATGATATGATTAAAATTACTTTCTCTATGATCTCTGCTTCACACAGACGCAATACAGTTCCTCTCCATTTATGTATCAAGTAGGGATATGAGTTCAAAGGCGACGATATGATTGTTGTCACTCTTTTCTCATCTCATATGGATATATATATATAAAGAAGGATAGTTTTGCATCAGAATATTTTATAGATAAAATAAAAGCAAGCAGTAGTAACTTACATGTAAGTAAATGGGGTTCAGCTCTCCAGTCTCTCCTCCTTTGAGTTTTCTCCGTGTATCCTCCTAGATCCGGATTTTACGTGTGATCGTCCCACAAGTCTAACAAGGTTATCGCTGCAGTCAAGACGTTATTCAGTCGATGTGACTGAATAATGGGTAGACCACGTTTCTACTCCAAGAAAATTTTATTGCATATAATAGTCTATAAAACACAATACACTGTGTATAAAATAGGTAGTATATGCCCAGCTTATCACTCTGTCATAGCTCGCTTTGTGTCTGTCAACGGCGACCCGCATCCAAAGGTATCTATCACTACCACGCCAAGGCCTTAGCGTGTAGCGTAACACTTAGTGGAACTAATCATAAAGCGAATGCCAGAAATCTCAATAGTATTAAAACTACGAATTTTGATGTATATCCTATGAGCAGTATTACTAGGTTCTCAGTCTAACACTGTTCGCTCACATCTAGAGTGTTCCCCGTTAGCCCTATATCATTATCATTTTTACTTAACTTGTTTTCCTATCTATGTACATTTGTTTGTGAATATTTTGTCTATTTACGTGTTGTCCTTAGTACCCCTTGAGTGCCACCATCATCCCCTTTTTGTAGTTCTATACCTTCTGTGATAGCAGATTATTTGTAGGCCGCACTAGGGATCTAGTGGGTACTAATAAATAGCGCTGAGGAACCCCTTTTTTTCACACAGGATGATTTGCTTAGAAAAGTAGTGCAATTCTGGAGCAACCCAACTGAACCAGAGGAAGCAACTAAACATTCCCATGAGAAATATGATTATTTGTATTTGTTCTCTATGGTTCATTTAGTTTGACCTAGAATTGTATCACATTTTCTTAGTAAATCAGCCTCACTGTGTTCAATTTAATTGTGAGGTTATTATTATGGTTTTAAATTCCCTCTGCTTCCTCCTCACTTGCACTCTATGGCCAACAAGCTGAAGCACCCACTTAACACAGGGTTCTATGTACAGCACAATCAGTATATCTGGTGGTTATATACTACATTGTTTAATTTAATTTTACAGGACTACAGCTCACCTTTGTACCCAGCTGCCTGATTACCACAGTGTCCTGTCTTTGGCTACAAATATTGGGGCAGATTGGGCAAAGGTACCTAGTATTTTACAACTGATTGGATCATGGTGTATCAGGACTTGGTCTCTTTTTTTTGGCATGCACTCACCACTCTCATACAATAACCTGCAAGAGAGAATACAACTTAAATCCTGTTTGTTAAGGAAGAGCTAATACATGCTCATAATATCTTCCCCACTTACCATAGTTTTGAGCATAAAATCCTAAAGACCTTTATAAAAAGAGGCATTTTAATGCATGGATGCACCTAGGGTTCACAGGGGGACTCCTGTTTCAGGGGCCTCACCTTGAGTTTACAACAATCTCACTTTTACAAGCAGGAAGGAACCAATGTAATCTGGGATCAGATGGCCATGGAGTAGTGAAACTGTTCTGAGAAAAAAAGAAATAAATCTTACTTCTTTCCCACATATAGGAAGAGTAAAAGTAAGGCTTTAAAAAGTATGCATATCCTAAATGTATGCCTATATTTTAGTTTTTTTTCTTATTTTGCATGAATGTATCCTTTAAATGCAAAAACCTGTTTATCCACATTGCATTCATTTTTGTATGCCTGGATATTCTCTAAACTGTAATTCATGTTTTCACAGATAAGAATTTTACATGGCATTTCTATTCATAGAACCACAAAATTATCCACACCTTGGACTTCGCTGCATATTAAACAATCACAACAATAAACGGTACAGCCAAAGGTTTTTATTAAAAGACTTGTAGCAGGTAAGCATACATAAAATTTGGCTCCACAGAGATTAAATAGCAACAAAAGCTTAGAAACAATCACAGTAATTGACCCTAATGAGGTTAAAAAAACATGAACATTAACAGAGCAATAAGAAATATGTGGCACAAGGTACTATACAATGGAACAATGAAGAGATTCCAGAGGATGAGTGTCTGTCGTCATGATCAATGAACTAAGGAAGTGATATATTTTGACAAAAGTACTAGATACAGATAGAGAAGGCATTGATTGTAATACAAGGTGTGCAAAAAACCCATAGTTATGAATCCCCAGGTCAAAATTTGTGGAGGAATACATTTAGTTAGAAAGTAGAGCTAGATATTGTGTCTGGGGTAATGGGAGTTGTAGACATATAAAATGTCACAGTCAATATAATCAGATCGGTGTCAGGTGTAGGCAAAGGTTATGAGGCAGGTCTGAGAAAAGGAGAGCTGGGCTTCAACACGAGTGGCAGTAACAGTACAAAGCCAAGTCAGAAATTACAGAAAGATCATGTGCATCACAAGAACCTGCAGAATAAGTGAAAAATGGAGTCCAGTGGCAAAGAAAAGCAGCTGACAGACTCACAGGATGATGTAAACAATCTGACCTGAGCTGAGTACCACCTGAAGTCCAGGGTTCCCACTGGTTATGCCTTATAACATTGGCAGGTAAAGTGTATCCCTCTAACTGTTGCCTGAATACAGATCCCATCATACCTGAATACAGATCCCATCAGACTGTAATAACAATTGTATATGATAACCTTATATTGTACTAGGATATTCTGTTATAGTCTGCATCTTGCTTGCAGTATTAATGTAATAGAGTATTTACTTTGCAGTCATTTCTCATCGGAACAAGCTAGTCTGATACATTCCCCCTATCATTCCCAGAATGCAGACACTGCTCAAGAAGTAAAAGTTTCACTATATACACACTGGGCCATAGGCACAAAATACAATAGGAGTAAAGGGGTAAACCAACTGCACTATAGTGGGGGAATAAGTTCCCACTGATTTAACACTTTGAGTGCCAGAGAAGTATCCAGTGCATTGCACTTCAATGTGTTGGATACCTCTCTGGAACCCAAATGGTTAAAAGGGTCATTCAAATCCTAGAATGCTGGAGACGTATCTAACTCATTGCAAAGCAATGCATTGTCAACCTTTCTAGCTTTCAGTGGGTTAAAAGTCTCATGGAAATCAGTGGATGTGTAGAATATGCATTTGTACTCTATGGTGCAGTTGGTTTACCTCAATATTTCCCCCACCTTTTTTGTGCACAGTTTGTAAAGACAGAAATGATATCTAAAATCTACAAGTGCAGAGAAACATTTTGTCCTTGGATATTCTAAAAATTGGCAGAACAAAGGTTAGTTGCATTTTTATTAGTAGAGCAGATAAACCTTTTTCAATTTACTGATCTTTTTCCTTGTGTTATTGCAGAAAAGGAATGCCTTTGTCACTAGTTATACCAATAATATAACAATACTGTACAATTATTTAACCCTTTGCCTGCCAGGGAGGTATCCAACACATTGCAACACAAGTGGGGTTATGCACTAAGGCGTGATAAAGAGGTGATAAGGTGGAGATGCAATAAGTCGTGATAAAGAGGTAAGAGGGGGAGATGCAGTAAGGCATGATATAGAGGTGATAAAGAAATGATAAGGGGGAGATGCAATAAGTTGAGATAAAAGAGATGATAAGGTGGAGATGTAATAAGGCGTGATAAAGAGGCGATAAGGGGGAGATGCAGTAAGACATGATAAAGAGATGATAAGGGGGAGATGCAGTAAGGCATGATAAAGAGGTGATAAGGGGGAGATGCAATAAGTCGAGATAAAGAGATGATAAGGTGGAGATATAAAAAGGCGTGATATAGAGGTGATAAGGTGGAGATGCAGTAAGGCATGATAAAGAGGTAATGGGGGAGATACACTAAGGCGTGATATAGAGGTGATAAGGTGGAGATGCAATAAGGCGTGATAAAGAGGTGATAGGGTGAGATGCAATAAGTAGTGTTAAAGAGCTGATAAGGTGGAGATGCAATAAGTCGTGATAAAGAGGTAAGAGGGGGAGATGCAGTAAGGCATGATATAGAGGTGATAAAGAGGTGATAAGGTGGAGATGCAATAAGGCATGATAAAGAGGTGATGGGGGTGATGCAATAAGGCGTGATAAAGAGCTGATAAGGTGGAGATGCAATAAGTCGTGATAAAGGTAAGAGGGGGAGATGCAGTAAGGCATGATATAGAGGTGATAAAGAGGTGATAAGGTGGAGATGCACTAAGGCGTGATAAAGAGGTGATGGGAGAGATGCAATAAGTAGTGATAAAGAGGTGATAAGGTGGAGATTCAATAAGGCATGATAAAGAGATGATAAGGGGGAGATGCAATAAGTCGAGATAAAGAGATGATAAGGTGGAGATGCACTAAGGCGTGATAAAGAGGCGATAAGGGGGAGATGCAGTAAGGCATGATAAAGAGGCGATAAGGGGGGGATGCAGTAAGGCATGATAAAGAGGTGATAAGGTGGAGATGTAATAAGGCGTGATAAAGAGGCGATAAGGGGGAGATGCAGTAAGGCATGATAAAGAGGTGATAAGGGGGAGATGAAGTAAGGCATGATAAAGAGGCGATAAGGTGGAGATGCAGTAAGGCATGATAAAGAGGTGATAAGGGGGGGTGCAATAAGGTGTGATAAAGAGGTGATAAGATGGAGATGCAGTAAGGCATGATAAAGAGTTAATAGGGGGAGATACACTAAGGCGTGATATAGAGGTGATAAGGTGGAGATGCAATAAGGCGTGATAAAGAGGTGATGGGGAGATGCAATAAGGCGTGATAAAGAGCTGATAAGGTGGAGATACAATATGTCATGATAAAGAGGTAAGAGGGGGAGATGCACTAAGGCGTGATATAGAGGTGATGGGGGAGATGCAATAAGTAGTGATAAAGAGGTGATAAGGTGGAGATGCACTAAGGCATGATATAGAGGTGATAGGGGGAGATGCAATAAGTAGTGATAAAGAGGTAAGAGGGGGAGATGCACTAAGGCATGATATAGAGGTGATAAAGAGGTGACAAGGTGGAGATGCACTAAGGCATGATAAAGAGGTGATAGGGGGAGATGCAATAAGTAGTGATAAAGAGGTGATAAGGTGGAGATGCACTAAGGCGTAATAAAGAAGTGATGGGGAAGATGCAATAAGTCATGATAAAGAGGTGATAAGGTGGAGATGCACTAAGGCGTAATAAAGAAGTGATGGGGAAGATGCAATAAGTAGTGATAAAGAGGTGATAAGGTGGAGATGCAATAAGACGTGATAAAGAGCTGATAAGGTGGAGATGCAATAAGTCGTGATAAAGAGGTGATAAGGGGGAGATGCAGTAAGGTGTGATAATGAGGTGATAAGGGGGAGATGCAATAAGTCATGATAAAGAGGTGATAAGGGGGAGATGCAGTAAGGTGTGATAAATAGGTGATAAGGGGGAGATGCAATAAGTCATGATAAAGAGGTGATAAGGGGGAGATGCAGTAAGGTGTGATAAAGAGGTGATATGGTGGAGATGCTGTAAGGTGTGATAAAGAGGTGATAAGGAGGATTATGCACTAAGGCATGATAAAGAGGTGATAAAGTGGAGATAACTTCTCCAGTGATATCACTTCTCCAGTTCCTTTGTTATTCTATGGAGCCTATGCACCAAGATCTCCATAGTTGGCTCCATAGAATAACATAGGACGTGGAGAAGTGATATCACTGGAGAAGTTATCTCCGCTTTATCACCACATTATCACACCTTATTGCACCCCCCCTTATCACCTCTTTATCACGCCTTACTGCATCTCCCCCTTATCACCTTTTTATCATGCCTTATTGCATCTCCACCTTATCACCTCTTTATAAAGCCTCATTTTATCTCCCCAATGTGATGGATACCTTACTGGCTAAGCCAACACTTTACATTTCCCTTTCTATTTAAAACATTTGTAGTCCTATTATTCCTAGTGTGCACAGGGTATAAGGTGATGTGTTGAATTGACTTTAGATATCCATAGTGAGACCTGAACTTCTTCTTTTGACCTTTTAGGACCAGAGACATGTAACGCATTGTTTTGAAATGTGTTGTGAACCTCCTTGGTCCTTAAGTGGTTAAGAACAGCACTACCAAGGATCTGTACATCCACCCTCATTGGAATTATCTGTGAATACAGCTAACAAACCCTCAAAGACATTTAAAATCAATTTGTGTGCATAAATGAAATATCAATGCACAACGTATTAAATATGATTAACAGAGAACTTGGGATCAGATATGGATTTAATTATACAGTGTAAACTCTTATCCCAGAGGAGAATTTTCAAGAAACCCATTATATCCATGTGGTAATGTGAAGAGGAAGAGAGAGATATAGAGCCTTTCTGTTTTAGGCAATATCTACTATACTGTACTTTGTGACACTCACTGCTCTTCAGAGATAGTTATGAAGAACTCTAGGGTGGATATGCACTAAAGGTCAATAAGGGGCCATGTTGCCAGTCTTGTGTCATATTTGTTGATGGTACATTAACAGTATGCATTAAGATATCTTTCCATCATATCCCTGTGAATCCACCACAATCCATCAACAATTGACCAGAATCCGATGACATTGCCATGAATCCTCTATGCCTTCGACAGATTTTCTGTTTTGTACTGACTACATTGACAATGACTCAATTGCATACTGAAATACAGTTTAATGAGTCATTGTCATATTCATGTAGGTGTGTTTATTTGGTAATGGGGCAGATCACCACATACACTAAGCTCCGATAGCAGCATTTGCTGTCTGACTTCACAGTGTCAGCTTCACTAACCTGATGCTGGTATCTTCCTATAACTATCTATGGAGCTGGAAGACAGTTTGCTATCTCTCTCTGTCCACCTGTAACACTTTCAGGGGATGTAACTTGCATACCCATGTGGCAGAGAAACGGTTAAGATCTTGGTCAAGGCTATTGTAAAGATAGAAGGATACAAAAAACATTTACCTGAACACAACATAATTATAATTTCTTTAAACACATACACACACTTTTACTGTCACAGAGTTATGCAATGCACTTCCTTATGGCACTAAATGGGTTAGGGAGTAATGCTGTTGTGATGCGGAAGACCAAGCAGATTGGGGGGTGGAAGAGAGAATGAACTCAAGCTTGAAGGTTGTTGAATTGCTGGTGATGTGTAAGGGAGGGCATCACTTATATATTACCAGCAGTATGACAACCCTGTATGCTAATGATGTACTTGCTACACATCTCCAGATACACATCACAATAACATTGCCCTTCGTGCATTTCTCCCCAGGTTTGGTGATGAAGTTTTCAAATCCCAGTGTTTCTTTGACAGATGAATATCATCAAGCCCTTACTTTAATTTACTATCTGATTAAGCCGACATCAATTGGTACTTCTCCAGCCTGTAACAGTAAACAACCAGGGTAGTCACAATTTCACTTACATAGAGTTATTCCGGATGGTCTGGCAAGGAAAATTTTGAGTAGCAGTAGGCTCTTTCTTATGGATAGTGTTGCCAGATCATCTGTTTGAAAAGGACTACATGAAAAATGCATACTGCATGGCTGAAGTGATTATTACCAAGCTGCAATAATTTCGATATATAGCTATGCAGCATCCACTTTTCATATGTATTTTTTTAAAGGACTAATCTGGCATACCCAAGAAAGGGTAATGTGTTTTTTGGTGCTCACACAGGGCTTAGTAGGGATGGGCAAAAATATTCGCCTCAAACTGAAATTGGCGAATGATGGCACTTTCTGCTTGGTGAGTAATTTTCTGCAAAAAGTGCAGTTTTCAGCTTTTTCACGCTTTTTTCGCCTAGCTCATTGTGCATTGTAACCAATGGGAAGAAACATTTTTCTCTATCAGACAAAAGTTTTCTCCACTTTTCTACAGCCATATAAAAGGGTGTCAGGCTCTCACAGCAGCCATTCTGTGTTTGTGAGAGGAGAGAGCAGCACATTGTTTGAGATAGAAGATAGGGGTTTAGTTTAGGGAATCTCTTAGGTAGGACATTTGTTCTCTGAATTAGGAGGGTCAGTGGGGATCTCTGAGGAGAAGAAGGGAGAATGGAGGTTGACCCCAAATACCCCAAAATTCCACATGACTGACTGGCAAGACACAGGCAGCTGGGGACCTATTTGCTTGCTGATCTTGCTGTTATTGTCTCTGTGTTGGGGAAGTCTGGGGAAAGTTGTTGATTTTGTTTTTCAGTTATCCTTTTTTTTGGACAGACTGTGATAAGACAGGGCGAACAACTTAAAAAAAGTAAATAAATAAATAAAAGAATAAAAAAATAAAGAATATATTAGGTGACAGACAGATGACTGGCTAAGGCAAGACATCATACTCCATCAGTTGTGTTGTGCACTGTAGAGTATAAACACACAGAGTAGCTGAGTAATGTCCAGCAAATGCACAAGGGGCAGGGGGAAGGGGAAGGGTGGAGCATTGCAGGGATGTGAGTTTAAAGTACTAGTTCAATGGTTGCTGCAGCATGTGCAATCAATGATGATGATCCCTCTACTCTAAGGGAGGATGTAGTTTGTCAAGGTCCCACCAAAACCTCCAGCACCACCAGTGCCAGTACAAATATAGAACCATATAAGAAGAACACTGAAGACGCATTCAAGTGTTGATGATGGCAATAGCATAATTGAGGAAGGTGTAGCAGCTGAACTGCCACTGCATCAGACAGTGAGATAAATGAGCACCAAAACACCTGTCCTCAAAGTAGTAGCGAACTTTGTTACAGTAAAAGTAAAAAAAAAAAATTGTCTGAGAACTCTAAAAGCTTAGAGGAATATAAGGGGGCAAGAACTGTCAGGTGATGCTGATGCTGCTGAAGATGACATAATGATGACTGATGATACAGATCTAAAAGATATCCCTCCAGCATCCTTCTCTTGTTCAGATACAGATTAAATTGAGAGTAAGGATGATGACATGGCTATAATGTTAGCAGAAAGGCAACGGCTGAATCTTCCACCACTGAAAAGGAGCACTGTGCCTGTTTATAAACTGTTTGAGAAAACCATTTGAAAGTCTGATCCTGGACAAGCAAAGATGTCAAAAAGTACAAAGTCACCCTATCAGTCATCATCAGTATCATCTCCTCTTCAAAGTCCAAGTCCCATTCAGCCACACACACACACCTGGGTTGAGTGCCCAGCAGCAGCAACAACAACAACAGCAACACAGGTTATTAACATTCACTGGTGCTGCTGCTGCTGCTGGAAGTGCTGCACCTTTGACAACTAGTAGTAGTGGCAGTAGAATTGCATCAACATCTAGCCACAGTAGTAGTAGTAGCAGCAGCACCTCAGGAACGCCTCATTCCATAAAGTCCACAGTAGGGAGATACTTCACTCAGGATACTAAAGCTAAGTATGTTGCTATCTGTTGTCTGTGCAAAACACACCTGAGCAGGGGGAAAGCAGGCTCACACCTAGGCACCTCCTCTATGAGATCCCACATGAAGCACCACCACAGGTCTGACTGGGAGACACATTATCAGCAGGCCAAAGTTGCTACAACTAGCAACAGCAGAAGCACTCTAAAATGTTCCCAGGGCTCTATGGCAGAAAAAAGAAGTTGTGAACTTATTTATGTGTCAGGGTGTGCTACTGCCAACAGTTAGTTCACTGCAAATAACACTTATGGCTCAAGCTGCAGAGAAGTATGATGACTCTGGCTTTGCTGTAAGAGATAGCAAGAGTCATAGACTGCCCACACATGCTGCCTCTACCAACACCACCTCCCCTAGTCATGTTGTTAAAGCAATAGAGTTCCAGGCTTCTTCTGCCATGTCCTGCCAACCCACACTGACTGAGTTTCTTGGAAGGAATCAAAATATTCACAAAAACAATCCCAAAGTACACCTGTGGAATGGCAAGGTTGCCAATATGTTGGCAATGGACATGCTGCTGTATTCCTTTGTAGAAAACCGATGTTTCATAGAACTGATATCATGTGTAGCTCCGTGCTGGAATATCCCAAGCTGCAGTTATTTGTCTAGGAAGGCTGTGCCTGAATTGTACAAGCAGGTGGTTAGTGTGGTGGGAAAAAGGGCTGAAAAGTGAGTATGGCAAGAAAATCCACCTGACAACAGATACATGGACAAGTGGGCAGAGCACAGACTATACGACTGTGACTGCTCACTGGGTTTCCCTCCCAGCAACACTAGCTTACAGCATCTGGTGACAGCCAGTAATCGTGCTTCTGGTTGTGGCACTGTGATTAAAAGTTGACAGGAGCAGCAGCAGGATAGCCCATACCATCACCATGCCACCTTGTGCATGCAGAGTTTTGAGAGGCAGTCCCACAAAGTCATAGATGTTTTAAGTATGCTAGAGTATGTGATAGAGGAATGGCTTGTACCCCACTGCTTAAAAGCAGGTTTCATGTCTGCTGATAACAGCTCCAACATAATCGCTGCTTTGAGAATAGCTGGTATGGTGCATGTGCCCTGCTTTGCCCATGTGCTAAATTTAGCTGTGACCAGATTCCTGGCAGAATCCGAAACCCTCAGAGAGATGCATACTATTGCCCGTAAAATCTGTGCCCATTTTAGTCACTCCTACATCTCAGGCAACGCTCCATATTCCAAACAAGACTGTAACAATCTGCCCCATCACCATCTGAAAATTGAGGTCCCTACCAGGTGGAATTCCACAATGTACATGCTAGAGCATTTGTACGAGCAGAATAAGGCCATTAACAAGTACACCATGCAAAACTGGAAGGCTTTGGAGAGAGCCTGTCACAGTTTGCAAGCAAGACAAGAGTCAGACGGTATACTTAAAATCACCTTTATTGGAATCAATATAGAATAGCTATATATATATATATATATATATATATATATATACTGGAATGAAGGCAGCACTCACAACAGTTGGGTTAATGCCTGGGTGTCCGGATAGAAAAAGTGTATATAACAGGTAAATCAGCACTCACAGGACTTGTGACAAAAAAAAAAAATTAGATTGACGTTTCGATCCCTCCTGGGATCTTTATCAAGATAGTCACCTTGTGCAAACATCCTCCATTTTATATCCTACACCTGGTGATGACTTCTTGCCTGCTCTGAGATCATGGGTGAACAAACAAAAAAAAATAAGATTAAAGGCATAAAAACAATGTATGGAATGAAGCAAGAGAAAATACATACCCAAAACTATACAGTGACAAGCAGGAAACTACAAAGTATCTGTTCTCGGATAATTGTTACAAAGATGCATTTAAATCATAATGAAAAAATCTCAAAAAAATCATAGTCACCCCTAAATGTCCTTATGAAGGAAGTCAAATTAAGAGACTAAACAATAAAGGAAATAAACAAGTTAATGATGAAATACCATAGATCACCCGAAACCAGTAATGGTTATTGCATCAAAGAATTGCAACGCTCACAGGGTCCAAGATTCTATAGAGCAACATGCATGACAAATGATATTCATCATTAATTGCTGTAACCGCTTATATACTCATGTTACAGTATTGGAAAAGAAAAGAACAATACAAAAAAATAAGCACAAAAGTAATATACTCAATGTTAATGGTTCTAATTAGTATGTATCAAGACTAAGCAATATTAAACATATGTATACACACTACTGATGTTACATAGATTATCTCATACATACTAAAGACACTGGCATTATGTATCTCTAGCGTACCTAAAATGTTCATATGTATGTACACGTTGAATATATAGTTGAAACCTAAGAGTGTTGCCATCAATATAGGAAGTAATATCCCTTATGTCACCGTTCAACATATCCACTCAAATGGAAGACAATGAGGGAATCCATTCCGCATTTAGTCAAGAGTACTTACTGTCCAATTCATCAATCCGCTGTGAAATAAAGCTCCAATTCCTCATGACTGGTCAAATGATAATGTGCACAAATCCTATTAGGAGTCAAGGGAACAAGGTGGCACACCCGTCATTGACAAGTATACTCACCAGTGCCCGACTACAACTATGCAGGAAAATCAATACGTGCCTCCTGGTAAGGGTTTCTAGGTGAGGTCATCCATAAACGATGAGTGTCCTGTCACTCCTTAACACATCCGATGTCAGAGGCATATCATATATGCACTAAAGCACAATGACCATTTGTCGAAACAAATCCCATAGCCTCCACCTGTAGGTGGATTAAAGCTATGTGTGTAAATGCAACCTTATTCCATCTCTTCTGGTATGCCGATTGCACAGTCTCACACATACTTTTCCAATGTCTCTCAGCACCCATTTACACATTGGATCTTCGTTGAATATAATCTCAGTCATGCCATCAAATCCCATAGCCTCCACCTCAGGGTGGATTAGAACTATGTATACATAGCTGCAATCTTCCATTGCCTGCAGAATTCCAATTAATTGGTTTCCCAAATAGGGTTCATGATCATTCATTCAACACTCATAATCTTAGTGGCTCCCTCTTAAACTCAAAAGGTGCTAATATTTTATCCCATAGCCTCCACCTATAAGTGGATTAAAGCTGTGCATGTTGATATAACAGGTTTCTATTTCCTCCAGGTTAACAATTGCAGGATACCACAGAAAAAATCCATCTCTCAGTGGCCTTCATAATAATGAACCATCTTTAAATATATCAACCCTCTGGGTGTAACAGGAGGTAAAGACACAAATGACAACAGGTCAAAAATCATACCATATGACTTTCAAAGGAGTTTAACAAATCGATGATGACTTATTATAAATAACAGGCATAGGAAATATTTTCATTCAGTGCAAACGGTGCTAGTGTGTTCAATCTCCTGATCCATCGTACCTCTCTTTGCAGTAATTTCTTGCCTCTATCTCTGCCCCTGGGGGCTATAGGTTCTTGATCAATGATCATACGTTGCATAGATGCCACTGAATGATGATATAATGCAAAGTGCCTCGCCACTGGCTTGTCAGAGTTCCCAGTACTAAGTGCACCTCTAATTGATTTCCGATGGTTTGTCCCAAGAGGCAGGGACTCTATCAGAAATAGGAGGCTACCTCCAAGTTCTCAGACTGCAGAGACTAGGCTGAAGCCAGTGGTAGTTTTATATGCCAGAAGGCCAAGTGTAGACCCGAACAGTCTCCCCTAATGATGGTAACCGGGGAGAAGACTGACTCACGCCAGCAGTCAATCAGAAGAAGGCCATCTCCCAAAAGGGAAGGCAACAAGGGACACTACTGACTCGCGCTTGCAGTCAGTAACGCTAGAGTCAGCCAGAGCCACAGGTCTGCACCAGTTAGGATGTCCACTAATTAGGAGGCAACACAGAGGGTAGTTGGACAGAGCCCCAGGTCAGCACCAGTTTGGATAGTCAGATAAGACAGGGACATACACGGTGCGGGTAAATAGCCAGAGCCACAGGTCTGCACCAGATTGGATGTCCAAACAAATAGGGAGTGCACAGAGAAGAGTCAGACAGAGCCACAGGTCAGCACCAGAATGGATGGTCAGACAAGCCAGGGTCATACACAGGATATCAGGAATAAGCTAAACAAAACTGCAATGAACAACAATGTAAGGATAACTGGATAGAAATCCAGTTCCCTTAAATACCAAAAGCCAGGAAGTAGATAGGAGTGGAAAGACCAGATCTTCCTGGGATTAATATTTAGTTAGGGCTTGTTAATCCAGGGAGAAATCTGATTGCCATTTGGAATCAAGAAGGAATTTTTCCCCCCATTCAAGGCAGAATTTGAAACTGCTATATTGAGGGGGTTTTTTGCCTTCTTTTGGATCAGCGATGGTAAACAGGAATAGGAAAAGGGTTGAACTAGATGGACGCAAGTCTTTTTTCAACCTAAATTACTATGTTACTATGTTCCTGTATAAAGTTGAGGCCTGAGTCATAGCACAGCCTCGTGCCCGTAATTGACGCATTTAGCAGAGATGCGTCAAGTGCCTGCACCCATCCTGCGTCATCTAGAGACGCCGAACCGCCTAGCCAGAGGACACAGGCGGCCACTACAGATGTTAAGCGTGCCCAAGTCCAGTCCTCGGAGTGACGCATGGGATGATGCTGAAGCATCATTTCAAGCCATCCACACCCTGCATCAACCAAGGCGGTGTAGCTGGATCTATGTTTGACAGAGCCTCTTTGTCACCTGGCCAATGGCAACGAATGTGCGATGTATGTGAGCTGCTGAAACCCTTTGAGGAGACAACCATGCTGGTGAGTAGTACTGGGGCAGGAATTAGCAAAATTCTAGAACTGAATTTTTTATTGCAGAAAAAAATGAGGAGTATGGCTGAAGATTCGAACCATAATAACCACACAGACATGCACCAGCTGGTCAATGACATGTTAGTGTGCTTTGGACAAGATCCTCGCATAGTGTCTATTAAAAGTGATGAGGAATACATTCTAACTACTTTTCTGGTCCCCCCCCACTTCAAACACAAAATTTCAGAATTTCTGCCAAAGGCCCATCAGAAGTTTGTCACAACAAGGAGTCATGATGATCAGCAGCAACTCTCTGAGGAATCGGATTCTATTGTGGAATATTGAGATATGCTTATTGATCGAGTGGAGGGTTGTATTGTGGTAGATGAGAGGGAGGAAGTGAGGGCACAAAAACATCTAGACAGTATAGTGAAAAGAAAGTGTAACGGTTTTCAGTACACTCAGAGGCAGGATGTTTGGTAAAACACAGTTTTATTGAAACCAGACAGAATAAAGTAACCCTCGCGGGTCCAGCAATAGTAAGCACGTAATACTGACACAGGACAGGTTACAGAGTAAACATTAACCCACATGGGTCCAGTACATATATCTGAGAGCAAAATGTATATTACTGACACAGGTCAGGTTACAGTTCATGTGAATCAGTGAGACAATGATAGGAGGGTGCTATTACGCCGAGAGGCAGATAGGCCTTAATAGCAGAAGGCCCAAGAAACACTCTCTACGCAGAGAGTGATACAATAACGACTTAGCCACAATGGGTGAGCAAGGCGCTGAAGGAATAACGGACTACCAGACAACACGGAATCACTGTAACCGGAGGAACAGTGTAACGCCAAACCGATCCAGCAGGAACTGTGACCCAAGGATAACCGCACCAGACCTCAAGGGTTAACAAATGCTCAGGCTCGCTGGCAACTGCCAGGTGGTAGAGACAAACTGAGGCGCCCAGGAGACCAACCTCAGTTGGAGAGCAGTAATAAGCCAAACGTACAGTGTGCAACCGTGTATAGCTACTACCCAGGGGAATGAAGATACAAGGCTCACTAGCTTAATAGGGTCACAGTAGCTGAACGGCTATAGCAGTAAACAAGGCAACCAACGGGTCTAAACAAGACCTGGACAGAGCACCGGAAAGTTTACCCAACCGGATAACCGGGCGAGGTAGTGAACAGGGCCTGAGGGATACACAGAGCAGGAGTCTCAGCCAATCCGGGTTGGTACACGGAGCAGGAACGTCAGCCAATCCGGGTTGGTACACAGAGCAGGAACGTCAGCCAGGCCGGGTCGGTACACTGAGCAGGAACGTCAGCCAATCTGGGTCGGTACACAGAGCAGGAACATCAGCCAGGCCGGGTCGGTACACGGAGCAGGAACGTCAGCCAATCCGGGTCGGTACACAAAGCAAGAAAGTAATCTGGCAGAGTAGTCAGGCAGGATTCACACGATATAGACAGCAAGCACTAAGCAACGGGAACACAACGAAAGGGTCCTGCAGAAGTGACAGGGCTCAGTACTTAAAGGCTACCATTGGGTGGAGCAACATCACACTAGCCAATAACAAGGCATCAGGAAACAACATTGTCAAAATGTCGCCAGCAATACACGGGCACCGTGATAGAAAGGCAGCAAATAATTTCAATCAGCAGAAGCAGCTACAACATCAACCAGAATATCCTATTTGGAACACAGGGCGATTCCTGGGTCTCAACAGGGGAGGCAAAAACCCAACATTGGTGGCGTTGGTGGTGGTGGTGGTAGCACATCTCTTTGGGACTTGCTCCCTGAGAATGGGTTGGTAACTAACACACAGGAACACAATGTAGCTGCTAGTAGTCGTCCCACTGCATGTGAGATGGTTTCTGAATACTTGCAGGATAGCTACGTTCTAGGCAGAAACAATGACCCCATGGAATGCTCGTAAACAAAGCAGTGTGTGTGGCCAGCATTGACACATACTGCAGTGTAAACCTTCAGTTGTCCTCCAGCAAGAGTTGAGTCTGAGAGGGGCTTCAGTGTAGCTAGTTACATTGTCAATGAACACACAATGCAGCTATCAAGCAGCAATGTTGGGAGACTAACATTCTTAAAAATGAACCAACATCTCATACCCTCTGAGTATCAGGTAGCAGAAACCACACATGACAGAGAAAGCCAGGACAAATATATTAACAGCAGCACAGATGAGGAGGAGGGGTGTGAAGAAGGGTTGCCACCATCTACCCCACTTGGGACCACTGCTATGACTGAAAAGTAATGTGTGTCAATAATCTGAGAAGGATAGTGATTTGACATAAACATGACAATGTTAAAAACTGCTGTATACTTATACACAAATCACACAATGCCAGTCCCCCCACCACCACCACTACCATACACATCTGCCACTTTGTGGGTTGTACTTTATTTTTTTCTGTTATTACTTGACATCATCATGAATATGTGCCAGTGTCACTTAAGCAGGAAGTTAGTGTTGTGGGAGAAGGACAAATGCACTCTGCATGCTAACATTTTTCAAGGCATATGTTGCTGTAGTACTCACAACTTTGACTTTAAGCCTCTTATTTCTAAACTACATCCTTCAGAAGAAGTAATATTGCAGTGGGAAATGTAGTACCCATAGGAAATATAGGTTGAAAATTTTGCATTGGCGAAAAAGAGAAAGCTTTCACGAAAAAAGAGAAAAATCAGCCAGTTTTCGTGAAAAGTCGTGTGAAATTTTTCCCACTTTTCGCTCACCCCAACTTAGTAGTCCACCAGCATGAAGGACCAATAACTAACACACAAGAAGGTTGTTTCCTATTGAATCCCCTTTCCTGAAACATTCCAACAAAACATGGTCTTGATAGGCTGGAGAAGGACACATGACAGGGCTAAACTCTTAAGCAGGACATAGTAAGAAAACAAATGTACCAAACCCTAAAATTCCCATTTCATATTTTTACCTATTTATTTTTCAATTAAATCAACATTAACATTTTTCAATAGCTTGTTTTATTCCAGCTTTCCTCAATTATACACAGCACCTTATACATTGAGGTTGAGTACATTTTTAGAATTATATTAACACTTTTACTCATATTTTTAACACTTTGACTGCCAGGGGGATTAATACAGCAATCACAGCTAGGCTCAGGTACTTAGAAATGGAGTAATTCTGGGCAAATAAAAATATTCATTGATTTAATTAGGCTATACCACCTAGAATTTACATTGCAGTACACAAGAGTACACAAAAGACCCATTTAAATCAATGCAAATTCTCGATAATTACTCCATTTCTACATCAGTCTCTGCAATTACAATGCACTTTTTTCTGTATCAATTATTATTTAGATTAACATTTACTACTGTTTTCTTATAATAACGTCATGAATTACAGTACAGCATAAAAAATTGGATCCGTTTCTAGCAAAAGCTATCTCATTCCACATATAATTGTTGCCTCATGTGTTATATCTGGAAGCACATGGCAAATTGTTCTTTAGTATTATGATCTGCCCACTGACAAATAACTGCTCCCAGCATAGTTCTCAATTGATAATGAGTTTCACATAGAGCATCGAACAGCCAGAAGCCAGAAGTCAGTTGGATCTAGACTTAGAGAGTCGGGGGTTGCCAACGATATAAACTTGATGATATCAAGTTGTTCTTCTATCTGAACTGTGAACAGAAAAATCTTCAAAGAGATAAGAAATTCCACTACTAATATTAAATTAATATAAATACAGACAGGCAATACTTCCTATGTAGAAAATCTGACTATATAGTTCTTCATCCCTTTTGTGATGAAATTAGTGCACACTGTAAATTTATCTGATATATCAAAATCCATTTTAACAAATACTAGAGAATTAAGTATAAAAAAATCTACATTTCTTTGGTGTTTTGTTTTGTTTTACAATAATAATCATATCTATATGTTAACATCTGTTTCTATAGCAACCATATCCTATAATATAAAAGGCCAGATGTATGTTTGTCCGATGTGGTCATGTGCAGTAGAGGCTGCCCGAACGAATGGCCAGCAAGGAGAAACAGACCAAGCACAAGATGCAAGGTAGTGGGACAAGACCACTACTACATTGTGACCCATGTAGTTCTTCGGTGGTACACCCGTGTACGCAGGGCTTTTATACTAGTAGCTAAATAAAACATGATATTTAACAGTGTTTAATACCAAAGCCTTAAAAACTTATTTGAGAGTCCTATTAGAAAACAGGATTTTTGTACACACAGACAAATCCTTTTCTCTTATTCCATTGAGGGATGTAGGGACCATGGGCATGCTTACAGGAGGCAGATCACTCTGAATTAAACTCCTCCCACTTCCTGTTGCTATTGTTCCTCCTCCAACTGTCTAACTTTCAGTTTTCAATTAGCAAAGTCAGGAGGGTGATAAATACTCAATTAGGACTGTTAACAATTCGGCATGGCATTCCTACCCAAATTAGTTTTCTGTGGGTGGGATGCCCTGCAGGGACCATGGGGACATACAAAAGCAGTCCTACATATCAGGGGGAGGGAAAGAAAACTAATAAATAATGGCCTGCAAAACTTTACTGCCAAAACTAGCAACTTGAAATGCATAAACATTAACTTTATAAAGCTTAGTGACCGTGTGAACAGAAGACCATGTTGCTGCTTTGCACAGTTGGTCAATGGTAGCTTCATTCTTCAGATCCCATTAAGTACTGAGAGAGCAAGTAGAGTGGGCTGTAATCTGGAAAGGAACTGGAATACATTTGAGTGTATAAGCTTGCCTGATGGTCTGCTATGGCTGTTTTGGAAGCTGGTCTGCCCTTTTTAAGGCCATCTGGTGTGACAAACAAAGTATCAGTTAGTCTCAGTTCATTTGTATATTGAACATATTTATGAAGACATTACACTTTATCCATTGAACATAGAACTCCCTCTTTTTTGTTACTAGGATTAGGGAAAAAGCATGGTAGAATTAGTTACTGATTTTTGTGGAATGTAGAGACAACCTTGGGTTGGAATTCAGGGACGTTCTTAACACCACTTTATGTTTATGGAAAACGGGGTGTGGTGATGCACAGGATAGTGTGCTGTGTTCTGAAAAATTCTTCTTGCTGAAACTATAGAAATCAGTAATATGATTTTATAAGTCAGGTCTCTGATGAATGCTGAATGCAGTGGTTCAAAGGGAGAGGACTGAAGGGCTTCTAAGACCAGATTCAAATCCCATGATGGAATCGAAGCAATATATGGAGGGAGAATTATTTTCATCCCTTGATTGAATGTTTGAATTTCAAGAATGAATGCAGTTTTCTTCTGAATGGATAACGCTGAAATTTGAACTTTGAGGGAATGAACCCTCAGTCCTTTCTCAAGACCTGCCTGGAGGAATTCTAAAATTGTAGTTAGATGAATGTGAAGTGGTTCCACAGAATGTTGCTCGTAGTATGAGAAATATTAGATTAGAATCACTAATTCCTTTACTTTTCAAGATTTTGGTTTCAAGTTACACACAGTCAAATTGAAGCTGTGTAAATGTTTGTGTTGTATGGGACCTTGTGGCCGAAGGTCTGGTAGTTGAGAAAGATGCCAGGGTTCTGGTTTGGACATGTCCCATAGATGGTGTAACCTGGCTCTTCTTTGTAAACATGGGACAATGATTATGGCATGAACAAATTCCTTTTTGATTTTTAGGAGATCTCTGGAAATCATTACCAGCGGAAGGAATACATAAATTACTTTGTGGTTCCATGGAACCGTTAGGACATCCACTACCAGTACATATGGGCCTCTTGTTTTGGCCCAAAACACTGGAAGTTTTTTGTCTAGACGAGATGCCATCATGTCTACTTCTGGCATGTCCCACTTTTTCACTATCTGAAGGAATATTTCTTGGTTCAGTTCCCATCCCCCTGGGTTCTATAGTTTGTCTGCTCAGATAGTTTGCTCCCCAGTTGTCCTCTCCCATGCTGTATATGGCAAACAATGCTGGGATGTAGTTTTCTGCCCAGAGGAGGATTCTTTCTAATTCCATTCAAACTGCTTTCCTCTTTGTGCCACCCGGCAGGCTGATGTAAGCCATTGCTGTGGTGTTGTCTGACTGAATCTGGACTGGAAGATTTTGTAGGAAAGCTGTCCATGTTGATAAGGAATTGGAAATGGCTCTCAGTTCCAAGTTATTTATTGGCAACCATTTCTCGGTTGGAGACCATCTTCTCTGATTGGACTGGTGATTGCATACTGCCCCCGATCTGAACAAACTGGTGTCTGTTTGACTACTGTCCAGTTTGTCATTGATAAATGTTTTCCTTCCTTTTGGTTTTTAAGCCATAGTAGAGACTCTTTGGTGGGATTGGACAGACATATTGTTTGATAGAGATGATTCGGATTTCTGGACTAGTGATGGAGTAGTTCAAGTTGTAAGGGGGCGCATGAGAAATTTGACCAAAGGTACCGCTTCTATAGTGGATTCCATTTTCTTCACTAGTTGCATGCACTTTTTGATCATTATCTTTGGTTCTTTAGTGTCTGTCAAACCATCTGCTGTACATTTGAATTTTTTTCCTGAGGTAGGAATAATTTCAGATTCATAGAATTGAATATCAGTCCCAAGAATTTGAGTTTCTGTGAAGGAACTATTTGAGATTTGGGTAGGCTGATGATCCAGCCATGGTCCTGCAGTACTTTCATTGTAAGGTGGAGATGTTCCTTTAGCAGTTTCTGGAAAGAAGCTTTTATTAACAAGTCCTTTAGATATTGAGTCAGGTTTACTCATAAAGACTGCAGGAACATGGTGAGTGGTGCTATCACTTTGGTGAACACCCTGGTGTTGTGGCTAGCCCAAAGGGCAGAGCCACACATTGGTAATGTTGATTTTACAATGCAAACCAATGGTATTAGTAATGTTCTGGCCAAATTGGGATGTGCAATAAAGCTTCTTTGATGTCTAGTGATGCCATATACTATGTTGATTCCATGGCTGCTATCACTGACCTGATTGATTCCATTTTGAACTTGGGTACTTCAAGGAAATTGTTCAGGGTTGTAGATTTTTTAATGAAATCCTCCAACTTTTTGGATACAATGAAGAGATTGTAATAAAACCCTTTGATTCTTTGTTCTATTGGGACTGGGGTCATCACCCATTTGTAAAAAAATGAAACTATCCAGATAGAATGCTTGTTGAAAGCACTTTTCTTTAGGTACCCTGGACAGAAAGAACCGGGATAGAAGGAGAGTGGTGAATGACATTTTGTACCCTTTCTCTATCATTTGAAGTACCCATTGATCTGTAATGATGTTCCTCCACTGTAGGATATATAGTCTGATCCTTCCCCCTAATGAATGATAGTCGGGGGTCTCCATATACCAATCTTCATGCTGTGGTGGATTTTGGTTCAGAAGATTTAGATATGTTTTTCTTCTGGCCCAACATAGATTTGTTCTGTTTCCATATCAAAGGGAATTTTCTGTAACCATTATGTGGTGCATGTAACAAACAAGCTGCCCATAGCTTGTTGTTGCAGTAATGGCTCATTCTGTTTCTCTCATTCCGGTTTTATGAATCGGAATGAGGGAATTTAGTTTTTGTACCGAAATGCAACTAACAAGCATAGCGGAGTTAAACATAATGGGCAATGACTGATGTTCTACTGATATACGGTTTACCTTATGTCAGGATTGGTAGTAGAAGCACCACAATGTGAGTGCTTATTCAGTTAATCTTTATATTTTTCAAGTCACCTCATATGTACTTACCAACTGGATTTAAAAGGTCCTGTTGTATCTGTCTACTGCCAACTGCAAGTGGATTAATGTTAGCCCTTATTTTTGTTTCTCTCTTTTGGGGAAGTATATCTTCAGTTTAATGACATTCCAATTAAAACAATCATATAGTATAAGTGCAATAGAACAAGGACTCTCCTCACTCTGTGAGGGCCTGAAATGCTGAGGAAATTGGAGTATAATATAAGGTAAAATAAAATTAAATTAAATATTCCCATCAGGGAAGTATCTCCCTGTAGCTACTGAAAAACTGACAGATGGCAGCAACAGGAAATGTGAGGAGTTTCATTCAGAGTGCCCTACCTCTTGTAAGCATGCTCTTATACCCAATGGTCTCTGCATCCCTCAGTGACGTTAGACAAAAGGATTTGAGAGTAGTTGTAGACAGAAACTCCACAACAGTGTGCAGTATCAGCCAAATGCTGCAAGAACTAATAAAATATTAGCATATATAAAATGGGGAATAAATGCACAAAATGGAGATATAATAATACCATACTCACCTGTATAAGACTTTTTCTAGAAAATGGAATATTGTTTTAGGCAACCAAAATGCATGTATAAAGAGAGATTCATCAAGCTGGGATTGTTGATCTTAGAGAAGAGTCATCTAAGGCATCTTTCACATGGGCAACATAACTGTTTCAGCCCCCTGAGACAGTTCTGTTTTGCAACTGTCTTCACTGCTCTCCTGCACTCTACTACTGAAAACGACACAGTGAAGGCATGTCTGTTGGCTGGCCCCTGTGGGAATCAGAAAATATTAATGCCTGGTGCCCACATGGGTCAGACATTCACTAGAGGATAACTTGTGATGAGGATCACAGCCTCTAAAGCTGATAATGTGAAAGATGTTCAGGTGGCTCCATAGGTCATCATGCAGGCCTTCTTTATTACAACTTTACTGTGCTCCTGAGGGAACAAAATAAGGCTGCTGCATGCTGGACTTTGGTGTGATCACACAAGATGATACTCGCCCATCTGAAAGGTACCATAGTCCAGGATATCTCCATGGGCAATAGAGCCAGTGCAACATTCTTGTGTTGATGTCACCGATGTGAAAGTGGCCTTAGGGGGTACATGGTTAATATATACGCATATATTCAAAGTTAACACAAACAATTCACTAGGAAACCTTTTTGTGAAAGAAACAAGGGAGGCATCCATTTTTTTTTTTCAATTAAATGGGAATTTGGTGATGTTTCTATGTACCCCCAGTTCTGTGGCAGATAAGTTCCAAATTTGCTTATTTTTTGCTTCCTGTATAAAGCCTTAAGCTATATGTTGTCACTCTGTATGAGAAAGGTACTGTAGCATGAAAATTCTGCAGTGAAAAATTCCAACCAATAATAAGATTTCAGAAAGGTCAACTGTAACTTAATTTACAATGATTAGTTAGCTCATCTCCTGGAGATATAGGGGTAGATTTAAAGGCAGCCATTAAATCAGCCGCTAAGTAAAAAAGGCACATCGGCTCCAAATAATACGATTTACGTCGGATTTAAAAGTAACTCTACAAGAATAGCTATCGAGCGTAGGCATAACAGAAACACGTAACACAAAAACCTGTGTCACACCTGTTTTCACATCACCATGCATCCTAAACACCCGTTAAAACACAACATAAGTCAAAATTTAACATTACGGCTGCCTTTGGCTAGCAACCCTGATAGATGCACAAACAAAATTCAAACCTACAGCCAACCCCAAGACCCCAAAGTATAAAAAATGTTCAAATACACCTAAATATACCCCAAAATAACGGTCACACCCTGTCTGTGTTTCGAGTTTTGGCGAGCTAGATCACAGGACCCAGGAGCAGAGGAGAGCGTTTAGAGTGAGGGAGAGAGGAGCTGACATTTGAGGTAGAAGGAGTTTTGATTTTGGAGTTTAGAGAGGAGAGATCTGCACTTAAATAAACACATATCACACTTTTGCACATATCACATACACCCATACAAACACATACACATACATACACATAGTTTTTTTTTTAATAACACTTTACACATATCTTAAATTTTATTTTTACAGTATGAATCTGTGAGTGAAAGAGCGTGACAGAGAGTGAGTGGGATCAAGTGCATCTGTGATGGCCTGTGGGAGTGCCTGGGTGTGAGTGGGTGAATGATGGGAAGGAGAGGAGGTCATGAGAGAGGGATGGGGAGAGTAGTGGAGGAGGAGGAAGGAGAGCAGGACATCCCTGTTGAGAGTGGGGTGGGAGAGGGAGATCCACAAGGCGGAGGGGGACCCAGCCCAGAAGAGTAGGCACACGGAGGGCAGGGACAGGTGTGTCAATGGGATGAGGGGTACCTGTCGCAAAGCACCACGCACAGGCAGAGGCAGAGCAGGCAGGACATTCTGGGCGCAGCTCTGACACCTCGCAGGCCGGAACTGAGGAGGAAAGGCTCAGGGATCCCCTCTACACGGAAGATGAGAACAGTGCTCTTGTAGAGGCTGTTCTAGAGGGGGAGAGCGTCCTCCTTCTGAGGGAGAGGGTTCCTGGCTTGGCTGTGAGGAAGAAGGCTGCCTGGAATCAAATATGCAGCAAGTTGAACGCGGAGGCCAGCTTCAGATGGGATGTGGAGGCCATCAAGAAACGATGGGGTGACTGCAACAGGGTGGTCAAAAAGAAGTCGGCTGAAGTCGCCATGCATACCCGAGGCACCAGAGGTGGTCCACCTGTCCCAATCACCTTTAGCGAATGGGAGGAGAGGCTGCGGCAGACCTTGTCATCCACACTGATTGAGGGGGTCCATGGAGGATCGGACACTGGGGATGAAAGGAGCCTCCACACTACCGGTAAGTGCATCCTCACATAACCACACACCACATTAACCAACACAAGCTGCACACTCAAACACAGTCACACCTCCACACACGCCCATCATTCATCCACAAAACTGCACCAACACAGCACCCTGATGGTTCAAACAGGACACAATATAAGGACAAATGGCAAGGTTCAACCAGGCCTAAACCTGTCCAAGTCCCAGCTCAACCCTCTTGTTGCTGTGCTGATCACACACAATCCAAACCATGCTTTTTGAAGTGTTGTCTATTAAACATCATTACTGTTCCTCCACAATGTCACCCATGTACCCACAGGGAAGTCAGCACGTAACCCTTTGAGTGCTAGAGGGATTATCAATGCATCGCTCAACAATGCTTTGGCAACCTGTCCGGTACTCAAAGGGTTAACCGACGACAAAGACAATTTGACAGGGTTAGGATTACATGCGACACAGTGGACATACACTAAGTGGTGTAAAAGAAATGATGGAGTGAATTTAACCCTTCCATACCATCACTTCACCAATTCTTGTGTTTGTCTATGGAGACTATTCAAGAAAATGGTTACTGAGGGCTCATTGGATAAACTCATTGGATAAACTCCATAGAAAAACATTGGAAATGGAGAAATGGTATCAATGGAGAAGTCATCATTTCCACTCTACCTCCACTCCCTAAGGTCTACATCACTGCTCACTGAATCTCAAGAGAGATGGATGAGGACAAAGATCACAGTGCCAGTGAGACTAACTGGCTGTATGTGCAACATTCTCTCACTTGAACTGTCAAATTATACATTTGGTTTTCATATTTATTCTCAGGAGTGGTGATGCTATGGATGAATGTTATACCATCCACTATTTACATTATATACATGGAAACCTAATGTCATGCACTGTAGGTGGCACACCAACAGGCCATGATTGATGGATATCCCTGATTAAGCAAGGCTGGGTCACTCACAAAGATGGAACGAATGATCCAAACAGCAATAGACCTTAATCATAGAAATCCCTCAATACTGACCTGATTGGTGCCCTGGGGAATTAACTTGGACAGACCTCATGTCGCTGTGATTGCCAGGGTAGTATTCCATGCATCGCAACGCAATGCATAGGATACCATCATGACAACCAGAGATCCACATGTCATTTAAATAATCTTGCATTCATTCTGTCATTGTGTTCATTACTAATCATACCATTTAATTTCCTCACACAGCATACGTGCCTGCAGCACAGCAGGAGGCTGTGGAGGAGGCACACACATCCCCAGAAGAGATTCCTCTTGGGGAGCAAGAGGATGGGACCTGCACATGGTCACCCTACACAGCTGAACCACCATCTCCAGCATCTTCAGCTGTACCACCACCTCCTGCATCCTCAGATGCACCACCACCTCCTGCATCTTATGCTGCACCACCACCTACTACATCTTATGATGCACTGCCACCTCCTGCATCTTATGCTGCACCACCACCTACAGCATCCTCAGCTGCACCACTACCTTCTGCATCTTATGCTGCACCACCACCTACAGCATCTGCTGTCCCACGCTGCTTCCCCACACTACCAGGACTGGTTTTATTTTGAGAGGTCTATGCAGCCATCCTCCTCGGGACCTTACAACCCTGCTGCAGCACCACCACCACCCGGAAGGTCTTGGCTGCCCGGGACTGTGGTCACCCCTACATATGGGCCATATGTCCATTCTCCTGACCTCCCCTCCTGGATGGCTCCCCAGCATTGGCCCAGGTACAAACCAAGGTGGGGGCCAAGCAGCTACCTGTGGCCAAGGTATGAACCCGGCCACTGGAATCGAGCATCTGGGCCTGATTGGGGAGCCCCAGCACCCTCAACTGAGGGAACACTTCACCCCACCACCACCAACACGGGGATCAGTGGGAAGCTCGGGGTCAGTGGATGTGGTGGGCACATGGATGACATCTTCAGCAGCAACCCCACAAGCAGACATGGCACTGGAAGACAGAGCAACCCCACCGGAGCAACCCCACCAGCAGACAGAGCAACCACACCATTAGGCAGAGCACTAGCAGATTCTCCACCAGCAGCAACCCCCCCAGCACACTCACCAGGCACATGGATGGAGGGTGAGTTCCTGGAGTTACAAAATAGGCAACTCAGGGAATCCCAGAGGACCAACATGTACATCAGAAGGCTCCAAAGGGATTCCCCGAGGAACACTCAAAGGATACTATCCAGCATCCATGCCCTGGAGGTACAGCTAACACTGATGAACAGAGAACTCAGGCAGTACCATGCAGGAATGATGGACATGATGGGGCAGCTGCTGGTGGAGGTCAGACACCACAACGGCAGGGAGAACCTGCGTGTGGAGAGGGAGCAGCGATCAACAGATGGTTCTACTGTACCCATCTCTCCCTCCAGTGCGACCCCTGAAGCAACCCCAAGGTCACAAAGGGTGACCAGGCAGTCAGCCAGGCCATCCACGTCTGGAACCAAGCCCAAGGTCTCCCCCAAAAATAAAAATACCAACATGTTATTTTCCCCCAAAATAAAACACGCACTTCTGCATTTTAATGCTGTCTGAGAAGGTTTGTGGTTACTGATAGATTAAGTGACAAAGATGTCTCCAATGCATCGCAATGCACTGAACACAACTTCTGCCAAGGTTACATGATTTTACAGTGTTTAAACATGGCTTTGCACACACATCACACACAACTTTGTCCAAATTAAACTTGCAATCCACCACTGGAGCCGAATAATATGACAGTGTTATGTGGCCATGATGTGGGTTGAATTTGAACAACAGATACCCAACCCTTAGCACAACAACTGGTGCAACACTGTGAACATTCATCTGCATCAATTGTTGTGGTTTAAGGGGTTAATCAAACAGCTATTTGACTTAGCTGAGAACTAACAGGCAGGATAGATGATAGAACATTCAGCTAAATAGGATGTGATTTACACCCTGATTGTGAAACTGATTTCCAGGAGAACCCAATGTTCACCCTAGGATTTCAATGTGTGTGCAACACATTGAAATCATAGGGTGAACATTGGGTTCTCCTGTAAGTCAGTTTCACAATCAGGGTGTAAATCACAGCCTAACTTACTGGATAACCCTAAGATCAGGCTAAGATTTCAATGTGTAGCACACACATTGAAACCTTAGGGTGAGCATTGGGTTATCCATTAGGTTATGCTGATGTTTTACTAAGATTGAAACAAGCTTCCCCAGTGATATAACTTCTCCACTTAGTCTGTTTGTTTGGCAATGTAGCCCATGTACTGAGATATGTCAAACCAAAGCAATCTCAGAACATTGATTACATTGATCACCATGTAAACCATGAACATGACATTACTGTGGAAGTAATGTCCCCTGTATCACCTCATTATCACTCACAACACACATTAGTGTATCACTGCCATCATCTCCTTGCTTGAATACATCACAAAGTCCACTCATGGTCAAACAAGTAGTGGACTCCTGTGATGTAGGTCATGCCTTCCTATGTATGGGGGATACTCTAGCCTTCAGTATGGTTCCAAATTGATAGACGTCTAATCCAACATTAATTCATACAGACACAGATTGAATAGTGATGGTTCTCCTTTACTGTGTCTCAAATTATATTAAAACATACATGTTTTCTGTGTATATTGCCTATATGCATTGAACACTTGTATGAGCACACAAAAGGTATATTTAAACTAAATATGAATACTTTAGAAACACTACTGAACTGCTCATGTGTTGTCCACAAGGTTTGGTAACTCTGTAGATGAGCATTCTTACTATACAGGTTTGATACCTGGTTGTTAGTACACACATGAATCAGTGTCTTCTGTGTATATGGGAATGTTCCAGTAGAGGTTGCTGTGAACATCAGGTCAAACATTGCATCACCAACACAATCACTTGAGACATCAAGGGGTGAGCTTCATGGAAGTGTTGTCAAGGCTTCAGTCCAGTCATTGAAACACCTTTGTTCAAGGATGGATCATGCTATGGATGTCTGTCGGACAAGGGGACAGGATTTGAAACAGCAACCCCCAACTGATTGTCATGCAACAGCTTCAACATGACAATCCACATAATATTTTCCATAACAGGGGAGTACACAAACCATTGCTTTGTAATGTGTTGTCTACTCGTCTAGCCCATTGTGTGGAGAACTAAGGGTATGTCAACCAGCCTTAGGGCTATGTGCCCTTGACATGAATATACACATCTACAAATATGTCCTAATAGGTCCATGAAACAAATGTATTTGGGCTGCCACTGTGAGAGTGACAGTGGCAGCCCAAATATATTTGTTTCAAGGAGCTATTAGGACATATCTGTAGATGTGTGTAGTCAGGTGTACATATTGCTGCACACACACAGGTAAGCATGGTATCCCTGGAGATCTGATCCACATTTCATGACCTCTATGTTGTATAACACGCTACCACTGTAAATCCATCCCTCTGGTTCTCTTTTCAGCTCTAACAAACTACAGGTCCCATGTTTACTCGAATGTCCCCTTAACCCCTGATGTGACACAGTGTTATCCGATGAATTGCACTGGATGAGACTCTCTTGCTACAGGGGTACCATGGTTGCTATGGCTCTGATCATAGCAAAACACTTTAGGTGGTGCCTATGGAGCCCTGGGATATGCTGAACATGGTTACAGTGTTGTACATTGGTTTCCACAGGGGCATGCATGATATCCTTGAGGTAGCAGTATCAACATGGACGACAGGCTGTCAGATGTCATTGGAATCTCTAGCCCCAATATGACTCATCCATAGAATGGTTAATGTTGGTGGTCCATACTGCAGCCAGTTTCAGAGCTGTGTCACTGATCCTGTGGAGTAAAACAGAACATGTGTGTTGTGGTGAGTGTGTATGCATGGAATGTGTGTATACACATTCCCTGATCAATGTGTCTCTTATCCGCATCCCTCTTAGGCCTTCTTCACCCTCGACAATGTCCATTGGGTCATCGGGTATGGGTGGGGGCTGGACATCGTCAACAAGTCTGGTGTCCATTGCGATGTTGTGTAATATAGCACATGCCATAACGATGTTGCAGACTTTGCCTGGTGCGTACTGCAATGCTCCCCCCGAGTGATCCAAACAATTGAAGTGGGATTTTAGGAGCCCAAAGGTTTGCTCAATGGCATTCTGCTATGACCCTTGTATTGCTCCTGGGCATTGGTTTGGGGATTCGCCACCGGGGTCATTAGCCATGATCTGCAGCCATAGCCCGAATCACCTGTGGACAGTGAGTGACATGGTTAGACAGGAAGCACATGTTGTGTGTGTGAGGTGGATGTACTAGCTGTGAGTGAAGAGCATGCTGAGCAGTGTTGTGTGTGCGCGTGAGGATGTGGTGTGATTTGGTATTGTTAACTCACCCAGAAGCCATCTCTCTGTATAGATTCCATTTTCGAAGTCTCTGTGTACAAATGAGTTTCTGAGTATATATGAATCATGACAGCTCCCGGGATATTTTGCACAGATATTCATGATCCTTAAGTTGCTGTCACACACCATCTGCATGTTCATGGAGTGGAAGTTCTTTCTGTTGATGTAGATATGTGCGTCACGTGCAGGAGCTTTGATACGGACATGGGTGCAATCTATTGCACCCATGAACCTGGGCATGCCTTCCCTTGCTTAAAAGCCCTACTTCAAATGTATCCACTCCATGTCAGTGGTGGGGAAATGTATATAGGTAATAGCCTTGCTTTTGAGGACTGGCAAGACCTGGGCCAGCACCCTGGAGAATGTGGCCTGTGACATGCCAGATGCGTAACCTTCTGTTGACTGGAATGTGCCACTTGCCAGGAAGTGTATGGCACACAGGAGTTTTTGCAGGCCTGATAGGGCATGGTTGTGGATGTAAATCGGATCCACCTGATCCTTGATGACCTCATACAGGGCAATGATGTTGTGCGGCCTCAACCTGTAACGATCAATCACCTCGTCATCGGTCATTCCAAGGAGAGTGATCTTTAGGAGGTATACCCTGGGCCTCGGTGGTCCTCTATACATCCTACCCTACTCCAGGGGTCCCTGTAGCAGATGGGGAGCATCTTGTTGCTGGGGAGTATCCTGTAGCTGCAGCTGTGTATCTGCAGGCAGGTGTTGTCCTCCAGGTGTGGATGGGCTCCTGTGTGGCTGCTGAGCCAAAGCCTCCTCACTTGCAACAGGTGAAGGCTGTTAATCAGGTGTGCCTGGGGGTTGCTGGTGTTCCCTAGCTCTCGCCCTTGCACGCCTTCTCTGCAGTCTTCGCATCAATATGTAGACGAACATACTTTTTGCTCTCTCTCTCTCTCTCTCTCTCTCTCTCTCCCTGAGTGGAAAACAAGACACAAGTGAATGTGGTGAGCTGTCCCTTTAAGTACATGGTTTGGCGTTGTCTCGGTGTTGTGATGAGGTGAGTGATGACCAATGGGAAGGTGTTTGTTGACCAGGTAAGTGTTTTAAAATGTGTTGTGTTCTGATTGCTGTGTCTCTGTCAGTTGCGGGTGTGAAGTTGTGGGGTGCAGGTTGTGTCTGGATCATCTGGTGATGTTGCATAGGTGAGCTTGTTTTGTATTGACAGGTGTCTGTGTTGTCTGATAACCCCCATTGTTTTGGGCTCTATTGTGTTGGTGTTTTATTGGAAGGCCTTGTCTCCGTGGTGTTGCTTGGTTGTTGTGTTAAGTGTGACAGTGATTTGTGGTGTCTGTCCATGTTTTTGTGTTATTTTGGCATTGCACTGGTAAATTTTGCCATTTACATGCTTGTGCGGTATGCGAATTGTCTTTAAGGGTGGTTTCTTTTTGGCCGTTATGTGTCTAACGGCTAATAAAACTGGGTTAGCCATTAAATGTGTCTTTTTTCTGGTGTTAGCAGTTCCGTGCTCCTTTGAATGGCTCTGGGAAATCTTGTTCCATGCGTCTCAATGCACGTAAGTCTATCGGCCGTAAGGATTATCAAACTGCCAGTAGCTGTTCTTAAGATGGACCTTTACATGGCTTACAATACATTAACGCACCCGTTACTTTTTTTTTTTTTAACAAATGCCTGCATTTAAATCGAGCCCATAGAGTGTTTCATTCATTGTTTGAGGTAACACCTAAACCAGAGTTCATGACCTATTAAAAGTATATGCCATATAAATAATATATAAATCCTATTTTTACTTTAAACAAAAATACGTGTACAGACATAAAAATATAAAATAACCATATTATAAAAAGTTTTCAATACAGCAATCAAAATTTAACATGCTCTCGTTGATATTTCTGGAAGCAATTAAATGCATATGCCAAATATTTATGAACAAGAGGATACTGACGTTTTAGTTCTAATAAAACAGTTATCAAGCCTTGATAAAGGTCAGGGCTCCATATAAATACATGTAAGCGAGAATCCGTGGAATCTGCTTTAGGATAAATCTTTATAAGTGCACTGGAATTAAATATATATAAAACTTGATATATACATGGCCTGGCAAATTATAACAAAGCATGTATGTGTGTTGTTTCTTGTTACGAGCTGTCCCTGAATTTCTGAGTCAAAAACAAATTATGAAATTATAAAATTAGGTGACAGCATCTTGTTAAAAAAGTCATAATGGATATATTGAAGTAATGGCAATGGAAAATAAATACTGTATTTGTTTTCTTGCTGTCTCAATACATAATCATATTTATTGGCTAGTGTAACTGCTGTGAGAAATTACCCAATGGTTTTTTATACTGGGATTTTGCCAGTGAATTTATATGTAATATTGGGGGGGGGGATAGTCATAGTGTTAAGAGTGACTTACTTTTAAAGGGATAGTAATGTTTCATAATAAAAACAGCTCTAATTAATCATCATAGTATTTGGACTTTGGAGAGTGTTATTTCAATTCTGTCAGAGTTGTAGTTCCAGAGTAATTCAATGACAAAGTGTCCCCCTCCCTCCCCTTTTACTGATGTCACACTGTTCAAACTGAGCAGAAGGGAGGTGCCCAGGTAGACTGCAGAGAGGGACAATCTTCAATTAAGATAAGGGAAAAACCTGAAAAGCTTGTCAAGGGGGGCAGGGATTTCATTGTTTTCATAGGAATAAGAGTGTCCCCTTCTGTTATCTGTCCAGTCTAGGGACTGCATTCCACATCTGAGAAGAGATTCTTCACAGTAGGTAAAAGGGGCGGGAGGGGGAAACTTTGCTTGTGAATATCTCATAAATCATAAAGGTTTGAGAGATAAGACTTATATCATTCTTCATGTTTTTTAATGCCTACATAATAAAATAAAGTTAAAACAAAGTATTACTATCCCTTTAAATCCTTTGATGCTGGAAACATCTTCAACTCATTGCTTAGTAACATGTTGGAAGTGTCACTAGAATTTTTTTAATTTCTTGAATATTACAAAGCAATAAACTGTTTACAAGGGCAGTGATTACTGGCTTATATTACATGATTACATGATTACTGGCTTATAGTAACACATGCCATTTTGGGGGAATTCATTCTGGAACATGTATATATATAGTATGTACTTATATTTTTAAATGGATAAATTGTGCTTCTCATCCTCCTTCAAGGAAATTTTGCAGACTGTCAGAAAGCAATTGGAGTGACTCCCTACAGTAAACAAATAACACATTGCAAACAGTGTGACTGAACCAGGAAGAACATGGGGTGCACTTTGAACTATCAATTAAATGAGCATAATCTATCTATTTAACAGCAAAGGCACGTATGTACCTGTACTCCTACATTAATGTTTGGAAAAAAGGAGTACGTGTACTGTGGGAAGTGGGCTGTCAGTGGCATTCTGCTTCTTCTATTATTTGAACTGACGTAATAAAAAAAAAACAGTAAAAAAATAGATATAGATATAGTACTATAATAGTATGTTCAATGCATAGATAAAAAAGAAGTCGGCACCCAAAGGTACTTTGCGTCAAAAGTGTGTTGGTTAACACATACACTAATCCACTTTTCAGCTTTCTCCTGGGGCCTTTTTCAAGACAATATGGCATTGAATCTGTGTTTAAAGGCATAGTAATGTTTCACAATAAAAGCAGCTCCAATTAATCTTCATAGTATTTGGGCCATGGAGAGTGTTATTTCAATACTGTCAGAGTTGTGTAGTTCAAGAGTAATTGAATAATAAAGTATCCCCCCTCACCCTTTTTACCTCGTGTAAGCCGCCTCCCCTCAGATGTGGAATCTAGTCCTGGGACCGGACAGCTCACAGCAAGGGACAATCTTGAATGATAAAATATCCCCCTCCCACCCCTTTTACTGATGTAACACTGTTCACTTCAGAGCAGCAAGACTGTATGGAAGGATTTCAGAGAGTGACAATCTTCCTTCAGCTTAAGGAAAAATCTGAAAAACCTGTCAAGAGGAGGCAGCGTACACTAGGTAAAAGGGGCAGGAGGGGGATACTTTATCATTCAGTTACACTTGGACTACAATTCTGAAAGTATTTAACCCTTTAGTGACCAGCCGCGCGCGCACGCGGCCAGCACTTAAAGCCCAGACGGACATATTTTTTCATTTCGTAAAACGATTTCCGGGACGTACATGTACGTCCTCTGTCCACCTGGGACATCCGCTCGGGATGTACATGTACGTCCTCGGGCGGTAAGGGGTTAAATATTACTCTCCATGCAGTGCCGGCCCAAGACATTGTGCTGCCTGGGTCGAACGATGAAATGCTGCCCCCCCAACCACGCCCACCAAAACACGCCCACATCCATTATTTTATATCATGATAATTAAAACTAAAATTAAACTTATCAGGAAGTGAGAATTTACATACAAATATATTCAATTCCAAATAAACGTCAATATTAGTTTTTTATATAGCTTTATTTATATAAATAGTTTAAATTGTTTTATTAAATAGCAAAACAGTTTAGCATTGACATACAACAACAATAACAACAATATTGCAATCAACTATAATCAACTCATATTGGTGCTTTCCGTGCCTTCTTAGCTGCAAATATAGACACTGCTTCCTTCATGTGTATAGATGTGGCTAGTTCGTGCTCGATTGATATTGTTGCCAGGCCCACCAACCTTTCTTGTGTCATTGTGGAGCGAAGGTACGTTTTTATTAGCTTCAACTTTGAGAAGCTTCTCTCTCCGCTGGCAATGGTTACAGGAAGTGTTAGCAGTATGCGCAGAGCAATGAAGGCATTTGGAAAGAGGGCAGTCAAATTGTTTGTGCAGATATACTCCAGCACACCCTTTGGAGACAAGTCTGCAGGGACATATTTTGAAAGAGCTTTCAGTTCATCGTTCAGATCATTTGAATCAATATCCCGCATGTTATCATGGGACAAAGCTCTTTCCAGTTCTTTGCACTGCTGGAGTAGGTCTCCGGGTATTTCTTCCTTGAGTTTGGGAATGTTATAGAGCACCCCAAAGATATTGCTGTGTTCATGGAGCTGTAAGAAGCGTTCTTCCAGTGACCGGATAGCACAGTCTAGAACTTGGTAAAAAAAATTAACTTTGAACTGTTGTTTTGGATCAATGATGCATTCATCCTCTGCCTCATAGTCAAAATGGGTTCTTCTGCGGCGAGCCCGAACTTGTTCAAGGGGAAAAGTTGGATCGATGTCAAGTTCCTCTGCCATCTTTTGTGCACTTTTCAAAACATTTTCAAATTCCTCATCTGACCGATAAGTCTGTAGGAATGACTTTGTCATGTCAAGTTGTTGAACTGCTGCAGAAATATCAACATCAATCCCTTGCAGTCTTTTGCTTACAATGTTGACATGGAAGAGTACATCATGCCACAACACTAGACCACACAGAAATTTAAAGTTGCATATATTCCTTGTGATTCCTCTCCCTTCTGCCACTGTTTTGCCACGAGCTGCTCCTGTTAAACCAGTATCCTCCATAACTGCAGTTATGGCATCATAAATTTTCCCAATCTGGTTCCGGATAGCCTTCACTGCTTCCACTCGACTCTCCCATCGTGTGGTGCTCAGTGCTTTCACTGTAATATGTGAATGTCCAAGATGTTGTTTTAGGATTTGCCAACGGTGGGTAGATGCAGAGAAGAATGTATATACACTTTGTATCAAATTAAAGAACTCCGAAGCTTCGGGACATGCAGAGGCAGCATCACTGACTACCAAGTTCAAAGAATGGGAACTGCAAGGGACAAAAAAGGCTCTGGGGTTTAACTCCCGCACTCTTGTTTGTACTCCACTGTTTTTTCCCTTCATGTTAGCTCCATTGTCATATCCTTGTCCTCTCATATCCTTAAGGTCAACTCCCATTTCTTCCAGCTTCTCAATAAGTGTGTTTGTCATCCCAGATCCTGTGGTATCATCTATGTCAATGAATCCCAAGAAATGTTCTCTGACATTTACACCTGAGTTTGTTGCTGTTACAAAACGCACCATTAAAGTCATTTGTTCAGAATGGCTTATATCAGGTGTATAGTCAAGAATTACAGAATAATATTTTGCAGCATTCAGGTTTGCCAGAATTTTCTGACTGATTTGTCCTGCCAGTAACTGGATGATTTCATTCTGAACAGTTTTTCCAAGATAGTGAATGTGAGTTTCTTTACTGGTTACTCTCCTGAGATGCTCCTTAAGTACTGGCTCAAACTCTCCCATCACCTCCACAAATTTAAGAAAATTACCATTGTTTTGCACAAACAGCTTATCTGAGGTACCACGCAGTGCTAGGTTTTGAGAAGCAAGGGCTCTAACAATGGAAATGAGCCTTTTTAGAACATTTTCCCAGTGATTTGTTTCTGACTCTATCTTGTCTTGATGTTTTACATCTATGGTAGCCTTTAACTGTAGTCTTGTACGCAGTTCTAGCCAGCTATGGAATGCCCTCTCGTGAGATGGTGTCTTCTCATGACATGACAAATTCCTACTCAGGTGTTTCCAGTCATTTGTTCCTCTAGAACTTAAAGCAGATGCAATGAGTTCTGGTTGGAAGACTTTGCAGCAAAAACAATATGCAGAGTTCTTGCTCTTTGAGTACATGAGCCACGGTCTCTCCACTTTCTCCATATTGGGTAGTTTACGCCAATAATGCATCCGATGAAAGCTTCTTCTCTGTTCAGACTTATCTTTTGGAAAGCAGAAACTTTTCACCTGGTGTGGACCATGTGTTACCAGGAAGTCCCTCAGTTTACTGCTCATATTGGGCCAGAGCCCTGGGTCTTCTAGAAATAGAGAAATGAAGTCAGAGTCACCAGGAATCAGCTCCTCCACCATGCTCACATCTGCTGGGCTTTCCTTTTCAGGAACATGTACAGCTTCATCAGTTTCAGATGCTGATGTGGATGCAGTAGCAGTCATTTCTAGTGTTGAGCGAGCATGCTCGGCCGATGCTCGGATCGGCTCGAGCATCGCTCTGCTCGGCACATGGCGGTACTCGTACGAGTACCGCATGTGCTCGCCCGCCATGTTCGGGTCTCCTCCCCGCACGTTTTGCGGCTGCTGCGCAGCCAATAAACGTGCAGGGAGGCTCTGACATCGGTGTAATGCCAGCAGCCATGTTGGCTGCTGGCATTACACTGATTGGCTGGCCAGAACCCGTGGTCAGGTGCTGTATAGCACCTGACCATCGAGTTCGGCTCAGTCTGAGCCAGGGAGAGCTGAGGATAGGAAGGGAAAGGCAGTGTAGGGAGGAAAAAAACAAAAATTGTGAAAAAAAAAGAACCAAAAGTCCTTTTTAGGACTACTGTGTGTGGGGGCAGCAGGTTATTTGGTGTGAGGGGAAAAAAACAAAAAAAAAAAAAAAAATATATATATATTCTGTTTAGTGTGCAAAGTTGCAGATTAGAGCACATTCTGTTTAGTGTGCACAGTTGCAGATTAGAGCACATTCTGTTTAGTGTGCAAAGTTGCAGATTAGAGCACATTCTGTTTAGTGTGCAAAGTTGCAGATTAGAGCACATTCTGTTTAGTGTGCAAAGTTGCAGATTAGAGCACATTCTGTTAAGTCTTCAAACTAAAATATCAAAGTCACATATTCCATTCAGTGTGCGTCGCCGCAGTTTAGCAGCACATTCTGTGTACTGTGCAGAGTTGCAGAATAGGAAGAAATACTGTTAAGTCTTCAAACTAAAATATCAAAGTCACATATTCCATTCAGTGTGCTTCGCCGCAGTTTAGCAGCACATTCTGTGTACTGTGCAGAGTTGCAGAATAGGAAGAAATACTGTTAAGTCTTCAAACTAAAATATCAAAGTCACATATTCCATTCAGTGTGCTTCGCCGCAGTTTAGCAGCACATTCTGTGTACTGTGCAGAGTTGCAGAATAGGAAGAAATACTGTTAAGTCTTCAAACTAAAATATCAAAGTCACATATTCCATTCAGTGTGCTTCGCCGCAGTGTAGCAGCACATTCTGTGTACTGTGCAGAGTTGCAGAATAGGAAGAAATACTGTTAAGTCTTCAAACTAAAATATCAAAGTCACATATTCCATTCAGTGTGCTTCGCCGCAGTTTAGCAGCACATTCTGTGTACTGTGCAGAGTTGCAGAATAGGAAGAAATACTGTTAAGTCTTCAAACTAAAATATCAAAGTCACATATTCCATTCAGTGTGCTTCGCCGCAGTGTAGCAGCACATTCTGTGTACTGTGCAGAGTTGCAGAATAGGAAGAAATACTGTTAAGTCTTCAAACTAAAATATCAAAGTCACATATTCCATTCAGTGTCTTTCACCGCCGTTTAACAGCCTATTCTGTGTACTCTGCAGAGTTGCAGAATTATAAGAAATACTGTTAAGTTTTCAAACTCAAATATTAAAGTCACATATTCCATTCAGTGTGTTTCAACGCCGTTTAACAGCCTATTCTGTGTACTGTGCAGAGTTGCAGAATAGTAAGAAATACTGTTAAGTTTTCAAACTCAAATATTAAAGTCACATATTCCATTCAGTGTCTTTCACCGCCGTTTAACAGCCTATTCTGTGTACTCTGCAGAGTTGCAGAATAGTAAGAAATACTGTTAAGTTTTCAAACTCAAATATTAAAGTCACATATTCCATTCAGTGTGTTTCAACGCCGTTTAACAGCCTATTCTGTGTACTCTGCAGAGTTGCAGAATTATAAGAAATACTGTTAAGTTTTCAAACTCAAATATTAAAGTCACATATTCCATTCAGTGTCTTTCACCGCCGTTTAACAGCCTATTCTGTGTACTCTGTACAGTTCCAGAATTATAAGAAATACTGTTAAGTTTTCAAACTCAAATATTAAAGTCACATATTCCATTCAGTGTGTTTCAACGCCGTTTAACAGCCTATTCTGTGTACTCTGCAGAGTTGCAGAATAGTAAGAAATACTGTTAAGTTTTCAAACTCAAATATTAAAGTCACATATTCCATTCAGTGTGTGTCACCGCAGTTTAGCAGCCTATTCTGTGTACTCTGCAGAGTGCAGAATAGTAAGAAATACTGTTAATTTTTCAAACTCAAATATTAAAGTCACATATTCCATTCAGTGTCTTTCACCGCCGTTTAACAGCCTATTCTGTGTACTCTGTACAGTTCCAGAATTATAAGAAATACTGTTAAGTTTTCAAACTCAAATATTAAAGTCACATATTCCATTCAGTGTCTTTCACCGCCGTTTAACAGCCTATTCTGTGTACTCTGTACAGTTCCAGAATTATAAGAAATACTGTTAAGTTTTCAAACTCAAATATTAAAGTCACATATTCCATTCAGTGTGTTTCAACGCCGTTTAACAGCCTATTCTGTGTACTCTGCAGAGTTGCAGAATAGTAAGAAATACTGTTAAGTTTTCAAACTCAAATATTAAAGTCACATATTCCATTCAGTGTGTGTCACCGCAGTTTAGCAGCCTATTCTGTGTACTCTGTACAGTTGCAGAATAATAAGAAATACTGTTAAGTTTTCAAACTCAAATATTAAAGTCACATATTCCATTCAGTGTCTTTCACCGCCATTTAACAGCCTATTCTGTGTACTCTGTACAGTTCCAGAATTATAAGAAATACTGTTAAGTTTTCAAACTCAAATATTAAAGTCACATATTCCATTCAGTGTGTTTCAACGCCGTTTAACAGCCTATTCTGTGTACTCTGCAGAGTTGCAGAATTATAAGAAATACTGTTAAGTTTTCAAACTCAAATATTAAAGTCACATATTCCATTCAGTGTGTGTCACCGCAGTTTAGCAGCCTATTCTGTGTACTCTGCAGAGTTGCAGAATAGTAAGAAATACTGTTAATTTTTCAAACTCAAATATTAAAGTCACTTATTCCATTCAGTGTGTGTCACCGCAGTTTAGCAGCCTATTCTGTGTACTCTGCAGAGTTGCAGAATAGTAAGAAATACTGTTAAGTTTTCAAACTCATATATATTAAAGTCATATATATCGTGTAAGATGAAGAAGGCGGGTAAAAAGGGACGGGGAAGTGGACGTGATCCTGATAGTTCAGGGCGCGGGTCAGGACGCGGAGAAACTGTGCCTGGTGCCAGAGCACAAGAAAGAAAGACATCCACCATACCTAGCTTCATGTGTAATTTTACAGGGCGTCGCAGGACATCACTCTCGAGGTCCGACCACTGCGAACAGGTGGTCGGTTGGATGACAGCTGATACTGCTTCCAGTCGGTTAAGCACCACCCTGTCTTCCACCAAGTCCACTCTCAGTAGCCAAGAGTCTGGTCAACATAATCCTCACTCTGATCATCCTTCCTCCCACCATACACGGTCTGGTCAAAGAAGTGATCCCACACTGGGATATAGTGATGAGCTCGTCTCATCACCAATCCTTCATTTGACCCTCTCTCCAAGCACGCTTGCAGAGGAACATGACATCTTGTGCCCTGATTCACAACCTCTAGAGGCTACCCAATCACAAGAAGATGACAGATGTGAACGGCATTTAAGGTCAAAGGAAGTAGTGGATGATGATGATGATGAGACACAGTTGCCATTAAATCAACCACTATTTCCGTCTCAAGACCTTGTTGAGGAGAATGTTATACAGTTGTCAATGACTGAGTATGTGGTGGGATCAAGACTTGAGGAGGATGATCAGAGTGAGGAAGTGGAGGAGGACTTGGTGGACGATGAGGTGACTGACCCCACCTGGGAAGGTGTAGAGCCGAGCGATGACAGCAGTCCTGAGGGTGAGCCATCTGCAGCACCGCAACAGGCTGGAAGAGGCAGTGGTGTGGCTACAGAAAGAAGGCGGACCGCACCAAACCGGCCCGCAAATGTTCCACGGAGCACCCCCTTGCGTAAATCTACCTTGCCAAGGGGTAGGTGTTCCGCGGTATGGCGTTTTTTTAAGGAAAGTGCGGACGACAAAAGAATTGTAGTTTGCAACCTGTGCCACACCAGAATGAGCCGAGGCATGAACACTAGAAACCTCACCACCACCAGCATGATCCGACACATGGCATCCAAGCACCGTAGTAAGTGGGAGGAACGCCTGGATCGCCCATCTGTGTCTGCAGGCCACACCACTGCCTCCTCTTCCCCTGTTTTCGGTGCCGGCCAATCGCCTGTCGAAGGCGCAGGCCCGCATACCTCCCGCCCTGCACCTGTAGCATCTGAAGCACAATCAGCGACCACATCCACTTCCCTGTCCCAGCACAGCGTCCAAATGTCGTTACCCCAGGCATTTGAGCGCAAGAGAAAGTACCCAGCCACCCACCCACAGGCCATAGCACTAACCTCACACCTTTCAAAATTACTGGCCATCGAAATGCTGCCATTTAGGCTTGTGGACACTGAGTCCTTCCGCAGCCTGATGGCAGCAGCTGTCCCTCGGTACGCGGTCCCCAGCCGCCACTACTTTTCCCGGTGTGCCATCCCCGCATTACACCACCATGTGTCCCGTAACATCACCCGTGCCCTGACCAACGCAGTTACTGGGAAGGTCCACTTAACGACTGACACATGGACAAGTGCTTGTGGCCAGGGACGCTACATTTCCCTGACGGCACACTGGGTGAATGTCGTGGAGGCTGGGAGCGACTCGGACCCTGGGATGGCACGGGTGCTACCCACGCCGAGGATTGCGGGCCCTACCTCCATCAGGGTTTCCACCAGCACCTACGTTATTGGCTCCTCCTCCTCCGTTTCCACCTCCGAATTCTCTACACACACCGCCACTCCCCCATCAGCCAGTAGCTGGAAGCAGTGTAGCACTGCAGTGGGGAAGCGTCAACAGGCCGTGCTGAAGCTGATCTGCCTTGGGGACAAACAGCACACGGCCTCAGAGCTGTTGCAGGGGATTAGTCACCAGACCGAGCAGTGGCTCTCGCCACTCAACCTGCAACCAGGCATGGTTGTGTGTGATAATGGGCGTAACTTGGTGGCGGCTTTGGAGCTCGGCAAGCTCACACACGTACCATGCCTAGCGCATGTATTTAATTTAGTGGTGCAGCGATTTCTAAAAACCTACCCCAATGTGCATGATCTCTTGACCAAGGTGCGCCACGTGTGTGCACATTTCCGTAAGTCATCTACAGCTTCGGCCGGCCTGTTGAAGCTGCAGCAGCGCTTACAATTGCCAGCTCACCGGCTGCTGTGTGACGTGAGCACGCGCTGGAACTCCACCTTCCACATGTTGGCCCGGCTTTGTGAGCAGCAGAGGGCAGTAGTGGAGTACCAGCTGTTACACGGTCGTCGCCTCTCCGTTCAACTTCCTGTAATCAGAAGTGAGGAGTGGGAATGGATGTCAGACCTCTGCGAGGTTTTACGCAATTTTGAGGAATCGACACAGATGGTGAGCGGCGATAACGCTATTATCAGTGTAACCATCCCACTTCTGTGTCTACTGAAACGCTCGCTGCTCACAATTAAAACCGACGCTTTGCATGTGGAAGAGGTGGAAATGGGGGAGGAAGAGCTTACACAAGGTGATAGCCAGAGCACCCTCACTTCGTCTTCTCAGCGACAATTGGAGGAGGCGGAGGAGGAGGAGGAGGAGGAGGAGGAGGAGGAAGACACGGTTGCCTCCGCTACAGAGGGTAGCCATGGAACTTTAGTTCCATCTCTTCAGCGTGGGTGGGCAGAAGAGGAGGAAGAGGATGAGGATATTGAGAGTCAGCCTCCTGGTGAGGACAGCGAAATCTTGACTGTTGGTACTCTGGCACACATGGCTGACTTTATGTTAGGCTGCCTTTCCCGTGACCCACGCGTTGTACGCATTTTAGACAACACGGATTACTGGGTGTTCACCCTTCTGGACCCCCGCTACAAAGAGAATTTCTCATCTCTCATTCCTCCGGTGGAGAGGACAAGCAAAATGGTGCAATACCAGAAGGTTCTTGTTGAAAAATTGCTCCAAAATTTTCCATCTGACAACGCTGGCGGCAGAGTACGTGCTACCTTGGCCAACAGAGAAGGGGAGAAAAGGGGAGCACACAGCAGTTCCGACAAAGGCAGGGCAACACTCTCCAAGGCGTGGGACACCTTCATGACACCCCGCCAGCACCCTCACCCTGATGCGCAGCCTAGTGTCACAAGGAGGGAAAAGTTTTGGAAGATGGTGAAGGAGTACGTAGCAGACCGTGTCAGCGTCCTCAATGATCCCTCTGTGCCTTACAACTACTGGGTGTCCAAGCTGGACACGTGGTATGAACTGGCACTCTACGCCTTGGAGGTGCTGGCCTGCCCTGCCGCCAGCGTTCTGTCTGAGCGGGTATTTAGTGCTGCTGGTGGCATCATAACAGATAAGCGTATCCGCCTTTCCACCGACAATGCTGATAGGTTGACACTTATAAAAATGAACAAGGCCTGGATTTCCCCTGACTTCTCCACTCCACTGGAGGAAAGCCCCGGGGGAACATAAACTCACTTTATATATGTTATTTACAATGATGGGAATACTCTGTATTCCCATTCACCCCTTCCACCCAAAAAACGGGTATATGGTTGACTCTCTTCCATATACCCTGTGATATAATTTTTATATAGGGCCAGCTCACCAGCGGGCCCTGTGATATAATTTTTATATAGGGCCAGCTCACCAGCGGGCCCTGTTTGACAACTTTTTGTATAGGTCAGCTCACCAGCGGGCCCTCTCATATAATGTTTTATAGCGTCAGCTCACTAGCGGGCCTTCGCATATAATGTTTAGGATGGTCAGCTCTGCAGCAGACCCTCACCCATAATGTTTTAGATGGTCAGCTCAGCGCACGTTTCCCTCTTAATCATGGCCTCAGTTCTGAAAATCAAGGAAATTTTTGGGAGAATTTGCCTCTGCGCACGTTTCCCTCTTAATCATGGCCTCACTTCAGAAAATCGATGAAATTTTTGGGAGAATTTGCAGATGATATACAAGTAAATATACAGCAAATACTGTTTGGTAACAATTTTTCGCCTAAAGTCGTTTTTATTTTCCTTTTTGTGTGTTTTACGGTCAGTCTGTAAAAATGGCGTACTACGGGCGAAAGATCATTCCCAGCAGCGATGTTGGAGTCCAAGGTGCATCCAGACATCCTCCCTATGCTGTCCCTGAACCATTTCTGTAGTGTTTCCATCTTTTTCTGCCCTTTTCCTATGGACCAGGCACCCTCCCCTCATCAGAGCAGGGGGTGCCTGGTGTAATGCTCGAGTCCTCCCATTGACTTCAATGGGGCTCGGGTGCTCGGCCGAGCACTCGAGCCTCAGGGGGTGCTCGGTCAGAGCACCCGAACATCCGAGCATTGGGGTGCTCGCTCATCACTAGTCATTTCACTAGGGGTCTCGCTGTCTGAACAAATAGTTGTCTCCTCAGTGGGAAGCTCCTGTTCCATTGGAGATTTGTCTTGACTCGCTGGTGTAATAAATTTCAGCATGGCTCGTTTCTGCTTAGATAAAAAAGCCTCCTTCGCTACTCTAATCTTTGCATATTGTGCACCAGAAAGACGTATGCGTTTCCTTCCACCAGACATGGCTGCTGCGTACTGTTGTAAAAAGTTAAAACAAAAGATAAGACTATAGCATTGCATGTCATTTACTTTCTACCATTCAGGGACACTAATTTCACGTACAAGTCACAATAAAATCAGGCTTGGGTAACGGAAGGATTACTCTCCCAGGTCTCAAGCTTAAACTCTGACTTTTGATGCCAGTTTAGAACATCCATTATATACCCTAATTGGAATTGGCGCCAAGAATTAGTGCCCTGCAACGCTAGGAGTGCATCAGTTAAAGAAACAGAATATACATACATCACCTACATGTGTGAAAAAACCAGAGTGATACACATATATGCAAAAACACAATCTGGCCATCCAATAAAGTGAGATAAAATGTGAACATGTATAAACTGTTAGACATCTGACCCAAAAGGTCAAAGGTGATGACCGCCCAACAAAAGCCTCTACATCATGATATATACCTACACACACACAAAGTGCAGGAGGGAAGTATATTTCAAAGGAGAAGAAATGTTAGGACAAGAGGCCATAGTCTAAAACTAGAGGGACACAGGTTTAGATGTAATGTAAGAAAGTTTTACTTCACTGAGAGGGTAGTAGATAAGCGGAATAGCGTACCAGCAGAAGTGGTAGAAGTTAATACAGTGACAGAATGTAAGCCTGCATGGGACAGGCACAAGGCTGTCCTGAACATAAGAAAAGACCAAGGACCAAATAATGTTTGAAGTTTTTAAAGCAGGAAAATGGGCGACTAGATGACCGAATGGTTCTTATCTGCCGTCAAATTCTATGTTTCTATATATACATACATACATACACATTCACACCAGTCAGATGCAGACATTTCCCCTGACCAGTTTAAAATGCAGAGTAAAATATAATGTTAATTTGAATGTCTAGTCTTCAAGTCTTGCACAGGACAGCATGGTGGCTGTTGCACTAGGAATAACTGGATCAATTCTAGGAGAAACCGCACGGTAGGAGACAAATTAAGAACTCCATTGATTTAAATTTGGCACTCAAAGGGTTCAGAACCTTCTAGCAAGTATATGATGAAGTTGGCACACTGAATATAATTCCCCTTTGAATAAAATTAATAAACATAAAATATCACCATAAATACCTACCACACACACATCTACCAGGTAGTTACATTTTCAAGTAATAACAAGTCATTTATTGCCAGTAATAAATAAGCATCTCATTAATTACCCCAAGATTAAGTAAACAAGGACACAATCCAATGTACACTGCACCTCATCAACAATGCAGCCCTGGAAAGCAAACCAACATGCCTTTTGTTGGATATATGCAAACGAATTCATTGACAGAAAATGATGCAATATTATTCTAAAAAAAGTGACAGCTCTAGCATCCAAAGGGTTAATAAAAAAAATCACAACCTGCTCCTTCCTAAATATTGACAGCTGGTTTTGAGTCTTAGAAAACAGCAAAGGCATATACTGTTTTAACCATTGGAGTGCAAGCGGTATGTGCAACACATTGCATTGCAGACACCTCTGGCACTCAAAGGTTTAAAAGTACAAGATTTTTCTTATCCATAAAATATAACTCTAACAGAGAGCATATGTAGCTACCAACTTTTCATGCAAACAGTTGAGTTATTGCAATTAAAATACAGATCTGTCACAGTTCATAAATGTTGAATTCTCCCCAAACCCCTTGGACCTTAAAGAAGTCTACAAAAGCAATGGGAAACAAGCAATGGGATAGAGAACTCTCTAGCACACAATTGGTTAAATGTTACAAATCTTCCTCTCCTCCCCCAGTGTCTCTATTTTACTACAGCAAGGTGAACAGAAGTTGAAAAGAGTGACAAACATATATTTTACTTGTTTGGTACACTTGAGCCAAGCATTGCATTCCCTTGAATAGAAAATCCCAGTGGTTAAAGATAAATGATAACATTGGGGGGGGGGGTATGAGAAGGGAATGCCTGTTCATCAATTTTCCCTTCTAGAAAGATATCCTCTGCTTCCACCTCCATGTGTTATCTTTATCCCCCATCAGAAAATGTATCATAATTAATTTTAGTCTACTTTACATTAGCTTACACCTTTGATGCAATATTCTAGCTCCAGCATTGCTTCTTGTTTTATTTGTGCATATGGCCCTATTTAAATAAATATGAAGACAATATGCAGGCTATTTTATATATAAACAGCTGGGGTAATGTGCTAAATGTGTTCTCATTTATCCATATATCCAAAATAACAATAAAATAAAAATTATATACATAAAAAGTTAACCCTTGGCCACTGCTGTCCTTTCAATGCACATAGAAAGTACAGCAATGGCCAAGGGTTAACTTTTTAGGTCTCTCCATCTCATAGGTGTACTTTGATTGATGAAAGCAAGCAATATCAATTAAAAAAGAAAAAATATGAACATTATATCAGGAAACTCAACTCCTAGGCTACTCACAGTTTCAGGCTTCAGCTCAATCAGAAGAAGAAGTTCAGTTCGTCCGTCGTCGCCTTGTCCAAATCACTGGGGTCACTCACAAAGCCAGGACAGCCACAGATACACTAGGCAGCCACCTGTCCAGAACACATATATACAGTGCAGTGTGACTCCCCGCTGACTCACACACACTGCACTGTAAGCACCGGAGTCCCCAACCATCCAGCCAATGAGGATGCCAATCAAGCTGTCTGTGAGTGAGCCTGTGGATTGGCTGCGCCACGCAGGCAGCACACTCCGGTGCCTGTGTGTCTGAGCGAGGTGTGACGGGCGGCCGCTGACAGTGTGACATGACACTCAGAGTCACACTTGTCATTATGTAAAGGTAGCAGCCCAGCCCTGATTCACAGCAGGGAGCAGGGCAGGCGCGCAGGAGGGTGTCAGAGTTCTTTGAACTCTTTGTTGTCCTGGTGTGTGGACACAGACCTGGCAGCTGGCTGGCGAAAAAAAAAAAAAAACATACATTGGGCGGCAAATTGCCGCCCCTGTCAAAGTGCCGCCTGGGTCCATTGCCCCCCCGGGACCCATGTTAGGGCCGGCCCTGTCTCCATGGCCCAAATACTGTGAAGATTAATTGGAGCTGCTGTTTTTGTGAAACATTACTATCCCTTTAAATAACATAAGGAGTTGTGTAAATGGGTGAACCAATAGGAAAAGGGGGAGGGACCGGTTCTCTAATCAAACCGTATGCAGCTTGTAAGACCAACATCTCTGTTGTAGTCGTAGCAAGCTAGGTATCACTGTGCTTAGATAGAGCAAAGGTATGAGATTGCAGCACATGAAAGTGAGAACAAATGGTGAATGTGTAAAGAGTAGGGATGGGCAAAAAGTTACATTTGGTTCATGTGGGAAATTCCTTAAAAAAATTTTTTTTCTTCTTCTTTTACCTCTGGAAGTTTCACCCATAGAAAAGTAATTTTTTCCCGCTTTTCCACTAATGTTTGATGCTTGCGAAGAGTTTGACAGTTTCCACCTATGTTTCACAGTATACTGCTTTATCGCTCACTCCCAAACACAGAATGATAACCTGCAAGATGCTGATACCCTTTTATAGTAACACCAAAGGAATACTCTCATTGTTGGGGGAAATTTAGTTCTATCATTGACTTCAGTGCAACACACAGGCAAAAAACCCAAAGAATCTGCAATTTTCTCAGAAAGTTTATCACTCAGTTGAAAGTGTCATTTTCCACCTGTTTCCCTTTTTCACCCAACCATAGTAAAGAGTAAGGATGGGCGAAATTTCTGTTTCAAACTGAAATCAGCAAATAGTGACACTTTCTGCTTGGTGAATAATTTTCTGCGAAAAGTACAGTTTTTCAGCTTTTCATGCTTTTTTTCGCCTAACTCATTGTGTATTGAAATCAACTGGAAGAAAAATGTTTCTCCACCACACACAAGTTTTCTACAGCCATATAAAATGGTGTCAGGCTCTCAAAGCATGCCATTCTGTGTTAGTGAGAGGAGAAAGCAGCACGTTTGAGCTAGAGAAGGAATTGAAGTTTAGTTTAGGGAATCTTTTAGGTAGGACATTTGTTCTGTGTATTAAGAGAGTCAGTGAGGCACTGGAGAGAAGAAGGGAGGAGGTTGACCCCAAATACTTCAAAATTCCACGTGACTGACTGGCAAGACACAGGCAGTTGGGGACCTATTTGCTTGCTGATCTTGTTGTTATTGTCTCTGTGCTGGGTGGGGAAGTCTGGGGAAAGAAGTTGTTGATTTTTTTTTCAGTTATAATTTTTTTTGTACAGACTGTGATAAGACAACAGGGTGGACAACTTTAAAAAAAAAAATAAAAAAGAATAAATAACTAAATATATTAGGTGACAGTGACGGACAGCTAACTGGGCTTAGGCAAGGCATCATACAGCTCCATCAGTTGTTTTGTGTACCGTACATTAAAAGAACACAGTGTAGTTGAGTAATGTCCAGCAAATACACAAGGGGAAGCGGAAGGGGGATGGGTGGAGCAGTGCAGGGACATGGGAGTAAAGTAGTAGTTCAAAAACTGACTGCAGCAATGGTTGCTGCAGCGTGTGCAATCAATGATGATGATCCCTCTACTCCAAGGGAGGATGCAGATTGTCAAGGTCCCAGCAAAACTAGTTCCAGCACCACTAGTGCCAGTAGAAATAAAGAACCATATAAGAAGAACACTGAAGATGACAACAAGTTTTGTTGATGCTGGAAATAGCATAATAGAGGAAGGTTTAGCAACTGAACCACCTGCTGCATCAGATAGTGAGACAAACAAGCATCAAAACACCCATCATCAAAGTAGTGCAGTAAAAGTAAAAATAAATTGTATTAGACCTCCAACAAATAAAAAGGTAGTGTGCAAGAATAGTCAGGTGATGCTGATGCTACTGAGGATGACCTACTGATGACTGATGATGATGCAGATCTAGAATATATCCCTCCAGCATCCTTCTCTTGTTCAGATACAGATGAAGTTGAGAATGAGGATGATGACATGGCTATAAGGTTAGCAGAAAGTCAAAAGCTGAATCTTCCACCACTTTTAAGGAGCACTGTGCCTGTCTATATGTTTGAGAAAGCCATTGAAAAGTCTGACCCTGGACAAGCAACGATGTCAAAAAGCACACAGTCACCCTATCAGTCATTATCAGCATCATCGCCTCTTCAAAGTCCCACTCAGCCGCACACACCTGTTTTGAATACCCAGCAACAACAACACAGGTTATTAACATCTACAATGTTAGATATGATGAGTGTCTCTGCTGCTGTAAGTGCTGCACCTTTGACACCTAGTAGTAGTGACAGTAGAATTACATGAACATCTAGCCCCACTAGTAGTAGCAGCTGCAGCACCACCTCAGGAACCCCTCATTCCATGAAATCCACAGTATGGAGATCTGATGTCTGTACAAAAAAGCACCTGAGCAGGGGGAAAGCAGGCTTACACCTAGGTACCTCCTCTATGAGACCCCACCTGACGCACAACCACGGGTCTGACTGGGAGACACACTATCAGCAGGCCAAAGGTGTCAAAACTAGCAGAAGAAGAAGCACTCTAAAAAGTTCCCAGGTCTCTAGGGCAGAAAAAAAAGTAGTGAAGTTATTTATGTGTCAGAAAGTGTGCTACTGCCAGTGCCAACAGTTAGTTCAGTCCAAATAACACCTTTGGCTCCTCCTGCAGAGGAGTATGACAGACAAAACCAGGACAAATATATTAACAGCAGCACAGATAAGGAGGTGGAGGAGGGATGTTAGGAAGGGTTGCCACCATCTACCCCACTTGGGACCACTGCTATGAGCGACAAGTAATGTGTGTCAATAATCTGAGAAGGACGATAGACATTTGATGCAAACATGACAATAGTAAAAACTATATGCATACACAAATCACACCATACCATCCTGTGCCCCCCACAACCACCACTACAATACACATCTGCCACATTTTAGGTTGTACTTTATTTTTTTTATTACTTGACATCATCATCATGGATATGTGCCAGTGTCACTTAAGCAGGAAGTTAGTGTTGCGGACAAAGGACAAATGCATTCTGCGTGCTAACACATTTTTCAAGGCATATGTTGCTGTAGGACTCACAACCTTGACTTTCAGACACTTATTTCTTAACTACAGCCTTCTGATGAAGTAATATTACATTGGGAAATGTAATACCTATAGGAAATACATAGGCAAGAAATGTGTTACAATAGGTGAAAAGGAGGAAAATTTGCATAGGCGAAAAGGAAAAAAATGTTTGCAAAAAAAGTGAGAGATCTGCAAGGTTTCGCGAAAAGTCATGCAGGAAATTTTCCACACTTTTCATCCCACCCCTAATAAAGGGGTTAAAAAAGAATCAGTAACAGTGACAGTGCAGGACAATAAACGTGTAGTCAAACCTACAAAGCTGTTAATCTAACACAGCCACAAGCAATTGTAGAATCACCAAAAAAGAAAAAGAAAAACAAATATTCCCAGCAGATCTTATTTAAAATATTAATCTCTTCTTAATTTTAAAGAAACACCATCACCTAAAATAAAATGGGATACTTTTAAATATTTCGCACTCCAAGTTTATCTATTCAAAAAGAAAACTTTATTGAATTCTAAAACCCTAAAATCTCATTCTAAATTTACTTTTCTAATGCACGTGACATTTCATGGACAATACTTTACTATCTTTTGAGACACATATCGAGATTGTTACGCTAATGTAAAGCATGAATGGATACCCTCACGGGGCATATCTTAGACTAGATTTTAGAGTTAAAATACCAAAAAGGAAGATTTACATATACTCGCTACATGTACAGGGTATTTTAAGTATATATATATATATATATATATATATATATATATATATATATATATATATACGCCACCATTTCATTTTAGATGTTAGTGTTGCTTTCAGTAAAGGAAGTAAAGGAAAGTTTTAAGAGGCATATTAAAGAGTTGCAAGAATTATGTTGTCATAATAATGCTTTATTGGACCCTTGGTAAAATGTCCTTAAAAGTAACTTAATATTAGTAAGAGGATAATACATTGAGTACAGTTTCAATTACACGTTACCTTGGAACAGGGACGATTTAACCATACAATTTCTATGAAATTTGTCAGGCATCATAAAATACAAATGCATACGTGTTCAGTTAATATGCAAAATGCTTAGATTTCTACACGATCTTCCACATGAAAAAAAAATTATTCTCTAAATTGCAGCATTATTACTTTTCCAAGTTATTTAACTCTTGACAAGGCCTATTTTCTGATCTATCTTCCCAACAATTTTCAAGTCACATGAAGAGCTTTCACGTATTCTGAGCATAATACCCCTAATTGAACTGTCTATACATGCAACAATCTTATAAGACACTCTTACAACCTAAATTACTTTAGAAATGTACAGAAAACAAATGCATACTTCTGGAGTGCTATGCTTGTAAACAGCTCTATGGACTTTCAATGAATTATACTAAAACCCTCTAATAACTCTTCATTTCTAACTAGAGGTTAAGAAGACCAAGATATCAAGACCAATATTAGCACAGCAGTGACATTAGTGTATCTATCTGCATTACTTTTTATTTCATCTTATGGGACTGTCTGTGCAGCTACTGATGTGCAAGCCAAAACTTGATTTTAATTTTTTTTTCTGGAAATTCTAAAAAAAAATAAAAGTTATGGACACTACAAGGGAGAGGTAGTAAAGCAGATATTACCTCCAATGATATCACTTCTCCAAATCCTTTGATATTCTATAGAGGAAATGCACTAAGCATAGGCTCCATAGAATCACAAGTTATTTCTAACCTCTTCATCACTCCTTAGTGCATAAACCCCAGCTCTTTTTAATGACACATCTAAATTGTAGCACATTTTTTTACTGATGGTTTGCAACCCTGAGCAAAATGCTTCATGCTTTAACTTTATGAAGATCAGCAATAACCACAGGGAAGTTTTCATATAGAAGCCTGGATCATTAAGATGCATTTCACAATGTCAAATCACTGAGGGCTCGATATAGGCATCAGCCAACCACATAAGGCTTATGTTCCATTTGTCTACCCACTCTATCTTGCTCCACTCACCTTGAAGTGGTTCCTGCAAACTGCTTGCCAAAGGGAAACAAGGCACTATGTTCAGCCGATTGGAATCAGCCTGGTGAACACAGCCTTAAAGGGATAGTAATACTTAAAATGTAAAAAAAAAAAAAATATGTTGTAGGGTATCTCCCTGAGTAAAACAAGAGTATTCCCACTGCTGAAAGGTGTTTTATTCAAAAGGTATTACAGCTCTAAGTTAACATTTTTAGGTGCAATATCACAGTGGACTGAAATTGTACAGTGGCACTGTTTACTCAGGGGGATAAACACTACAATATGTATTTTTTTACATATTAAGTATTACTATCCCTTTAAGACATGTCTGTTTGCCTCTTGAATATTCTCCAAGTCAAAACATCTCAAGAATGCAAGGGAATTATGCACTTAGATGTGATAAAGAGGTTATAAAGTGGGGATTCCTTCTCCAGTGATATCACGTCTCCAATTCCTATTTTATTCTATCAAATCCATTCAATAAGATTTCTCCAACTATGGTGACATTAGTGCATAGGCTCTATAGCATAGTATAGGAAATGGAGAAGTGATATCACTAGAAAAGTCATCTCCATTTATCACCTCTTTATCACACCTTAGTGCATAACCCCCAGGGTGTTAAAGGAGCATTGAATAGTTATTCCAAGTAAATATTAATATTACATGGCAATTTGTAACTCACTATTTCCCGTTAAAAACAAAAATCAAACATTTTCTTTAAAATAAGAAGATGTAGCAGTTTGGGTGATATTTGCATTGTAGAAGGTAACCCCAAACACACACATTTGTGTATCATTATCTTCTTCATACACAGTAGTGACCATCTAGTAGTACCAGTCTGATTTCCAGCATCACAGACAGATAGGTTTGTGGATGATATGCAATATTGATCTAGCATACACTGCAGTGTTATCAATGGTTTTATCTAACAGATTCACATTGAAGTCTATAGGCTCCAGACAAGGGCATACCTCCCAAGTGTCTGTCTTTAGGAGGGACAGTCCCTCTTTTAGACCCAAATCCCTCTGTCCCTCTTTCCCATCCTGATGTCCCTCTTTTTAAGAGATCAGACTGTGCAGTGTGTATATAAATGTATCACATTGCTCTACAGCAATAAAACTCACATTATTGTTTGTTTAAACTTCAGTATATGTGATTATAAATTAGTCCATGTAAATAAAATAATTTGGTCTTGTTATAAGTCATTTGTTAGGTTTCACAAGGAGGTGTCAATAGGTCATTAAATAGCCTACAAATTCTTGCTAATGCCACGCCCACCAGCCACACCCCCTAAAACACAAGTGTCCCTCTTTAGCAATTTGAAATGTTGGGAGCTATGCAAGACACATTTTAAACTGGCTTCCTGACAGTTTCAGAAAGCATTCCAGCATGCAAAGCTCATCACCACCAGGTCTCAAATGTCTGTTCCTTGCTCCTTTCACTGGCTCAATGTGAACAGAGTACAGAGATTAATACATTATATAATTGGGAATGTGAGGGATGCAAATCATCGTGTGTGTGAGTGTGTGTGTTTTGCTTTCCTTTGGCAGGTTAAAGGAGTTTTCTTTATAAATACCATCAGTGAACATTCACAGGTGTGAATATGCTCTACAGTAAGTAGCAGGTATACATAAAGTATGCTAGTTTAGAAGTTTTGCCAGCCATCTGATCTAACCAGTTTAGAACTAATGAAGTATGCCCCTCTTTGTGTGAGTCTGGATATCATTTTCATTGTCTCATTTTGCTCTCCATTTGTCACACTTTCAATTTCCTCTAGGGAAAAGGAGTATATACACATCCAAATCAAATATTTGTCTCTGCTAACATCCAACGTCTCCCAGCATGTGAGTCTGTCAGTTTTCACTGTTAGGTTTATGGTTGGAGAAAATGACTTAAACCTTTGAGTGCCACAGAGGTACGCAACACATTGCAAAGCCCCCCTGTGGCATTCAATGGGTTAAAGGTTAAGTCCACCCTAAAGCTTGAAGCAGTGACCTTTGCATGTAAAGTAAACAAGGGATTGCCCTATTTTATTCCCCATTTTATTAGGTCACTTTTTGGCTGATAGTTTGTCCAAACAGGTTCTTATTTGGACACACTAGAATTACTTAATTTTTACTTTTATTCCATGACTTTTATTTATGGTTATACTGTATATTGTTGATGTTTAGCTTCTGAAATGAATCAAAAATGATGTACAAAAATAGATAAAAAGTAAGATTCTGTGTGGATTGCAATGAGAGATAAGAGCTGATAAGTCTGATATTTTTTGTGAGTACAAACGAAAAGAATGTGACGAGCGCACACTGAGAAAGAGCAAAATAAAGTAGATTGCTCAAGGCATGTGTGACCCCTCAGGTGCTGCTCAAGTCACGTTTTTCGCTCCCATGTGACATTGCAAAGAAGAAATTTCCATATTCATATCAGTCTGGTCCCACCTACAGGCAGTCCAGCCCCGAAATGTCAGGCAAATCCTCTCCGCACGAGAGAAACAGCACAACCCCAGACGTACGTTTCGGTCTATGTGGACCTCGTCAGTGGGATGCAGCTGTTCCCCTCTAGGCACACAGAAGCAAGGGCCCATGCCTGGGATACCCTTCCACTTAGGGAGACAACAAACGAAAAGAATGTGACGAGCGCACACTGAGAAAGAGTAGCACCCACTCTTCTTATATTCATTAATGCTGTTACCTAATTTCAGAGTGATTGCAGATACTGTATGAAGAATTTTAATGTATATAATCCATTGGCAGAACTTCCGGTGTGCAGGTGGTGCTATTGAAAGTGATATAGTGTTCAGAGGGGCCCAGTGCCTCCCTGTAAAATACAATACCCTGGAGAATTGAATATCAGATGAGAGATGGGGGCAGATGGCACTTCTGCTAGACACAGCGCTGGATTTACATCTCAGGAGCCTGTACGCACAGAAATCTGAAGCTCCCCCCCACCCCTTGGCCATCACCACTGGACACCTCCACAATGCTCCTAATCTCCACATTGCCCCATCATCTCCATATTGCCCTCACATTGCCTCCGCCATCTCCAACTTGCCCCCCATCAGCTCCACATTTCCCCCCATCTCCAAATTGTGCTCACTTTGCCCCACATCAGCTCCAACTTGCCCTCCATCAGCTCCATGTTACCCTCACATTGCCCCCCACCATCTCCAAATTGCCCCCCATCAGCTGAACATTGCCCCCACCATCTGCAAATTTCCCCCATCAGCTGCACATTGCCCCCACCATCTGCATATTGCCCTCACATTGCCCCCATCAGCTCCAACTTGCCCCCATCAGCTCCACATTGCCCCCCATCAGCTCCACATTGCCCTCACATTGCCCCCCATCAGCTCCAACTTGCCCTCACATTGCCCCCCATCAGCTCCAACTTGCCCCCCATCAGCTCCAACTTGCTCCCATTCAGCTCCATGTTTCCCTCACATTACCCCCCATCAGCTCCAATTTGCTCCCTATCAGCTCCACATTGCCCCCACCATCTCCATATTGCCCTCTATCGGCTCCAACTTGCCCCCATTAGCTCCACATTGCCCCACCATCTCCATGTTGCCCTCACATTGCCCCCCTTCGGCTCCAACTTGCCCCCACCATCTCCATGTTGCCCTCACATTGCCTCCCTCCCTCTCCATTGTCCATTTCCTACCTCCCCCCGTTGACAGATCTCCTGCCAGGGAGGTAGGAAATGGACATCTGTGCCTCCTTTGGCACAGTCCTGTAGCTGCTGGAGCTCCCGTGTGGTCTCCTATTCAGGCTCTGCATTCCTAAAGAGCCGATGAGGGAGCTCAGCAGCTACAGGACTGTGCGAAAAGAGGCACAGACCTGCCCTGCCAGGGAGGTAGGAAACAGACAATGGGGGGGGCAATGTGAGGGCAACATGGAGCGGGCTCCGGGTGGGGTGATTATTGTTCTGCCACTGCGCAGCCAGCGAGGCTAATAAAAAAAAAAATAAAAATAAAAAAAGCGATCCCAATGACAGGCACCCCTCTGTGGGGTGCGCCTGTAGGCAGATGCCTACTCTAACTTATTGTAAATCCGGCCCTGGCTAGACATGCAGTAATGCATAGGCAAGGGACATTGCTCATTCCTTTCGTGTAAAGGAAATATGGGAATAGTAAAACTGGAGGCCACATTAACTTTAATGAAGATGTTCATTCACTGTTATGTGTTAACACATTACACAAGAACACTTGAGAATCACTAACGCATACTGTTCTGCTGTTTGCTAGTCTTATATATGCATGTGCTAAAGGAATTTTTCTTTGGAAAATAATTTTTGTAAAGTTACTAATGAAGATCGGTAGCTAACATAAAAGCAGATGTTTATTTACATTCAGATGTACGTTAGTAGTGAAATAGTTAGCTCCTATCAAATAGAACAGATAATCACTCAAAAGGGCCTATTTAATAAAATTGATCCTGAAAATCACAAGGCAAATAGGTACAGCACTTAAAGCATTTAGCACTGTCTATGTTTTTGTTGATGAGCTAAAATAAATTTGCATTGTTCTATAAGAAAAGCATATTTGTTTGGTACAAAATCACTTTTCATCATTATTAAAATGCAACTATAATCACTAATAGTTTTTTGTGCATTTTTATTTAAAAGACCCCCAAGCCATCAACTCTTCTAAATTGCAAATGAGATATCCAGTCTGAAGATATGGACGATTCATCTAGATGCAAATCCAGCATCAGCAAATTAAACAAGATCCACTGAAAAGCTTTGTTATCCAGTGTCAGGATTCCCCTGTTCACCCTTCTGGCCCGTCTGGTTTTTCTGTTTGCACCTATTTTGGCTGCCTCTGTCAGGATTCTGTTGTTCACTCTTCTGGCCTGTCTCTGTCTCGTTTTTACATTTGCATCTAGTTTTGTCTGTCTCCCCTTGCATAACTTCATTTTCCTCCTGGGAACCTATTGATCAGCTACGCTTTATAGCTTTAGTTCTCTTTAACCTCCTGGCCCGATTATTCGAGTTTGTTTGTGGATAGACCAGACTTTGTTTGCACTTCAATCTTGGCTTGTGTATTTAGAGTGTCCTCCCAGTTGTTTACTACATTTACTGACTATGGATTCTGCCTATCTCTTAAAACCCATATGCTCCAGTTACTTAGGCTTGGTTCAACCATTCTTCTACTTGATTCCATCCACGTCATCTGGTACATTCGTATCTTGGTCCTCAGGGTCCGGGAGGACTTTATTGTACTCACTATATTACCTGTTTCCTGTAACCTAGGTGACAGGTGCTATTATTGTATTCTCCTTCATACACCCCTATACTTACCTTTGATTTGGGTCTCCGCATGTGCCTAGGTGGCTCCTGGCCGACTCAGCTCGACAGTTGCCACTCCAGGTATGATGCATCTCTCAGGGTCCCATCTCTTAGAGTTCAGAGGTGCTCTACTATAGCTGTGGTCCTGGCCTATGTGCCAGAGATAGCAGGGTGAGTATATTTATCCTCCTTGTCGATCTGTTACATTGTCTTTGTTACCCTATTCCTTTTGGTACTTGTGGTGTAGGAGTTGTACTAGTATTAGTTGATCACTTGGTGGCACTAGTGCTTCACTTTACTCTATCTCTGGGGTTGTTAGCGTTTTGTAGATTCTAGTCGTATTCACTTCTAACCGTGGTTGGAAGTCCTTCACACCTATCATTGATGTCCCACTCCATCTCCTACACCACTGTATAGTGAGAGATATTCCTTCTGTGTTTTGGGTGAAACTTAAGCAGTCTTATCCTGCAACATTTAAAGGGCTAGTCTCTATTGCCCTATGGTCAAACCTTAAGCAGTCCTAACCTGCTATCTTGGGCAGCTCCCTTTCTGTTGAGTGTGAGGTTAGAGGGTCTCCATCTGGGGTCCTCGCTGGGCTCTTTGTCTGAGACCAACACCTGTGTAAAGCTGCTCCCATCCCGGTCAGGGTCCTGGCTCAACCAGGATCAGACATCTGGCTTTGCGGCCAGCACTTTTATCTGGCTTTGGCCACAGCAAGGGATATGTGCCACCGTCAATGTTCCCAAACTACTCTATCCACCAACACCACTCTCCAGCTACATTTGGGTCAGGACATTTGGACACCCATAGACTGATCCTTCAATTGGGCCAAGATTATGATCCTCTTAGACATTTCTAGTTTAATCAGTACAAGATTCAGAGACATTCATTAAGAGTTTCAGGCTAGTAATTGATATACCTGGAAGGAAGGCATCGGCAGAGAACTCTTTGGAACTGGAACACAGACAGGGTTCTCGTTTAGTTGGTCAATTAGCCATTGACTTTAGCCTATGAGACAGACTGGAACCAGAGAGGACTCAAAGCAGCCTTTCACAGAAGTCTTAGTGAGAGTATTAAAGATGCACTGACCTGCAGGGAGATTCCTGAGTCTTTAGAATACTCCATTTCATTGTGTCTGGAACTGGATTGCCATATGTTATAGAGACAGGTGGAACATGATGCCTTCTGCCATCCTAGGAGCTTTCCACACACCTCCCCTATTCCTCCAGAAATTAGTGGGATTGAGGAGCCTATGGAAATTGGCATTGTTTCCAGACTATCTGAAGCAGAGAGGAAACAACAACAATCTTTGAGACTATGCCTTTACTGCGGAATTAAAGGACATTTTCTCTGTCAATGTCCCACACGGCCAGTAAATGCTCCTGCTTAGAGATTGAAGGGGGAATATCTCTATGTGGGGTCTCTTTACCATCCCCCTCACCTTCATGATTACTGGTTCCCATCTCTTTGAGATGGTCTACCGGTTCTGCAGTCACATGCACTTTTATTGAATCAGGGGCAGCAGCCATCTTTTTAGATTTAGAGTAGGCTAAAGACCAGGGAATACCACTCCAAACCAAGAAGAAACCACTCTTGGTGTCCACAATCGATGGGAAACACTTGGGGCCGGGGTTGATACTCCTGGAGACTATTCCCTTACTCTTCACTATGGTATCTCTCCATCAGGAAGCTTTGATATTATTTCTGCTCCTCATTGACACAGTTTAATGAACACTCAGGCAACTTAGGTAAGGTTAAGATCAACTTTATTGAAAATAAATCAAGCAAGGCAAAATACCCTACACAGGCCCAGATAGGGACAGTACTGGGGTACTTCCCAAACCTGGCACAGGTCAGGATGATCAGAAATAATGTACCAAAACAATACAGTAGTCTTGATCCGTCAACTGGGTACTGCAACAGGGTAACCACAGCAGTACCAAACCACGGGTAGGCACAACAAGGGAAGCGTCAGGTAAAGCCGGGCAAATCCCTAGGCCCTAGGGATAACGGAGGCAACACGGATAGGGCACCAACAGGTGACCAGGTCCCTAGAACGCTAGGGCTAGCGGAGGCAACACAGATAGGTCACTGGCAAGTGACCAATTCCCTAGAACACTAGGGATAGCGGAGGCAGCACAGATAGGATACTGGTGAGTGACCAATTCCCTAGAAGTCTAGGGATAGCGGAGGTAACACAGATAGGACACTGGCAAGTGACCGATTCCCTTTTATGCTAGGGATAGAGGAGGCAGCACAGATAGGATACTGGTGAGTGACCGGTTCCCTAGAGCGCTAGGGATAGTGGAGTCAACACAGATAGGATACTGGCAAGTGACCGGAGCAACTTACAACTCAGTCTCCCAGGTGAGCTAGGGAGGCGCTGTAGCAGAAGTTGCTGAGCAATGTGAGCAGGAATAATGGCACAGGGTATGCACACAGAAAGGTCAAGCCAGAATGCCAGATCAGTACACACGGAGGTAATAGCCAGTCCTAGTCAGCAACGTAAGTGGGTTCTCAGCCAAAGCCAGGTCAGTACACACGGGGTTAGTCAGCCAGTCCAGTCAACAACAGAAGCGGGTTCTTAGCCAACGCCAGGTCGGTACACAAGGAGGTAGTCAGCCAGTCCACTCAGCAACGGAAGCGGGTTCTCAGCCTAAGCCAGGTTGGTACACACGGAGGTAGTCAGCCAGTCCAGTCAGCAACAGGAAGCAAAAATCAGGAACGACAGGAGAGAAGTCAGGCGAGCCGGGTCATACACGGAGCAGGAACATGCAGCAACTCAAAAGCTAGGTTCAGGTACACCACGAAAGAGCACCGAGAGAATGACAGGACCAGGTATAAAAAGGCTAGCCCTGGGCGGAGCCAGAATCCGATAGCCAATAAGAATCGTGCCGGGTGAAACACGGAAGTAACAATGTTGCCCTGAAATAGAGATCACGGGCACCGTGATACTCATACACCCATAATATTGGGGCTACCATGGCTTCAGGTAACCCATTTAATGACTGGCAGAGCAATCAGATTAAGACATGGAGCTCATCTTATTTCACGTCTTGTTTATGCCCCATCCATCATATTGGCACTATCACAGTGGTTCTCAACTCCGGTCCTTGGGACCCACTAACAGGCCAGGACTTAGGGATTTCTCTGCTAGAGCACAGGTGAGTTAATCAATGTGAATGAGCCTCTGATCACCACACCTGTGCTCTAGCAGGAAAAAGGAAACCATCAAATCCTGGCCTGTTAGTGGGTCCCGAGGACTGGAGTTGAGAACCACTGCACTATCACCTCTCAAGTTCAGCAACTTTAGGTGAATCTTATTCCACCTCCCTATCTGGAATTTAGGTAAGTCTTTGCCTCTTCCCAGAATGACCAGTTACCTCCTCATAGTAGTTGTGACTGCCCTATTGACCTTTTGCCAGGTACTATGCTACCTAAAGGGAATACTTTCTTGTTATCCACTCCAGAAAATCAAGCTCTGACCGATTATGTTCAGTATAATTTTACTAGGGGTTTTATAGGTCCCTCATTCCCCCTAGCAGGGGCTGGATTATTTTTTGGTAAGAAAAAAGATGGGTCTCTTCAACCCCGTATTGATTATCAAGGCTTTAGCAAGGTAACTATTAAGAACTGTTATCCACTTTCCCCCGATCACAGAACTATTGGACCAGCTTAAAGGGGCCTCTGTCTTTACAAAACTAGACCTTCACAGTGCTTACATCCTGATTCGCATCAAGACAGGGGATGAGTGGAAGGAGGCTTTTAACCCTTTGAGTGCCAGTGGGGTATGCAGTGCATGTTGTCTTTCAGGGCTTCATCAATGGCCTGTTTCATGATATGCGGCTATCACATGTGATTGTCTATTTAGACAATATCCTGATTTACTCTTCCACTCTCTACATCACATACAAGTCAAAGCAGTTTTAAGTTGACTCAGATATAATTCCATCTTCATTAACCCTGAAAAATATGATTTTGAAAACTCTAGCTTTACGTTCCTGGGATAGATCATCTCCAGCATGGGACTGGTGATGGACCCAACTAAGGTCAAAGCAATTACCCAATGGGCTGTTTCAAGAGACACTAGAGCCATTCATCAATTCATCGTTTTTTCTAATTATCTCAGAAAATTAATCTGCAATTTCTTGAAGATCATTTCCCCCATTGCTGTTCTTCCCAAGAAGATGGCTAACCCCAAACAATGATCTTCCGTAGCTTTACAAGCATTTGAGATACTAAAGTAGGCATTTACTTCAGCTGTCATCCTTTGCTTTCCTAATCATGCCCTTCAGTGAGGTGGATGCTTCTGAAAAAGCTGCTGGAGCTATTCTAACCCAACGGAACCAGATTTCCTCCAAAGTTCTTCCATGCTCCTATTTTTTTCTAAGAGATTCTACAGCTCTGAATGCACTTATGACATAAGGAACCAAGAACTGTTAGCTATTAAAATGGCTCTAGAAGAATGGAGAGACCTGTTGGAAGGAGCTTCATTTCCTATTTTGATCGTCATGGACCACTACAACCTACAATTTTTGGAGGCGGCCAGATGGGCCAACCCCAGACAATCTCGATGGGCATTATTTTTTATGAGGTTCAACTTTATCATATAATACCGTCCCAGTTCCAAGAACATCAAGGCGGAAGCTTTGTCTTGTCAATTTGAACCCAGTCCCATCCCGATTCCTGAACTTATCCTTCCTTCAGATGGTATTGTGGCAGCATTATCATCTGCAACCTTGAACCAGATCCATTCTCTCCAAGGCCTGCCAGCCAATAAACAACCACAACATACTCTTTTTGTCCCTCCTCAATTTCATTTAGAGATTTTTCAGTGGTCTCATCTGTCTTCAGTAGCAGGTCTCCCTGGGATCAAGAAGACTATCAACCTCATTACCCAACAGTTTTTGTGGCCCATGATTCAAGAGGATGCACAGGCATTTTTTTCTTCTTGTCAGAGCTGTGCTTGTCACAAATCCCCTCATCATCATCCCTCAGGATTACTATGTCCTTTGCCTATACCTACCTCTCCATGGACCCATCTGGCCATGGATTTTGTGGTCGACCTTCCACTATCCCAAGGCTGTACCATGATTCTTGAAATGGTCAATCAATTTTCTAAACAGGGTCACTTTATTTCCCTCCCAGGATTTCTATCTTCAACTAACCTAGTCACCATCTTTCTGAAAGAAATCTCCTGACTACATGGTGCACCCCTACAAATTGTTTCTGATCATGGCTCCCAATTTATCTCCTGCTTCTTGCACATGTTCTGTTCTCGGTTAGGCATCTTTGTACACTTTTCTACAGCTTACCACCCACAATCTAACAGTCAAACAGAGCGTACTGATCAGTCTCTAGAACTATTCTTATGAAGTTTTTTTTAATTCAAATCAGTCCAACTGGGTTGACCTGTTACCCTTTGCAGAATTTGCATCAATAACTGACTTCATGATTCTCTCCAGTGTTCACCATTGTATGCAGCTCTAGAATATCATCCACATACTATTCTTTGGGGTGCTCCAGGCGGTGTTACAGCTGCTGACAGAAGGATTGATGGCTTACATTCACTATGGATTCAGGCCCATACCCACCTCACCCATGCCATTGCAGGACAGAAACGAGCTGTTGACCAGCAAAGGATATCTGCTCCTTATCTACATCCAGTAGACAGGGTATGGTTATCTACAAAAAACCTACTCTTAAGAATTCCTTCTCTGAAATGTGGTCCTCGGTTTGTAGGACTCTACAAGGTCATTAAGAAAGTTACTACAGTTACTTTCTCTCTAGATCTTTCTGCCACCTGGAGCATCCCAAATAAATTCCATGTATCCCTCTGGAAACCTGTGGTTACTATTCGTTTTTTCCACTCCCAGGGTTCCACCTGCTCCTATTTTACTTAATGGGGAGCCGGAATATGAGGTACTGCAGATTCTTGACTCTAGGAGAATATGTAGATCCATACGATATCTTATTTATTGGAAGAGATATGGACCAGAGCAAAGACCGTAGGTTCCCACTCAGGATGTTCATGCTCTGGCTTTGATCAATGCCTTTTTCATAGAGCACATCCACATAAGCCTGGTTGCCCTGAGTTCTCCTTTTCAAGAGTGGGGTAGTGTCAGCATTCTCCTGTTCGCCCTTCTGGCCTGTGTGTTTTTTCTGTTTGCACCTATTTTGGTCTGCCTCTATCAGGAATCTGTTCACCCTGTCTGGTTTTTACATTTGCACCTATTTTTGACTGCCTCACCTTCCATCACTTCCCCCTCCACCTCCTGGGATCCTATTGGTCAGCTAGGGTTTATAGCCTTAGGCCTCTGTAACCTCCTGGCCTAATCATTCGAGTTTGTTTGTGGATAGACTTGACTTAGTTTGTACTTTGACCTTGGCTTGTGTATTTGGATTGCCCTCCCAGTTGTTTACTCCCTGGCTTACATTTACTGTTTACCGATTCTGCTTATCTCTTATACCCCATATGCTCCCATGACCTCGGCTTGATTCAATCCACACCATCTGGTACATTTATATTTTTGGCTTCAGGGCCCAGGAGGAATTTATTGTACTCACTATATTACCTATATACCTATGTTTCTTCTAATACAGGCAGCAGGTGCAATTATGGTATTCTGCTACAAACACCCCTATAGTTACCTTTGATTTGGGCCTTCGCATCTGCAAAGGTGACCCCTAGCTGACTCAGCTCGACAGTGTGTTTCCACTGCAGTGCAAGTCAAAGCTGGGTGTGCCACTTCTCTCAGCAGGTCCATCTCTTACTATAGCTGCTCTACTATAGCTGCAGTCCTTGCTTAGGTGTCAGAGGTAGCAGGGGTGAGTATATTTATCCTCCTTGTAGAGCCTTTACCTTGTCTTTGTTGCCCTATATTCCTTTGGGTACCTGTGGTGTAGGAGTCGTACTAGTATTGGTCGATAACATGGTGGTGGTAGTGCTCTGCTTTACTCTGTCTCTAGGGTTGTTAGAGTTTTGTAGATCCTAGTTGTATTCAGTTCTAACTGGTTGGTAGTCCTTCACACCTGTCATTGCTGTCCTACTCTATCTCATTCACCACTGTATGGTGAGAGATATTACTTACATGTTTTGGGTGAAACGTAAGCAGTCCCAGTCTACTACATTTAAACGGCTAGTCTCTATTACCCTATGGTCGAACCTTATGCGGATCCAGCCCGCTACATTTAAAGGGCTAGTCCTTATTGCCCTATTGGCTATACTTAAGCAGTCTCAGCTTGCTATTTTGGGCAGATCCTTTTCGGTTGAGTGTGAGCTTAGAGAGTCTGCTTCTGGGTTCCTCTCTGGATCCTTTGCCCGAGACCAATACCGGTGTGCATCTGCTCCCATCCTGGTCAGAGTGCCAGCTCAACTGGGATCTGACATTTGGCTTCATGTCCAACACCTTTAGCCAGCTTTGGCAACAGCAAGGGATAAATGCCACTGTCAATGTTCCCCAACTACGCTCCCCAGCACCGCATTAGGGTCCAGACATTTGGAAAAACTGGATACTGATCCTTGATATGCAGGCAGATAACTCCCATGCTACATTATATGGTAGTGTGGTAGGCCATTCAGGGGAAGCTTTAATGCATCGTGCATAAGCATATAGGGCAATTTATCAAGGGGCAATTCTTGGTCAAACAGCATACCCTCTTTAAGCTAATCAATTTGTCAATGTTTTATGTATGGGACATCTTTACGCTTTCTTCTCCATATATGTATATGATCTAATGATGTGACTTAGGGTTTTAGATTATAACCATGTCTGGGCATCCAACCCCAGTTAGGGATTACTCATGTTTCTCATGCAAGAGCTCTAGGGTTAGATTTAACGGCAGGCGTTACAATAGCCGGTAGGCCAAAGTGAATACCAGCTGAAATACTAAACAGTGTAACTCGGTATTCAAAGGCCCTACCAGCTAAAACCACAAAGGACGTTAGCCCACAGAAATGGTCTTGTGGCTAAACGTCTGTTTTGTGAGTTAAGTTCCCAAAACGCCAATAAGAGCAATATTGGAAACTTAACATTAAAAAACAATTAACTATCAGTTCCTGACATATTGCCAATCACCAATCGTTAACTAATCCGTGTTACACTTACCTGTATCTTCTTTCTTCTATCTTCTGCGTTCTCTTCAGTCTTCTTTCTTTCCTTACTTCTTTCTTCGGGCTGTAATATAAAAGAAAAGTATAAATACCAAGCATGAATGAAAACATTGTTTAAACCTTTGATAGGCAGATGGGTATGCAACGCATTGCTTTCGAGCAGATCTTCTTTAATCTGATTGGCTGGGAGTTTAGTAAGAACATCCCAGCCAATGCCATATATAAAGGCAGGCTCACTTTCAATGCCCTCAGTGTGTTACAGGCATCGGCCCGTACAGGACTGAAAGGGACCCGTATTGGTCGTCTGTGTCTCCGCTGCCTCTGCCCTCGTGGGTGCTCCAAGTGGCGAAGACATGAAGATATTAGCTAAGTAGATTTACTTAGCATTTATGCATGACATTTATTTTGGTGTATATGTATACTATTTCTTCTTGGCATTATTATATATTTTGGCATTAAATAGAGGCAATTAATTTAAGGATTATTAATGGTGCAATAATATTTAACCCTTTGATTGCCAGTGAGGTATGCAACGCATTGCTTTGCAATGTGTTGCGTATCCCTCAGCCACTCAAAGGGTTAAATTATGTCTTCGTCGTGTTTGGTATTTATACTGTTCTTTTGTATTACAGCCAGAAGAAAGAAGTAAGAGAAGAAAGAAGACTGAAGAGAATGCAAAAGATGGAAGAAAGAAGACAGAAGGAAGAGAAGACTGAAGAGAAGGACAGAAGATAACGAGGAAGCTGTGGACTCCATTGGACATCAGGATTAATGGTAAGTATTAATGCGATGTTGCTTTACTTAGTCGAGTTAACCCTATGAATGCTGGAGGGGTAATTATACCCCACTGGCACTCATAGGATAAATCCTACTAACTTTGGACACGTTTCAGGCACTTTGGATGTAGCGATGTGGGGCTTAGGGCCCAATATCAATACATCCACTGAGGACTTTGGGTTTTTTTGCCAGTTAATAGCTGCTTTAGCTGGCAAAAGATCTGATAATGGACTTTACGGCCAAACAAACTGGAGCTTAAGTTTTATGCGGTAAGTGAGTCCCTTATCAGATTTTTTCAGCTAACGCAGTCCATTGAATGGCAACTTGGAGCGTTTTTGGGGGGCTTTTTTTTGTTTTTTAATGGGCCAAAACACACTTTTGCATAGCGACCATATTACTTGATGAACTGCCATTAGCTGTTCATTACATGGCCCTTTGAATGGCTTAATACACGTTAAAACACCCGGTGGTCAACTTGCTCAAAACGTAGCCTATCTGGAGGAAGATCAAGCAGTCACAGCTGAACATACAGCTAATCTGGAGAGGGTGATAGCACAGCAACAAGACACCATCTCGCAGCTGACGCTAAAGCTGGATGATCTTGACAACAGATCCAGGAGAGCTAATCTCAGGATTAAAAACCTTCCAGAATCAGTCTCACCCCCAGGCTTCTTGAACCTATGCAAAAGTATTTTGCAGATCTATTACCCGCTGAGCAGAACTCTCCTATATTTCTGGAAAGAATCCATAGGGCTCTAAAACAGAGAGAAGATGGGTCTCCTCGGGATGTTATTGTATGTTTCAATAGATTTGAAATCAAGGAGCAGATCTTGAAAAGAAGCAAGGAGAGGAACCTTCCATTATGCGAAGGTACCACTATTCACAATTACCAAGATTTATCTCCTCATATACTACTTTTTCTCTGGCGCTCCTTGAGATCCCTTACGGAACATCTTCGACACCTCCAAGTGAAATACAGAAGATGTTTCCCCTTTGCTCTAGTGAATCACAATGGTACTATACATATGGTTCGTTCTCCTGAGGAAATCCCAATGTTTTGTGTCTCAATCGACATCCAACCACCTCCTCTAGCTCCAGAACCAATGCTACAACCTCCTGCAAAGACCCAGAGAAGATTGGAGTGGTTCCCAGGCTCCCCGGAGCACAAGAAAAAGCAAAGGCGCTCTGAACTGACGGAAGATGGTGGTGCTTCTACTTCGTCCACCTGGACCTGAACTTTCAGTTCTCCTTGCTTCATGGAACTTGCTACTCCTTTCGGGATACCTTCCTGATTGTTCTCTGCTGAACTTGGTATACAGGTATACACCAGAGTTGACTATGTGATCTTCCCGCAAAGGTATGCCTTTTAGCAAACTCATGTTATGTGTTTTTCAATGTTGATGTAGCCAGGCATTTTAAGATCAGGGGAAGATCACTATTTAAACATCATTCTTGCTTTTCCCACATTCTGTACATTTGTTGGTCCGGGCCGTGCTTCTAGATGTGACCCTACAGCCTTGAGCTGCTGGCTTGCATCTGGGACCGTGGTGCTGGATGGACACATCTCAGTTTTTGTTTAAATGTGGGAAATACTGTTGTTTAGTCCTACTGAATATTTGATGAGTTGCTTTGTGGCTTTATACCTTGACTAGTTAACATTTTAGATTAATATGTGACTGGTTTCACCATCTGATTATGTCTTATAGGATGGCTGACAGTCTCCGAGCTTCCGGATGCAACCCTGTGGCTCTTGCTGTGGGCTTGCATCCAGAATCGTGGTGCACGGGTGGCCATGTCCTCAGTTAGGTCTGGGCAGGGTAAGGAGAAAGGGGAAAGGAGAAAAAAGGGAAGAAAAAAAAGGAAAAGGAGAGAAATGGAAAGAAAAAGAAAAAAAAGAAAAAAGCCATTAACTTTCGGTCTTCAATATATCCATTGTATTCACGAATGATGGCACTCTTATGGTTCACTAGTGTTCCTGATTACCTTCAGTGACCTATGTGTTGTAGTAGGCCGACACTTTGTCTACTGTTTGTGGGGTTATTCCAGCTGTGACCGATTTGGGGCTTGGTTGGTCTGGAGCCGGGGTCCTGGACGTGATCTTGCAGCTGCTCCTGCTGGCTTGCGGCTGGGACTGTGTCTCTCGATTTGCAATGTATCGGTTTAGTCTTAATGATAAAGGATTGATATTGATATTAATAAATTTATGCATTCAACATTTTCTTATTCTCTTGTTTAGTGGCTCATGTTCCCTTTACCTTGTTTCCCTGCCAGGCTAATGTCACGAATAATTCTGGAGTTATAATTTAAGTTATAATGGTTTGTATTGTTTCTATACTTCCACGTATACTGCACAAATGAGAAATTATAAATGACACCTTATACGCTGAGATTCATTGCCCTCTGATTTGCCTACACTATACCTTTTGGATTTCACTTTCTTTTAACTTAATATTAAGATATGAGTCACACACATTAGCAGCTTAAATTTCAGTTTTGACTGCTTAAGTTGGAAGACATCGTTAAAACGCAATCTGGCATATCATCCCGAGCTGGCTGTTTGACTCCCGGGCTTCCAGACTTAATTCCATAGCTGATGTTAGGGGTTTTGTGTTCAAAATCGTGTGAGCCAGGCAGCCATACCTCCAACTCGGACTAATCAGAGCACGGAAAGGCGTAAGGACTGTCACTACCTGTTCCATCAGGGCCCAGTCAGCCCTGCCCAGTGTTCTGTTACTGCCAATGAAATGGTGACATGACATTGCATGAATTGCCTTTTTCTGCTCCAGGATACGCTCTAGCATATCTAAGGTGGAGTTCCACCTGGTCCCAACATCTTGTTTTAGGCGGTGCTCTGGGAGGTCTGCCTTTTTCTGTTCCTCCCTGAGTAGCTGACTATCTTTGACACTCCGATGGAAGTGGCCAGAAATTTGTCAGCACGACTCCAGAAGTGCTGACAACCTTCCAGTGTTACTGCCATCCTCAAGAGCAGCCTTCACTACTAGATGCAGAACATGCGCTGAGCAGCGCACACCCACAAATCTGCCATCCCGGAGAGCCTTGATCATGTTAGCTGCACCATCAGTAACCACAAACCCTATTTGCGCCTGTGTGCCTGCCTGCTCCCCTAGCCATTGCGACACCATGTTCTGCAGTGCTTTGCGAATGTTATCTGAGGTGTGCTGCTGATCCATTACCTCAGCATGGAGGAGGAAAGAGAGGCACCCTGCCTGCCTATACTGCTGTGACACTGGCAGTGTGACGCTGAAGATTATTCAAACAAATAACTCGTACTATGAATAATTTTAATAAAAGATTGTCCCTCTCTGCAGTCTATCTGGGCACCTTCCTTCTGCTCTGGGTGAGCAGTGTTACATCAGTAAAAGGGGCGGGAGGGGGATACTTTGTCATTGAATTACTCTTGAACTACAACTCTGACAGAATTGAAATAACACTCTCCAAAGTCCAAATACTATGATGATTAATTAGAGCTGCTTTTATTATGAAACATTACTATCCCTTTAACTCTGGGGTATTATGCTATTTTCAGTTTTAATGAATACTAGTTAAAGATGCATTTTAACCAAAATCTCCTATAACCTGCTATTTGGCCACATGGGTAGCACTGTCGCTGAACAGATTTGCTGTGATCATCCATTGCTTTGTGATAATAATTCATTCATTAAAAACTTTACTGATCTGTAAGTAATTCAAGTAGAGACCAAATGCCAATACAGAGTTAAATTTTATGGCAATGTAAAATCCGTGATTATGTACTTCTATGGAGTTTTATATATCAGTCATAGACATTTATATATCACTTTAGACTTCTCCTGTAATCTTGCCACAGCCTTGCTGTCTTCTGAAGTAGATGAGATCCCATTATATCCTGAAGTACCCATTAGAAAACAATTGAGCAGGGCATACATTATTTTTTTCCCAAGCTCAACAAAAAGAGGGCAACATCAATTGTGTTCCACCAACAAAGAACCTTGTATCCACTGTAAATATCCATTTTCTGTATTCAATAAATAGAAGCAAATTACTGTTGTGGGTAAAATGCACTTATTAGTAATAATTAACACATTAAAAAATATAATAAACAATATACCACATTTGATATGTGGCTTATTCAGCAATGCACTTGAAACAGATGACATTAACCAATAGTGTGCCAATACTAATTTGTTAATTTATCACACTTGCTGACTGGACAAGAAGCAGATTCATAGGGCAGAGGATGAATAAATATAATTCAACCAGAGAAATAAGGGTTAGGATCTTGATAGACCTCAGAATCTAGTATCCTGTCCCTGGTAGGGGATGGCAACTTTTGAATGAGACCAAATAATCAGACTAAGGTTAGAAAGATCACATAACATGCTTGACTGGATAAGCTGGCAGAGGTCCTGGTTGGCTGAGAGAAAACAGTATCAAGAAACAGGCTGGTTCATACAACGAATCCTTAGATTACCTTAGTGCAATAGGTGAGCAGAGATAGAGGTATTTAACCCTTTGAGTGCCAGAGAGCTGTGCAACACATTGTGTAAATAGGATGCAACATAGCATATCCTTTCTCTTGGAACTTTAAAGGACCAGTACACTTTTTTTATGAAAAAAATATATATTATAGGGATTTTCCTGCTGAGTAAAATAAGGGTACTGCAATTGTCAAGAGTTTTATATTTCCAGAGTTATTACATTTTAAACCCATGTATTTTTATATTAGCAGTGCCCTCTAGTGGTCAAATTCTAATTAGATTTCCTGTTAGATTCTAATGGAGAGGAAAGTTAGAAAAGTTAGAGAGGTACAGTTCTCCATAGAATGTGATAGAAACTGCCTGTCACTTCCTGTCAGTTAGAACTATCAAGAAGTAAACACAGTAAATTCACTTCCTGATTATTTAAACTGCTATAAATGTTGAATAAAACAACTGAAAGCGATGGGAGTGACCTTGTTTTATTAAGCAGGAAAAGCTCTATAAAATATGTGTTTTCATAAAAATAAGTTTACTGCTCCTTTAAGGAGAACTTCAGAGAGAAAATTGGCGGCTAGGGAATTAGAGGGAAGTGACAAAGCTGTTGTGGAATGGGTGCTCCCAAGATTAATAAGCATTATTAATCACTTCCAAATTATTATTGTAATAATGTATATGTGTAACAAGATATTTCTGCCCCTTAAAGTTTTGTCTGCAATGCATTATAGACATCCCTAGCACTCAAAGGATTAAGATTCATTTATGAGAGTACTGCTACAGGATCAGCAGCCCTTAGTTTGCACAAGTCTATGATACTGGTTACACCATCAACTCTACAATTCACCTTATAAATCAGTGATTCCCAAAATGGTTGGCATGTTTACCAGAGGTAAGAGGTGCACTTACTCGAGGCATCAACAAATATCCTATATAATATATATATATATATATATATATATATATATATATATATATATATAGTATAGATATGTATAATGTCATGCACTGAAGTTGGGGTTTGTCCATTCACTGCCAGATGCTTCAACGAGAATGTTTGGCTCTTGTAACCAGCAGTACCAGGGCCGGATTTGCCATTAGGCAAAGTAGGCACCTGCCTACAGGCGCACGCCACCGAGGGGCGCCTGCCATTGGGACTTTTTTCTTTTATTTAAAAAAAAAAAGAAAGAAGCCACCTCACTGGCACTGGAGCTGCCCCCCCTTCCCTATTTCCTACCTCCCTGGCAGGACATGTCTGTGCCTCCTTGGCACAGTCCTGTAGGCGGTGAGCTCCCTCGTCGCATTTTTAGGAATGCAGAGCGCTGGGATATGACATCATCTCCCAGAGCTCTGCATTCCTGAATAGGAGACCTCGCGGGAGCTCCATCAGCTACAGGACTGTGCCAAGGAGGCACAGATGACAGATCTCCTTCCAGGGAGGTAGGAAACGGACCATGTCAGGGCAACATGAAGATGTTGGGGGCAAGTTGGAACCGAAGGGGGGCAATGTGAGGGCAACATGGAGATGGTGGGGGCAATGTGGAGCTAATGGGGGGCAAGTTGGAGCCTATGGAGGTCAATATGTAGATGGTGGGGGTAATGTGGAGCTGATGAGGGGCAAGTTGGAGCTGATGGGGTTGGGGGCAATGTGAGGGGATATGGAGATGATAGGGCAATGTGAGGGGCAATTTTGAGATGATGGGGGCAAAGTGAGGGCAATATGGAGATGATGGGGGCAAGTTGGAGCTGATGGGGGGCAAGGTGAGGGGCAATATGGAGCTGATGGGGGGCAATATGGAGCTGATGAGCATTGTCGAGGTGTCCAGTGGAGTTCGCAAATAGGGGGGGGGCGCTTCTCACAGTTCTGTGCCTACAGGCTCCTGAGATGTAAATCCAGCCCTGAGCAGTACAGGATAATTCATTCCACATTTAACTTTTACATTAAGTAAAACACATTAAAAAAGGTTCAAACATTTCTTTCACAAAGAGCAATATAAACATGCACTGTGGTGTTGTGGTGAAAACTGTATAATTCTGATGAATGTTCCCTGTTATTCTGTACCCTTCTGTGAGATGCCATGGTAAAACGTTAACAATCCTAGTCCACAAAATTAGGTCAAGATGTGCTCTACATGACTTCACCTAATTATGTGTATGGATGGAAAATACTGAATCTGTATAAACCACACATAATATATTCTATTGAATAGATTAAAAACATTTCTAACACATTGGCACAGAATGCATGCATTGTCATTTAAAAATTAACAGTGATAATATTAGCAAATTGCTCATGACAAATGGAAGTAAGGTTTTAAACTAATTATGTGCCTTTTGCTTAAAGTGCCCTTTTTCTCTCACTTCATAATAGGAGTTCTATTATACTGCATAGAACGAAAAGCCAGTTTAACTAGTACACTTAAGGCGAATCATGTAATGTCATAATCACTGGCAGGTCATAGAATTCAAGTCTAAGAAAGTTTGAAATGTCAGCAAAGCTGAAAGCACGAAAATCTTTTTTTAGGTATTTGCAGAAAATCTATTACATTTGAGTAAAATTTGAAAATGGATTCTAAATGTTAAGAAATATATCCAACATATTTCTAATCTTCAGCACTGAAAATATGCCTTATCAATACATAAATATTGTACACTACATTCTCAAGTTTGAACTTTTTTAATATACTTTATGTTTTAAGAAGTTAAAAAACATGTTAATACAAGCAATAGAATATTCATTCTTTCTCACACACATACACGCACAAACCCACTCACACATTACCACTCACACAAATACACACCAACATATACTTACACAAATATAGTCACATTCCACACACAAAATACTCATTCACACACTCTAAGACATATAATCATTTTCAAGCACACATACACACACACATATGCACACACACACACCACACACACATAATACACACAAACAGAGTCACACATACCTACATACTCAGACTCACACATACACACACACACCCTGTCACACACATACACACACACCGTCACACACACCATATATGGCCATCGGGAACAGGAAGCCAACATATTTAAACTGCTTTTATCAAACAAGCCAATATGATGAGTGTGTGTTGTAGGTACACCCATGAAAAAGCCCATGGTAACAGCAGTTCAGAAAATGAGAAAATCATCCAGTTCTTTAGTAAAGAATATACTTTTAAAAGTTACATAAGGTGACATGCTTAGCTATAGTGGGACAGCTTTTACATACTGATTGAGTGACACACTTATTCTCCCACTCATCATTATAATGGATGGTAGATGAAGAATATCACTGAGTTTGTTCTTAGAAGCTGTTCCTACTATAGTTCTGCATGTAACATCAGCTGACTGGATTAAATGAGACAAACAGACTGGATCCAGACCATGCGGACATATTTTGTCCACATCTGCTTCATACTCTTTGGATAATGTTTAATGGCATAGAATGCTTATTCCTTTCTGTGTTAGGGTATACAGACATACATGCTAGCAGAATTTCCATCTTACAGTCAACACAACAGTAGGTTGGAACACAAAAGGTGCAAGTGCTAAGGGGTTTAAGTGCCATCTACCACATGAACAGCTTGTCAGTGGGTGGGAGAGAGAAGTGCTTTTCAGTGAAGTGGTCCAGTTAAGCAGTGGGGAAGAAAAAGTCTCTATATGAACAATGACTTGTGATGGTGTTCTAGATGGTAAGTGATGTAGAAATGGAACAAGAGTGAATAGTGTTTCGACAGGCTGTTGATCTGACCTTGCTGTTGATCTTGATGTTGAGCAAAGCAAGGATGACGAGCGTGACTGTAATTGGAAACTAGAGTTGGAATGTAGAAGGGTGCAGTGTTAGCAAGGGCTCTGTAATTTAGCATCAGTATTTTGAGTTTCATTCTAAAGGATAATGGTAGCCAGTGTGTGGATTGGCAGAGAGGAGCAGTATTAGAGGAGTGATGTGTGAGGTAGATTCATCTGGCAACAAAGTCTATTATGGCCTGTAGTAGAGTTAATCAGTGAAACTGGAAAAAGGATAATTAGGAGTGAGCTGCAGTTGTCAGGAAGGGACATGTTTAGAGTTTGGGTTAGAATTGTAGTAGTCTCTTGGGTGAAAAAAGGTAAAATTCTCAAGATGTTACATATATGAAGGAGGCATGAGTTGGGGATTGACTGAATGTGAGGAATGAAGGATAGAGAAGAGTCAAAGGTGACTCCTAGGCATTATGCTTTGGAGGTTAGTGTGAGGTTAGTGTTAATGAGAGAAAACATGAGAGAAAGGGAGAGGTCAGGGGAGGAAACACTGAATTGCATGTCATCAGCACAGACATGATGGAAAAACCCAAATTAGTTTTTAGTTTCCCAGGGGAAGAGGAGTAGATTGAAATGAGTAAGGAACACAGGTCAAAACCTTGTGATACTCCAACAGAGAGCGGTAGGAGTGAAGAAGTGGAACCAGATTAGGTAACAGTGAAGGAGTGTCTTGGTGTCTTCTAATAAACATTCACACTAACACATGGGACAAAGGGGTTTCATTCCTTACCAGGGTGCTCACAAATCTCCCACCTTGTCCAACTACCTTAAACGTTGTTCTTGATCAGTAATTTGAGGTAGCACAGTTGTTCTTTAACCTCCTTCCTTTTATAGTTTCTTCCCCATTAACAGGTCTTATGGGCTTGATTCCTATTTCATGGGACTACCTTCTACACTGGATGTGTAAAACATTTTCCTTGGGGTGCTGGCTTGAATTGGAGGTTTGTTACCTCTAAAAAAATGCCTTTACTGCAGTTGCAACACTTTGGACCTCCAGAAAGATAGTAGCTACTGCCTATGAGTTATCAATCCAGGGACGCAGCTGCTCTTCCACACACAAAAAAACACATGTAGGGGACATCTGCTATATATCTTATACTTATTGAAGTTTATTCAGTATAGGTTATATTAAAATATATGTTTTTGTGCAAAAGATTTATCATGGAAAATAGAAATAAAAACTTTTGAAATGATAATTTCCCTTGAAAGTTATGTACAGTCTATCAAATTTCTCTCAGTCAACCTAATTTCTTTGTTCTAGTTACTTTTCTAATCATCAGTCTCATTATGATTCAGCTCCCACAGGCCTGAACTTTGATTGACTGGCTGATTTTCTCAACTATGTCCATTTTTGGCAGGCATTTAATAGTAATTAAAGATTTCTCTAATCTTTTCAAAGGCTACTCAGATAATCAAAAGACAGTCACATTGATTGATAGTCACTGTCACCAAAACTGGAAGACAAACCGTCAGAACACATTTTCCCAGGAAAAATACCCAAGACAAAATATTTTGTTGCTGCACAAAGCATATTTTATAATATATCAATTTTATTTAAAAGGAATGTTTCTTATTTATGGAGTATAAATGAGGAAGATAGATTTACTGCACAAGTTCTGATTCTTGTGTGATCATATTTCCCCATGGTCATCCTGCATCTTTTATATAGTTAGAAGTCTTTTGCAGTATGTGACAGATCAAATAGAAATTCACAGTAATAAAACGAGCTCCACAGTAGCCTTGGTTGCTGAGAGATTAAGACAGGAAGTGAATCCTGTGGGCTTTGAAATAATGAGAAGGAATGGCAAAACCAACAGCAGCATTAAAAGGGCAAGAATAGCTAAAGAGTCTCTGGAGGTCATCGCCAGAAAACATATTATTTCAGCATACATCCTTTTGATGTAGTGTTTTGTAGATGAGGTTTGTAATGCCACTAAAACCAATAAATCACTTTTGTTGATGACAACCATAGCACCTGTGCTTTATCATACAGGAAACCTTGTAAATTACTATAAGAAGCAACTTTTGACTTATTCAACGTACTAAGAAAAAACTGGAGTAATTCTGAAGCAAACCAACTATACCATATAGCAGTCAAATTTCCCAAAATTGTCATTAATGCAAATGAGATGTTTAACCCCTGAATGATAAAGAGGTCTCCACTGAATTTCAAAGCAATGCATTAGATATATCTCTAACAATTTAGGAGATATAATCCAAATTTAACCATTTGAGTGCCAGGGGCTTGGGTCATTTATTAAACCCTGTAGGCCAGACCCATTTTCTGCATTTTTGCAATCCATGTCTTTAAGTATGATTCCTGCAAGTAACTTTCTAGTTACATACAGAAAACCATATATGTTTTTTCAGAACAGCTTGTAATTTTTCATGGAATTTTGCATTGTGCTACAAGCTATAATGTCAGAATTTAAAAAAAGGAAAACATGATGTATTTTGCTAAAGCCACACTCGGTTTACTTTTATGGTCGCACACTCTGACCCAGTTAACATGTCTCCTGAATAAAAATGTCGGCATGACAATTTCACTCTGCTCGACAGTGCGAGATTGTCATGTCACATACTGAAAGGAGGCTTCACCATTTAATCCTTTGAGTGGCATTTAAAAAGCAGCATACATTTGAAATACATAACAGGAGAAGGTGCTTGAGCAGTCACATGAATTGTAGCCCTAAGTGTAGCCGAAATGAACTTGAAGACAGCAAGATCCCACTGCAGCATGCAGCAGGTAGACAGCCAGATGGCAGTGCTTAAGTGATGTATTCTGCACAAAGAAGCACTCGCTAAGCGAACTCTCTGGCGCTCCATTGTGCAAAATACATAACTCCATCACTGGTATGTGGCTCAGTAAGTGCTCCATGTGCAGAATAGATCTTCAAGCGGGTGCCTTCTACTGCAAGGTATTTGAAAAATACGCTGCTTTTTAAATGCCTCTCAAATGGTTAAATGGTGAAGCATCCTTTCAATATGCGACAAGACAATCTCGCGTTGTTGTGCAGTGCGAGATTGTCATGACGACATTTTTATTCAGGCGACAGGTTAACTGGCTCATTTGGTTGCATGCTCTTTAGCGTGCGACCATTTAAAAGGATATCGTCACACACTATATATATCAAAAACATATATGTCGATTTTGAAAGTTTCAGTTATTTGAAATATTCCACATACAAAAATACCAAATATATATAGTTTTACCTACGTTCATCCCCTTCCCTGAGTCCTAAATACAAAATGGTATTTTCAACTTTATGAACTACAGTACACATTCTAGTGGTTATATGGAAAAACTACGCTAAACTGCTACATACCCAGTAGTAGGCGAGATTGGTGAAAGCTTTCACATGTCACTGGTGATTGTGTTACAGCTGTTGTGGGGAGGCTTTCACTGATCCTGCAACTCCTACCCGAAAAACCAGATGGGAGTGTAGCAGGAGAGCACTGTGTCACCAGTATTAATCTGCCAGCGAGATCTGATAGGAGATCAAGAGCTGGGGGTATCAGGAGGAGTCCTGATAACCCTCAACAAGGTCTGAATAAATAATAACAAAAATAGAGATGAGAGAGCGAGAGGGTCCAGCCATGTGTGGGAAGCACTCACGTTTCTGTTTGATGTTTTGTCTGGGTGCTAGTGCAACAGTAAAAAGTGTATATTCTATCTCTGCGTCTCTATGTATGTGTCATAATAAATGTATGTTTGTCAGGCCCTGACAAAGGGTGCCATGTAGACATCCGAAACGTTGACCTAATTAAACAAAAATCTTTATTCTTCACATCTCTGAAGTCCTGAGAGTGCTTCTGTCCTTTCTGGAATATATATATACTAGTTGAAGAGCCCATTACATGAGCCTCAGTGCCACTGCCAGCCGGTCACGGCGCAGTCATGCTCAGTAGAGACTGCCCACGCGGTGGCTGATACAGAGTGGGACACTCCTTCGGAGCGCCCAGCACTGTTTCAGCCGCAGCACGGGCAGTCTCTACTGCGCATGACCACAGCACATGCAGCAGTCTCTACTGCACATGACTGTGGCGTTACACACGTTTTAACGAATTACTATATAGGATATACTAGCAGTTTGGGACGGTATTGCCCATCAGCTTTTTTGGGGGCTAGCCTTGTATTCAGTTATGTTTGGTGGAATTGTGTAAATACAAGTGTACACATACATATTATTATACATACATGCATACACAGACAAACATACATTTATTATGACACATACATAGAGACATGTACATACATGTACATATTATTATAGGTAGGGATGCACACATACATGTAGATAATATTATTTTTAATATCTATATTGAAAATAACAGTGACCTTGACAGATAATGGTTAGCACTTTGAGTAGTAGAGAGGTATGAACCCATGGCAAAGTAATGTGTTGGATAGCCCTTTTGGCAGTGAAAGGGTTAAGAAGTGAAAAGTGAGTAACTTGGCCTATGAATGGTAAACAGAACTGCAGCCTTTACTTTGAGTGTACTTTTTTTTTAGTGTACACATACCTGGAAACTTTACATTTAGGTCTCCGGAGGGGGACTCATTGGTGCCGCTGGGGGAAATCTATGATGTGATTAGCTGCAAAAGGAGTGGGGCTTAATCATGAGTGGGGGTGGGGCTTCTCGGACCTGCAAAATCGCCTGCTTTTCAAGATGGTACATACCCAAGTGCTACTCAATGGGTAAATACAATAGATGGAGACACTGTATCGCAATGAGGATGTGTGTGTTTGGTGTGAGTGTGTGTGTGTGTGTGTGTTTGGTGCTGAGTGAGTGTGTGTGTGTGTGTTTTGTGCTGTGAGTGTGTGTGTTTTTGGTGCTGTGTGTGTGTATTTGGTGCTGTGTGTGTTTGGTGCTGTGTGTGTGTGTCTGTGTGTGTGTGTTTGGTGCTGTGTGAGTGTGTGTGTGTGGGTGTGGGTGTGTTTGGTGCTGTGTGGGTGTGTGTGGTGCTGTGTGTGTGTGTGTTTGGTGCTGTGTGTGTGTTTGGTGCTGTGTGAGCGTGTGTATGGTGCTGTGTGAGTTGGGCACGTGTGTATTAGGGTGGAGTAGGAACAAGTGGCAGCCATTTTGTTTTTTCCTCAGTTGTATAGTGGTGGGTGGACTGGATAGTGGAGCAGGCTTCAGCCCCTGCAATTCCTGTGAAAATCATACCCCCATTGAATCACCCAATGGGAGCAGTAACTCCTCCTTACTGCCACGCCTAGGTGTGTTTTGCCAGGCACAAATTCTTCTTTTAGATAGATAGATAGATAGATACGTAGGTATGAAAAAATATTGTAAAGTAAGAATGCTTTCCAAAATAGACAGGTTATTAGCTTATATTTCTCAATTAACAAAATGATAGTGAGTGAACAGAAGAAAAATCTAAATCAAATCAATATGTGGTGTGACCACCCTTTGCCTTCGAAACCGCAACAATTCTTCTAAGTATACTTGCCCAGAATCAGGGATTTTATAGGCATATGTAGTCAAGTGTATGATTAAACAATTATACCAAACAGTGCTAATGATCATCAATCTAATATGTGGGTTGAAACACTATAATTAAATGAAACAAAAACAGCTGTGTAGGAGGAATAAAAATGTGTAAGGAACAGCCAAATTCAACTAACAAGGTGAGGTTGCTGAAGACAGTTTAATGTCAAAAGTCATACACCATGCCAAGACTAAACACTAGTGTTGAGCGAGCGTGCTCGGCCGATGCTCGGATCGGCTCGAGCATCGCTCTGCTCGGCACATGGCGGTACTCGTCGAGTACCGCCATGTGCTCTCCCGCCATGTTCGGGTGGCGGGGATCTGTGCCGGAAGAGGCACAGATCAGAAGACGCTCCGCTGGACCACCAGGGACTGGAGGTACGGGGGCATTGCGGAGATGAAGGGGGCATTGCGGAGATGAAGGGGGACATTGTGGAAGAGGGGCATAGACTCTATGCCCCTCTTCCACAATGTCCCCCTTCATCTCCGCTATGCCCCTCTTCCACAATGTCCCCCTTCATCTCCGCTATGCCCCTCTTCCACAATGTCCCCCTTCATCTCCGCTATGCCCCTCTTCCACAATATCCCCCTTCATCTCCTCTATGCCATAGAGGAGATGAAGGGGGACATTGTGGAAGAGGGGCATAGCGGAGATGAAGGGGGACATTGTGGAAGAGGGGCATAGCGGAGATGAAGGGGGACATTGTGGAAGAGGGACATAGCGGAGATGAAGGGGGACATTGCGGAGATGAAGGGGGACATTGCGGAGATGAAGGGGGCATACAGAGATGAAGGGGGCATAGCGGAGATGAAGGGGGGCATTGACCAGGCACCCTCCCCTCATCAGAGCAGGGGGTGCCTGGTGTAATGCTCGTGTCGCCCCATTGAAGTCAATGGGGCTCGGGTGCTCGGCCGAGCACTCGAGCCTCAGGGGGTGCTCGGTCAGAGCACCCGAGCACCCGAGCATCGGGGTGCTCGCTCAACACTACTAAACACAGCAACAAGACACAAGGCAATTATGTGGCATCAGCAAGGTTTCTCCCATGAAGAAATGCTAAGGCATACAGGGGTTTCAAAATGTGCTGTCCAAGCTCTTTTGAAGAAGCACAAAAAACAGGCAACATTGAGGACTGCAGACGCAGTGGTCGGCCGAGAAAACTTAGTACAGCAGATGAAAGACTGATCATGTCCAGCAGTGCCATCAACTCAGAATTGGCATAAAATAGTGGGATCATGGTACAAAAAGCCATACCTCAAACATGGAAACCAGGCCAAGCGACTCAACTATGCACAAAAACACAGGGACTGGGGTGCAAAAAATTGTCAGCAGGCACTCGGAACTGATGAGTCAAAATGTGAAATATTTGGCTCTAGCATAAGATAGTTTGTTCGCCAAAGGGCTGGAAAGTGGTACAAGAATGAGGTCTGCAGACAACAGTGAAGCATGGTGGAGGTTCCTTCTACATATGAGCTGCATTTCTGCAAACGGAGTTAGGGATTTGGTCAGAATTAATGGTCTCAGTATAGGCAGATATTTATACATCATGTAATACCATTAGGGAGGCATCTGACTGGCCGCAAATTTATTTTGTAGCATGATATTGATCCCAAACATATATCCAAAGTCATTAAGAACTATCTCCAGCATAAAGAAGAACAAGGAGTCCTGGTATGGCCCTCACAGAGCCCTGATCTCAGCATCATCGAGTCTGTCCAGGATTGCATGAAGAGAGAGAAGTAAATGCCATCCTATGGAAGTGTACAGTCAACTGACCAGGTCTGCAAAATTTTAGGTCATTGCAATTCTGGACCATCTGCTCCCAAAACATAAAACCTGTTTATTTAAATCGGGCTTTTTATGCAATACTAGTTTTAAACCCGTGTACATGGGCCACGGTGCCATCAAGCAACCTCGGCTGGTGCCAGGAGCCTCTGTTTTCACTGGCCATGCTGCAGTCATGTGCAGTACTGACTGCCCAATAGCACCACGGCTGATACAGAGCGGGGTGCTCCGAATTCAGACCGTAGTCCTATCTGCACACCTTCCTGGGACCAAACAGTCCCAGGAAGGTGTGCAGAGAGGACTCCAGTCTGAATTCAGAGCACCCCACTCCGTATCAGCTGTGGCGCGTTCGGGCAGTCAGTACTGCGCATGACTGCAGAGCATGCAGACTCTACTGTGCATGACTGCAGCGCACACAGCAGTCTCTACTGTGCATGACGGCTTCTGACAAACATCCTAGCGAATTATTACATAGGATGTAATTTAACTGAGGCATAGTGTAGCAGATTACAAGAGATGTTGGAGGTGCATTTAAGCTCCAGCTCAAATGGATAAACACAGTGGCCCTCACAAACAGATTATACCAGATGGAGTGGCTATACGCTTTAGATATAGAGCTTTTCAGTGGCGTAACAATAGGGGTCGCAGCGGTCGCACCTGCGACCCCCTCGCCCGCAGCAATCACTTACCTGATCTCCCACTCGGAGCGCCGCTGTAGTAATACAGAGCGCTGGGAGATGACATCATCTCCCAGTCTCTGCATTACTACAGTGGCGTGCGGGAGCTCCGGTTACAGAGATCTGTGCCGTAGGAGGCACAGATCTGTAAAGACACTACGCTAGACCACCAGGGACTGGAGGTAGGGGAAATGTGTAGATGAAGGGGCAATGTGAAGATGGGGGCATTGTGGAGATGAAGGGGGCATTGTGGAAGGGGCATTGTGGAGATGGAAGGGGGCATTGTGGAAGGGGCATTGTGGAAAGGAAGGGGGAATTGTGGAAGGGGGCATTGTGGAGATGGAAGGGGCATTGTGGAGATGAGATGAAGGGGGCATTGTGGAGATGAAGGGGGCATTGTGGAAGGGGCATTGTGGAGATGAAGGGGGCATTGTGGAAGGGGCAATGTGGATGAGGGGTCCAATGTGGGCGGGGGGGCCCCATGGCAATTCTTGCACCAGGGCCCGGTGGCTTCTAGTTACACCTCTGGAGCTTTTTAAGTCACTCCCACTGCTGTCAGTTGATTTATTCAAATGTTATAACAGCTCAAATAATCAGCAAGTGAATTTAATGTACATTTACTTCCTGAAAGTTCTAACTGACAGGAAGTGACTCGGCAGTTTCTATCACATTCTATAGAGAACTGTATGTCACTGACTTTCCTCTCCATTAGAGTTTAACATAACAAATAATTGGAATTTGACCACTATAGGGCACTGTTAATGTAAAAAAAAACACAGGTTTAGACTGTAATCACTCAGGAAATATGCATCTCTCAGCAGTGGGAGTACCCTTATTTTACTCAACAGGAAAAGCCCTACAATATATATTTTTTCATTTAAAAAATTGACTACTCCTTTAATGATCTAACCTGAAAGTCTGAATGGACATGGGACACTTGGGTTAATAACTCTCTTGCAATTGACCCGAGTCTGTTTTCTCTACTCTTAAGAAAAGATAAAGCTGTAACCCCACCCCCCCCCCCCCCGAGTTCCCAGGCATAAAAGCTCTGTGCAATATTTGGGGGATCTTTTAATTTATCCCCTGTGGTACAGTTGGTTTGTTACAGAATTGTTTACCTCTTTTGTATTTCAGTCTCACTAAAGGCTATATTAACACTATGACTGCCAGAGATGTAGTCAACACAATACATTGCAAAATGTTGAACACCTCTCTGGTGCACAAAGAGTTATGAAAGCTGAAGCTCAATTCTGGTCTTAACCAACAGCACCTTAGGGCCAAATCAATGTTTTCAAAATCCCCATTGATTTAAATAAACCTTTTGATGCTAGCAATGTTTTCAAGGCATTACATCACAATGCTTTGGAGACCTCGCTAGCTATCAAGGGGTTAGGCGTGTCAATTACATATGGCGCAGTTGGTTTGCTCCAGAACTGCACCTCTTGAAATAATATAGGGTATTATGAAGGAAGTTAAATTGTTTCAGTTCTGTAACATAGCCACTGAGGACAAAGACAAGTTAAATGGGCCTTTTAACCCTTCAGTTCCAGAGGGGTACACAATGCAATGTGTACCTTTCTCACAATTAAAAGTTTAACCCATTGAATGACAGGTTCCCAATGCATTTTGGACAATGTTTTGGAAACCTCTCTAGCATCCAAGAGGTAAGATGACCAACTAAATCAATGGCAATTTATACACTGTGCATAAGGTGCTGTTGATTCTATTGGCTGGAGTTCCAAATGTACCTAAACAAAGCATATGTTTGTTTATTAAGAAGGTGCCAATGTAAATCATCCACTTTAGTAAAAATGAATATGCCATATCCTTTTTCCCTCTTAATGGAATGGATATTTATAACTGAATAAAGCATTGTTAAGTGCAGTAAACATAAGTTGTATAGCCCTGACTGATTCACTGACCTTGAAAATCAATTATGGATTTTTGTATAAAAAAACATAAAAGTTGTTCAAAGGCAGTATGATTTACCAGTTTGCACTAAGACAGAACTTTTCACATAAAGGTTTCATTTTATTGTACATTTTTTGAAAGAAGGAGCAATTCTGAATTAAACTAACAGTGCCATAGGTGACAAATGAAAATTTCCAGTGCTTTAGGCTGGTTCACATGGTTGACTTTAGTACAATGTTATTAAAAGCTGTGGTAAATGCCCCCTTGTGTAAAAGTCAATTTTTGCCTTTGTGTAAAGCACCATAATTCAGCATACTACAATTTGAATGTGCTCATGCTTTGGGCACATACAGGCCAGGCTTCTGTGCAGATATTCACAGGGGTGACATTAGAGGTTACAATGCTATTCATAACTACCGATGACTGGCCTACCCATATATGATGACTACGTGCACCAGTCTTCTGACACACTTCCACCACAACTTCCATTCAAGGGATTAAAACCACATATAAACCAATGGAAGTCTTTCTTTCTGCATATGATGCTGAAAGTATGGCAATTACACTTTTAATTAGTAATATTTAAAATAAATTAAATGTGGAAGAGAGTCTTAGTATGAATTACTTATGAAATGACGTTGTTTATTTTCATGATAAAAGCTGCTATAGACAGTTGTACACAAATCCAGTCTTAGGCTCATGACACCATTCACAGTATAACAATTAAATGGATAGTAATGTTTTACAAAAGCAGCAGCTCCAGTTAATCTTCATAGCATTTGAGCCATAGAGTGTGTTATTTCAGTACTGTCATAGTTGCAGTCCAAGAGTAATTGAATGATAAAGTATCCCCCTCTCTCCCCTTTTACCTAGTGTAAGTCACCTCCCCTCAGGTGTGGAATCTGAGACCAGACAGCTCACAGCAAGGGACAATCTTCTTACTGCGGGCATAAGGAAAACCCTGCCCCCCTTGACAGGTGTTTCAGGTTTTTCCCTTATGCTAATTGAAGATTGTCTATCTCTGAGATCCATCTAGACAGTCTTGCTGCTCTGAGGTGAGCAGTATTACATCAGTAAAATGGGTGGGAGGGGGATACTTTATCATTGCATTGATATCTCCAACACATTGCATTGAGATGTCATTAGCATCCAAGGGATTACATTTTTGGGTGGAAATAAAAATTGTGGAAGCCTAAATTTTCTTTAGGCTCATTTGGAACATGTATATATTTTATTGGTGATATCATAAAAAGCTATTTTTTTTATTTTTTTAACCTAAACAAAGCTGGCAGGCTTTTATGATATCATTAAAGAAGTAGTAAATACCTTTTAATGACAATGAAACAAAGTTACTCCCAGTGCTGGAAAATGCTTCCTTCAATATTTTTTTTGTATTTATTTATTGATTTATTTATTTGATTTTATAGAGTTCATTGAAAGAAGAATAAAAACGTGACTGCAAAGAGTATTTGCACGATTACCCAATACATAGTGATATTATCGGGTCGAAACTCACACATAAAACCATTGCACAAAAGATTAATGATCAAAATCATTGCAGTCACAAGGAATCAAAGAGGATTGCCAGTGGTCACACCTATTCAATAAAATGAGCTTCAAATGGCGCATTTGCAACCGAGTATTAAAGAGAAAGAGTAAAGAACAGAGTGTAAAAGAGAAATCAGAGGGGATTGCAAAAAAAAGAGACGAAGAGAGGGAAAGGAAGGCAAGGTGGGGGTGGGAGGGTAGGGTGGAAATGATATGGTAGAGTCTTGTAACCACATCACTGTGTCAAGAACCAATATTAAAACATAGATATTTATGGAAAAAGTAAGGGGCGCCATATAGCCTCTCCATTTCCATGGTAGCATCCACTCGGGACCTCCATTGCATCAGAGTTGACACAGCGTGAGACTTCCAATGCAATGGTATTAGAGCTCTAGCTGAGTTGAGAAGGATATAAACAAGCCTGCACTGGAGTGCCAATACCCCCAAAACAGATAAGAAGTCACATTCCAAATGATTAAAGTAACTGGGGAAGTGGAAAGAGTAATCCCAAGGAGCCTACACAATTCGCCCTAAACCCCTTTCCATAAGGAGATAATTTCAGAGCATTCTCACCATAAATGAAATAGAGTTCACCCATTCGCAAGGCATCTCCAGCAGCAGTCCGAGGCCTGAGGGGTTCTATACCAATGGGTATCTTATAATATGTCCCTCAAGAAGAAATAAAATATGATTTCCCTGGGGCTATAAATTGGAAAGAAGCTTATGATATTTAGACAAAGGGTGGGATCATGAGTCCACTCAGGTGATCAATGTCTCAAAAGGGGTAAGAGCCCTGTGCACAAAGCTCTCCGCCATCAGCCCCAGGAGATAGCGTTGGACTTATCAATATTCCCAGGTAAAAGGATCGTACAAGGTTGTATTTTCTGGAGGGCAACTCCCTTGAGATAATACCAGTATCCAGGACCAATGCCCCCAAGGTATGAAAGTTTTTAATTTCCCCAGGATCAGAACACACTGGGTCCCGAGCCAGAAAGAAAGCCTGGATTACCACAGATCAAAAGACAAGGAGGTGGGTATGGGGAGAGGTAGTACTTAGCATTCCAAGCCTCCTAGACTCTCAGGATACACAGAAGTACCAGGTGAGAGACAAGCAGCTTCAGAGTGGAACAGCATCTATGAAAAAGGAGGTGTGTGAGGTCTACACAGGGTCCGAAAAGAGAGCACATATGCACCCATTCTTTGTTTGAAGTATGGCAGAAATCCACATAATGCAAGAGAATGGAAGCAGCGCAGTACAGTCGAATATCCGGTAAGCCAATTCCCACATTAAGAGGGTCTTTGTAGAGAATCATGTGAGACAACCTTGTTTTTTTATTGCGAAATAGTCATTAAGTAGTTTTTGCAGGTTTCCCAAGTAACATGCAGGCAAACAGATTGGTAAGGTCTGGAAAAGATATAATATATTAGGGAGATCTATCATTTTAATTAAATTTGCTCTCTCAAACCATAACAAATAAAGGTGTGTCCAAGCTGACTAGTCCTTCTTAAAAGAGTCTAGAAGGGGGAGGTAGCTGGCATAAAACAGTGGCACTGAGGTAGAAGTGAAGTGAACACCTAAGTATTCAACCTGCAATGGGAAGCCATAAAGGAACTTCAAACAACTAACCCAGGAGGCTGGTATGCAATGCTCAATATTTCACATTAGAATAATTTATTTTAAATATGGAGATTGCTTAATTTTCTGGACAGTTTTAGTGCAGAGGAAGAAGTGATGATTCAGGGTTGCTCATAAAGACTAAAATGTCATTCACAAAGCAGATGAGTTTATTGCAAGGGGATGATGGGTGGCCGATACCCATGATAGAAGATTTAAGCCTGATCACATTCAGTAAAGGTTCTAAAGACCGGAAAAAGAGGAGAGGTGAAAGTGGATATCCCTGTCTAGTGCCATTAGTACTCGAGAAGAGAGTGGAGAGGTAACTATATGTTCTAACTCTAGCCATGGCTGAACTGTATAGGCTAATGACTGCATGAAAGAAGTGGGTAAGTAGACCCACATGAAGAAGTACCTCCTTCAAGTATGTCCAGCTTACCCTATCAAAAGCCTTCACGGAATTGAAAGATAGTAACAGAGAAGGCAGCTGTTGGTTGATCACTACTTGAATTAAGGAGATGCCTTTGGTAGTATTAGCCTTAACCTCTCTCCCTTTACAAATCCTGTTTTGTTGGGATGAATAAGACAGGGGAGTAGCAAGTAGTTTCAGAAAAATTCTTATTTCGAAGTTCGGCATGGAGATTGGTCTATAACTACTACAAGAAGTAGGATCCTTGCCCGCCTTAAGAATAACAGAAATGTGAGTTTCCATTACCTGGGAGGGAAGAGAAGGTCCCAGAAGAAGAGAATTAAATGTTTGCAGCATATGAGCTGATAACTCAGCCACAAAAGCCTTATAATAGGTTGCCGGTAGGCCATCAGGAATGGGATTTTTCCCCTTAGGGGAAGATTAAATAGCCATTGCAAGTTTGTCTGCAGAGAATGGGTGCTCCAGAAGATCTGCATCCTCCGGGGAGAGAGAAGGAACCTTCACCCTCACCAGAAAATTTGTGATTTTTATAGCGCTTTTCTCCCTATGAGACTCAAAGTGCTTTACAGAGCTATAAACAGACATAAAATTTAAGGGTTCCTTATGGTCACATGAGTTGACTGAATGCCTGATAAAAGAGATGGGTCTTTAGCTTTTTTAAAAGTCTGTAATGATGGTGCCTCTCTGATTGAGGACGGTAAAGAGTTCCAGAATGTGGGGGCAGCGTGGCTGAATGCCCAGGAACCTGAGGTTGTCTTTATTCTGGGCACTGACAGGAGGGATCTGTTGCTGACCGCAGTGAGCGGGATTGAATATAGGGTGTCAGGAGCTCTTTCAGGTACTGTGGGCCTTGATTATTTAAGGCTTTGAAGGTCAGCAGGCCAATTTTAAAATATGTTCGCCATTTAATTGGAAGCCAATGCAGGGAGTGGAGAATGGGTGTTATGTGACATGAGCGGGTTTTATTGGTCAGTAGTCTGGCTGCTGCATTTTGTACTGTCTGTAGGCGATGGAGTTATTTTTCTGGGAGGCCCAAGTAAAGTGCATTACAGTGATCTAGACGAGAAGACACAAATGCATGGACTAATGTTGGCATATCATCCGGTAGAATTAAGTGTTGTATCCTGGATATATTTCTCAGATGAAAGAAGGCAGATTTTATTACGGAAGAGATCTGCTGTTTAAATGACAGTCCAGAGTCAATCATCACTCCGAGACTCCGTACCTCTGTTGAACTAATGAGTTCAGAGCCTCCAAGTTCCAGGCCAGTTGGGTGATCCTGAGATATTCTTGTTGCCTGGGGTCCCCTCACCAAGAGTAACTCTGTTTTGTCAGGGTTCACTTTAAGACAACTAGCATTCATCCACTCTATGAGGTCTGCTAAGCAACTGTTGATGAGGCATGTTGGGTCTTTAGTATCTGGAGCAAAGGAGAAGTAGAGTTCTGTGTCATCTGTATAACAATGATATCTTAGGCTGTGTCTTCTGATGATGTCTCCCAGTGGTAGTAAGTAAATTGCGAATAGCATAGGAGACAAGATGGAACCTTGTGGAACTCCGCAAGCTAATTCTGTTGGTGCCGATGAGCAAGATCCTGATGTTACTCTCTGTAATCTACCAGTGAGGAAAGATTTAAACCAGTTAAGAACTGTGCCTCCTAGACCACAGATGTGCTGCAAGCGTGCTATTAAAATCCCATGGTCAATGGTGTCAAATGCAGCTGAGAGATCTAGGAGGATTAGGATGGAGTAATCACCTTTGTCTCTCGCCAAAAGGAGATCATTTAGCACAGTTTAGCACATTTTAACAGTTGCCTGGGTCTGTTGCGTGAAAGTGTGATGTCGCGTGACAAAAATGAGGATTTTTTCTGACTTATCTTAAATTGATATTCATTGAGGTGATTGGTAAGAGCAACTCTGTCATCTGGGTCACGTGTCCTGCGCCACCTTCTCTCGAGTTTACGGCCTGTTCTCTTCAATTCTTTGATGGTGCTATCAAACCAAGGTGCATTATTGTGAGTTTTGATAGTGCATATGCGTGATGGTGCAATGATTTCTAGGGTGTCCCTTATGGTTTTGTTGTAGAGTTGGACTAAGGAGCCAGGGTCTTCACAAGTGCCCATCAGTTCACTTAGATCCATATCTGATGTTACGTCCAGTGGGGTCACCCCTTTTAATGAGTGGTGTTTGACCAGGTTCCGAGGCTGTGGTCTGGATGAATGTGGTCTAATGGAAAAGTGTATGGAGTGGTGGTCTGACCATACAACTGGATTTACAGTTACTGGCAACACTTCTAGTCCACACTGGAACACTAGATCGAGTGTATGACCTTTTCTGTGGGTGGAAGTGGCAACTATTTGTATGAAGCCGAGCGCACACATCAGGCTGAGGGGGTCCTGCCCAAGTTGGGATAGTGTGTCATCAATCCAAGTGTTGAAGTCTCCCAATATAATCCATCTAGGGTGTTCAAGGATTAAACCAGTCAAAAGGTCTGAGAGTTCTTGAAGAAATCTCTTCCCATCTCCTGGGGGTCTGTATATTAACAGTATCCAAAATCCTCTATCTATTGAGATGCTAGCAGCTACGCATGTGTGTGGACTGATATTGGCCTGGGGTTTAAGGATGACTTGACACAGACCATTACTCCACCTCCCTTGCGCTCTTGTCTCGGGCGGTGGAACACTGTATAATTGCCTGAAACAGCTGCTGCTAGGATAGGCCCTGCATTGTCATCTAGCCACGATTCTGTGATGCACGCTAATTCACATGTTTCAATAAGGTTGGCGATAATAGCTGTTTTGTTCTTTATTGATGTGGCATTGCACAGGAGTGATATGATAGGACAGTCTTGGTGTTCTGAGTTCTTGCTCTGTACTTTGGAAACAATGTGTCTTCTTATGGGGATCACACAAAGAGGTTTCCTTGATTTGAATGTGCACTTTTTGTGGCTTCTGGATTGAATCACTTCAATTGGATTTGCAGGTAGAAGTGGTGGAGTGGCTATGATAGTGTCAGGAGACTGAACTTTAAGTTTTGATTTTCCACCACGGCAGCCCCTGTGAGTGCCTTTGAAGATGCCAAGTGATTTTAAGGTAACCACTTGCAAGGGGCTGAGTGGAGAGACCACTTTTTGGGGTTGTAGGGAATACAGATATGAGGCAGAATAGGTGATCATTCCCTCAGCAGTGAGGGGGTTAAAATAGCCTCTGAGGTTTAAAGGGATGTCAGCTGTGGGGGATGATCACATTGTCCTGTTCTTTAGGATGCAGGCAAGTGTTAGGTGTGGAATTTTGCACTTCAGAATGCTTTGTAGATAACAGATAAAAAGCATGCATGCAGGTCAGATTACAGTGTTTCAAATATGTTTCAGTGAAATATATAGTTGATTTTTTTTTCTTTTATTTCTTTGTTTTTTCATCAATAAGTTTTCTCAAGACAGAGAGCATGTGCATTTTCGGGAGCAGATTATACAGACTTATAATAGCAAGCAAAAGCGCTGCAATACCAGAGAAAATTCCCCAGTGCCGGAGCCAGGTTTAATCTTAGGGATCTAGGTAGAATCTTGCTTGGCCTTGACAACCCTAGCTAGAGTTCTACCACACTTCTCCCCTGCAAGATATCTACGGTACTTATACCACATAAGATTGTTGTACATTACACTTGAGTATGGAAGCCAGGTTCTGTTTTAGGGTCTTAAGATGCTGTAAGTTATTATTAGACATTGTTACGTTGTGTTTAGCTTCCAGTTGTCTATTTGGTCTAATAAATCTGAAGTCTTCTTTTGTTGCTGTTTACTTTTATACTCCCCAGTTTGATAAATTCTCTCCATATGATATGTTTGTAGGCCTCCCTGTCACAGCTTACCTTGGTTCCAGAGCTGCCACTTCAGCGATGCTCGCCATCACTCCTCGCGTCATCTGCAGGCGCAAGGCTTCAGAGTGAAGCAGGCCTCTGTTTTATGCCATGCTTCCTGTAGTCTCCTCCTACCTACTTCCTTCCTCTGAGCCTGCTCCTCCTACCTACTTCCTGAGGAGGGGTTTAAAGGGCAGTCTGAGTCCTGACTCAGTTGCCCTTGCATTGTTGTTCTACACAGTTGGGTTTCCTTGGGCTCTGTATATGACCTGGCTTGTCTGACCATCCAATCTGGTGCTGACCTGTGGCTCTGTCTGACTACTCTTTTGCCTACTCCCATTGTGTAGTGGACACCAATCTGGTGCAGACGTGTTGTTCTGGTTGACTATCTGATTTGTGTATTACCCGGCTTGTCTGACTATCCGATCTGGTGCTGACCTGTGGCTCTGTCTGACTATTCTCCTGCTTGCTCCTATTTTGTAGTAGACACCCAATCTGGTGCAGACCTGCGGCTCTGGTTAAGAACTTACTCCCTGACTGCAGGTGTGAGTCAGGATTGCTCTGGTGCCTCTGATCCCTAGATCTACCTGATGACTGTAGGTGTGAGTAAGTTAATCTCTTACTGGGATTCCTGCTGGGCCTTCCAGAGGCTTCTGCAGGTCTCTTTAAGAGCGTTCCAACTTTTGGCAGACTCCTATTTCTGATAGTCATTGGCCACTAGAAGGACCTCTACTCATTGTTCTGTGATTTACTTACTTTACTGTATTTATATTTGTTCAATAAAAACTACACCGTACTGACTCCTGGTTTGTTCCTGGGAAACCGTGACACTCCCACATTACTGAATCAGATGTATCGCCCACAGTATTCTCCTGAAAGTACCACATCAATGTTCATTTAAGGAATGAGATGTCTGTTGGAGACAAGGGTGTTGTGCTTAGACAATGGGAAAGGAAAAATCTAATTGAGATTGGAGCGGGATCTGACCAAGTCATCATGTGTATTGTTGAGTCTAGTAAGTGTGGATAGTATATTGAGGCATAAATATATAATCAATGCGGGAGAATATGTGATGCAGGCTAGAGAGTTGTGTACAGTCTCTGTCTAAGGGGTGGTAAATATGCCAGGTATCCAACAGACAGTACGTAGATAGCAGGGCATGAATGTGGCACAAGTAGGTGAACAGTCTAGGTCTGACTGAAGTGTCACGTGAAAATCCCCAGCTAGGAACAATCTGCCTTGGACAAAGTTTTGCATGGATCTCAGTGTGGTTTTTAAGAAAAGCAATTGCTTAGAGTTAGGTACCTAAAAGCTACCAAGCATTAATAAGGTGTTAAACAAGACATTCTTAAAGAAAATAAATCTGCCCTCCTCATCCCACCAAACATCTACCATACACCAGTGCAGTCTCTTGTGCAACAATATTGCCATTCCCTTTGATTTAGTAGATGCCGAGGAGGTTCAAAGAGAAGGGTAGAAGTGGTATGAAAACATCAGGACTGCTGATGCCTTAAAATATGTCTCCTGTATAAACACTGTCCAGTGTATGCCAGTCAAGGTCTTTCAAGGCTATACTACATTTATGTGTGAATTTTAAGCCACCAGCATTAATTCTGAGATGTCTATCTGCCATGTCTAAAATAGTAGCAGTCTCACTTATCCACTATTGTTAAATTGGGTGAGGGAAAGGGAAAAAGGGCAGGAGATGGGAAAAAGGGGGGGTAAAGGGGGGAGGGGGTGGAGAAGGGAAAGGGGGAGTAGGTGGGGGAGAGGATACCCACAGGTGGGGTTTGTCTAAATAATATAAGGGGCAAAGTACAGCCTCAAAAAGAGACTTGTAAAGCAGGCACTCAAGAATCAATCATTAAGCTCAAAGCATGGATAATAAAAAAAATTATGGAGGCTCTCTCCCATCCCACATAGGTCCTCAATCTCCCAAGCAAACAGAGAGCAACATAAAGAAACAAAATCCCCAATCCCTAGAACATGTCCCCAGATTCTGCTGGAGGCTGTCTGGTACATCTCTAACCCTGTCAAAGAGATGTAGAAGGTAAATCCCTGGAGCAGGGTACTGGCCCAGCAGAATGCCACATCACCCTGCTGCAGGCCTCAGCAGCCAACCCAAGTGCCCAGCATATTCCCAAGAAAAAAAATGGGCAGGCGCTAGACAGTCCAAGCCAGCCAACGTTGCTCAAAGCAGGTCTACAAAGTAGAAAAAGCAATACAATAGAAAAAAAATAGTGTAAGGACACTTAATAATGATAACTGGAGTAAGCCCCCTCAAGGTAAATATAAGCATATTAAGATCCATAAGGGACAAACATGTAAACAATTTCATGGCATATGAACTGGAGCACTACAGTTCCATAGGTAGCACTGCCAAATATCTCTACCAGTTTGGTATAGTTCCAAACGACCGGGTAGTCTGCAGGATCAGGGCTCAGAGCCAATGTCACTACATCTACATGGCAGGTATAGACCGCCTAGCTGGAGGGGCAAGCAGGGAGTCAGAGTCACTGATTTTCTGATCTTGATCTCATTTCTTTCCAGTCACCTCTTTTTTCTACCACAATTCCCTTTGGGAATGGACCTCCATAAGCTGCTTGCACAGGTATCCCCTTGTGCTTGCAGAAGGCAGATATGTCTTCCATACACCACAATAAGGCAGTGACTCCCTCCTTCTGAGTAGTGAGTAGAAAGGGGAAGCCCCAGCAGTAGCACAAGCCTGCTGTTCTGAGGAAGTCATTGAGAGGTTTCACCAGTTCTGTAACGTACGGAAGGATAGGTCCAGAGCTGGACCGGCACACCAGCAAATTTAATGCTGTCTTCTAAATGATGATGCTGCTCCTAGAGAGAAATATGTGCCTCTTCAAAATTATGAATTCTGCTCCTCAGATGTGTCATGTTCTTTTGGAGGTCAGTGATCTCCGTTTTCACTGCCTGTTTGAGGTGTTCGAGCAGCTCCCTCATGTCATCCTTTGTGGTATGGTGTTGTATATCTTCTGTGAGATATTACACCATGAGGGTCCTGTGGTAATCTCTATCCACTTGCCATGAGGTTGTGTCTGATTTATCACCAGAATGATGAAGCACTGCAGGGCCAGAAACCTTGCATCATTAAAAACCTGTTAGGGACTCAAGCCTCCATGGAGCAAACAGTTCACGTGGCCATCTTGGTTGGCACTCAAGCTCTACCCCTCCTTCATTTTTTTTTAATCAAAACTGGAATTGCCATTGGCCCCTGAGGTACTTAACGGGATCTGTCTTCTATTCCTGCCTCCGCCGTCACCTCCACTGCAGAAAATATTAGTTAGGACAAATGGGGAAATATTTGTTTTGCTTTGGCTTTTTCTACTATTATTTTAACTTGGACGTATGTGCAATGCTTAAACCTTTGAGTGCCAGAGAGGTACTCAATGCATTTCTCTGCAATGCAGTGCGTACCCCTCTGGCACACAAGGGATGAATCTATGCGCATATGTCCTAGTTATGTTTGGGGCACACAGTTAATATTTCTCATTTTCTTTCTTTTACAGGACTGTGATTGGAAGACAGAAGACAAGAAGATTGAACAGATGAAGAAAGAAGAGGAAAGAGAGAAGGCAGAAGAAGAAGATTACAGAGAAGAAAAAGAAGAAGAAGGATAGAAGACAGACAGTAGATGACAGGTGAATGTAACATAAATCTGGGCATTAGGCTAGTGTTAGGGGTAGTATTGTTGCACTTTACTGTTCGGGTTAGTGTAGGGTTAGTGTTTGGGAGGGTGACTGGGTGTCAGGAGCTAATCGTTAGCCTTTTTCCTTTTATGTTCCCATTTACTGCCGGCGGCCTCACGTCCATCAGGGTTTAAGTTGGTAGGGCAATTGAATACCAACTTACACATTTGTTTTAGTCGGTTGTTAGTCAATTTTGTCTAATGCATTTTTTGACAGACTCAATTGGACTGAGCCCAGAGTACCTGCAAGCACAATATCCGAGGCAAATAATTTCATAGCTTTACCACCCTTACTGCCTTTGTTTAAGTCGAAAGCGCCTTTCCTCTAGTCTTAATGGATGACCTCTAGTTCTTAGTTCAGCTCTTTTTATGTAAAAAATTAATTGGATAGTTCTTTGTATTGACCTTTTATATATTTGTAAATGGTAAACATATCACCCCTTAGACATCTCTTCTTTAATGTAAACAAGCACATTTTGGCTAGTCTCTCATTATAACTCAGATCCTCCAATCCCTTTATTAGTTTTGTTGCATGTCTCTGCACTTTTTCCAGCTCAACAATGTCTTTTTTAAGAACTGATACCCAAAACTGTACTCCATATTCTAGATGAGGCCTAACTAAGGATTTATATAGAGGTAGAATAATATCAGCACCCTGTGCATCAACACCTCTTTTTCTGCAAGATAGTACCTTATTTGCTCTTTTAGCAGATGAGTGACTGCTGTGAAGTCTATCGTCTATCAGTACTCCTAAATCTTTGTCTAACGAGGTTTCGATAAGTTGTTTCACATTTACTATTTATGTAGCATGCTTGTTTCAACAGCCCACATGCATAACTTTACATTTATCTACATTAGATGTCATCTGCCACTTTTCTGCCCATTCAGTCTAAATCCTTCTGCAGAGAAAAAACATCCAGCTCTGTATGTATTTCCTTGCACAGCTTAGTATCATCAGCAAAGATTGAGACAATATCAAACAAACTGTGGCCCACAATAAAAATAATAGGAAGACAAAGTGACTGCTGGTTTAAGTTTTTCTCTTACAAACACAGTAATACTTAGTTGATAGTAAAGCCAATACAATCCTATAAACTGTATCCTCCTTATTACTATAGAAAATAATAATGGGTTAGTTGATAATGTAACCTAAACCAAATAACAGAATTAAGACGTTTATAAGTGGTACACTGAAAATAACACTATTAATATATGAGTTCATAATCACTGAATTGTACTAATCCTGTGAACAAAGTAAAATCTGTATCAAATGTTGTTGGTGAGTGGTGACATCTGAAAAACAGATGGATGAATAAATAATAAAGATCTAATTTGGAATCAAACAGTAAGAACATATAATATTTTTACTCTCAAATATTCCCCAAATTTTTGACACCAGCATGTCTTGTGTATATGCTCCTGAATAGTGCTTGAACTCAGCTAAGTGGATTATTGTGATCAGGGGCTAATTATTCTGGCACACTTAGACTACAATGGCAGTGGTAGCTTTAAATATAGTACAACTTATAGTGCTCTCTCTTTCTACCTTGTTTACTTGAGGCCATTCTGTATAACTTGGACCCTTCACATACAGCTCTAATTGTGTCTGCACATGACATCTTTGCTGGCAAAACCCAGATCTGTATTACATGCTTTCTTCCTAGGGGAGGTTTCACTAAAGGTCGATGCTGTGGCAATGTGTGTCTGGCGATGTGTGACAAACACATCGCCTTAGTGATAGAGATGTACTTCCCTTTATGCACTATGGGAGGTGGGAAAATCTTCTGATTAGCATGGAGGATTGTTGAACTGCTTGAGATGAGGAAGGGATGCCCTCTCTTACTCATCACCAGCAGTTCGACAACCCTGAAGTCTGAGTGCATCCTCTCTGCTCCCCATTTGATGTACAAAAGAGGATGCACTCAGATTTCTGCACCACAAACAACACTACGACTGAAAGGGTTTTTCAGTGTCATAAGGATATGCATTGCATACCCCTGTGGTCCTTAAAGGAGTACAAAGTTATTTGCTATATGAAACATAGTATGATTTCAATATATTTGTCATTAACTTTCTGACAAGGTTCACCAAGCTGCCCCACTGAACATGCTCACATCTGCTTACCTAACCAGACAGTGTCTGACAAGGTGAGCAGATGCCAGCAGGGCAACTTGGAGAAGCATTCACTGGCATCTGCTCATATCCGCTAAACTCGTCAAACAGTGTCTGATGAGGTGATTGGACGTGATCGGATCCAGTGGTGCAGCTTGGCGAAGCATACGCTGGCATCTGTTCATATCTGCTCACCTGGCCAAACGGTGTCTGATGAGGTGAGTAGATGTGATCAGATGCCAGCGGCATAGCTTGGCAAGGCATCCACGCATTGAATGCACAAAATACATGATTTAAAGCAGCTCATAACTAACTCCCCCAAGACAGTGTAATTGCATGAGGCAATAAAGCTTGAAATTAAATGGAGAGATGGCAACTGGCAATGATGTCAGGTCTGATTTATAAATGAGTAAGAGTGTCATTATAAATATGGCATTGATAAAGTGATTTTAATGCCTGTAATGGTTAATAGCTCTACGTCATTTTTACCAAAACACAACTATGTGGCGATAAGGCTCCCAAAATTGGTGTAATCATCTTTTAAATGCTGACCTTCATTTTTATGCCACTTTTACTCCACATATTTCATAATGACAGGTTTATAAATGTCTCCCACATAGTTTGTGCCACATTTTTGGATCTCAACAATGACCACCCTCTAAAAATAACTGAGTTATTTATGAATGACAGAAATACTTAGGTCATACTATAGTTCAATTAGCAAAGAACTGTTTACTCCTTTCTGTGACACAGGGGGTATGCAATGCACCTCCATATGGTGTTAAGGGAGGGCAGCAGCTATTTTGCTCTTTAGTGGAGATAGCAAAGTGTCCTCTGGCTCCACACAGACCTACAGGTTGGGCCAACATGGAAAAACTCACATAGGCGATGTTGGGATGTAGTGCACGTGGCAAAATGCTACTTTAACACATAAACACGCCCAGGTGAATATGACAATGGCTCATTAACCTGCATTTTCATTATTAAATGCTAAATTGTAGAAGGCATGGAGGATTCATGGCGATAACAGCGGATTAGTGACAAATTAACAGGGATGTGATGGCAAAGACTTGTTACTGCATATTGTTGATATGCCTTCAACAAAAATCCAACACAATATCACCATCCTGAGCCCTTATCGAACTTTAGTGCATCTTGGCCCTGGTTTGTAAACTCTGCCACAGTATGTTTCTAAGAGATATGTCTCCTCCTCCTATGGTGCTAAGATGGTGCACTAGTCCATTCATCACATTTGTAAGTTCCCTTTATCCCTTTGTGTGCCTGACTCCTCATGAGTTTTTTTTTAAAGGTTTATTTTTTGTTTTTTCTATTTTGTATTTTTTACATGCTAAAACAACACATTTTTTATTCCCATAATATAATTCTATACAAATATACATATGTGTGTAGTCTATTTAAATTTCAATACAACTAATCACACATCACCAAAATAAAGATAAATGCTCAGTCATGTCATTTTATAGAAATTATTCCTCTATTAATTAAATATATTACTAAGTAAGTGTTAGTCCTTCAACTTTTAATCATTCACAATCTTCATATACACAATGCTGTCAGGGTCCCTAAAATCTGTTAGCTTCAGAGCTGCCTAAACATGATCACAACTGGCAGGGCACAGGATCTCCCTACATACTACTATAATATCAATATGTAAATACCCTTTTAAGCATATATGCTTCTACATGCATGGTAATACACCAAGTCTGGCTCAGCAGTCATTGAGCACCCTCCATGACACTCAAGTTAAGTGACTAAATAATATTTAGACTTCTATTTGGGTGTGATGCCCTAAAAGCACCCAATATCCTAAATAACATTTAGGGCTTAATTTTACTGGTTAAGTTCAAATTATATTGTACAGATAATGAGGTACCTAACTAAACCCCTTTCTAAATACCCTCCTATATTTAGAGTTTAAATGGAATTTTACTGGGTGAAAATATGACTAAGGAATTTTTCAGCCCTGTGTTCGCTAAATGTAAAATAAGTCTGCTTTATCTAGTAGAAAATGTAGCACTGGAGACAAATCAAACCTGAAACAACTATATCCAGTTGATTTCAATACACTTTGTCCATTACATGGATAAGAGTGACCTATCCTTTAAAGTTTATTTCTATTAGCTGAGGTCTCTCACGTACAGGCATTGAATTCAAATTGAAATGGTTCTATGGTCAATTAAGTAAATAGCCTCCAGGTCATTCAGTAGAAAGCATACTTTCCATGATGCTCTGCTGGTGCGGTAAGTTATTCAAAGAATCCTGCTCTCGATGACAAGCATCAGAATAACTGATCAATGTATCTAAGAAGAGGAGAATGAGACTGGAGCTGAACTAATATTGTAAGTAAATGTTTCATGGATTTTCTGCAAACTAGGAAAAGAGAGCTGGTGTCTTCTATTTTTATCCTGCAGGAAAAAAGTATTGTTGAAATCCTATAAAAGATTATGGCAGTGAGTTTATAAAGCATACATATTAACAAGAATCCTATCACAGTGCACCAGTTGCTTAATGGAATATATTTGAATACTACTAACCAAGCTTTTCATTGTTGTCATAACATTACCCTATATTAAACAGTCAAGATTTATTAAAGTTCTTTCTTTGTAAAGCTGAGATTTGTTTGTAAAAGTCACTTTCTATTTTTTTCCTTGAATATGTTGTTATATGAGTGGTGTGATTACTATTTGATTTTACATAATTCATAGATGAAAAGTAAGTAAAATGTGTCTTTTAAAGCGGAACTATAACTTAGATATAAGTGCCCCCAACAAATTCTTAGTATAGCGATAAGCATTAAAATCTTATTATAATCTTTAAAGGGATAGTAATACTTTATTATTACTATCCCTCATATTGTAGATATTTGCAAAATAAGTTAATAGCTCCCAGGTTCATCTCTTAAACCTTTATGGTTTGAGAGATAACTGAAGGCAAAGCTCCCCACTCCCTCCCCCTTCCCTAAAGTCAGCGTTGTACTGACTGCAGGGATATCTGGTCTGTCTTTCATCATGCGGCTCTTCAGCAGAGCCGCTATCACGTTGGTGACAAAGAATTATTTCACTGAAATGGTCTTCTACATGTGCTTGCAAACCAAACACATGTAAAAGACCGTTTCAGTGAAATAATTCTTCTTCACTAATGGGATCTCGGCTCAGCTGCAGAGCCGCAAGCCTGTCATACAACAGACTTCCCCTGCAGTCAGCACAACGCTGACTTCAGGGAACGGGGAGGGAGGGGGGAACTTTGCCTTTGGTTATCTCTCAAACCATAAAGGTTTGAGAGATGAACCTAGGGGCTATTAACTTATTTTGCAAATACCTACAATATGAAGGATAGTAATAATAAAGTATTACTATCCCTTTAAGTGCAGGCATTATATGGAAACATAAGTTTGTTTGAGACTCACCTCAAGATGACAGAGCAGACATCTTGCCAAAGAGGGATCTGTGCTCCTGTGCTGTGCCCCTTTGGCAAACAAACTATCAGTGAGGAGACAGGGACGGACAGCGCAGAAGCACAGATAGCTCTCCGGCAAGATGTCTGTGCTGTCATCTTGAAGTGAATCTCAAATGAACTTACGCTTCCAAATAATGCCTGCACTTAATAAAGATTATAACAGTATTTCAATGCTTACCGCAATACTAAGAATTAATTGGGGGGCACTTAGATACCTAAGTGATAGTTCCGCTTTAAAATATAGCCTAATAGAATATAGATCATTTTATAATAGGGGGAAATGAAGAAATATGATTCTAAAACATTTTTAACCCTTTGAGTGCCAGAGGGGTACGGAATGCATTGTTTTGCAATCAATTCCATACCCCTCTGGCACTCAAAGGGTTAATAAACTTTTAACCCTTTGGAAAGTTCAAAGCATTGTTTGTAAAAGTAATAAACACACTCTGGCGCTCAAAAGGTTACACCACAATTATAATCACAATTGTTTTGTTGCATTTTTCAAACACAATATTCTTCTACCCAAAGTTGTTTGCTATTTTATAAAGTGTTTGTGTCATACTTCTAAATTGCCTGCCATGTTTTATAAACTAAACTGAGTATTTTGATATAGAAATAGCTCACATTCCTTACAACTACATCCTCAGTTTTGCTATGTGTCATTGAAGTTGATATACCACACAGTACTGGAACACCTCTAGAGAAACAGCTGCACCACACTGTACAAATGCAATCTCCATTACTTCTCATATGACTTTTAACCCTTTGAGTGCCAGAGAGGTGCTTTGCAATGCATTCTGTACCCCTCGGGCACTCAAAGGGTTAACCCATTGAATACGAGAGGTGTCTCCAAAGCCTTGCTTCACAAAGAATTCAAGGGGTTAACCCTTTGATTGTCAGATGGGCGTGTAATGCATTGCAAAGAAATGTGTTTCATACCTCACTGACATTCAAAGGGTTAAAAGACCCATTTAAATCAGCTGGGATTTGGGACATAATTATTTGACCCCTATGGTTATTTCAGTTCAAAGTACAGCAGCCTACGTGTTTGACTTTGCCTGTGCTGCTTCATTGCTTGCTCCAACCTGGTTATTGGCTCTGCTGTGTTGCACTCTTGGATGTGTTGTAGATGTTTCTATTTGACCCTGCTTCTCAGTTGCTGTTGTTGTTGCTTAGCTATTTTCTATAGAACTTTGCTTGTTATAATTTCTACAGATCCTGCCCAGTCATCCTGAGCATAGTCTGGCTCAACTGGTCTGTGCTATACAAGCTTGCAGTTGGCAACTCTATTCGGCTTAGGCAGCAAGACTGCACAGTGGTCTGTCAATGATGTCAAGCACCACACTCTAGCACCGTACCCTAGCATATTGTGGCAAGCAGTGTCAGTTCTAAGTAGAGGCCAAGGTTCCTATAGCCAGGCAGTGTGACAGTTACTTACTGAATGTCCATCTATCTCACCTTTAAGTAGCTCTCAATGACACAGTTGTGCAATACTGACTTGCTCATATTTTCGAACCAAACTAGTGATGGTAGTTATTTATGCTTTTAACCCCTTGAATGCTAGATAGGGCTCCATTGCAATACCATTTTACATCAATGAGCATTTTTATTATTTCTCTACAATGCATTTGGATTACCCAGTAATTGTTCCACTTTTTATTTATACATAGGGCCCACTGCATCTGCATTTTTCTGTTTATTGCCATCTACATTCTACAAATCTCATAACTGATATAAGCTTATGATTCATTATATGTTCATAAATACATTATACGTTTTAACCTATAATGCTTTGTCATCTCTGGTGTTCAAATAGTTAATAGTAGAAACAAAAAAAATTACAATATTCAGATACATTTCTGCCCAAGAAAACATGAAATGAGCAGCAATCATCATGCATATGGAATCAGGAAGAGATGTTTGTTCAAGTTGCATTTATGTCTTACGCCAAGAAAAGCTTGGCAGACAACGTGGATGTTTATCTGGCACGCAAAAAAGGTACAAACTTTTTTATTTATTATTACTACACCTCATTTTATACAAAACTATTCCCAGCAGAGGGTCTTACTCCCCCTTGTATTACCTGTTCTCTGGCACCTGCTCACCTGCTGGAATATTCAAGAGCCACAAGCCCCTGAGATGGAATTGTGATTGAATGGTAACTGCAAATTACTGGCAGGGTTTCCACTTAGAATAAGAATCCTGATAAAAGAGAGAATACCAATCCCAAGACAAATAAAAATACCACACTGAATATATCAGCAATAACACACTTTCCCGACTTTAAACAAAGCAAGCAGAATGCACTTCAATACTAATGTGTGACTCTCAAATGGAAGTCCTAACAAAGTCAGCATGAATGTCAAGGCCAAGATTTACTACTGTACAAAGCAACAAGCCCAGTGTGCTCTCCACTCTATTCATAAACATATTAGGGTAAGTACTAATATAAGTTCATGTTATTATAAGTGCTACACTATACTAAGCTACCTGCTTGGAAAATTCTTCACTTAATGCTGCTAATACAGGGGAGAGGGCAATGGGGATTTCAGGGCATTGGGTTCTTCTGCACATTATTTGATGTTATGTAATAGCTGTCACAATGTACCATGTACCTGATGATAGGATGCATTCAGGAGAAGGAGACAGAGAGATGCACCCTATGCAAAACCACACTAACAAAGGGACTGAGGATGAGACATAGCCCACTGAAGTGATAAACAGGTTCAGAAGGATAAGGTATCAAGCAACAAGCAAAGAAGTTGGAGTCCATATGTCCAAGGTACCATGAGGAAAGGCAAGGACTGGAACCATTAATCTGAAACAGAGACTGGTGTTGGAAGTCAGAAGCTAGAGTTATATCCAGGAACAACCGCTTGCCCCCAAGAATTGCCCAACAAGGTTTAAGCAGTGACTGTTAGGATGTGGTGTATGTAAAAGAAGCTGACCTGGCATCACCACTCACTTTTGATAAAGCAGACAGCAAAACCAGTCAAGCATGAGGTAGAGACTAGTGTTCTCTTTCCCCTTCTTTTAATAATAAGAATTGTTATTAATAAAATCTAGTGTAGTCGGTCCCAGAATAAGGGGAATTAATTGGGAATTGGAGATAATGCGCCATAGTGAGCACTTGAATTTATTGTAGTTAGCATTCCTAACACCAACGGATGCTACATAGCAACAACATGCTACGCAGTAAAACTGATACCTGAGCAAGCACTCTTCTGGGAACCAGAACATATTCCATATACCCTGGTATATCGTAGCACTCTATATACAGATGAATGTCTGTTGACACAATCAGAATGTGAAAATGTTTTCACAATTTTTGATCATAATGAATATTATTTAATACGGGGAATGCACCAAATAATTTTGTTAAGGGATGCACAAGTGATAGATATACCATTAGAGATCCTTACACTCTTCACTTTAGCTATGACTGGCTAATCACCAATCTTCTACTCTGATTGTGAATAATAATAGACGCTTTATATATTCCTGATTTTATATAAACCAAGATGTCTTATATTGGTAATGATCAGTGATTTATTCATCTGCTTTAATGCATTAGACACCTAGCAAGTTTTAAGCATGTCATTTTGATTGTTCATATTAATGTGAAAAACAAAAGAAAAGAAAACTCACAGCTCTAAACGTATATGAAACGCATGAAGGATAGAGGGGACTCTCCAAATCCCCAAACTAGGTAAACCTTGATGTGAAACCCAAGAAAAGAACAATCCTGTGCTAATCGGTAAAGATTGCCTGAAAATAGTGAAACTCTGTATAGAGTATATATTGAATCTTTGTGTTAATATATTTGAAAAACAATTAGTTTTAGTCACATGGTTTGGCCAAAGAATGTATAAGCTCACTTACTGCGCCAAGGTACCTCATTAAAGCGAGTCCTACCAATAAAATATGACTATAGAACTGAAATAAAAAATTAAAATAAAACTTGAGAAAGCAGTCTTATGCAAATTGTTGGCTATTTAAAACCTGATTTTAAAACCTATTTAATTATCCAATCTCCTCTAAATGTGATCTTCAGTGTGATTCCAAACTGGCTACACAGTGTACCTGGAAGTGATTAAGTTATAATAAAGAATATATGTACACAATGTTCATACAGTGTAGCACAGGCAAATTATCCAATCACTTCTATAAGTGATCTTTGCTATGACTGCACCCTGGCAAAACAGCATGCCTCTGTAAAGCAGTTATAATAAAGACTAAATGTCTTAAACTGCTACACAGTGCAGAACTGGCAGGCATTGGATCTCATTACTTGAATGAATCTTATATCAATGTAGTGGTTCATTCGGTCTGTAGATTACCTCAGCCGAGTAATTTTATTTGACAGGAGTTACATATTTCACAATAGTATCGTTGTTGCATGACAACGCCACAATATTAAGGGTGTGTATACTATACAGCGTCACCCTGAGTCTGTTTCTCATTGATTACCAAATACAACAAATAGCCTATTTGGATAAATAGTCAATGTAAAAAAGTTGACCTATTATGTGCCGTGCAGGGGTTCCTCATCATCATCATAGATAATGTGATTTGATACAAAAGTAATCTTTCCACTATCTACTGTTTATTTGATGGAACTATCTTGGAGAATTTTGATCTTTTTCTAACTTTTTGGAACCCACCCCCAACTATACACAATATCACAACAGACACTACCACCCCCCTGGAACAGCCACTTGTTTTTTTGTTTTCTGTTTCTTATTCCCCTTATTTGTCCTTTTTCAATTTTAATTGATGGGTGCCAGATTACAGGATATTTCCATTTAGGGTTTCTTTTCTTTAAACTTGTTTCCCAATTGTCACACTCCTTTCTTTTCATTGGCCCATTTCTCCTTTTAGGGTCTGGGTTCCCCTCACACAGTACCTGATTATTTTCATTGGAGCTACGTAGTGTTTCTCTATTGCTACGTATTTGTTGCTTTGACCCTGGCCAGATTGACTTTGTGTTTGCCTCTTCCCTGGTACCTGATTTGTGATCTTCTGTGTATGACAATGGCTTGTGCTTGACATTTCTCCTTGTGAACTTCATAGTGGCCTTGCTGCTACCTTCTTGGAAGACTTTCCTGTTCTATTGTGGCTCCAGCTGCTTTCCACTTAGCAGTTGTGTCCATTCTTCTGTTACAGCTTCTGCCATGTACATTCTGACCACAGTGGTTACTCTGTTTTCTCAGTCATGGCTCTGGCTTTCTATAGTGGTAGTATCCCGGTCCATTCTGACCACAGAGGTTACTCCTTTTTCTCAGTCATGGCTCTAGCTTTCTATAGTGGTAGTGTCCCTATCTTACTGCTGCTCCAGCCCCTTTATTTACTTCTATACTTAGCGGTTTCCCCACCTCCTCAGTAGTGGTTCCGGCTGCCCAAAGAAGTAGTAGCTACTCTGCAGTCATGACTTCGGTCGCCCTTAGTGGTTCTGTCCTGCTTTTCTGTTGTGGCCCTGCCACTCCATTCAGATCAGAGTGGTTTCTTCACTTCATCAGTTGCAGCTCTGGCCACCAATGGTAGTAGTGTCCTGCTCTGACTGCTGCTCCAGCCGCCTTCAATATTTCATTTGCAGTTATACATTGGGATCTCAGGTGTAGCTTCTTTTGGCTCTCTCAGAGCCCTGGATGTTCTCCATTGAGGTGTTCCTATCTAGTGCACCATTTTCCTTGTTCCATTCTGAATCTGGAGTTCATTAGTCTGGTTCTTCTCCCAGTACACAAGTATCCTATCCAGGGGTGGGCCCTGGCTCTACTGGGGTCGAACATCTGGCTTCACGGCCAGCACCTTTCTCAATCTAAGACAGCACAAAGGAATCTTATGACTATGTAACCAAGCTACATTCTCGAGTGTCGCTCTCTAGCTTCTGGACCAGACTATTTTGGCTCAGAGGGTCATGACGTAATACTCGGGCCAAAAGAATGACCCAGAATTGGCACAATTGATGGCTAGACAGGCCCATCAAGAACTCATGAAGAAGCCCACATACAGAGCTTAGAACATAAGCTAGATACTGTATTTGATATTAGGGGTGGGTGAAAAGTGCATGAATTTTGTGACAAACGGACAATTTGTTTCTATTTTCATGAAAGTTTTCTCCTTTTCTCCAATGCAAAATGTTCCTCCTTTTAGCTTATCCCAGAAATTTTTTTCCTATTTCAACACATTTTTCGCCTATGTTTCCTATGGCACAACATTTCCCAGCACAATATTACTTTTTCTGAGGGCTATAGTGGAAAAATAAATGGCTGAAAGTCAAAGTCCTACAGCAACATAAACTTTGAACAATTTTTTAGCATGCAGAGTGCATTTGTCCTTAGCCAACAACACTAAATTTCTGCTTAAATGACACTGGCACATATTCATTATGATGTCAAGTGATGAAATAAAAATAAAGTACAACCTACAATGTGGCAGATGTGTATGGTAGTGGAGGTGAGGGACTGGCATGGTGTGATTGGTGGAACCTTGACAAACTGCAACCACCCCAGGAGGAGAGGGATCATCATCATTTATTGTACATGCTGCAGCAACCATTGCTGCAGTCAAGTTTTTGAACTACTACTTTATTTGCACGTCCCTGCGCTGCTCCACCTTTCCCCTCCCCTGCCCCTTGTGCATTTGCTGGATATTATTCAACTACTGTGTGTGTTTTTACTCTCTACAGTATACAACTAATGGAGTGTGATGCCTTTCCTTAGCTCTCAACAAAATGTCGTCTGCTGTCTATCAAGTCTGCCTAAGTCACAGAGCTCACATCAGGTTCCCAGTCAGCTGTCTGTCACCCAATATATTTATTTGTTTAATTATGTATTCATACTTTTTATTTTTTTATTTCATTTTTTTTTATTTTAGATTTTCTAAGTTGTCCAGTCAATCTTACAACAGTCAGTCGAAAAAAAAAAATCTAACTAAAAAACAAAATCAACAGCTTCTTTCCCCAGACTTCCCCAGCACAGAGACAATAAAGGCAAAATCAGCAATCAAACTGGATCCCAGTTGCCTGTGTCTTGCCAGTCAGTCACAACAAATTTTGGGTATTTGAGAGACTTCCTCCCTTCTTCTCCCCCAGAGTGCCCCCAGACTCCCCTAATACAGAGAACACATGTCCTACCTAAAAGACCCCCTAAACTAAACTTCAATTCCCCTTTATTTGCCCATCTTGCTGCTTTCTTCTCTCACAAGCACAGAATGACATGCTGTGAGAGCCTGACACCTTTCTATATGACTGTAGAAAAGTAGAGAACATATTCATGTGGTGAGAAATAATTTTTCTTCCCATTGATTTCATTGCAATGAGCTAGGAGAAAAAAGCAGGAAAATTACAATTTTCGCAGGAAATTATTAGCTAAGCGGGAAGTGGCATTTTGGTTTGAGGCAAAAGTTTTCACCTATCCCTACTAAATATGTTATGAAGCTCCCCTATGCCTACCTATCCTTTATCCCTATCAATCCTACAGGAATCTTTATTTCTCCTTCTAGTATTACTGCTTCAGACTCCTCTATCGAACCAAAGCCTCCTAAGCTTCCTCTTCCATACGATAATATGGCAAACCATCTATCTGATTGTAAGAGATTCTTGATTCAGTGCTCGCTTCATTTCAAGACTATTCCTCAATCATTTAGTACTCGTGTCACTAGGGTAGCATTTATAATATGTCTACTTAAAGATGAAGCCTTGGCTTGGGCTTCACCTATAGTTGACATCACATCTGATGCATTGCATTAAATAATATAATCGATATTTACAATTAATTTCCCACTTCTGTGCACATCCCATGTGAACAAACGATTCTCAGTCACATGAAACCTACACAGATAATAAATGTATCAGTCAGATTAACAGAAAATGCAGAAATACAAATGATGACTCAGATACAGAGGAAGATATATAAATCCATTAGTAACATGCATATATTCCCATTACTAGTTTACTACCATTTGCAAGTGTTAATCCATCTGTGTCTGTGGATATAATTTTTTTAATTCCCATAACTTGAACAATTTTAGTCCTCCTTTCTGACACTCCAAAAAATTATTAGGCACCCCATTCCATTACTAATGGAGCTAGCGTTTCTGTATCACATCACCAAGATTCACAAAGGTCTGGCCAACCCTGCAGGCAGACCAATTATTTTGGGTATGAATATTATTACATCCAATTTGTCAGCCTACATAGACATCTTACAAAGTTATGTCACCCAGCTTCCATCCCATCTGAGAGATTCTCAGCATGTATTGGAAAAATTTAATGACATTAGATGGGAGGAGAATTTTGTGTGGGACACTTTAGAAGTGGCTTTGGGTATGGATATTACTGCTTATTTCTTGTATGCAGATGTAGCTATGCCTTTGCCACAAAAGGATTTTTATTTTATTTTAAGGGGGATTGATTTGATTTTGAATCATAATTTTTTCTATCAGTGGGAATTGTATCTGCAGATTAGAGGAATGGTCATGAGCACCAGGTTTGCCCCTCCTATACACATAGCTTTATGGGATTTTGGGAGAGTACTAACGTATGATAAAGTGGATGGGGGCGAATCTGGTGCTGTAAGGCTGTTTTCTTGATAACATTTTAATTATTTGGAAGGAGTCACATGAGTATTTGATTTCTGCTACAGGCCAACTTAACACAAATGGAAGGGGCATAACATTTAAGTATAAAATACACCCAAAAGAAATAGAATTTGTGGATTTAAAACTAGACATATAAAACAAACATTAATATATCAAAAGGAGGTAGCAGAAAATCAGTACTTGAGGGAGGTTAGCCCTATGGACAGTTTTGCTGACTCAGACACAACTGCAACAGAACTGAAGATTTTGTGCACCAGAGATGCAGATTGGGGCAGCAATTTGTCGATAGGGGATATAAGCAAGAAGAAGTACAGAATGCATTCACAAAAGCTCTGGCTAGAAACAGAAGAGATTTACTTAAACCAAAATAAAACATTGCAAGTGAGGAATTTCACTTATCATTAATACATTAATAACCCAATTTGATTCTTTATTAAAAAAAAAAAAAAACCTGCAGAAATATTGAGGAATATTGAAATAAGATCTGCTTTTGTCATCTAATTTAGAGGAAAAAAGCCCAGATAGTGTGTCATAGAGGTAAGAATCTTAGATCATATATAGCATATAGTAAACCCAAAATATTAGACAATAAAAACAAGAATAATAAACAAATGTTCAATGCTGAAGAAGTTCTAGGCTACTTTAGATGAAATAGTTCACTTTGTGCCAGTTGTGCCTATATGTCCAATAGGGCAAATCTTTTCCTTAACTCCTCTGGGGATAAAGAATATCATGTACAATAATTTTTACATGGTAATAGTAATTTTGTGGCATACTTAATTAAATGTGGGAAGTACCACTAGAACATTAAGAGAACATGTAGGAGAACTTAGTAGATATATTAGTAATGGAAAGAAAAAATATGGGGTGCCTAAGCATTTTTTGGAATGTCAGAAAGGAGGACTAAAATCATACCAAGATATGGAAACTGAAAAAATTCCATCCACAACTACAGATAGGTTTACTACACTTTGCAAGTATTAATTCCTTTGGATTTACACTATGCAACCATTGGGGTTAAATGAGAAACTAGAAATGGAAATATATGCATGTTACTAATGGATTTATAGATCTTCCCCTGCATTTGATTCATCACATGTATTTCTGCATTTTCTTTGAATATGATTGATACAGTTATGTGTAAGTTTAATGTGACTGTGACAGAAGTGGGAAATTGTATGTGTTGATTATATAATTTAATACCATGCATAAGATACAATGTTTTATGTGTGTCGTATTTAAAAGAGCCATCCATTTTTTGTAAATCAAAAGTTTTTGTATCTTTTCCTTATGTATTTGTCATCCAAAAATTCTGTTCATCTTCATATTTTTCCATGCACTCCCATGGATTCCATGCAACCTACTTGCATTTGTTCATGTGGGATATATGGAAGGAGGGCATGTACTGCATTTATTGATTCCTTGGTGAAAGTATTACTATGGCCATGGGGAAAGTGCAGTGGATGGATTGCATGTCCCTTGTGGGCTCAAAGTTCATTATAATTAAGATTATTTAAAATAAGCAGTAGGGGTAAAACTTATAAAAATGTTCTGGATGGACATTAAGAATTGTGGAATTGTGGAAAAGTGGAATTTATATTATAATTGTACCCATCATAGGGGTTTAAGAATTATATGCCCATTTTGGTTGTGGAACTCGAAGTGTGTAGGTTCCACAGCAAGTAACTATATTAACAGCTAAGGTTTTGATAATGTTTACTTCTCAGCTAAATGTTTTTGTCATTTTTACTATATTATTTTTACTTGTAAGGCTAGTAATGTTGCCTTCCAATGTGGGGTAACTCCCACTTTTGCCTGAGGTTTTTAATTCCAGCATTATTCCCAAATTAATTTGTTGCTGACCCTTACAGTAAGTCCACAAAACTCGCACTGGAGGTCAGCAGCAACAATATGCTATTAGAATCTATCCCAATAGGGCGAATTGTACATGGATGTTTAGTATAGTCAGATAATAGGGAATATGGAGAGACAATAGGTTCATTTGGAAGTTAAGTAGAACATAAAAGGACAAATACACAAAATCAGATGTTTAATATTCAATATTTGCTAATATATTAGTATAGAATAGCCATAGAGCAATAAAAATAATATCTGTAGTTTTTATTTTTACACATGATCATACATTTATAGTAGTGGCAAGATAATATTTAATTCAGGTGCCAGTAAAGTTTTCATAATACACTATACCAGCTGTTCTCAACCTTTCTAGTGTTGTGACCCTTAGATAAAATTTCCCAAGTTGTGGCGACCCCTAACAGTAAAATTATTTTTGTTGCTCCTTCATCTCTGTAAATTACTGAATTCCTCCGTTATAAAGAAATCCTTACTGTTCCGAGACCGGAGGCCAGGCACCAGTGCAGACATCTTATCTGTGTGCCTGCACTGTCAGTCCCGGTCTCCCAGACAATTACAAGTTTTACAGATTAAACAGACAAAAAAACAATTTTCTGATGGTTTTAGGTGACTCCTGGCAAATCGTCATTCAACCCCCAAAGGGTCGCGACCCACAGGTTGAGAACCTCCGCACTATACAATCAACATTAACAAAAGATACCAAGTACATGCAGGGACAGGGTCACATGGGAACAAAGAATGTATTTATATGGTTAGATTTTGAAAGGGAAGTTATTTAATAGACTTGTGCACAGGCAAAATTTTCGGTAAAATTCGAATTCGGACGAATTTTTTTTTTCTAATTCGGATGATCCTAATTTCGGACCGGGCCTATTCGATTCGGACGAAATTCTGATCCATTCCGAATTATTCGGCCGAATTTAACATGGGTTAAATTGTAGCAGTGCGCCTCCGTGCACGCTGCTATCATTATTTGCAGACAGGGTGTGCATTTAGAAAAAGATCCATCCCAAAAACGGATATTGTCGTACATTGAAAGTCTGTGCATGTCACCTCTACTCTAGCATGGGATGCCAGTCACAATGCAAACGTCGAACATAGAAAACCCATGCCTGTCATTCAATTTAGCATGTTCGAACATCGAAACCCCATGCCTGTCCTTCAATATAGCATATGTTCGAACATCGAAACCTCATGCCTGTCATTCAATTTAGCATATGCTCGACATCGAAAACCCATGCCTGTCACATACTACTCAACATAAGTGGTCGACTCGAACATGGACAAACTACATGTCACATTTTATGTTAGTACATGGGTAAAGATTAAGGTTTCATTTTCTGGTACCAGCCTCCTACCCTACTGTCCCTCTTTAGTACCCAAATTCCTCTCTCTCGTTTTCCTGTCCTGATTTCCCCTCATATCAGATAACTCTATGTGTATATACATTGTAGAGTTTCATACTACATCAAGAATAAACATCAATGATTGTAATGTGATAGATGTAATGTGTTAAAAAGAAAAATTGAGACATTCTGTTGTGAACAAACTGCAACACAGGAGAGAAATAAAAAAAAATGCTTGACATCTATACTGAAGAGGGGTCCACAGCATTGTCTTAGTATAGCAATATCACCATTTTCCGTGAGTGTGCAATACAGGGCTCTACGGTAATTGCTGGGCATTTCCCAATGTCATAATCAGGGGATGATGGGCGTTGTATTCTAACTATTGTTAGGAAACACATAAGTGATGCACATTCATCTCCCACCTAGAAATTATTTACACACGAGGCAACTCCCCCAAGTAATACCTAGCCCCTTTCCAAGTGAAAGGACTTCCAGAAAGGCTTCAGATCTCTTAGTGACTCACCTGTTATTGCCAGTCAGCGGGACCTGGAGAGTAGGAGGGGGTGATGCTATGGCTGCATGGCACGGTGCTCTTAGTTGGTCACTTGTCGCAATGTTGAAGCTCAGCCCGGCCAGCACCTTCTGGGTGGAGACACCTCACAGCAATCCTGTTCAGGACACATCATGCACTGTTGTGCACTCATACTAGGGATCCCAAATGTTTAGACTCATTTTGTACAGGGGGCACCCTCCTGTATTTGTAAAACCTCTCTAGCAAATCTGGGACGGTAGACCTATTTACTCAAGTCTTGACTTTAGGTGGGCGATAAACAATACAAAATAGGCATAATGTTTCACTATCACATAATTCACGTCACTGAAGCAGCCAGCAGGCATCGCCACTGAGTGAGCATAGGGCTGCCCGGCTGCTGACAGTCACACTGATGGGACACCCTGCAACACAGAAATGGTGGAAGAGCACAAAATAAACATGCTATGGGACGGCAAATTGCCGCCCCTGTCAAAGTGCCGCCTGGGTCCATGGACCCACTGGGAGCCATGTAAGGGCCGGCCCTGTATTCGAACAAATACCTAATATTTTTTTATATTTTGCACAGGAACAAATATTACTTGCTCTTGCAGTGGCAATAACTGGAACTAATGCTGGCTGCCTACCTATGCCTAGCCTAATGCTACCTGCCTGCCTACACAACAGCTGTACACTCTCTAATCTCTTCTCTCTCTGAGCTCCAACAACCCAATGAGGAAATGCAGGCTGTCTGTCTGTGTGACTGTGTCATTAGTCCAACCCCCATCATGAAACGAAGAAGGCTATTCGAATACAGACAAAAGAGGGAAGTAGTGCATGAAACGGAGAATGGAATTGGACTGGAGACATGGAGGGAAAATTATGGAGGGAAAGTAATTGAGCGCGCTGCACACTAATGATAAGTGATTATAAAAAGAGTAATTAATTCTAGTGTATAAGACCTAAGTAGGAAGTCAAACAATAAATATGATGCTACAGCAGCTGATGATTGGACAAGGAAGATGAAGTTTCACGCCACTGTACAATTTCAGGCCACTGTGATATTGCACCTAAAAAATTCAACTTTGAAAATTAATAACTTTTGAATGAAACACCTTTCAGCAATGGGAGTACCCTTGTTTTACTCAGGGGGATAAACCATACAACATATTTTTTTTTACATTTTAAGTATTACTATCCCTTTAAAATAACTTTTGCATACAAACATCAGGAACTGATATGGGTTGTGGGTTAGCCCCATTCTTTGCCAATATATACATGAGCAAATGGGAACAACAGTATATTTATAACAACCCTTTTGCAATACATATTAAGCTATACAAATGGTATTTTGACGATATCCTCATTTTTTTGGGAAGGTTATTTGAAGATGTTGGAATCATTCCTCAACTATATGAATAATAATTTAAGTTTCCCCAGTAAATATATTAAGAGTCATACTGAAATCTAACAAAGAATTACAGAAGAAAATTAGACAGCAATGGATATATTCACAGCAAAAAGTTACCATTTGATAAAGTGAAAATAAAATATACCACTAGGTCGACTACAGAGAATCAAAGGAAATTGTAGTAAGAAGGAACATTTTTTAGAAGTGCCTGAAACATCAATTAATACAATTTTAGAAAAAGTATATTAAAAGGAAATCTGTAATGAGACTTTTGATGAAGTAAACAATATACAAAGAGCAGTTCTTATTCAATACAAAGACAGAAAAAAAAGAAAACTATCAAGGCTTTCTGTTTTTTTACAACAAGCTTTAGCACTGGTGCATAAAAGACTAAGGGGTAATTTAATGGCAGGCGTTAAAATAGCCAGTAGGGCCAAAGTGAATACCGGCTAAAAAAACAAAATGTCTAACACGGTATTCAGAGGCCCTACCAGCTAAAATCACAAATTACATTAAGCCACAAAAACAGTGTTGTGGCTGAAGGTCTGTTTTGTGCGTTTAGTTCCCAAAAACGCCACTAAAAGCAGCGATATTGGGAACTTCACAGTAAAAAACAATTAACTATCGGTGCTTGTCATACTGCCAAGCACTGATCATTAACTGATATGTCTGACCCATACCTGTCATGCAGTGTCTGTCTCCTTCTGTCCTCTCTTCTTTCTTCAGTGTTCTTCCTGTAAAAAAACAAAGAGATTTAAGTATAATGTAGAAATAAGCATCACCCTAATACATACTTTAACCCCTTGAGTGCCAGAGGTGTACGCAACATATTGCAATGCAATGCGGTGCATACCTCTCTGGTGCTCAAACGGGTTAAAGTATTAACACTGTCCGTTTCAGAAGATATGCTGCCATTTAGTACTATATGAGATCCAAGTTGTGCCCAATAAATGTCGCCATATATGTCACGTTAAAATAATGCCATGTTAAAAATATCTCTGCAAAATACCTAGCTTGCTCAAAATTAATATTTTATTTCTTCGCTGTCCCCACCACTGTGTGCGGCAACAGGGGCAGCAGCAGCAGAGACAGCATCATGCAGCACAGACCCCACCCCCTCCATCTTCTTCGCAGGCCGATTTGCTTGAGCATGCCTTTATATATGGGCAGTCTCACTTGCAATTTCCTCACAGCCATTGGCTGGGATGTGCTGACTCACATCCCAGCCAATCAGCTCTGAGCAACTGTGCTTTGAAACTGATTTTCATTTACTGATTTATTTGATTAGATTTTATTGCTATATTGGAATCCAGGTTTTACTTAAGTATTTGTTTTACCATTTATTTGTTCCTATATGAATCTGCATTTATTATAACAATGTATTAGGAGTTTTGAGCATACGATGACTTGTGTGTTGTATGTTTTGGTGTCTTTTAAACTAGTATATCCCACTCATAGATGCAATCATACTTTAATACATTCTTTGTGTTTGTTTATTATTTCATTTACTATTTTTTTATAATTATTTCTTATATCTGAACAACATTAACATATGAAGGAATACAGGAGGAATATAGGGTATATAAAGAAAGAATATGTAGATGCACTGTAAAGCCCAGAGGAAGTGGACAGAGCAAGTCCATGATAAGCGTAGGGAAGAATTGTAGTCAGACAGCACTGGACTATAGGTTCCTCCTAGTTAAGGCCCGATGGGAAAAGCACATGTTCACCTGCATAAGGCACCCTCGGCCTTGTGATAATAGTTCCAGTAGCATATCTCCCAAGTATCGTTATCTTCTTCATACAGAGTAGTGACCATCTAGTAGTATCAGTCTGATTTCCAGCATCACAGACAGATAGGTTTGTGGATGATATGCAATATTGATCTAGCATACACTGCAGTGTTATGAATGGTTTTATCTAACAGATTCATATTGAAGTCTATAGGCTCCAGACAAGGGCTGTACCTCCCAAGTGTCTGTCTTTAGGAGGGACAGTACCTCTTTTAGACCCAAATCCCTCTGTCCCTCTTTCCCACCCTGATGTCCCTCTTTTTAGGAGATCAGATAGTATGGTGTGTTTATAAGTGTATCATATTGCTCTACAGCAATAAAACTCACATTAATGTTTAGTTAAACATCAGTATATGCGTTTATAAGTTAATCTGTGTACATAAAATATTTTGGTCTTGTCATTTATTACGTTACACAAGAAGGTGTCAATAGGTCATGAAATAGCCTAAATATTCTTAGTAATGCCCCGCCCACCAGCCACGCCCCCAAACAACACCCCCTAAAGCACAAGTGTCCCTCTTTGGCAATTTGAAATGTTGGAAAGTATGCCAGTAGGATCAAAGTTTGTTTACTCTATGCATGAACAGAGCTGCACACAGCTACTACCTTGCATATTATTATAATTACAAAGCTGAATACAGATTTCACAATACAAACCTTACTACAATTAATTAATAACAAGAGGCTGATGCATAGGTTATTATCTGGCTGCTGAGCACTGCAGATACACAGTATCATGCCTGAAAGAAATGGCAGAGAGAAAGGCTTAATTTGTCCAGCTATCTTGTACATTTTCTGATGTGTCATGTGTGAGACTATATTTAAATAAACAGTACTTTTAGATGCATTCTTTTTGTGCTTGTTTTCCCAATTTAGGTACTACTAGGGTGGATGTTCTTGTTTTTTGAGCAGCTGAAGAAGGTTTATATTTGTATATGTATATGGGATTATCTCACTGTATAGTCTATAATGAAGTTGGAAGGCTTCCACTAACAGTGATTTATTAATTTACATTTTATCTGACTCCATTTCCTTTCATTCATTAAATTCACAGATAAGTAACAGTATCTTTTACTTCTATACATATTGCTGGTGTCCATATATCTGCTTATTACTGATTTATTTCTTTTTCATTCAATCTACAATGCATGAGATTTTCTTGTTAAGGCCTTTCTGAGTGCTAAAATGGATTGGACATTTATAGACTTTGTTTGGTACAACCTTATTAAGAGTACATATTCTAGATTGGCTAGTAGACTTTAGTTATGGTTTACTTGATTCCATTTCATCCTGACATTCTGTTTTTGGGTTGTTTAGTCCTTTCAGAGAGTTCTAAGTTTATATACAGTTTGATTTTATATTCCTTCATTCAGCATGTTTACATTTTATATCTGGATCCTGTAGAGGTGTGTCCACTTCCTAATATCCAGGGAATCTACTTGATAATGTAAGAAGATTGTCCTTTGCTGTGAGCTGTCTGGTCTGTGGACCAGATTCCACATCTGAGGGGAGGTGGCTTATACTAGGTAAAAGGGGCAGGAGGGGGATACTTTATCATTCAATTACTTTTGAACTACAACTCTGACAGTACTGAAATAACACTCTCTGTGGCTCATATACTATGAAGATTAATTAGAGCTGCTGTGTTTGTGAAACATTACTATCCCTTTAAATCCAGGATTTATTTTATATAATTTTTGGACACCACTGTCATTGTGCATTGGTGATTACACTACACTGGGCTATATTAATATACAGGGTGTCTGTTGTTTTAGTTCTCTCCTTGTGTTTATGGTTTTTAGTTATTCATAAGGATAAAGGCAAAGTGGAGCCATTGCGGGACAAACCAGGTGCATTTTAGGGAACAGATAAAATGTACCCAAATTTCCACTGATTTAAATGGGTTTTGTAAAGGGATAGTATTACTTCAAAATTACTATCCCTCATATTGTAGCCCTTAAAATGACACCAGCAGCATCTCTCATACCTTTATGGTGTAAGAGAGAGCCACTTTCAGAGTTCCCTCTCCCCTGCTGTGAGCGTTCTGCTGCCAGCAGGAGAATCTGGTCTCTGAATCAAGTGGAGGCTCTTCAGCAGAGCCGATATCTCGTTATGGAAGGAAAAATGATTAATTGAAACAGTCTTCTACGTGTGCTTGGTAACCAAGCACACATAGAAGACTGTTTCAATGAATCATTTTTCCTTCCATAACGAGATATCGGCTCTGTTTAAGAGCCTGTGCCTGTCCCGGGACCGGATTCCCCTGCCGGCAGCAGAACGCTGACAGCAGGGGAGAGGAAACTTTGAAAGCGTCTATCTCTTAAACCATAAAGGTTTGAGAGATGCTGCTGGTGTCATTTTAAGGGCTACAATATGAGGGATAGTAATTTTGAAGTAATACTATCCCTTTAACTACTTCCAAAGAAAAGCAATGTATTAAAGACCTCTCTAGCATTCAAAAGGTTAAATGGTCCATTTAAATCAATTGAAATTGTATTTGTCTCCTCTAGTGAAGTTGCTTTCCCCCAGAATAGTTCCACTTTGCCTTTATATATAAAGCCCCCATTGTAATAAGACATTAACCTACAAGCAGCACTCTCTTTATTCTATGTTTATGCATCTTGAAACAATCTCTGTAAAGCAGTGTTTGTGTTGTTTTGGTAATTCACATTCATGAAAGCAGAAGATAATGGGTTCAGAAAGCTGCATGAAAGTAAAAAGAAGCGTGTTATTACTGTTATAGAAAAATAGCACTATGTTATTCTGAACAATTACCACCTTTCACCTTCTTAATACTTACTGTTCTATATCTATACTTTACATGATAGCTATTATCTAAAGAAATGATTCTTATACTACTTATTTTCTTCTTAAGTTAGGAATATACTTGTCTGAAGGAAGGGAGGGAGGGAGGAAGGGAGGGAGGAAGGAAGGGAGGGAGGGAGGAAGGGAAGGAGGGAGGGAGGGAGGGAGGAAGGAAGGAAGGAAGGGAGGGAGGTAGGAAGGAAGGGAGGGAGGGAGGAAGGAAGGAAGGAAGGAAGGAAGGAAGGGAGGGAGGAAGGAAGGAAGGAAGGGAGGGAGGGAGGGAGGGAGGAAGGAAGGAAGGAAGGAAGGAAGGAAGCAAGGAAGGGAGGGAGGGAGGAAGGAAGGGAGGGAGGGAGGGAGGGAGGGAGGAAGGAAGGGAGGGAGGGAGGGTGGGAGGGAGGGAGGGAGGGAGGAAGGAAGGAAGGGAAGGAGGGAGGGAGGAAGGAAGGAAGGAAGGAAGGGAGGGAGGGAGGGAGGTAGGAAGGAAGGGAGGGAGGGAGGGAGGAAGGAAGGAAGGAAGGAAGGAAGGAAGGGAGGGAGGGAGGGAGGAAGGAAGGAAGGAAGGAAGGGAGGGAGGGAGGGAGGGAGGGAGGGAGGGAGGGAGGGAGGGAAGGAAGGAAGGGAGGGAGGGAGGGAGGGAGGGAGGGAGGAAGGAAGGAAGGAAGTAAGGAAGGAAGGGAGGGAGGGAGGGAGGGAGGGAGGGAGGGAGGGAGGGAGGAAGGAAGGAAGGAAGGAAGGAAGGAAGGAAGGAAGGAAGGAAGGAAGGAAGGAAGGAAGGGAGGGAGGGAGGGAGGGAGGGAGGGAGGAAGGAAGGAAGGGAGGGAGGGAGGGGTTTTGGGGGATTGACTCCTTGTAATACAGTTGGTTTGCCCACAGGAGACAAAAAGCATTACTAACAATTACCATTTATATAAATGGGGCTTTTAACCCCTGAACTGCTAGGGAGGTCCCTGTATCATTCCAGTGGTTAAAAGTCCCATTTAACATAATTGGAATTTATGCATACATACATAAAGTCCAATAACAGCTACATGAAATACAGGGCCATATGCACAAAGAGAGTGAATCAAACTGCATCATAATCAACAAATAAATTTGTCTTGAATTCCCACTACTACATATTGAAATACTTGACCTTGTATTATTCCACTTTTTTTTGTGCATATGGCCATTTGAATCATGAACCAATGACTTCCCATATCCCTTCAATTAAAAGATATAGAACCTAAAACAGCAGTAAATAGTGTAGTGTTGTTTTATGTTTCATAAAAAGAATCCTATAATTTGCTAGGATGTTTGTCAGAAGCCGTCATTAGCAGTAGAGACTGTCCAAACGCACAGAATGCTGGGAGTTCTGTGCTGGGAGCATTCTGTGCTTTCGGGTAGTCTCTACAGTGCATGACTGCGTTGGCGGCAGGACCAGCCTCTTAACACTTTGGGTGCCAGAGGGGTACGTAATGCATTTCAAAGCAATGCGTTGCGTACCCCTCTGGCACTCAAAGGGTTAACATCACCCAGACCTTGGCCCGTGTACACGGGCTTTTACACTAGTTAAACATAATAAAAAAAAAAAAATAGGTAACATACTAAAGCTTTATGTACAGAGTTATAATAATTGCATTCATGAACAACAGGAAAGAACTGTAGAATGGTGAGCTAGGGGGAAATCAGACTTCTGTCTTTGTTTATTTGATTGTTTATTTGATGGTTTGTGTCAGGAAACATTTTTCCACTTTGATGAAAATGTGATTTAAAAAAAAAAATGCAATAAATAGAAACCAAATACAGTAAACAAAGGTTAAGACAAAAAGATGATTTGATTCAATGAAAAGTCGTAATAGGACATATATGGAGGTCACCAGAGCCTCAGGTTGCATTAACAAAGTATGAGACATGTAACTTAAGATGATCTAAAAAAATGCCTACAGCAAGCTTATAACATCAGAGCACATCCAGAAATTAACTCAGAGCAGATAGTAGGTAAGCTGTCAGGGGCTGTAGAAGCATGGATAGTGATACAATGTAACACTATCCCTGCAGCGCTAAATGCCCATTATGATGTATTTAATAGAAAGGAGGCATACTTTTCTACTGCAGATAGTGTTACATTGTATCACTATTCCTGTTTTCGCAATAAGAAAAAGTGAAGATGGAAAAAAAAAAAAACCTGGCCCATTCAGCTGAAGGACAAATGCTGAGAATCACTCTCCTAGATTGAGTAAGATGGACATCGTATTTAAAGTGAAACTGACTGAAAGGTGCAGGGATTTCAAGTCTCGGGGCCATATTTTTTATCCAAGTTACACAGGCATGCATAGAAAGGAAAGAGTAAAATGCAAGTTTCCTACATAAATATTAAACTTTGAGGTGCAATAGATTGTATTTGAATTATCATATTTTGTGTGTTGCTCAGTTTTAATAATTTAGATTGCACTGAGGTCTCTCTGGTACCAAAGAATAATTAATCCAAAGTGGTACGCTTTATGGGAAGAAAATTAAATGTAAGAAACTTACATTTTAGATTTCACTTACAAAAGGTAAAGTACCAAGATGAACTGGAGTGACTCTGGAGCAAACCAAATTTACCTTAGGGAAATTCCTAAAACCCCATTTAATTATTTGATGATTTTAACCCCTCAAATGCTAGTGAGGTCTCCAATACAATGTGATGAAATACGCTGGAGACTCCTGTGGCATACAAGGGATACAATGTCTTGTTTATCAGAGGGTACATGGCCAGGACTGGTTATAAAAGCATGGCACCTGAGCTATGCTTCCCAGGAACAATATATTTATCAAAAAAAAACACTGAACTGACTAATTTTATCCCACCAACACATTCCTACAGTGTTCAAGCATAAGTAGACCATTGTCATCCTTATAACTGGGAGCAGTCTGAAAATCAAATAATCATGCCTCACAACAGCGCTCCCCATATCAAACCCCTGACATCACAATGTCAATGGCAGTGGAATCAGGGAGAGACACAGATTGTTACTAGTGATGCTTACTTTCAGAAATTACAGAGACTCACATCATTTGAGTTAACTAAAACATTGGAGATCTTCCGGTCTGAAATGTCTGCCCTTGACTCCAGGACCAGTGAAGTGGAGAATAGAGTTGACAAGTTAGTGCTGGCAGTATGAGGATATCATGCTGCTAAAGCAAAAGTTTTCTACAGCAAAAGAGAAAGTAAAAGACATCAGCAACTGACTGAGATGGAAAAAATGTCCATATAAGAAGCAACACAGAGTATCACAGCTGATCATCTATCATCTTGCCTTGTAACTCTGTTCAGGAGTGCTGCCTGCTCTTTCAGATGACAATCTCTACATCAGTGTATGATGTATATGGGTATTTGCATATGTGTGTATCTCTCTCTCTTTTAGTGTCCCACAGACTGTGGACTTGTTGGGAACAGGGTAAGTTACCGGACAGTGGGGGAATGAGGCTATCATGCTAAATCCAATCTGGCCTGTTGTTGCCATGATGCATTAAGGGAAGGAAAGGTGATGTGACTGATTATGGTGGTGAAGGGAGGACAGTGAAAGAGGAGTCTGGGTTGAAATAGAGGGCCAAATGGCAAAAGGGAGGAAGTCATGGTATGTTGTGTATATATGTGTAATGAGAGAGGGGAGTGAGAGAGGAGGGTGGGGATAATGGGAGGGGCTAATGCAGCTATGATGCATGAAAAGGGAGAGGGAAAATTGATCCAGGTGAATATGCTGGACAAATGTCTATATAAAGTATTGTTCATTTTTATCTATATTTTATAAGAAGCCAATTTTATTTATTTATTTTTTTGGTGTAGAGAGAAGCAGGATGGAAGTGACAGAGGTGGTGATGCATATGTGAGGTATGAGCATTGCATTGCTTTGTAATGCGTTGCTGAAGCATGTGACACTCAAATGTTTTTTTGTTTTGTAATAGTGCTGGGTGAAGTGGAAAGTGTGAAAACATAGAGGACGGAAGCAAAACCATTATTTCTTTATGTGACATAACGAGTAAGATCCTAAATGGATTTGCCCATGAGGGCCCAGTCATGGAGAAATAACTTCCCTGAGGAGACTCAGCCCTCACATTGGGGACAGAATGGGGGAGTTTTCCATAACTCCTCTTTTCTGCCACCTAGGCACTTAGATAGATAGATAGATAGATAGATAGATAGATAGATAGATAGATAGATAGAGAGAGAGATAGATAGATAGATAGATAGATAGATAGATAGATAGATAGATAGATAGATAATCAAGAAAACACACGTCATGTTTAACAAATTTACCATATCAAGGAAACTCACAGTAGATGGACAAGAACTAGAAGAAATTAAGAAATGGACAAGTTTACCTTGGACAGGAAATGTCAACTGTACTGTCTTCAACACAAATTTACCACTACCTCAAGTGGAAAGTTTTTGACCAGTGTGTTCTCCCAGTCCTTATGTATGGCTGTGAAACATGGACACTGAATGCCAAAGATATACAAAAACTTAAGATTTTGAATAGAAGTATTGAGTGTCAAATTTAAAACATAACGATAAGAGACCTAAAAACGAATGCACGGATTCATCAACAAATGTCTATGACATAATTGAAAGAGTAAAGCACCCAAAATGGAAATGGGCAGGCCACATAGCAAGAAGACCTGATGGTAGATGGACAAAAGAATTTGATACTAAACACCCAAGAAGAAGACCAAAGACAAGATGGGTAGATGAAATTACTAAAGTTATTGGTACACAGTGGCAACAAAAGTGGATCGACAAATGGCTGAAGAATATATATATATATATATATATATATATATATATATATATATATATACACACACACACACACAATTAAATAATCACAGGGATTGTAAAAATATAGAAATTATAAGTTCATTGCCATCTTTTCATCCTGGCTGTGCAGTCCTTCCTCAAAAAAGATCTGTCTTGAAAATTGCCTGCACAACCAGGCTGAAACATTGACAATGAACATATAAGTTTAATAGTTTTATAAGCCCTGTTGTCACAGTTTCCAAGAAAAAAACAAGAGTCAGATGGTATAGTTAAAATCACCTTTATTAGTATAATATATACAGTATGGATCAGGAAGGAGCAGAGGGTAACTGGAAAGGCAGTAACTCTATCAGGAATAGGAGGCTGCCTCAAAGTCAACCACACTGCATGAGACTAGGCTGAAGCCAATGGTAGTCTCAGTAGCAACAGGAAGTCTCAGAACAGAACACTGAAGGTCTTCCAAAAAAGGATGGCAATAAGGGAGATTACTGACTCACACCTGCAGTCAGAAAAGTAGGTAGTCAGCCAGAGCCACAGGTCTGCACCAGATTGGATGTCCGATAAGTAAGGGAGTGCCCATAGAGGATAGTCAGACAGAGCCACAGGTCAGCACCAGAATGGATGGTCAGACAAGCCAGGGTCACACACGGAGCGGGTAGTCAGCCAGAGCCACAGGTCTGCACCAGATTGGATGTCTGATAAGTAAGGGAGCGCACAGAGGATAGTCAGCAGAGCCACAGGTCAGCACCAGAATGGATGGTCAGACAAGCCAGGGTCATACACAGAGCGGGTAGTCAGCCAGAGCCACAGGTCTGCACCAGATTGTATGTCCAAAGGTGAGGGAGCGCACAGAGTGGATAGTCAGACAGATCCACAGGTCAACACCAGAATGGATGGTCAGACAAGCCGGGATCATACACAGCAGAACAGGATACAAACAACTGAGAACTGCACTGGATAAAACGTAAGGGTAACTGAGTGAGAAACCAGTTCCCTTTTAAAAACTAGCCATGAAGTAGGTAGGTGAAGACTACTGGACCAAAATGCCTAAAACTGAGGCCTGTGTCAATAAGCAGCCTCGCGCCTGAAACGTGATGCAAAGGAACAGAGATGCATCGCATAGTGCCTCCAACCCTGCCTCAAACCGAGCCACTGCATCGTTCTGGACGGTGACATGGAAGACCGCTGGGGGCACCAGACACAACCAGGCCAGAAGCCAGGTGCAACAAGCGAAATGACGTTGAATCATCATTCCAGGCTCCAGGTTCTCAGCATCGCCCAATCCTGTGGCGCTGGGACTAAGGTACATGCTGTGACACCTGTGAGTGCTTTTGCATTTTTCATCATAGCTATTAGCCTAGCATCAGCATCCAAGCACTTTTATCTTCTCTACAAGTGTGAGTGCTTCCTTTTTGTACATATATATATAAAATTAGTCAGAGTGGCACAGCGTTTAGGTCATGTGGGAACAGGTGCAAGCTGGTGAGCTTCAGACTAAGGGGCAACCAAGCAAGGTTGACCCTACACATTCAAGGCAGACACATGATGCACAGTAGTTACAAACAAAATGTGTGGGTGTGCATGTGTGTATCTCACACACACACAAGTCTTGGCAGTTTCTGTTTTGTTCATACATGACAGCCAGCAAATGCACAAATACTTGTGGACTTTCAAAGCACACTGTATTCATACACATTTACTAACATTTACATAAACAATGTATTACACAATAGCAGGAGTGTAATATGTGAGGTCAGAAGTAAAATACACCAAGATACAGGATAAACAGGACAATATACTATTATCTGAGGCCTGCAATGTATTTCATGAGACCAGCATGGCAAAAACCATTGCATGAGGCCAGCTTGACAATGTACCATTACATGAGACTAGCAGAGTATTACCAAACATGAGACCAGCAGAATAATGTACAATTACATGAGTCCTGCAAAGTATTATATAAGACTCTCAGCTCCATTCAAAAAAATTTTGCAGAAAAATATTTGCTGCTTTTTCTGTAGAAATTCCAGCACCTTGAAAATATATATATATATTTTCCACCTTTTCTCTACCACCAATGAATTTCCAGTGAGAATGTTATATGACTGTGAGAACTCCTACTTTGATACTACTGTTGTTGAATACTGAAGTGGTTATATCTACACATAAGGTGAAGTGGGGGTGTGTATTATACATGAGAGTTTAAAAAAAAAAAAAAAATTAGGGTTGGCAGATACCTTCCCTCCCACCCCCGGGCCAAAATGGCTGTCAAACCAAGACTTACATGGTTCAAATTTAACTCCCCACTGAAGTTCGCATCTCTCGCATTGATGAAAGGCAAAATACAAAGCTTCCCAGCGGGCGGCATGCTTCCTTTTGCTGCCCGCTTCCTTCAATGGGCTTTCAGGACCTTTCGCCTCCAGCCAATTGGATGGAGGTTGAAGGTCCTGAAAGCCCGTTGAAGGAAGCGGGCTGCAAATGGAAGCATGCCGCCCGCTGGGAAGCTTTGTATTTTGCCTTTCATCAATGCGAGCGATGCGGACTTCAGTGGGGTGTTAAATTTGAACCAAGTAAGTCTTGGTTTGGCAGCAGTTTTGGCCCGAGGGAGGGAGGGAAGCCTTAAAAAAAAATGTAGTACGGGGGAAAGCAAGGGTGTGTATTATACATAAGCACTCTTGTTTTCCCCTAAAATCTTTGGTATAATATGCACCTGCGTATTATACACAGGTGCGTATTATACCTGAGATTTTACGGTAGTTTCGTTTGAGGCCAAACTTCTCATTCCCTGTGCTATCACACACACTCTGCGTGTGGCTTCTGCCTAGATTCTTTCTTAGTATGGTGTGGTGAGAAGTCTCTAGTAGGTGCAGTAAGATGGGCTACATCGCTATGCATTACCTCAAAATGCATTGGAGACTTCGTCGGCACTCAAGGGGTTAAAAGTGTTTTTTCACTGAATGGGAAGTTAGAATTGTCTACTAAGATGCAGTTGGTTTGCTCCAGGATTAATCCACTGTTCTCCACTGCATAAGGCTCTAAGGCTCATATTTAAAAACGCAAACTGCAGTTATTCTGTGTAAACCAACTCCACCATAAAAAACAGAGTTCCAGGTGAATTCAATTAGGTTTTTAACCTCTTGAATTCTAGAGAGGTCTCCATTCCGCAATGCATTGGAGAGCTCTCTAGCATTCAAGGGTTTAAACAGCTCGCAAGGGAATTAAGCCATAAATCACCATAGGATGGTGTAGCAATAACGCCACTGTACAATTTCAGGCCACTGTGATATTGCACCTAAAAAATTCAACTTTGAGCTGTAATAACTTTTGAATAAAACAACTTTCAGCAGTGGAAGTACCCTTGTTTTATTCAGAGGGAAAAAACCTACAACATATTTTTTACATTTTAAGTATTACTATCCCTTTAATGTATCCACTGTGGTGCAGTTGGTTTACTCCAGAATAACTCCAGCTTTTTGAAATATGGGTTTCTTATGCAGAAAGCAAAAATGGAACAGTTCTGGAACATATGAACTGAATTATGGGTACAAAAAAAAAATCCCAAAATTCGCAAAAAAGTAAATGGGGGGTCTTAACTCTTTGTACGCTAGGGGGGTCTACAGTGCACTGCCTGGCAATGCATTGGAGACCTCGTTGGCATTCAATTGGTTAAAATCCCATTTGGTACAGGTGGTATGCTCCAGTATTGCACATTTTTCAGTTGTGCATAACTCTAGAAAATGAGTTGTGCACCCCCCTGGTCTTTATGAGGTTAAAGGGAATGTAATGTCCCATAAAAATATTTTTTTGTTTTTGCATAAATTATATGCAGCAGATCCTCTTCACCGCTAAAGTCCCCCTTCTCCTGATGTCAGCTGTAAAGCGGACAGAAGGAGATCTGTGTTGGCTGACATGAGGAGGCTCTTCAGCAGAGCCAAAATGGAGCACACTTTGTAGATTTCTTAAAATCTCTCTATTGCGACTCTGCTGAAGAGCCGCCTGTCTGTCCCCAGACCGGGAACTCCTGCTGTCAGCTTATAGGGGAGGGAGGGAGGAACTTTAGGACTGAATATCTCTCAAACTGTAAAGTTTTGAGAGATGGGATTCTCAGCATGGAAAATTTTTTTAACCCCTTAAGCACCATCCAAGGACGCATGCGGCAGTCACTTAAGGACCACGGACCTTTTTTTTTTTTTGGCATCCACTTCCGGACTCACCTAATGGCATACAGCCGTGCTGGGAGCCAGGAATTCCATGGCGGTCCTGGCATGTCATGGGTCCTTAACGCAGATCCACCCATGACGTGCCAGGACCGTCAAAGGTCATTAAGGGGTTAATCTACAAAACAAAAAAAGTTTTTATGGGACATTAGTGTCCCTTTAAATGCATTGGAAACCTCTGCAGCATTCACGTGGTTAAAAGAAATAATTTTAATCAAAAGGATTTTTTTATTTTATGTCTGAGGTGCAGTTAACCCTTTGAGTGCTAGGCGGGTACAGAACGCATTGCTCTACAATGCTCTGCGTACCTCTCTGGCACTCAAAATGTTAATTTGCTCATCTTTTGCCTTCTGGTCCAACTGTTTACCCAGTTCTATCATGTTGCAGTGACCCCCCCCCACACACACACACACACCCATTTCATCACTTCATGATCCTATCTTGTATTACATCTACTGACAGCTTGCTTGCTACACTGAATTATGAAAACATCCATAGATCAAGCAGATCTTAAACCTGTTGGGCATACATATGACAAACTCACAGTTGCAAAAATATGAGGAAAGAAAAATAGGTCTGATTTTTCAAAGGAATACATTTTCCTATAATTATTTTTGGTTCTTTTGAACCAACTTATAGCCTAAGTGACAAATATTATATGCTACTGTGATGAAAGGCTATTGAGGGAGCCACTGTGAGTGGGTTCCAGATGGTACAGAAGAATTATACTGGAGGGATGAAGGCATTACTGCACGGGCACTTTATTGTGATTAAATCAATTCCCTAGCCACTGGTTACAGCCTAAACTTGCAACGAGGCTTGCGCACACCACAGCACTGAGACACATCTCTGTTTACAGAATCAGTTTTACAGTTTATCTGGATACTTCCCTGTTTTTACATTTAAGTCAGAGAACTGAAACCAATCACAATTACTGGGTGAGGACTGGGAGCATTATTACTTCAGGAAGTTGACCAATCAAAGAGAAGCCTTCTCGACACTTGGAAGTCTATGCTGTTTTTCTTGAAGTAATTGTCCAATCACAAGGACTACATGCCTAATGTAAGTCAATAGCAATTTCACTGAGGCTCCTTCCATGCCTCCAGCCCAAATAAAAGTTACTCTTGCTTCAGTGAATCCCTTATAACTTGGAGTGACATCCAAACCAGTCCTCAATTTATTAATCCACTCATCGTTAGTATCACGGTGCCCGTGATTCGTGCTGCTCTCTGCCTGTCACTTGCTGAGTATACGTGATTGGCTGTCTGTCATTAGCCCTCCTCACACAGCCTTTTTAAACCCAGGGTGAGCACTTCCAGGTTGCCCTTTTGTGGTGTTTCTGACTCCACTCTGCCTGACCTGCTTGTCAGATCTCTGGGCCTGTTTCCAGTGTTCCTGTATGCTACGTTCCAGTGTTCCAGTGTTCCTGTACATTAACGTTCCGGTGTTCTAGTGTTCCTATACGTTTATGTTCCGGTGTTTCCAGAGTTCCAGCGTTCCTGTATGCTAACGTTCCGGTGTTCCAGAGTTCCATTGTTCCTGTGTGCCTGTATTTGCATCACATTGTTGTTTCCAGCATGCGGACGCTGGTTTACTCCACTAACCTGGTTGCAAAACACATTGAAGGTTCCGGCGTACGGACGCTGGTTTACTCCACTAAACCTGGTTGCGATATACATTGTTGGTCCCAGTGTGCAGACGCTGGTTTACTCCACTAGACTGGTTGCGAGATACATTGTTGGTTCCAGCGTGCGGACGCTGGTTTGCTCCACTACCTGGTTGCAATACACATTGATGGTTCCAGCGTGCGGACGCTGGTTTACTCCACTAAACCTGGTTGCGATATACATTGTTGGTCCCAGCGTGCGGACACTGGTTTACTCCACTAAACCTGGTTGCTATATACATTGTTGGTCCCAGCGTGCTGACGCTGGTTTACTCCACTAGACTGGTTGCGAGATACATTGTTAGTTCCAGCGTGCGGACGCTGGTTTGCTCCACTACCTGGTTGCAATACACATTGATGGTTCCAGCGTGCGGACGCTGGTTTACTCCACTAAACCTGGTTGCGATATACATTGTTGGTCCCAGCGTGCAGACGCTGGTTTACTCCACTAGACTGGTTGCGATTTACACTGTTGGTTCCAGCGTACGGTCACTGGTTTGCTCCATTAAACCTGGTGGCGCTATTTACCATTAGTCCCAACGTGCGGACGTTGGTTTGCTCCTGTACATCCAGTACTGTGGTCAGTCGCTGTCCACTTCTTTGCAGTTGTCTGATTATCCTTGACAATAGACTTCTGCTGATTAGACCTCTATACTTATGCTCTCTGCTGTCTTAGTCACCTGACAGCTGGTCTACTTGCTCAGGCTGCCCTGCCCGGTATTGGTGAGGCCGGTAGAACCTTGACGACACCATCCTGTAGGTTGCCTCACCCGGTATTATCAGGGCCGGTAGAGCCTACTACAGTACTCCTTTGGGCTGTCCTGCCCGGTATTGGTAAGGCCGGTAGAACCTTGTATATCACCATCTTTAAGGTTGCCTTACCCGGTATTGGCAGGGCCGGTAGAGCCTACATTTTGCATGCCATTGGGCTGCCTTGCCCGGTATTGGTAAGGCTGGTAGAACCGGTATACGTCATCTCACGGTTGCCTTACCCGGTATAGGCAAGGCCGGTAGAGCCTGTCATTAAACTGTCACTTGGGTTGCCTTGCCCGGTATTTAGGCAAGGCCGGTAGAACCTATTGCATGTTCTATTACTGTTGGTAGAACCTATTGTATATTCTATTACTGTTGTTTGTTATGTATGTTTACCCTACGGGGACTGCCTTTAACTTTTAATAAAGTTAAGTCATTTTACCAAACCTTAAGTCAAAAACCGTGACAGTTAGTTACTATTTTTCTCTGCCAAAATGAACTGTAATATAACACATTTTTCAATACAACTGCTCAAAGCCCTTGAATACTACAGATGTCCCTAATAAATTGCTTTGCAATGGTTTGCAGACCTCACTATAATCCAGAAGGTTAAAAAAATAATTCATGAAACAGTGGGGATGGTTATAATATAAATTAAAGAACCTGATCTGTCTTATCCTATACTTTTATTTAACGCCATTGTGTGATTGGAGCAGATTCTGTGAAAGCTGCTCTCATGAATAAATCCATTATCCATCTGGATATATTGTTTCTCTTTTTTTTTTGTTATGGAATAAAGTGGATTCATAAAGGAGAAAATAATGGTTTGTATTCTTACAACATGCAGACACGACAAGCATATTTAAACATTAATTTTACAGCATGAGCATAAACATATACACTAAGATTGCCTTATTTCTGCCACCGAAGTGACCTTGTTCTTCATAAAGGAAAGATTCTAGAGGGCAAGTATTACCTTCTACTAAGTGTGCTGCTATGGGAACTAAGTTAGTAGAAAGCCAGGGCCTAAAAAGCAGAACCCCAAAATGTCCCATATCAGGCATTTAGGGGACTGGAAAACTCACTCATTCAGATGACATGGGGTTGTGTCCTATTCACTTTTACATGCACATTCCCTATAGACTGAAAGAGATGGGTTTGTAAATGTGATAATTGCAGTTTATAGCGACTGCACTTGGAATGCCTAACCCTTGGTCTCTACAGCTGATCTGCCATAGCTCACAATACAGCTTCAGTTCACTTCTTAAGCATCCCAAGTTAAAGGAAGGACTTTACCCTAGTAATAAGTGTCTGTTAACATTTGAGTGCCAAAGGGGTACTCAGTGAATTGCAGAGAAATGTGTTGAGTAACCCTCTGACACTCAAAGGGTTAATTTGTGCAACAGAAGTTAGATGTCCTTCATGTAGCAGCCAGATATAGCAATCTCTGTGTTTTGCACTATATCTGTGGGTCCCTTATAGTAATTTTATTGAAGCCTGCCTCAAGATCACATCTCCTTCCAAACAATAGACTGGAATAGCTCTTAAGGGTCATTTGTCTTTCTGAGAATGTAAACTGTAAGCAAGAGACTACAACAGAAATGCAATTTTTTCCTGTTAAAAATAAAATTACATATAAATATATATGCAACAACGACGACAATAGGAGAGCGCTACCACTGACTGTATATACAATATACTCTTTTATTTAAAAATTAAAATAAATAAAAAATAAAACATTCTTCAGCTCCGGAGCTGCTATTATGTTGGTGCAGTTCAGGTAAAAAATATATTTTGTGTCCTTCTGCTGGAAATCACATTGAGAACAATGTCCAAGAGATACAACTTTTAACAACTTCATAGAGGTATACATAGTAGCTGTTATAGTACTTTGCTTGTGCAATATATATAGCTTTTATCTATTTGGAGTGCGAAGATAGTTTTCAGGCAGATAGTTAATACTCAATGGTTCTTCCACTAGTGATCTCTCCCATCCTCCTGTAATAATGGACTACTGTCCTTCAGCTGGGCCACTGATACAGCAGCAATGGATTAAATCCCAGTGTATCTTAGTGTTACCTCCAATATGTGGTCTGCCGGTGCAGTGTCCTACGTCTCTTTTTCACGGACTGCGGGCAAAGTAGTCAAATGATCTACTCCCGTCTTCCTTAATCTCCATATCGCACTCTCTTTGCACTATCAACCGACTCCTCTGTATGGCAATGCCTTCTATGTATATGTCCTCCTTATGTCCTCAGTAAAAAAAATATATATATATCCACCATAGTATCTCCTTGGTAAAAGTGAAGAGAACTCCTACATGTTACCAGCATTTCCTCAAGGAGCTTGTCGGGATTACTTGTGTCACCTGTTTAAAACAAGATCCAATCTATTGTCATCATGACATCTATGGGTTCCATATTGCTATACTCCTATATTAAATAAACATTGCATAAAATTACAATTACAGTAACACTCCTACCCTATACATATATATATGAGTGTCTACTCAAAAAAATACCTCCTGTATACATCCCGTGTAATCGACTATGTAATAAAACTACCTAACAACAAAAACAAGTGTCCTTCCATCCTTTCACTAACTAAAACTCTAAAAATCCTATATTCTAAATAGTCTATGATCTCCTCATAAATGTATACACATCTAACTTGTCATTATGTCCTTTGGGGGCTAAGGAATCACACCTATAAATCCAGATGTTTCTCTCTGCCTTAATGTCTCAGATCTTTCCCCCTCTTTATATGACACTGGAATTTGTTCTAAAGCCAGAATGACAGTGCCTTCCATAGACTGATTATGGACTTCTTTGTAGTGTTTTGATAAAGGATACTTCATATCCATATTAATGATTGCCCTCATGTGCTCCAAAAACCGCTCCTTCATCCTCCTCTTAGATCTGCCTATATAGCTTTTGGAGCACGGACATGTAATTCTATAGATCACATAAACACTATTACACGTAATATCATTGATAGTAACTAGTTGATTCCGACCATCTACGAATGTGGTTTGTCTGTGATCTACAAAGTTACATGTTATACATCTGTTGGTGTCACATTTAAATACTCCCTTCCTCACCAAAAAAGTTATTATTAGTATTTTCTTTGTAATGCTGTATATTGTTTTTACACTTCTTTTTAGAATTTTTTTTTAAGTTTTTATTTTTGGTGAATATTACCTCAGGAGCATTGCATCATAAACTGTACTTTTGTATTATCTAACTTTATATTTTTATTTGTTTTATTGTTCTCTTTATTTTAGGCATCAACATTTCTCTTTTCATCTTCATAACTTGCTGGTAAGTCTTATCTACATCTTCTTCTGGACAACCTTTCTCTAGGAATTTCTTTCTCAAGACATCTGCTTGTTCTATGTAGTCCCTCTCCTGGTTACAATTTCTAATGGAGGGCAGTTTAAAAGAATTAAGAGAAATTGTAACCAGGAGAGGGACTACATAGAACAAGCAGATGTCTTAAAGTTCCTAAAGATTTGAATAAAATTCTTCCACTTGTTGTAGTATTTTTTTTTGTTGTTGCACCATCTTCAAGCTTTAATCCTCTGAGTGCCAGAGGGGTACACAATGCATTGCATACCCCTTTGGAATTCAAAGGGTTAATGCAAACATTTGGCTTCTATGTGTGGCCATCTTTTGTTCTGCTTTCGTTAGCCCTTCATTTTCTTCCAGTGTGCTTTTCATGAGCTTAACATTGAACTTGCGTTTTTTTATTTTTATGCGCTTCCTTATGGTCTTGCATATCCTCCTATATAATAATTTGCTAAATGTATGTTTGTCGGAAGCTGTCATGTGCCGTACAGTCAGCTGCACATGCTGCAGTCATGCGCAGTACAGACTGCTCATGTCGTGGCTGATAACGGAGTGGGGCACTTCAAATTCAGACTGTAGTCGGTGCGCAGAGAGGACTACGGTCTGAATTTGGAGAGCCCCACTCCATATCAGCACGGCGTGGGCAGTCTCTACTGTGCATTACTGCACCACGGCTGTTGCTGGGTGGCACTGTGGCCCGCGTACACAGGCTCTTCAACTAGCTTCTACATATTCCACCATGTTTCTACTATTACCGTTTTGCTTAATTTCTTGTCACTTTTCATCATGGCAACTGTTACTTTTGATATGCAGGCTGGTTTTTCTTGTTTTACTAGAGCAAGATCATGGGCAGTATCTACGAAGGTCATGAAACACAATGAAACACAATGGCACAATGACAGTGCTATCTGAAAATACTTATGATTTTCTAGTTGATGGCTTGTTGATTTAATCATTTTCTTTCTTTCAATTTTGATTTTTGTTCTCAGTAGACAATGGTCACTTCAAATGTTAAAACGATTTAAGACTGAGCAGTCAGTGAAAATCATTTTATTATTTGCAAGTATGAAGTTGATTTCACTTGTATTAGTGCTTTTTCATGTCCATTTTCTGTGGGCCTTTTTCCTGTAGAATGAATTCATGATGTAAAAATGTTGTTCTATAAATTTGATCAGTTGGTTGTCTCTGTCATCTCTTTTTTCAAGTTCCATGTGGTCTGACTGATTTTTGTTCATTTGGGATCTTACCAGTTCTTGCATTGAAATCCCCCACTACAGTTTTGTAGTGATAATTGTCCTGTTTGTAGAGGCGAACAAATCAATATAAAAATCTTCAACTTCATCATCAACATAGTGACTGTTTAGTTTGATAACACAGGAAGCAATTATTTCTGGAATAATTTCTACTTTTACGACTGAGTCTGTCAGTCTTTTGTTAATCAAGAATCTGATTCCTCCACATCTTCCATTATTGCCTCCATTATTGTATAGCCAGTGTCCATTTTCTAATGTGACTAAATCTTCACCTGTTTTACGAGTCTCACCTAAGCCAATGATGTCACAGTTGATGTGATTTAGTTCCTGAACAAGTTCTTCTAAGCGTGAAACTGTACACATAGATTGAACCTTAATCATTCCAATGTCTAAAGACCAAAGGCAATCTGGGAGAACCTGGTGGTTCTTAGCACCCTCTGCAATTGAGCTGGTCTTCTCGCTTCTGTAAGAAGTATCTCACAAGCCTCTGGGGAAAGAGGGCCATTGTTTTTGCTGCAGGAATCAACTATTACCTGCCACATTGGTCTAGTGCAGGTTGGCAAATTTTGCATCAATTTACTCTGGTGCCTAAGCTTTGATCTGTCCACCTTGGGTGACACTGCCAGGAATATATGCTCCCATGGCATAGTTCTCGGCTTCATAGACACATGAAAACAATCCTGCCACTATAAAACATTGACCCATGGGAGTGATATATATTTGTGTGTATTAGTATGTTTTTTTGTCGGTAACATCCATCCTTTTGATTTGAAATTATAAATAATATTTATTTTTCTACCTTGCCTGAATCCACAAGTACAAAAAAAAAACAAACAGATTAATAAGCACTGAGATGGTTTTATTGAATGGTGTTCATTGATTGTTGTATCTGTGATAATACAGCATTCTGCATGTACACTACATAACAATGGGGGTTCTATCAGTATGAAGTTGCATTGAGGAGAGATTTTGGTACATTAAATAAAAACAAAGAACTGTTCCGTTACTAAATGCTGTGCACATCAAAGACACTTCGACGGTAACACTTGCTGTGTATCTATGCTGATATTATCCATACGGAACAGCTGCCATTTTCAACAGAACAAATTAAACATATCCTTATATCCATAAAAACAAGCCCCCTGCTCAGTACAAACAACTGGCTCTGAATATCTGTTTTCCTAAGCAGTATCCAGCTAATCACCTGTTTGTCATATTGCTGCAGTTGCAAACAGACACCTATTTTAGTCATGTTTATTTTTAAATGGTAATATGATTCTTAACCCCTTGGATGCAATGCATCCAAGGAGTTAAATCAGGTAATAGGTGATTTTCCCTGACCCTCAGGATTGTCTGGAAGCACACATATTGCTATATTGCTAAACAGAAAAAAAATTTAACTCATGGCTTTCTTTGAAAAAGAAGAATGACTTGTTATCACTAAGCACAGTAGTGATACAAAGTATCACTCTTCTAGGTAAAGGAGGCTGCAGTGAAAGTATAATATCCCAATCTAGGATCAGACAGACAAACATAACTCTGCTGTAGTCTTATATCTCCCTCATTCTATTTCTTTCTGTTACTAGTGGGGCAAGGGTATTAGGTAGGATTCTGCTTGGTGGGGCAACACAGTGACTGCCCTTCAGAAATTTGAAATCAGGATTTAGTCCTCATGCCAAAAAAACTGCCCACCTCTAGGTTAAAGAAACCCCTCAAAAAAACAAATGGTGGTATAGGCATTTAAATATCATGTCCAGTTAGCGTGTCAGAGGTGTATCCAATGAGTGGGATATGCCATTGGCACACAAAGTGTTAATATAGTAGTAAACTTTTATTGGAGAAAATATGTTAAATTGATTTTTCCTGATGAAAAAAAAATTGAATCCCACTGATTGGAGATTCCTAACCCTTCATTACCTTCTCTTTCACAGACAATGTATAATCCCTGTCATTGGATAATCTATAAATTTAAATCAAAAACTAGATTTCTAAATAAAAAAATGGATGATACTACATATAGGTGATGTTTATTGCTCTTTTAAATCACATAACTTTATTTTCAGGTGACAGTGTCCTTTAAAAGGATAGTAATCTTTGAAAATAAATGTCCCCTTGATTATTCTTCGTAGTTTTTTGGCCATGAACTGCATTATTACAATAATATCCCATGTGTACTTCAAGATAAAATAATATAAAGAGCCCCCCAACCACCACTTTTACCTCTTGTAAACCACCTCCCCTAAGATGTGGTATCCAGTCAATCTTGACTGGACAGCTCACAGTGAGGGACCATCTTCTTCCTGTGAGCATAAGGAAAACCTTGCTCTCCTTGATGAAAGAAGTATGTTTACAAATGCTGACTTGGAGTCTTGGTAATTTTTTAAGTGTATGTAACCCATTTATTTGTAGGTGCTGATCCTATAACATAAAGTGGTAGAATGCGTCACTCCCTGTGAGCGTAATCACACATGCACAGTAGAGACTGCTGTTCCAGCAGTCACTACTGTGCATGTGTGGTTTTGCACACAAGGGAGCTTTGCTGTGAGCCTCCTGGAGTTCCCAGTTAACCCTTTGAGTGCCAGAGTGGTACGGAACGCATTGCAAATAAATGCATTCCATACCACTCTGACAGTCAAAGGCAGTAGAGACTCGCCAAACGCGCTGATCGGCTCACCGCCTGTCTCTGCTCCAGGGCAGCAGCCAGGGCCGCTGGGTGCACCTTAGACCGTGTATACGGGCTTTCATAGTAGTGCTTCTATAACACCTTGGACGATAGTGATTTCTTCAATACATTACATCACAAAGCTTTGTATTATGGCTATATTGGTTTGGAGTCCTCTCTACTGGGTTAAAACTAGCAAACCCAAATTTAATAGTTCATTTATACTTATACAAATAAGTAGTTCTTCTTTTATTTAACAGAACTGGCTACCTACATAAGTGCCATTCATATAGTGATAATGTATATCTAATTATATATTTTCAGCATTAATACTAGCAAGAATTACCCAAAAACATGGGTTAGAGGTTGCACTGGCTCAGAATATTCATGGATTATTGTTTATATAGTTAATGCAAAATCAGATGCAATGAGAAAAAAAATATGACAACAAAACAAATTTTCTTTCTAAGAGTAAAGAGAGAAAGTATTCTCTTTTATGCACTCCTTTTAACCACTTAAATGCAGAAGTGAGTAATCTGCCTTGTTGTATTTACATGTGAAAAGTATGGGTCATAGGAAGGATCCTTATGTCAATAACATAATAAAACCCAACTTTTATTAATTTAAAAATAAAAATGTATGTGTTATAAGATCACATTTATTTAAAACAGGGAAAACCTTAATATAGGGGCTAATATTTCTTAGAAAACTGGAGCAATTGTGGAACAAACCTACTGCACCAAAAGTTTCCAAAATCCCCACTGACTGAAATGGGACATTCAAACCAGTTGAATGCTAGAGAGGCCTCCAAACCCCTGCCGTCCATTTCTGAGTATATTATGCTTGACAAACACACATCCAGCATATCAAAAAGAAGAACAAAAAAGAGAACTTCTCTCAAGATTGCCGAAAACACACATACATAAAGCACAAACTCCAAATATAAATTTAGACTGCACCAATTCAAACCTAACAGTGACGATAATAACAAAGTTTCTCAAATCAAATATTAACTGCCAACCTGGAGAATCTGTTTGGAATTGTAAATCTCTCAGACCATGATCTGTCATTATCAGAGATATTGTTCTATCCAAAGCATCATCATTCTGTCCAAGCACTAAACTGGATTGCATACAGCTATATTTTGGATTACAACACCAAGAAAAAGAACACTCTATATCAATATCACACACAAGGATGGAATTGATGCCTGTTATGAACTTCTGCCATCATAAGCCCACATCCAGAAATATAGCGAGAATATTATCTTTAAATTGGTACAATTTACACTCCCACACAATTATTTCACCTTTAAAGGGATAGTAATGTTTCTCAAGAAAAGCAGCTCCAAATAATCTTCATAGTATTTGGGCCATGGAGAGTGTTATTTCAATACTGTCAGAGTTGTAGTTCAAGAGTAATTGAATGATGTGTGCCCCTCACACCCATTTTACTGATGTAACACTGCTCAACACAGAGCAGCAAGATTGTCCAGATGGATCTTCAATCTTCACTGAGCATAAGGAAAAACCTGAAAAACCTGTTGGGGGTGTAAGGTTTTCATTGTTCTCACAGTAAGAAGATTGTCCCTTGCTGTGAGCTGTCTGGTCTTAAGACCAGATTCCACATCTGAGGGGAGGTGTCTCACACCAGTTAAAAGGGGAGGGAGGGGGAAACTTTATCATTGAATTACTCTTGTACTACAACTCTGACAGTACTGAAATAACACTTTCCATGACCCAAATACTATGAAGATTCATTGTAGCTGGTGTTTTTGTGAAACATTACTATCCCTTTAAACAGGATCTCTGCCTACATATAATGGGATGTGCCATGGACCCAAAGAAACATCACAATAAGCATATGTTTTTATGGCCTCACACTACTACAGATTTAAAAATATTACTACTATATCTAGGATATACTCATAATTTGGACAGAAGGAAAAGAATAGCTTTCAAAATTCCTTCAAACCTTTTAATTTCTCTGCTGGAGGTGTGTATTTCCTGGATACAAAGAAAATATCCATCGATGGTGACCTACACTCATCTGTACACAGAAAGCCCACTGAATGTCAACCTGGATACTAAACTGGTGAAACCGGCCAAAAGCTTACCCTAAGAATGCATTTACACAGACAATCAATTCACCCTTTAGCGCCACAGGGGTATGCAATGATACATTGCATACCCTTTTGGCACTCAAATGGTTAAGAAATACAATTAAAAAACTAACTTTATACCAATCATTTCATCCAAGAGAAACCTCTCCAGCCATAACATCAAAATACACAGAGGGAATTACAAATGTACCCAAGAAAGAAAGCTCATCTGAAATAATTTAACCCCTTAAGGACCATGGTGTGCCAGGACCATCACACTGGTTCCAGCACTCAAGGACCAGTGACAGTCCTGGCACGTCATGGAATTCTTGGAAGGCAGCATAGCTGCACACCACTCTGCCATCCCAGAATACTATGTGGCAAAAAAAAATGCACGTTGGTCCTTAATGGCTGCTCTAGTGCCAGATCGGCAGTCCTTAAGGGGTTAATGAGAGTTTGGAGTGGTGAATTTTTGGTTTGCTGTTAACTGATTTTTTTTTTTATAATAAATGCTGAAACATGGTTGCCCGCTTTTATGTAGTCCTGAGTGTTCATACTCACTACTGCTCTTCTATCTGTTGGTGCTTAAATGACCTATTGTACATCTGTCAAATGGCGATAGGTCGTATATGGCTTTTTTCTGTTGTGCTGTTAGTAAAGATACATACTCACATATTGACTTGTATTATGAAGGACATGTACCTAGGTAAGTCGTTAAACTAATTAAGAGCTTTTTGTTTCAATAGATAAAGTTCCTCTATAAACATACAGAAGGCACAATGCACTTGGTTTGTAAGCTTCTTTCATACAAATACATTTGCAGGAACATCACAATAGAAGAATGCTAGTTCTGGCTGGATCATCTTTATGCACAATGCCAAAGCAGTCTTGAAGGCGTGGGATTCTTAAAGGTGCCAATGCACATAATTGACTATAACTGTTATCCATTTTCTCATAACATTTTCTGCACACGATATATTCTTGGACAGAGAGTTTTGAGATGTCATGACCATGTGCAACATGTGATCTTATTTTATGGATATATAATTGCAGAGTGATGTGTAAATGAGAGCAATTACAACCCACATGGTAACATTGTAACAAAATCACTATGTAACTACACAGAAAGTGTCTGTTAGTTCCACATGATTTGCATCAGTTAAATGCTGAAATAAGTGCTATTTTCCAAAACTAACTTAGAACTCTGGGCAAGAGTCCAGATTTTTACATTTTACTTGCATAGAGTTTACTACAAAATGTTTATATGCAAAGTAGTGCATCTGCATTTAATCCTGTTAAATTGATTTCATTTATGGAAAGCACACAAAATTGGACATATCCTATATAATAATTTGCTAAAACGTGTGTAACGACGCAGTCATGTGCAGTAGAGACTGCCTGTGACAAGGCTGATAACAGAGCGCGGTGCTCCGAAGGAGTGTCCCGCTCTGTATCAACCGCAGTGCGGGCAGTCTCTACTGAGCATGTCTGCACCGTGACCGGCTGGCACTGTATCAGCCATGGCGTGGGCAATCTCTACTGAGCATGTCTGCACCGTGACCGGCTGGCACTGTATCAGCCATGGCGTGGGCAATCTCTACTGAGCATGTCTGCACCGTGACTGGCTGGCACTGTATCAGCCATGGTGTGGGCAGTCTCTACTGAGCATGTCTGCACCGTGACCGGCTGGCAGTGGCACTGTGGCCTGTGTAATGGGCTCTTCAACTAGTAGTTTTAAAAATGTATTTTACACAACTGCATTATATGATTTCTGAGGCAAATTAATATTCTCAACAATTTAAATGAGGCTTCTATCTTGCTAAATTCTACAGCAGTCTCTATCGCATTGCAATGCACTGAAGATCCTCTACCATTCAAAGGGGTTCACAGTCCTATTTAAGGATTTTCATTTGTCCCCTATGGTTTAGTTGGTTTGCTCCAGAACTGATCACATTTTCTGCTTTTTTTGCACAACACTTATTTTAAATGTTGAATTAAAGGGATAGTAATGTCAGGTAAAAAGTATTAGCTATATGGTAGGTATAATTAAAAAAGATTGAGTATATACGAAAATAAAATTCTCCGCTCCCTCCACTCTCTCATTCGTCACCTGTATAGCTGAAGCCATGAGATCCTGGTCCTGGGACCAAATGGCGGCTCTTCAGTAGCACCCACATAGCGATACCTAAAAATAAATACTTCACCGGAACGGTCTACAACGTGTGCCTGGTTTGCAAGTACACCCTGTAGACCATTCCGATGAAGTATTTATTTTTAGGTATCATTATGTCGCGCAACCAGAATCTGCTTCTGACAGCTTTACAGCTCGTCAATCAGAAAGGGGAGGGAGAGGAGAATTTAATTTGCGCATATCTCTCAAACCATAATGGTTTGAGAGTTACGAATAAGTGCAAGTAATCTTTTTTTAATTGTATCTACCATATAGCTAATACTTTTTTCCTGACATTACTGTCCCTTTGTGTCTAACTAGTTGAAGAGCCCAATACACGGGCCACAGTACCACTGCCAGCCAGTTGCGGGGCAGTCATACTCATTAGACACTGCCTGCGCAGCGGCTGATACAGAGCTGGATGCTCCTTTGGATTGTCCAGCTCTGTATCAGCCGCTGCTCGGGCAGTCTCTACTGCACATGAGTGCAGCACACGCAGCAGTCTCTACTGTGCATGACTTTGTCGTTACACACGTTTTAGCGAATTATTATATAGGATGTTTCAAAACAAAGGCCTAGATTACAGTACAGGGGACAAGTGTTATCACTGGTTTTAATTCATAGACTTCTATTAACCAGAAAGGAATCAAATGCATTACTTAACCCTCTGGCACTCGTGTTCTAATTGTAGTAAATGAAGATCAACAGAGACTGGAATGTTAACAGCAGGAGCGATTCTGGGGCTAATCAGTTGTACCATAGGGGACAAATAATGGGAATTATAACCCTTTGAGTGCCAGCGAGTTATTCAGTGCATTGTGTTGCAATGCATTGAATACCTTTTTGGCTCTCAAAGTTTTAACTCTTGAATGCTTGAGAGGTTAGAAATCCCCTTTAGATCTTCGAGAATTCAGGGAATTATCAGCTCACCCCTGTAGTGCAGTTGGTTTGCTCGAAAATTGTTCATGTTTGGATTTCTCCATCCAGCCCATTCTGTTAATTTAATATATTCTTTATAACACATGTCTATGAAGATGCAGAGTAAACAAATGCTCATCAACACCTTCTAAAATGTGTTTTATTGTTAATTTTTTTCTCTTTTTTTGTAAAACAATAAAATACTGAAACGGTTATAATTTAGTTGTCTGTTCCATACTTGTGTCCTTGGTGTTACACTCTGAAAATATATCCAAGTCATTTACAAACAAAAGCAATTAACAGGTGCACATAGATGATAATTTTACTCCTACAGACGCAAGTCTATTCAGCCAGAAAAAAAAGAGAATTGTAAAATCTGAATATATACAGAAGTTCAACAATGGTTCATAGAACCACGACGCTGCCAAGGTGATGCATTTATCTAATATGTTCTAACATATGCTTGTTTAAAAGTCTTGGTGTGCGGCCAACATATGGATTTTTGACAACAAAAAAAAAAATTGTTCACTAAAATGAAATGCTCAGTAAAGCTTATCTTAAAGGGCCGTATGTTCAAAATAGAAGTGGAGGAGTTCTGGGAAAAACCATTGACATTCTAGGGGAGAATGGTTTGCCCCAGATCTCCTCCACTTTTATTTTGAACATGCGTCCCTTAATTAGAATTAGTGCAGAATTAAGGGAAGGGATTTAGGGACATACGTAAAGAAAGTGAGTGAATTCTAGGGGAAATCGATAACAATATTACCAGTGATTTAATGAGCAGTAACACTGTCTAATAATAACTCCCCACCTAACGTATTATGATCACAATATTCTAATGGCCCCTATAAATGTTGCACTTGCACCTTCATTCAAGAGATAACATCTTCAGTCAGTTCTGGACATCAGTTCCATGGAGGCAGACATGACAGCTGCTAGCAGGGCCACAGGATCTGCTCAGTGCACAAGGTAATCTTAACCATTTGGGGCTGTGTAAACAGGTCTCATCTTTAAAGTTTTAAATAGGTTCATGCACTCTGCCTGCTTCAGTGACTGTCATGTCTGCCTCCATGGACATGTCATTCAGGATTGATTTAGGATGTTATCTCATGGACAAAAACAAAGGCACAAAGGCAACATTCATAGCAGTCTTTTCCTGTCATAGTAAGATAAGTTAGTTTTTAACCTCTTGCATGTTAGCGAGGTCTCTAACACATTGCTTTTCAATTAACTGGAGACCTCTTGAGCATTAAAGGTGTATAATCACCTGTTTAACCCCTAAAACGCCAAGCCTGTGTGGAATAAGTTCTTGGCCATGTGTACCCAAACGGCCAAACCTGTGTACTACATGTGGCTTGGGTCACCTCCCCACCACACCATTGTTTTTTTTAAATGTAATTCTTTTTTTTTTAAACATTGTTGGGGTAGGGTATCAGTATCAGTAGCCGATAGTGCTGGGAGATCAATATTGGTGATGCAGGAGAGACCCATGCTCTCCTGCTTTACTCCTGCCTGAGCTTCTGGGTAGGAGTGGTTGGGATCGAGGAAAGCCTTCCCACATCACCGGTGACATGGACACCGATGACAATAGAAGGATTTCCCAGATCTTGCTCACTCTTACCAGGTTGGGTAAGAGTGAAGCAGAAAGGCATGTTGCTCTTCTGCATTACCAACATTGATCTCCCAGAGCTATCAGCTAGGAGATCAATAGCTGGGGGAGGTCCTGATGACTCCCAATGAGGTCTGGTAAATAAAATTTAAAACAAATTAACCCTGTATGTGCCACAGCTTTGTTCAACGTATTGCTTTGCAATGTGTTGGATGCTCTGTGGCACACGCAGGAATTATTTTTTTTTAATTATTATTTTTTATTCAGACCTCGATTGGAGACATCAGCATGGGTCCTGATGCCATCTTTATGAGGTCTACATAATAATAATAATAATAATCTTTTTTTAAAATTAACCCTGTGTGTGTGCCACAGGTGGTTTCACACCCATGGCAAACACAGCATTATTTTTTATTTCATTATTTTATATGCAGTCTTTAGAGTGGTGAGCATCAGGAAGGGTCTGGATCTCCCCAATGAGGTCTGACTATAATGGAAAAAAAAAAATTAACCCTGTGTGTGCCACAGGGGGATCCAGAGTATTACATTGCAATGCATTGGACACTCATGAGGCACACACACATTATTTTTCATACAGACCATTATGGGGGGCATCAGGACCCTTGCTGATGCCCCCAATCCTGATGCCCTTCCATCGAGCTTTGCATAAAAAATAATGAAAAAAATAACCCTGTGGATGCCATAGGGGATAGAAAGCATTGCTTTTGCAATGTGTTGAACCTCCCTGTGGCATGCATACTAACCGCTTCCAGTGCCCCCCATGTGCCCTGCTTCCCCCCTGTCCTGGTTGTACAGCCCACTGGTAGTCACATTCCCCAAGTCTGGCTCAACTGCCCACTGGTAGACATAGAGTATCAGTGTGCACTGGAACTTGGCTAGGAATCAAACAGTGTATGTGGATAAATACATATTTGATTCCCTACCTGATTCCAGCACAAACACTCCATATGCATTTTCTGACCCTCAGCCTTGTTTTACTGCCCACTGGTAGTCAGACATGCCCACATACACTTTTGGACCCCCCCCCCCCACACACCTTCCAACCTGGTTCCACTGGCAGTCACAGGTCCTTACATACATTGGCTGACCCCTTAGCCTATTTCCACTGTCCACTACTAGTCAAAGAGCCCCACATGAACTCTGTGACCCCCAAGCTTAGTTCTGAACTTGTCCCCCAATAACAAACCAACCACCACACACACAGTAATATTCAACTGGGAGCCATGGAATCACACATACATTGTTTGCTTATCCATCCTTGTTCGCTGGTAGCCACGCTTTTGGCACACAATATGATATGTTAACCAATACCAGTGGGGTACCATTTTTAATCTGGCAGTAGGTCTTGAATACACTAGGAAATCTCATGGTTTTGAACCATTTTAGTATCTTTGAAGTGATTGGTGTATAACAAGTATGTGTTTTTAACTAAAGAGCTACATTCTGGAAACAGTGCACACTATCTTAGGGGGTAAAAAGAAAAATGGCCCCTCATTTGATGTGGCTAATTGTCTAATTTCCAAAGTGGTTTGCTACATCTACCTTTTCTTCATTTGTCTTGTTGTTATAACCATTTCAGTATAGGAAAATGATAGTTGAAAAATGTATGGAAAATGACAGATTGTAGATGGCGTAGTTTTGTGCTTTTGGCACCCCATACAGTATGTCATCTCATACCAACAGGGTATATTTTTTTTTGAAAATTAGTAAATAATGATTACAGTAATACATTACATGCTATCTGTATCTTTGAAGAGGTAGAAATGTAATACAACTTGATTATTCCTATAGTTCTAACTTCTGGAAACAGTTATGCACAAAAAACTAGTGGTAATATTTGCAATAGTTAAGACCACACAAGTGGGGTACCATTTTTCTCAGTCTGGTAGCAGATAATGAATACAGAGGAAATTCTATGGTTTTCAAAGATTCAGTATCTTTGAGGTGGAAAAAAAACATGTATATGTTCCTATAGCGATTCTATAGTGATAGAAGTTTGTAGACATTTTGGCGCAGTCCATCCTAGCGATAGAAAGGTAAGTGACCCCTCATTTTATGCAGGTGAAAAAAAATCTAAGAAAATCAGAGGATGAATATGTAGTTTTGTACTGTGCTTCTGGCATCCCTGCAATATATCATCTAAGACCACTGGGGTATCATTTGTCTCTTAAGAGTACTAGATATGAACACAGTAGGAAAATCAATAGTTTTCAAAGACTTTAGCATCACCTTCTGGAGTCATTTATGCTAGGGGTAGACAGGCAAGTCATATAAAGTTATGGGAATCATACCTAAATAGATAGAAAAAAATGCTGAAATAATGTCTGGCCTACAGGATGTAAGAAATGTCCCAAGACTCCTGGCACTCAAAGTGTTACATAAAAAGGTATGTTTGGAATGTGTATTGGTTTGCTCCAGACCTCCTACACTAGGAGAATAAATGTATTTAAAGAGAACTGCAGCTGTATAGAGGATGAAACAATAAGTACTGTACATAACACATATTTTTCAAAGATATTGGCAGAAATAGTACCAATATAGTATGATATAGCTGCAAACAAAAATTGTGTGCTGTTATAACAAATGAATAAAGTATCTACCTTTAGTGAGTGTAGCCTTGTTTTATTCAGCAGTAAAATTCCTCCAATAGACAGACAGACCAACATACAGACAGATAAATAGATAGTTTATTAGCTCTTAAAAGCACTGAGTTGGCAGTAAAAAATATAATTATGTGCCAGTACTGCTCTCCTTTGTGTCTATGTGTTTATTATCCAATATGTTAATAGATCACAACCACACTCTTGAGTTATAGAATGCTTTTATTAGTCCACAACAGGCTGTCGGCCTATTCAACCATATGGATCTAATGGAAACTGAAGACTTTCATTTCTTAGATGGAGCATTAGCGATCCAGCAATAGGCCAAATTATCACAAAGAGATATTACCTTTTATATGGATGTAGTCATAGCACCAAACTTAGATTATCATTAAAAACTGGAGACCTAAGATACAAAGATTCTTTCTAAAACACTGCTTAATTGTATTTATTTTTTTTATCAATGCCAAAAGAAATTTTTATTTTAAACATTTAATTTTATGAAAAACACCTCTATAGCCCATGTAGCTTGGAATATATCTAGTGGGTACTGCTGCTACAAGAGAATGAGTCAGGTTATAGTTTAGAATTTATAACCTAGCAGATGAGTTTCATTGAGTGCTGCTGGGTTGGTAGATGGAGCCATGCAGAGATTTATAGGATAAAACAGAGATGGATAAGGTAGTATGTTAAAGAGGACCTATCATATTAAGGGAAAGGTTGAAATGCCTTGCATACCCCTATGGCACTCAAAGGGTTACAGCTTCCTATACTGTATCTTATACTAAATTATTTTCTGGAAATAAATAATTCTAATTCACAGCACATTAAGGTTTAATTTCTCAAAAAAAAAAAAAAAAAGATCTTTCAAACAAATGGTTATTACAACATATAAGTGTTTTTACTTCTCTTTAAAATTAACTGAATATATCTTACAGTGACAGTTCCATTTTAAAGGGATAGTAATGTTTCCTATTTCACATAACTCAGAACATTGAGCATGTGTAATAGTACTGTTCTGTTCATATGCTTCAAAACGTGCTAGTTACAGTGTAATATTATGTTAAAGGGACAGTAATGTCCCATAAAAATGATTGTCATTTTGTAGTTGAAAAAAAAATGCATTATTTGAAGCAGCTCTCATCTTTCAAACCGCTATGGTTTGTACATCATGGAGCAGTACTATTACACATACTCAACATTGTGAGCTACATTACTATCTCTTTAAGGGGTAAAAATATGTCATATCTTTGTTTTCATTTTTTTCTTCTCATCTCTTAGCCTTTTAACCCTCTGTGTGCCAGAAAGAAAGTTGCCTCATGATGAGGAAAATGCATTCAGCGAAGAGGTGATTTTAGATGTGGACTCAGGAAAGCAGTACAAAATCATTGATCAGCTTGTGTTCTTTGGCCAAAAATAAAAGGACAGCGGAAGCAGATGCCAGGAACAAGCAGCTGGACTGAGACAGGCCACTTAAAGAATATTATAAGACCATATTCTCTGTTGTCAAAGAAAGCAAAAAGTAAGAGATAGGGTCACTGAGGACTCGATTCTATCCCCACCGGTAAAACTGGTAAGGGTAAAAAAAAAGCACAGAGCAACCAACCCACTTTAGTACAGTAACTATTCTATAGCTGTACTGTACATGGATCAAACAAGCATTGGTGGCCAAACCCATGTTGTGGCCAAAAGCATATTGATTTTTGTTCCCACAACTCACGCAAAATAGCATGAATTGTGGGAACATCAAAGGAAAAAAAGCCAATTCTTGTTGTCTGACTCAGTGTCAAACAAGGAGAGTGAGCTCAAAACAGTCCCCCACCTCCCATACACTAATCCTACACTATACCTAACATGAACACTTAAACAATACTACCCCTATCACTGTCCTAACACACAGAACTGTAACATTTACCTGTCATTAAAGGTCTGTCTTCTTTTTTAATCATCTCTCTTGTCTTTTCTTCATGAAAATCTTGTTAAAAAAAATCCAATCCAGAATACTCTTCCTCTCCCCCAGAACAATACTCACCCTAATACTTTTAAAATTATTGTCATGGCTTCCCATAAAGCAAAGTATTACATTTACAATCCTCCTTATCTTGAAGGCACTCCAACACTTATCCCCTTTTATATTTTAGCGTTGATATCCGGCCATATACCTGCACATCCTCTACATTCCACTCATGGTAGTGACTCTCTACTCCTTTAAGTACTATTGCTGTATCACAACTGAAAGATTTTTCCCTTGCTGCTTCCTTCCTTGCTACCACCCAGCATTCAGCAAGCCTCAATCCTCAACAGCTTCAAATCCAAACTAAAAGAGCTCCTATTAAATGTAGCACTACCATAATTATCTCATATTTCAAAAAGTACACTTCCTCCTCTACCTGTTTGTATCTGTAGGTTACCCATACTATACTTAGATTGTAAGTTCTAGGGAGCAGGTGTTCCCCCTTATGATTGTCTATATAACCACTTAATTTCTGCAGTTATTGTACCCCTTCTATAAAAATTGTAAACTGTAAGTGCTAACTACACCTGTTGGTTCTATATCAATAAAAATATACATACATAAGGTTTGATTCAAACTTCCAATATATAGGCCATGCACTCTCCTTTGGTTTAGTCTCTCAACCTTGAAATACGTGGTGCAAGGTCTCAGCAGCATATCATTGCATTGATATATCAGATCCATGGAAAACAGAACACACACAGATCATCATATCCGGGAATGCCCCAGAAAACTCCAGTTTTAGAGTTAATTATTGGGTGAGTTTCCTGAGTAATCCCACCTGCTTCCTGTCCATTCAACCTATTTGCAACCCTGTTCTACCCACTCCCCATACATTCTAATAGTAAATTCCCCTATACCTCCAATCAATCATGATTAAGCCCCACCCACCTGATAAAGCCATGCTTCACTTTATGATGCAATTTACATCATTTAGACATGACCGTTCCCAGCTCATGAGCCATTTCTGGGGCTCCAATTTAGAAAGGGAGAGATTTATAAAGCTTGAGTAATAAAGAAAGCGCCTGTAAAATTGTCATAAAATGACAAAGATATGTATAAACATTTAGAGTTATTTTTACAGAGCATCAGCTCCAGTCAGTCAATTTTTTTTAAATGTAGAGTAGAAATGGTCTTTTCCAAATAAGAATTGTGCTGCAACACATATATATATATATATATATATATTATACAGTCAGTTTAAGAAAGCACCCTCAAGACTTCTGCTGATGTAAGTGCTTTGTTGCTTAGGTTGAAAACGACAGTTTCGGCATTGATGGTGATCTGCCTATATCTCTGCCCCCCACTTCCCTCCTTGGGTGCGGTCTTCTCCGTTTCCCATGGTTTTTTTTGTTGGCTGATCTTGTACGAATCCCTAAAAAAGGCGGTTCTATGGTGGAAGCAGACCTGGGGTCATAATCTTGACCTTAGGGGTCATAGGTACATTTACAGTAACAAATTAATTTCCAACACGATAGTAGAGATTCCTTATAACACCAATATGGTGCAAATGTCCTCTGCTAGATGTGATTACGCATTCTATTTAAGTATTACACACAACAAAGTTATTTTATAAATTTGATCAATGTAAACACTGGACAATGAATAAGGGATGATGTCACACTAACACGAGGACGCCGATATTGTCATCCTCGACGCACAGGGGGGTATATAGGAGGGACACAGTTCACTTGTTTTGTATCTTGAGAAAGGCTGCTTAATGCAACTGAAACATTGATCATTAAATTTGGATTATTTTGACACTACATCGAAGTCCTGAGAGTGCTTTCTTAAACTGACTGTATACTGTCTATCCTTGGCCACATAAGAATAGCACCCTGGCAGTTCATCGTATAAAAGTGTGAGTGCTTCCACTCTTTGCCAATTGTGCTCAAAACAAATACAGTTTTAGTTATTAAATCTTAACAAGTATAACCTTTTCTTAATGGAGTTATATATTATTATTCCTTATTATTATTATTCTTTATTTATATAGTGTCAGCTTATTCACAGTGCTGACAGCTATGTACATGAAAAAATAGTCTTATTTGCAAATTTTATCCAAATTTTCTCATACTGTTCTCAGACAGACATATTTATAAACTTGACTTGACTGTACTTTACTTCTTTATTAATATGACCCGCCATTGTGAATTTTAGTGACAGTTCTTAAGCATATACTAAGAATGCATTTTTTTATACATCTTCCCCATAATTCCTAGGTGCGCAGATCATTATGCATACAAAATGAAGGGCCTGAAAACTGAAGCACAGCAATGTGTGTCTGTTGAGACAGTGTGCCAGCTTTTCATATACTAGGTGCTTCAATGTAATAGTATTCTCTTAAGCAAAGAACCTGAGCATGGCATGAGTTTAGTCCAACAGCTGGGCAGCAAATGTTGACCCCTCGCTCTTGAATTATCTCTTATAAACAGTGGGACTTATTTATCTAGCTAAAGCGGAGCAATTCTTGAGGCAAACAACTGCACCAGTTGTGGGGGGGGGGGGGGTTTAAAGGGATAGTAATACTTAAAATGTAAAAAAAATGTTGTAGGGTTTATCCCTCTGAGTAAAACAAGAGTACTCCCGCTGCTGAAAGGTGTTTCATTCAAAAGTTATTAATTTTCAAAGTTGAATTTTTTAGGTGCAATATCACAGTGGCCTGAAATTGTACAGTAGCGCTGTTGCTACACCATCCTATGGACAGCTCTGGTCCCGGGACCATAAATCTCCATAGGATGGTGTAGCAACAGCACCACTGTACAATTTCAGGCCACTGTGATATTGCACCTAAAAAATTCAACTTTGAAAATTATTGACATTTGAATGAAACACCTTTCAGCAGCGGGAGTACTCTTGTTTTACTCAGGGGGATAAACCCTACAACATATTTTTTTTTACATTTTAAGTATTACTATCCCTTTAAATGAAAACTTACATTAATTTAATTGGACTTTTAACCCCTTGAATGCTAGAGACGTCTCCAGTGCATTGGAGACCTCTCTAGACTTCAAGGGGTTAAAAGCCCCATTTAAATCAAAGTTAGTTTTTAGTCCCCTACAGTTCAATAATTTTTTTGTCTTTTCTTTTGAGCATCAGACCCAAAGGAGAGCAAGCATCACCAGCTCTACTTCTACACAGCTAAATATATGTAGAGGATTGTGTAAATACAAATGTAGATGACTCCACGCTGCTCACTCCACCCTAAGTGCTCCTCTATCCTCCATGCATTCCACTGATACAGACCTTGTGTCTTTCTGCAGGAAGATCAGTGACTGTCCTGATAAAGAATTATGAATTATATGAGAGGTATCTTTTAATGAAGCAATGCACCTAACCAGGGAGGCAGGTGATGGCACTTGAATGTCGAATTCACAGTTGTAGAAGCCCCAGGACGTAAAGAGAAATTATTGTGTAATATGTAAAACATATAGTGATGGATTTGATTTGCAGAGTACAGCAAAGTAATCCCACTGCTAAGAGAGTTTCTTATTCAAATGATATTGCAGCTTAAACTTGATTTTTGGGTGCATTTATCTCCATAGTCTGACATTTCATAGTAGCACTGTTACATCAGTCTATGGCTATACCTTCCAATGCACTGCTCAAACTTTATCTTGCAGACATTGAGCTCCAAACTCTACCAGTATAATGCAACTAACTAAACCAATGCTTAAAGCAGAGGTACCACGCATTGAATCCTATATTGTATTGTATTGCTACATAAGTAGACAATGCAGTTATAATGTATATTGGAAAACAAAAGCATGTTTACTCACTGATGGATGTCAACTAAAAAGAGAATTTCCATCCTCTGTTGCTCTTTGCGTGACAACACTGTACTCTTCTCCTGCTTGTTTTGTCTCCACTGGATTCATTTTCTGTGGGTAAAACTACATGCAGCGTATTGGTATAAGTCTGTCTATCTTGCTGACTATGAATAAAAATACATAATCTTAAATTCCTTAAAAAATGTCTTTCTGTTTAAAAGTAATGGTTCAAATGAGCATAATGCATGCTTGTTCCAAAGGACAAAAATACACTTTTCTACTCAACATCCATCAAAAATTAAAAATGCTTTTCTTTAATATTTTTTATTATATGTTGTAACTGCATTAACTACACATGTATCAATAGAATATGGGACTCATTACATTTTTACCTCAGTTTTAAAGGGGAACTACCACCCCGCAATAACTTAACATGAAAATAGTCTTCATCTGGCGACTAGCTGCTTAGTAGCGCTAGCCGCCAGAAATATTACCTGGTTCTAAAGATTTTGGCGTTTTTCCGAGGCTCACAGGAGCAGGAAGCACGGACACCTCGTCACAGTGACGTCCGTGTGCCTGCGCTGTCAGTCCCTTTTGGAGCCGGCCAGCAGCTAGTCGCCAGATGAAGACTGATTTCATGTTAAGTTATTGCTGGGTGGTAGTTCCCCTTTAAGCAGTGGTTGGTTGTTAGCTACATAGGTCTATGGACAGCTGTTGTCATTGAATAGAACACTAGATTGTGAGCCCCAATGGGGACAGGAACCAATATGAGTGTAAAGCGCTGCGGAATCTGTGTGCGCTATATAAATAAAGGATTATTATTATTATTATTATTATTATTATTATAGAGGCTGCTGAAGCAGTAGCGTCACTGTAATATTTCAGGCCATTGAGGTATTGCACCCAAGCATATGCAAATTTGAACTGTAACAACTGTTTAACAAAATACCACTCAGAAACAGGAGTTTCATTGCTTTACACAGCAAGATAAACCTTTCTAATATATATATATATATATATATATATATATATATATATACACATTATTTTGCATGTTGCACACCACTGTTCCTCTATTACCTTGGTTGCCCCTCAGGCATTCAAAGGGTTAGTCAACCCAAGTGGTATCCATTCAAAAGCAATGTGTTGGATAACTCTCTAGCACTCAGTGGGTTAAATGTCCAATTTAAATGGAAATCTTAATAGGTCCCCAATGGTGCAGCTAATTTGCCCTACAACCGATCCTCCTTATCTTTCAGACTATGCTCCTAAATTTTTGTTTTAACCATTTCATTACATTACCTAAAACAATGATCTGAGACAAAATGTTCCACTTATAAATATACTTTAGTTTTCATGTAAATGTTAATGTGCTAAGTACTAATGCAGATCCAGTCAATTAGTACTTTACAGAAATTGGTTACCTAATTAATTCTTTTTGTGACAGTTTATTCAAATGAACACTTGCAGAGATTGTCATTGATGTAATGTGAATCAAGGACTTGTGTAGGAATCTGCATAAGCCCACATAATATTTCCAATAGATACCAAATACCAATGTCATGAAAAAAATTGGGAGGACTAAAAAGATTTATACATACCACCCCAGAGATCTGTACATTGTCAAAGTGTGCAAACATTGTGACACATCAATCAATGTCCCTTTAAAGAGGAACTTCCAGGTAAGCCCCATGCAAGATGACAGCCTAAACAACCAGCTCTAGGGGACTATAAACATCTTTATTCATCTGCTCTCAAAACCAGGCATTGGCTACAATTAATCATCAGCCTAAATACAAGCTATCTTATAGATCTAGAAAATACTATTTTTCTACCTCAGGTCCCAAGAATCAACCCAATACGTAATACTCTTCCTGGTCTATCTACGTCTCGCTAAGCTGAAAAATGGTGCTGTTGTAGTCCCCCTTTACTCCTTCCTAACCAGCCCGTCAGTAGCTTTACTAGGTATTGTCTGGAGAGCTAAAGGCCTAGGTCTTGTGCTTAAAGCCTCAGGTTTTATTGCAAGTAATGCATGTAATGGTGCAATTGTCTCCACTACAACTGGTGCAATTAGGTTGTAAAGTGTACACTGGCTAAAGGAGAGATGCTGAAGTGTGAGAGAGACAATGGGGTAAATGTACAAAACTGAATCTACATTAAATCACAGGAATCTAATTTGAGTCCATACTCTTTCCTATCATCAATTTACTAAGCTATAAAAGATTCTCCCTTTAATGTTACTTGTGCCAATGAGAAGACAAGTGAACAGTCTGTGGGGTTTTGGGGCATTCCTTTCCTCTTTACCTTGGTTAGGCCAATGTACTAAGAAAGGCATGGTGCAAATGGCATATGTGTGCACCATTTTCCTACTCATACTCTAAATGGATAAAATGTATTGCAGAGTTTATCTTGCCGGGTAAAACATGTTCTCTCATTGCTGACAGATGTTTTATTCAAAAATTATTGTAATTCGAACTTGCATTCTTTGGGGGTGCAGTACTTAACATGGCCAAAAAAGTTTAAGGTTGCACTTTTGTTACAGCAGTCTATGGACAGATATGGTAAGCTGATCATACCACCATAGGAAGCTGTAGCAACAGCATGTCACAACTCCCTTACAGGTCACCACTCTCCCTCTCAATTTATTGGCTGTCTGGGCTGAACTCATCTATCTCGCCCATTCTACGACCTACTTGAGAGTCCCATTTGCTTCTCTTTTGATTGAGTTATTCCCAGGCTTGACTACCAGCTTGTTACAGACCATGAGACTGTGTGCTGATTGTGTGATTCCCTGGCTTGACTCCCACTCATCCCTGACTTCATTATTTCAACCCTGCTGCTCCAGTGTTTTAGTATTCAGATATTCCTCAGCATTTCCAACCCTTTGTGTGCCTCCTTCTATCTGCTGTCTTGCCTACTTCCTTAAAAGTACAGGACAGGAGTCCTTTGGTGTATCTCCTCCAATATCATTCTCAAAACTGTTTCTGTGAAGTTTGCGTTAGGATCCAGATTCAATAAGTCACCATCTCCCCACCAATCCTAGCTGAGTCTATTCAGATCTGTGGCCAGCTGGGGCAAAGATATCTGCCCTTTCGGGCAGCACCAAATTTGACTACAACTGCAGAAAGGACTCAGCTAGGGTTGTCTATGCTCACAAGCTATGCTCCTCCAGATCCTTCCTCTAGCATCTATGATTTGGTCACTTATTATCTGTTCAGATCTAACACAGAACCATAGTAAAATTTGAAGCTGGAGGTACTGCACCAAAGGTTGTACGTTTGAGCTGCTATAACTTTTGAATAAAACATCTCTTCGCAGTAGGAGTACTGTTGTTTTACTAGGCAAGATAAACCCTGAAAATACATAAGTATATCTTCAATATTAAGTGTTCAGTTGGAGTGATCTTTGGCATCCAACTAGTTAAATAAAATGTGCATATATTTAGCTGACTCTAATCAGAAAGTACTTGCCAAACATCAAAGGGGATTATCAATATTTGTCTTATTCGAGGTGTTGAAATGAGCCTCATTTGCATTAACACCTCAGCATATATATTCTGATTTTTTTCACACAACACATTCTCCAGTCAATGTTGCGTATTTGCATCCTCAAGGTAAAGATTCTGCACTTGCAAATAGTACACGTATCTTACATATTGCAGATTAGTGCTTGTGTCTACAAAGGGCTGGATTCCATTGCAGGTGACAACTTTATCACTTATTATAGTTACAAATTCCCCTATAGAATCTGTGAGGCTGATGTACTAAGAAAATGAGGCACTTCTGGTGCAGAGCGATGATACCATAGGCAATAAATAACATCTTAGATTTAAACTGGCCTTTTAACTCCCTGAATTGTACAGATATCTCCAATGCATTGCTCCTCAATGTATTGTAGACCTTTCTAGCATTCAAGGGGCTAAAATCCATATTTAAACGAAATTAACTTTTATCTGTTCCGTATGGTGCAATTGGTTTGCTCCAGCGTTGTACCACCTTTTGTGAGCTAAAACCAGTGACAATGTATCACCTGTGATGGATTCTGTGCTCAGGTACATTTCTAGATTCCTGCTGACCCATAACTTGTGAGTTTGGAATCACATGGGACTTCCTCACATACAGGAGACAGGGATCAGTCACAAGGGTCATGGTCTTACCAACTTTGTGAGCCACTCATCCCTAATGGCTCATATTTATAAAAGCAAACTGGAGTTACTCTAGAGTAAACCAGCTGTACCATAAGGAACAAATAAACATTCCGGTTACATTAAACCGGGCTTTAACCCCTTGAATGATAGAGAGGTCTCCAGTGTATTGCAAAGCAATGAAATGGACACCACTCTAGCATCCAAGGGGTTAAAAGTTGAAAAGTTCTATTCATGTGCAGGTAATGTAGGGATTTTTATTTGTCCTCTATGGTACAGTCAGTTTACTCCAGAATAACTACATTAACCCTTTGTGTGCCAGAGGGGTACACAGCATATTGCAAAGCAATGTGTTGTGTACCCCTTTGGCACTCAAGGGGTTTATGTTCCTTCTAATCCAGAAGCAAGCAACAAGCAATCTCTAGTGGCTGTTGAACTACAATTCCCTGTGCTACATTCAATTCTAACGTTCTGATATCTCCTAAACTCATTTGGCTAATATAACACAGGCGCAACTTTGAATGAAGATTTCAGATTTGCAAACTTGAATTCAAGGTGACAGGCCCTCTTCAAATCGGTGGTAAGAACTGGGTCAGCGCAGCGTTGTTTGGGCTGTTTGTGTCCTTCATCCAAAAAGATGTGTCTTAGCCTCCTCACTCCCAATGCTAGAAAAGGAAAGGGGGTTGAAGAAAAAAACATGAGAATGAAGTATCTCTTAGAGTTGGTTATGATAGAGACAGAACAACACACAACTCATTGTACGTTTGTTTAGTAACCAAATTCTATTATTATACAAATAAAAAAAATTCAGCTATTTTCAGTTAGTGTGGTCCTTATCTAATTTTTTGTAATTTGACATATCGTGTTGTGGAGTCACTTTTAAAACAAATACTTGTGCCTGTTAAATGGTGCTCTTGGTGTTTCAATTCTTATTACTATAGTTCCTATTTTTTTCCTTATATATATCCCTACTAATCACAGCCTTAACCCCTTCGCGTCCCGTGACGTACCCGGACCGTCACGCTGGTACGGCACTTAAGGACCAGTGCCGGTCTTGGTACGTCACGTAATTTTACTCACCGCGCTCCTGCAGGAACGTGGTGAGTAATACTGGGGACTGAAGTTGATCCCTCCAAGACCAGAGCGATCTCGTTCAGTCCCTCATTCGGCGTATCGGCACACGTGATCAGTCACATGGTGCGGCACGCTGAAATTCCGGGACCGCTGGTCCTTAAGGGGTTAAAACCTTGATACATGTTTGGATTGATAGGGGTGTAGGTGGCCTACTCTCTGGGGTTGTAATCTCCATTGAGTGGTCCCAATAAAACCCCATATTATCATTCAATTGCTGGTGGCTGTGGAAGCCAGACGAGTGGGGACATAAAGAATACCTATCCTTGGGTATATACCAGGGATGCTGATACATTTTAGAGGCAGAGTAAAAGCCTCATGAACCTGTGAGTAACATTCTTATTGAGAGCACCAGGGTGAAGGCGGAAGCAAGACAAGTGACTTGTGTACTACACTTAGAGGAATCTCCCGGGCCGGCTGTTTTTTCTTTTATTTTTACTCCAGAATAACCCGACTTTGCTTTTATAAATATGGGTGAAAAGGCCTGATTCATCAAGCTAAAGAGGAGCAATTCTGGAGCAAACGAACTGTACCATGAGGGAGATAAAAATCCCCATTTATTGAACTGGGTCTTTTAAACCCTTGAATGCTATTGAGGTCTCTGGTGTATCTCACTGTACTGAAGACCTCACCTGCATTCAAGGGGATAAAACCACAATTTAAAGTGGAACTACCACCCCTGTTCAAATCTGCTCCAAATAAATACCCATCTGGCGACTAGCTGCGCAGTAGCGCTAGTCGCCAGAATTATTACCTGCTCCCAGACTGACAGGCAGGAAACAGAGCAGACATCTTTCCATAGAGACGTCTGTGCTTCTGCACTGTCAGTCCCTTTTGGAACCAAATGGCTCCTAGCAACGCCTCTTAGAGCCGTCTGGGACTGACAGCACAGGCATGCAGACGTCACTATGGAAAGATGTCTGCACTGTTTCCTACATGTCAGTCCCGGAGCAGTGTATAATTCTCATTAACTAGGTAATAATTCAGGCGACTAGCACTGTTGAGCAGCTAATCACCAGATGGGTATTTATTTGGGCCAAATTTGAACAGGGTTGGTAGTTCTGATTTAAATCAATGTGAAAAATGTATTTCTCCTCTGTGGTGCATGGGTTTGATTGAGAATTGCACCTCTTTAGCTGGATGAATAAGGCCCTAAAATTTCTTCTTTAATAAAGTGGTTATACTCAGGCAATATGCCGCAGTATAAAGGATTAATATTTAGTCAATATGATGAATTTGCATCTGTATATTATATAGGGGAAATAAACCCTAAGAATAACTGGATCTTAATTTGTTTAACATAATTATTTACACAGCTGGGTATCCTTTATAAGCATTGGGGTACAGCTAGATGGTTTATTTGCATTCACTTGATCTCTGTTGTAGTCAATCAAAAAAGATGGAGATTCCTTTGCAGCTCAGAACATTATTGAGAATAATTGGTTTCAATGCAGATAATACGTTGGAAAATTTGCCATTTGGAGTCAGGATGGGTTTTTTTTATCCACTTGAGGCTTACTTCAGAATGGTTACAGTTTTGTTTTGGGCTTTTTTTATCCTTCCTCTAAATCAACAAGGACGATATGGCAAAGGCTACTTGATGGATGCATATCTTTCAGCGCCATCAACTATGCTACTATGATAACTGTTTCAAGTTTAAATCTGATAAAAACAAGTGAACCTTTTGAGTTATTCAGGTGAATTAAAACGTGGTGTTTGTTGTCAAGAGGTATGACCTTCAAACAGATTTCAACAGGAAACTGCAGATATAATGCAAAAAAAATAAATCTAAATGAACCTGTTAAACAAATGAAGAACCACTTATTCCTAGGTAAATTTTCTCTGTAAGTTCTACCTCCATGGTAAATGTGCCCTGGGAAGTTCCCCAGTTGACGTCTTCTCTGATTTGATAGATGACACAAGCACGAGTTCAGTTCAGACAGTTGTCCAGTGTTAATAAGTCATGCAATTCTTAAAAATGGTTTTGCTTTGAACAGTGCAACTACTGTAAAATGTGTGGAATCCAGATTCAGGTACAGATTCTTGCACTTCACATAGTGGCTGCATTGAATAATTTTCCTATATTGGTTTCCCCTTCAGAAGTTGAATATTACTTTGCAGTGGCAACTAGAACTTAATTGACTCTAGGGTAAAATGTATGAGTGGGAAACTTCCCATGGTCTGGTGCTCAAATGGTTAATGAAAAGTGAGAAGATTCATCAACACTATTGTGGTCATGTATGTTGATAAAATACATATAAAAGTGTCAAATATTAACAACAAAATAACCTCTCACTTGTTGGTCACTGAAGAAACACAACAGTCTTCATAGAGACACGTATATTTGTAGTGGATACCTCTTCCCCAACACAGCCCTTTATCATTCATGGAGAGAAACTTCTGGTGGGAATATATCACCCTCCATTCACAATAACTTCTGCTGATATGAATTTAGACCAGAGTTCCAAAACTGGAAACAAGAGCCAACAAACAACAGGCAGGTGGGCGTATCCACTAATCTGCCCCCCCCCCCCCCATCAAGCATGAGTCTACAGCAGTCACCAGAGACAAGATAAATATGTGACTCAACCTGTCTTGTCCCCGGTCATCTCTGAAAGAGACTGACACTGGACACAGGTCTACGGAAAGATGTCCTCTACCTGGTCCCATTCTTCTTGCCTCCAGATCTATATAGACCTATTCGGAGAGGATGATAAGTGGATAAGAGCACCTGTCTTTTGCTTGTTTGCATGTGTGATAATTGTCCATCAGCCGAGATAAAAAAAAATGGTCTGATTGAAAGGAGTTGCAGGCAAGTACAGAACCTCTGGACCCACTGGAGCTAAGACTACATCACAACTGCACCCTCCGCACTCCTTGTAGTAATGACCCTGTTACTATGGGCTCTTGTCACATCACTTAGGCAGACTGTCCTAAAACTATGGCAACCTCTCAATTTCAACTGAAAGATACATTTCAGGATATGTTTTATGTGGCTCCTCTGACTGATTAAAGGTACAGTGTTGCTGGGACCTGTTATTTGCTACCAGATAAAAAAACATTTGGAGGTAGTTCCAAAGTTTAAAGGGTAGAAACAAAACTCTATATATTTATCTGCATAGACTGGTTTATTTATTTCTGCTTCAGCACCATAGTCTGATTCATTTATCATTTTAGTTTTAGCATTTCATTATCTTTATTACTTAACCTTTACCGCTATTAAACATCACATATCTATCATATTTTTCATCTGAATTCATTTCATAGAACTTTGCAAAAAAGAAAAGTGGAATCATTCTGGGGCAAACCAACTGCATCACAATTATATAAATTGGGCTTTAACCTTTTGAGTGTCAGAGTGGTACAAAACTCATTGCAAAGCAATGAGTTGTGTACCCCTCAGGCACTCATAGGGTTAACCCACCTAATGCTAGTGAAGTGTTAAAGGGGATAGTAATACTTAAAATGTAAAAAAATACATGTTGTAGGGTTTATCCCCCTGAGTAAAACAAGGGTACTCCCACTGCTGAGAGATATTTTATTCAAAATTATAACAGCTCAAACTTGAATTTTTTTGGCAATATCACAGTGGCCTGAAAATGTACAGTGGCACTGTTGCTACACCATCCTATGGAGATTTATGGTCTACAGACCAGAGCAGTCCATAGGATGGTGTAGCAACAGCGACACTGTAAATTTTCAGGCCACTATGATTTTGCACCTAAAAAATTCAAGTTTGAACTGTTATAATTTTTTAATAAAATATCTCTCAGCAATGGGAGTACCCTTGTTTTACTCAGGGGGATAAACCCTACAACATGTATTTTTTTACATTTTAAGTATTACTATCCCTTTAACGCTTTTTGCTTTTGCAATGCATTGGACACTTTTATGGCATTCAAGCTGCTAAAAGCCTTATTTAAATAACTGTGAATAGTTATTTGCCCCCTTTTAGTGTTGTTGGTTTGCCCCAGGACTGCTCAGAGGCAAAACAGGCAAATTGGGAGCAAATTGGAAACCTCACTATCCCTTTTAAATTAATGGGAATTTGACACATTTTTAATTTGTCCCGGTGAGACACAAATTAGACCGGTGCGATAGCTCAGTGGTAAATGCTCTAACTGCAACGCCTGTTCAAACCCCACAGTCCGATCTCCTAAAAAGTGGGACATCAGGGTGGAAAAGAAGGACAATAGAGCAATTTGATACACTTATATACACACCACACAGTCTGATCTCCTAAACACAGGGACACCAGGGTGATACACTTCTATACACACCACACAGTCTGATCTCCTAAACACAGGGACACCAGGGTGATACACTTCTATACACACCACACAGTCTGATCTCCTAAACACAGGGACACCAGGGTGATACACTTATATACACACTGCACAGTCTGATCTCCTAAACACAGGGACACCAGGGTGATACACTTATATACACACCATACAGTCTGATATCCTAAACACAGAGACACCAGGGTGATACACTTCTATACACACCACACAGTCTCATCTCCTAAACACAGGGACACCAGGGAGATACACTTATATACACACCACACAGTCTGATCTCCTAAACACAGGGACACCAGGGTGATACACTTATATACACACCACACAGTCTGATCTCCTAAACACAGGTACACCAGGGTGGTACACTTATATACACACACCACACAGTCTGATCTCCTAAACACAGGGACACCAGGGTGATACATTTATATACACACCACACAGTCTGATCTCCTAAACACAGGGACACCAGGGTGATACACTTATATACACACCACACAGTCTGATCTCCTAAACACAGGGACACCAGGGTGATATACTTATATACACACCACACAGTCTGATCTCCTAAACACAGGGACACCAGGGTGATACACTTATATACACACCACACAGTGTGATCTCCTAAGCACAGGGACACCAGGGTGATACACTTATATACACACCACACAGTGTGATCTCCTAAACACAGGGACACCAGGGTGATACATTTATATACACACCACACAGTCTGATCTCCTAAACACAGGGACACCAGGGTGATACACTTATATACACACCACACAGTCTCATCTCCTAAACACAGGGACACCAGGGTGATACACTTATATACACACCACACTGTCTCATCTCCTAAACACAGGGACACCAGGGTGGGAAAGAGGAATAGAGGGATTTGGGTGCCAAAGAGGGACACTTAGGAGGTAGACAAATCAGCTGCTTCATAGGGAAAACAATTAAGTTACCATTGATTTAAATGGGGCTTTTAATCCTTTAAATGCTAGTGATGTCTCCAAGATATCGTAAAGACCTCACTAGCATTCAAGGGGGGGGGGGGATTTCATTTAAATCCATTGGAATTAGCATAATTTTCCTTTGCCCCCTAAAGGACAGTTCAAGTTGCTTTGCTCTTGAATTTCTCCAATCTGCCTACCTGAACACGGCACATACTGTAGAATGATTATTCAGTATCTATTTCTGACTGAGGTTATCATTAAACACTGGTTATATATTTGCATATGTGTGTCAAATACAGATGATCTATTTTTCATCTACATACCCTTTTGTATTATTTTTTTGCCATAAGGCTTTTAAAGAGATGTATTAATTTTTATCACTGACACGATTTGCATTATATAGTCAGCTGTTTTTAGATTATATGTAATATTTTATTTACGATGATGCTACTTTCTGCTTTTACCTTCTTTATTAGTTTTTTTATTTTTACACATGACAGGGGTTACTGGCAATGCAGTGTTTTACAAATGTAGATTTATTCATTTCAGTAACAAACATATCCATTTTATCTATCAGCTGGAAAAGCTGAAGTCATATATATTAACACAGCTTCAAAATGCACTGGGCACCCCACAGTTCCTAAACGGGTTAACAATTAAGGTTTAGCACCAGATAGAAGGTATTAACGAGGGTATTAATGAGTACATACATCTATAATATAAAACTATAATGGTTTCTGGTTCCAGTCCACCCCTCCCTGAGGAAGCAAGTGGGAAAACTGAGACCACAAAAAGAGAATCGCCACGTGGCCATTTTGACACTCCTGTCAAAACCAAGAAAGAAGATTCACAGGAGGGTGATTTTCACAGGCGAGACCAGGGAGTGAAGCTTAAACCATCCATTTGCAACAATTCCTACATGCACAGAGCATGGAAGTCCATGAGCAATGACGTGCTGCATTTACTTATGTATTTTCCCTTTAACCCCTTAATGACCACATAACGTCATGCAGTTTATACTCTTAAGGACCAGTGACGGTCATAGCACGTCACATACTTTTTACTCACAGCCCTCCTCTGAGAGCTCTGTAAGTAAAAGGGTCTGAAATTGACCACTCCAAGACCGGAGCAGTCTTTCTCATACCCCAACTCTGCAAGCAGGTAAACGCAACAGGTCATGTATACGCAGCGCATTGGAAGGGATCAGATCGGTCCTTAAGGGAGGGTAACTTCCCTGGACCGCTGGTCCTTAAGTGGTTAACAAAAATCTGCTTGACCACTTTCAATGCTGTAGAGTTTTACAAGGCAAACACATTTGTTGGACAACCTTCTGGTTCTCAAAGAGTTAAAATATAAAAAAAATGTAGTGCTGTATGTTCAAAAGAAAGGTGGTGGATTTCTGGAGCAAATCATGTGCTCTGTAGGGGAGTATTAAAATTTCCCATTGATTTAAGTGGCGATTTTAACCCCTTGAGTGCTAAAGAGATTTCCAGTGCATTGTCAAACAATGCATTGGAGACCTATCTAGCATTCAAGGGGTTAAAATCCCCATAAAAAATCAAATGTAATTTTTTGTTATCCCCTATAGTACATATGGTTTCCTGTTGAACTCCTCCACTATTCTTTTCAACATACGGCCCATAGTCTAGGCGATTTTTCATCTGAGCACAACAAAGGTTTCTGCTGCTGCTGGAGAGGCTTCATTCAAAAGTTTTTACAGCTAAAACTAGTTTTGTTTGTTTTCTTTAAACTGTTAGTAACATTGCCCCCTAGTGCTAAGATGGCGCTTTTTCAATAGCTGTACTGTTAGGCTATATTTCTCCTTAGAATGTGATAGTAACAACTCTGCCTTATTGTGTCAGATGGCACCATTATGACTTTTAACCCTTTGAGTGCCAAAGGGGTATGTAACACATTGCTATGGGTTATTAAATGAAATGTGGATGTGGCTGGAGTTGGGGTGATTACAGGGTTGGGGCCAAGGACAGCACTTAGGACATTAAGGATGCCTTGAACTAGGGACATTTGATATGTAAATCCAGTCCTGCGTTGGATGCTATTGATATGTTCTGTGTATTCTGAAGCAATATATTCCAATGGGCTAATTAAGGGGATCATTATCACAAACATTTTACAGACTTTTTCCCCCATATTCCTGAAAACTTATTATACAAAAGGGTTTCTCAGTTGTTGTCTCATCTAACAATGAGGGAGCATTTTGTTACATGAAGGCACAGTAATATATTAAAAGAAAAGCAAGAGAGCAATTATCATGATTAATGAATATGTTCTTTTATTCACCAGAATGGTAGAAGTCAGAATAATAAACAGGGTGTCCCTAATTTTGACATATGAAAGGAATGCTTAAGATGTATTGTTTTTGCTTGATAAGGTTGCAAGTTGAATTTGTAATTCCTACTGTGCAAAACTGAATAATTCTGTGGGTATTTATATGCTTCATGATTTATATGGAAGACAGAAAACAAGAGTTATACTTAGCAGTTAAAGGGACCCTGTCACCCCCAACAAACACGTTATGAGCCTTATCCAAAACATAAAAGAGGGTCCATTCTGCAGCAAACCAACTGCACTATGGGGAGAAATGAAAATGTCCATTGTCTTAAAAGGGGCTTTCAACCTTTTTAGTGCAAGAGGAGTATGTAATGCATTGTAAACCCCTCTGGCACTCAAATGATTAACCCTTTGAATGTTATAGAGGTCTTCAAACCATTGCAAAGCAATGCATTGGCGATCTCTTTAACATTTAAATGGTTAAAAGCCCCAGTTAATGGGAACTTTGGGATTTCTAGCTCCCCTATGGTTATGTTGATATGATCCAGAACGGTTGGTCTTTTGCCTTTCACATAAAGTCCTATATGAGCAAGTACATTCCTTAACAATGTGTGCAGCACCTGCCACTTTTATCTGATTAGAACATCTCCTGAGTTATTAACATAAGAATTATGACACCAGCTGATGTTGTCTCCTTGCCCTCATGTTCTGTTGGGTTCAGGACACATTAAGGCGATGCACCAAATGCATACTGAAAGAAATGTGCAAAATGGCAAAGCAGAGCATAAGCTACAGCTTACTGTGCAAAAGGCCTAGGCAAGTGTGAAAAATAATTTCAAAAATAGACATGTTAATAGTTTATTTTTTATCAATTAACAAAATGCATGGTGAGTGAACAGAAATAAAATCTATATCAAAATTTGTTGTTGCCACCTTTTGCCCTCAAAATAGAATCAATTATTTTAGGTACACTTGCACAAAGTCTGGGGTTTGTAGGCATATAGTCGGGTTTATGATTAAACAATTATACCTAACAGGTGCTAATGAGCAGCAATTTAATATGTGGGTTGAAACACAATCAATGACTGAAACAGAAACAGTGGTGTTGGAGGAATAAAAGTGGGTGGGAACAGCCAAACTCCGCTAGCAAGGTGAGATTAATGAAGACAGTTTAATGTCAAAAGTCATACACCATGGTAAGACTGAGCACAGAAACAAAACACAAGGTAGCTTTACTACAACAGCAAGGTCTCTCCAAGCATAAATTTCAAGGCAAACAATGGTTTCCAAGCTCTTTTGAAGAAGCACAAAAAAACAGGCAACGTTGAGGACTGTAGAAGCAGTGGTCGGCCAAGGAAACTTAGTGCAGCAGATGGAAGACACTTCATGCTTACTTCCCTTCGCAATCGGAAGATGTCCAGCAGTGCGATCAGCCCAGAATTGGCAAAAACAGTGGGATCCTGGTACACCTATCTACTGTCCAGATAATTCTGGTCAGAAGTGGTCTTCATGGAAAACTTGCAGACAAAAAGCCATACTTCCAACATGGAAATAATGCCAAGCGTCCCAAGTATGCACTAAAACACAGGAACTGGGGTGCAGGAAAATGGAAGTAAGTGCTCTGGACTGAAGAGTCAAAATTTGAAATATTTGTCTGTAGCAGAAGGCAATTTATTTGCCAAAGGGTGGGAGCACAGTAGAATAATGAGTGTCTGCAGGAAACAGTGGTGGAGGTTTCTTGCAAGTCTGGGGCTGCATTTCTGCAAATGGAGTTGGAGATTTGGTCAGAATTAATGGTATCCTAAATGCTGAGAAGTACAGGCAGATACTTATATATCATGCCATACCATTAGGTATTGGCCATCATCCGAATGGCCCCAAATTTATTCGGCAGCATGACAATGACCCCAAACATACAGCCAAAGTTATTAAGAACTATCTTCAGAATAAAGAAGAACAAGGAGTCTTGGAATTGATAGTATGGCCCACACAGAGCCCTGATCTCAATATGAAGAGAGAAGCAACTGAGGCTGCCTAAATCCACAGCATAACTGTGGTTAGTTCTCCAAGATGTTTATCACAACCTACCTGCCGAGTTCCTTAAAGGGATAGCAATTTTTCACAAAAACAACAGCTCCAATTAATCTTCATAGTGTTTGAGCCATAGAGAGTGTTATTTCAATACTATCAGAGTTGTAGTTCAAGAGTAATTGAATGATAAAGTATCCCCCTCCAACCCCTTTTACCTAGTGTAACACTGCTCACCTAACATGTGGAATCTGGTTGTTTGACCAGATAGATAATAGCAAGGAACAATCTTCTTCTGTGAGAACAATGAAAACCCTGCCCCCCCTTGACAGGTTTTTCAGCTTTTTCCCTTATCTTAATTGAAGATTGTCCCTCTCTGCAATCTACCTGGGTACCTCCCTGTTGCCTGAGCTGAGCAGTGTTACATCAGTAAAAGGGGTGGAGGGGGATACTTTATCATTCACTTACTCTTGAACTACAACTCTGACAGAATTGAAATAACACTCTTCATGGCCCAAATACTATGAAGATTAATTAGAGCTGCTTTTATTATGAAACATTACTATCCCTTTAAAAAAACTGTGTGCAAGTGTATCTAGAAGAATTGATGCTGTTTTGAAGGCAAAGGGTGGTGACACCAAATATTGATTTGATTTAGATTTTTTTTCTGTTCACTCACTATGCATTTTGTTAATTGATAAAAATAAACTATTAACATGTCTAAGAGTTTTGCACAGTTCTGCACATTAAATGAACAAAAATGTGCTTGTGTGCATATACATTTTTATATTATAACATACAACTTGCCAGATCACAACTTTGCAATGTATTGGCCATCTCTCTAGCATCCAAGGGGTTGAATTATAGCCTTAAATTGGTATAAAACTGGTGCATGGACATTGAGATTGATTTGGACACACCCATAATTCAGTATGTGGGTGTGTACAGCACAACTGAGGTGCCCCTCACAATTTTGAGTTCTAGGCAGTCACGTACACTGCCTATCAGGAAATCCAGCCATGCCTGTGTATGATCACAGTATAAGATCACACCTACCTACATACTCCTCAGTTTCCTACATCTACCAATACACAGCACAAAGCAGACTTTTTTGTCTTGAAAAGTTCTTTGTACATAGGTGCAAACTTTCTTGGAGTCTAGAAAAGAGCATTTGCTTCCCTGAATGGAAGACTGCAAATGTCTAATAGATTAAACCAATGGAAATGCTTTTTTACAATTAGGTTGGCGTCCTAAAGAAAGTTGCAACTAGGGTGACCACATGACCCAGAATGCCCGGGACTGTCCCTTATTGGGGGTCTGTGTCCCGCATCCCGGGTCATCCCCCACTGGGACAACAAAGAGTCCCAAAATTGAGCAATACGCTCCAGTCCAGCCAGCCAATGAAATGTATTTGCTATACGGAGCTTTTAACACTTTGAATGTTATAGAAGCATGCCTGGGATCTCTCTGAATTTGACTGCAATTTTTATTCTTAAGTACCAGGTCTTTGGTGACAGAATCTGATTTTCAAGGTTCTGTGACTTCCCTTGTAACTCCGCCCACTTCAATGCCACTTCTGCTCTTTCCACACTCTCTGCCCATTTTAAGGGCAAACCACATCTCCCCACCTCCCAATCCTGCTCACTCCAATCAAGCCCCACCCACTTTATGATGTGAAGCATGTCTTTTAGACACTCCAATCCCCAGACCGTAAAAGGACCTCAGGAAGCTTGAGACAAGAGAAGTCTACCAATGCATTGTGAAGCACCAAGTTGGAGACTTCTCTATGCAAGTGGTTAAATTACTCTTTTAACAGTTTGCGTGCCTGAGGGTTGCAAAATGCATTGCTTTGCAATGAGTTGCATACCCCTCTGGCACTCAAAGGGTTAAATCAGTAGGAATTGTTTCATCTTTTATTTGTTCCTTTGGGTTCAATTGACTTGCTCCACTTCCTTTGTACATCCGCCTCATCATTGTTCTGCATAGATTATTATTTTTATTGTAACAATGTGAATTTAAATTAGTGCCGTGTGCACAAAGACAACATTAAAAATGTGCATTGATTTAAATTGGGGGTTTAAGCCCGTGATTGCCAGAGAGGTCTCCAATGTATTGTGTAGCAGTGTGTTGGGGACCTCTTTAGCATTTAAGGGGTTAAATTCCCATTTAAACCCACGTCAATTTGTAGGCATTCTTATATTATTCTGCATGTGGCACCCTTTTATTTACTTATTTATTTATTTAATTAATTTATTTATTTATTTATTTTTGCCCCAGAATTACTCTACATTTGGCCCTTAGTTTCAGTTCATTTTTTTTCCCAGAATTGCTCCTCTTTTATTCATGCATATAGCATAAGTCAAGTACAGTCACATGATAGCATGGCACTGCTAATGGCTGTGATTCACCATCCGCAACATGCTTTTTCTAAGATTACAAGCTGTTGCCATGCATGTATTGATTTCTGATTCTAGTTGGTTGTCATCATCATAGAGCTTGTTTGGTCAATCTGCGTACTACAAACAATATTTTTGACACTTGTATTATTTGAAGTAGATTGTGTTATTGCTTACTGATTCTCCATCTCCTACCAACAAGGATCTTTTTTCTCTCAGACAGCAAAGCACAGTAGAGATAAATGCAGAGGGTTTTAGAGTTTAAACTAGCAAATAAAATGACAAATCTAATCCCATCAGATTATAGGGAGGAAATTTCTCCTTCAGCAAAGAAAAAGGTTTATTAAAGTAAAGACAGCAAACATGTAGCATTGAAAACCAAGGGATATTGTGTTAGATGCTTTGTTAGAAAAGAAAAGAAGGCTTATGTCAATTTAAACAGGTAGAATGTTGCTCCAGTGGAAACCAGACTGCAGTTTTTGGAGTCAGTAAATGACTGGGTCAACAAAAAGAGAGTTGGCAAAGGTGGGACAGGATACATTTTTGCCTTTTCTAAATTTACCTCTCTAACCATTCATGTAATTATAGGGAGAAATTAGAGCTGGATGTTCTTTAGGCAGATACATAGGGCCGCTAATTGTGAGGTGTGCCTCAGCTCTACTAGACACACACATTCCAGGTGTGACCAGTTAAATCCCAATGCCCATGCAACAGACACACAGTTTATTGCATCACAACCTACTGGAGACCTCTCTAACGTTCAAGTGGGTAAGAAGGGTTTTTTTGTGGTTTTTAAATTATATAATAAAAGGTATTTTCTGAGGCACTGAATAGTGTGTTTAGCTACAGGTAAAGTAATGCAAAGAGTAGGGTGTGTGAGCAAGAATGTGTCTAAGGGCACCTAATGTGCCTTTTATGGATGCTCCTAAGATGTAATTCCAGCCCTGAGGGAAATAATAGGGAGAAAGTATGGACTGAGTACATGCCCTCTCAACTAAAATGTATTTATATCACTACATGTACTACTGATAGAGTAGATACAAGAAATCAGCATTCCAACTGCTTTCTATATCTTCTTTAAAATGTATAATCACCTAGCAAGTCACCCTAGCAAATTGAAAATCTTAGAAATCACTGCATGTGGGTTGATGGATCTAAATGGCATTTGAGCAAATGCTTTGAAATTCTATCCATTATTTGCCTTCACAAAATAAATTATCCAATGATCTTCTTAGGTGGATGATTCCCATGGGCAGTTTTTGCTTATCTCTAATGTGCAGAAATAACAAAACAACCGTTGGACTAATATATACATTCTTGTCCCACCTCCAGTTCAGGCCTAATTCTTATTGTGTACAGGTGGGTATGAAAGCACAAGAACCAATTGGATTGATATATACATTTTTGTCCCACCTCCTAGCTCAGGCCTCATTTCTAGTGTTTACATGTGGGTGTTAAATTGCAAGAACCAATAAGATTAATCTGTTCCCCTATCCAGCATTCACAGCACCAGCTTTGGATAAGAGAAACCTGAAGTAGACCTATGCACCAAGGGATATAACTGTATAATGCTGCTATTCTATTCCTAAAGATGTGACTATCAGAGATTAATCTTTGAAAGTAGAACTGTCACTTTGTAGCAAATATGTGATTTTGAATGCTATTTAGCCATTTGTTTATTGCAAACAATATTTTATGAGATAATTAGATTTATTTGTTTGTCAGTGTATATACATGAGCTAGCCCTGGCTGGCGGAAAATGGCAGGTGGGAGGGAGTGTTCTGTGAAATGCTACAATCTGGGTAACATGCCTGACAATACAGCCTATTGTGTATAAACTGTCAAATAAATATAAGCTAAATATCTCAAACTACTGTTATATAAATAATGACTCTTTCAAAATCACTTGTTTGTTACAAAGTGAAAGTTGCTTGTGAATCTCCCAATTCTTGCAATGTGGGTGTTAAGTGAGGTTTCAATGGTTTATTGTTTAGAGTACCTAGGCAAACTATATATTGTTCTGGGAGAAACTAAAGGGATAGCAATGGTTAATTTTAAGTTGATTTAATATTGTAGACATTAAAAACAGGTTAATATCTATGTAAGTCTTATCTCTCAAATCTTTATGGTTTGAGAGATATAACTTGCTAAAGTTACCTTTTCCTGGCTGTTTCACTCAAGTCTGCCATCTAGCTGACAGCTGCAGATTCCAGTCATTTAACCAGACAGAGGCTCTTCAGCAGAGCTGAAATCATGCTATTTAGATATAAATACTTCATTGGAACAGTCTACAAAGTGTGCTTGCAAACCAGGCACACTTTGTGGACTGTTCTAAATGAAGTATTTTTCTTTAGATATAGTTATATCGGCGCTGTTGAAGAGCCACATCTGGTCAAGCAACCAGAATCTGCTTCTGACAGCTTTACAGCTCGTCAAGCAGAAAGGGACCACATAATATCAAGCAATGTAATAATAATACTGGCCAATCTGACAAAATAATAATGCAGTCTATAGAAATAAGGTGCTAATACCATATAAAATGTAAGTGCAGTCAAACATATAAGCAAAGCAAAATAATGAAATATTTATCAAATCAAATCGTGCCACCACCTAATGATGACTGACAATCATACAGAACATCAAATCCGGCCAAACGATATTGCAAAACAGTCACCCTGCTAACAACCACACTCCCAACATGTATCGCCTCATTAATGGATGCTAGTGTTGGGATTTCTTTTTCCAAATAGTGTATTCATAAATTGCAGTTAGGACCATTGAGAAAGTATTGCTACCAAGAGCCATGAATGACTCTTGGCAGCAGGATGGAATCCTAGGATTTATCCAGTACATAGTGATTGCATACCCAGCCCCTTACTTGCTGCAATTCTTCATATTACAAAGGAGTTAATGTGTAAGTGAAAGGATTCTATCCATTAGGTTAGTTCAGTTGTGACAGACTCTAGATGGCTCAGACAACCAGCTTGAGTTTCCTGATAAGGAACTGGGAGCACAGCCAGTGGTGTCCGTAGACATTTTTCCAGGGGGGGGCAAAGCCATAATATGACCCCCAGGCCAGTCCATATAGCCCCTTTATTTATATGGAGGGGGGTAATTGTAGGAGGGGGGCAAGTGCCCCCTTGCCCCCCCCTCCGGACACCCATGAGCACAGCAGACAGAGCTGCTTGTTCCTTTAAATGCTTTAAATGAGGAGTAATCAATTGTTGGATCACCAGGTGTTGGGCACTGAAACTCCCACCATCCTCGTCCAGCTATTGGCTGGCTGGAGATGATGTCAGTTGTAACCCACAGAGCTGGAGGTCCAAAAATTGACAACCACTGCTTAAAACATGTTAGGCCATATATTAATATCCTTTTGTACTAAGGCACATGAAAAGAGGTAATTTATGCCTTATGGGCATAAAGCAAAAGACTGAGCTTTAACATTTTTTTTTATCTTTTTCATATTGATATATAATACACTTTAACATAAATTCAGGACCTAATCCTGATTGTCCTAGGAGATGGAATTTGAATCCTCAGACCTGCAGGCTCAGGACATGCAATGGGTTAAAATATGTAGGCTACTTTAGCAGCTGCCTCACGTACCGATGAAGGGATATCATAAAAAGAATTACTGTTTTATTGTTTTAGTCTTGAAAACAGTGGTAGAAGGCAATAATCATAAATACCCTACAGCAGAATAATAACGGAATTATTGCTAAAAAAAAAATACCATTTATGTAAATAGCAGTTATTGCATTTTGTTAGTGAAAATATATTTCCATAAAAGTAAGTTCCCTATACAAATCTTCTGGTTGTATTGACCCTAAATGCTATTCCCAGAGAAATGTCCTATTTTAAAATGATTCAGAACAGAGCAGGAGCACTAGAAATGTGCACAGCTGTATATACACCTATTATCTGAATTGGTAGCACATGCCGGCTGTAGTTTTCTAATATAGCATTTTACACGCTGGAAAAAAAAACTGCTAAAAATAATTTGATCTAGATACATTTTGTCTTTTTTATTGTTATAATTCTGCAGGGAAGATTCATGATTAAAACACACTTGCTGTAATTCGTAAGATAACTCATGTGTGCCGGTGCATTATCGGAAGAATTGTCTGGGTAAAGTAGGCTCTTAGAATGGTTATTATAACACCCTTTTGCAATTTGTGTTTCTATTTATGTAATACCTTATCTAGTAATCACACCATTACTGATTGTGGAAACATGAAAGCAGTTCAGAAAACCGGAATACAGCTCACTGTAAGAATAAAGAAACATCTTAAAGCAGTAATATTCAATTGAGGACCTCCATTTGTTAGGGACTAAAACTGCTGGCTGGTTGTCGATGATGGAAGCTGTAGGCACCAACAGCTGGAGGTCTAACAATTGACTGTCTTAAAGGAACACTAACACCTTTTATATTTCCTGAAACCTTTCATGGACAAAATGATTTATTTTTTTCTGGTAGCATTGGATCAAAAGATAAAGTCTTCATTAATTATGGATGTCATGTTTAGGAAGGTGGATCTAATTGCTGTTTGCCAGACTAGACTCCCAAACTCCAACCACTGCACCTCTTAAATTACTGTGGGCTCATGCAAACCCTAACCCTAACTAGCTTAGAGGCCATGTGTCTGAGTTTCATAGAAGCTGACCAGACCTCCCCTTTAACCGGGGACACGTAGGAAATAGGCATTTCAGGACTGCACCTAAATTAAAGCAGCCCTCCAGTTAGTATTTTTCACACAAGTCCCCGGTTAAAAGTGAGGTCCGGTCACCTTATTTTCATACTTACGAAGTTCCTAGCCATATTCATGGTCAGGTGAAGCCTTCATTTTCTTTTGAATTGACCAGTGACTGATATGGGCAATGCAGGCAAAAACTTCCAGGGAGGAAGTTTATTCTTGCTCAGCCCAAACTGGGGTTGTATTCACTTGAATACTACACTGATGACGTGCCAGGGCCATCATCGGATGTGCAATAAAGACCAGTGACAGTCCTAGCATGTCATGGAATTCTGCTACAGCAAACTGGCTGCACGCCACTCTGCCATCCCAAAATTAATTGCACAAAAAATAAAGTGCCGTGGACCTCTACGGCTGCCAATCCCCGGATAGGATTGTCATTAAGGGGGGTTAACCCTTTGAGTGTCAGAGGGGTATGCAAAACCTTATAGAACAATGCTGTGTGTATCCCACTGGCACTCAAAGGGTTAAGTCAGTGGTAATTTTTATTTACAATGTATGACTGTGATTAAATCCTGTTCCTAATTTTCCCTCTGTTATTTGCAGAATTATTGTAGCAGAGCTTCATTTTCCTTCTGTACTGAAGAAAAGGCACAAATGTTCATGCAGTTGTATATGGTGCAAGAGCATGAATAAAAGTATATTTGGAGGGTATGGAATTGCCCTCCAATGAGATCTCCTACAAGTCTGAACAGGGGTCATCAAATCTGTTCTCAAGGCAACCCCCTTACACACACATACATGTACATTTTCAGGATCTCTGTAATTAACCCCTTAGTGACCGGCCGCATGCCCACACTTAACGCCCGGCAAGGACATTTTTTTTCTTTTTTTGCTAATGTAATCCGTGCAGGGACCCGGACTTCCGGGACATACATGTACGTCCTCTGTCGGTAAGTGACAGTTTCTGCGGGACGTACATGTACGTCCATTGTCGGGAAGGGGTTAAAAACAAGTGTATGTCATTAACTCACACAGATCCTTGAGAATGATTGAAAACTGATTGATTCACCTGCACTCATGTGAGGAAATACTAAGTACCTGCACCAGGGCAGGGGGGGTCAAGGACAGGTTTGAACTCCCCTGATTTAGAGAGCTAAATGGAAAAGTACATACAAAGGACAGTATTTAATGAGCTCAGGAGGTGCAATACTGCACCATGGAGTAAGCTGACCAGATCTCACCTTTAACCGGTGACACATAGGAAACAGCCATTTTGCAGTACTTCACTGAAATCAATGCAATCCTGCAGTATGTGTTTCTCCTATGCGTCCCTGGTTAAAGGTGAGGTCTGGTCAGCCTACCATGGAGGGCCAATTAAAATCCCCATGTTTTTAACCCTTTGAGCCCTAAAGAGCCCTCTAATGTATTGCAAAGCAAACGTGGCCCAATGGACCTTTTGTTTAAAAGGAAACTGGTTATTCTGGAGCGTACCAATGGCACTGTAAGGTGGGGGGATAAAATGCCCTGTTGTTGTAAATGGTGCTTTTAACCCCTTGAATGCTAGAAAGGTATCTAATGCATTGCAAAACAATCCATTAGAAACCTCTCTAGCATTCAAGGGTTAACATTTACAGCTATGAGAATTGTGAGAATTTTTATATATCTCCTTGCAGAATTACTCCAGTTTCCTTTGGAACATAAGTCCCTAGAAAGACACACAGAAACAAAAGATAAATAAAATGTACTCTTTTTACCTGCACTGTCATTTGAAAACAGACATGGTGGCTACATTTAGTTAGAATCATAATCAACACTGTACAGCAATCATTAATCTTTTGGCTTGTTTGGGTGTGTTCATCTGTGTCTTTAAATTGTACTCTGCTGCCACCTACAGGATTTTATTAAAACGTACCTTATGGTTTCTTCCATTTCAACAGGTAAACAACTGCTCTATGAAAAGTTTGACCTTTGTTCTCTATAAAGTGAATATTTTTATAACCTATTCAACCTGAAAGCAATTTATAAATGTCATCTGATTGCCTCACACTGCCTCTGAAGCATGGGAAACCACTCAAATGCTGCATATCTTCATTACTTAGTCTCATCTCAGTAATTCTTGGGAAAACTATTGATTTAAATTAGTATCAACTCTTTCAGTGCTAGTGAGGACTTGAACGCTATGCAAAAGACTTATTTAGTATTTAATGGATTAAGGATATTTTAAATTAATGGGAATTTGTATCAGATCTGTGATTGCCAGTTCATCCCTTTACAATGACACAAATTAAAAAGTGCCTGTTGCTGAGTTTCAATGGTTAATTATTAGGTTGCAATGTTTCTAATTTATCAGTGTAGCAGGCATTTTTCATATGTGTCTTCTTTTAAAGGGATGATCTGGAAATCCTTTATTTGATCCCTGTGGTTGTTGTTTTACCCCTTATATGCTGTACTTGACTTCTATGCAATTCTCTCTAAGATAGACGGGCATAGATGTTTTTTTTTCTCTCATTATTGTCAGTATTTAAGCCTTTGAGTGCCAGAGGGGTAAGCAACGCATTGCAAAGCAATGCGTTGTGTACCCCTCTGGCACTCAAAGGGTTAAAAGAATGCAGGAACATTTTTACCCTGTATAGGTAAAGGGTGGTACCATGTTAGCTGTAGAAAAACAGGAGACTGGTATCGGTTTTACTTTTCTAGTCTACTGATTTTTAACATCACAAATAAGGTTACTATCTCATCCCCTTAAAACCAAACACACAAGAAAAATACACTCTGCAGTAGGCTGACCAGATCTCACCTTTAATCAGGGACACACAGGAAATAGCAATTTTGCAGTGCTTCACTGAAATCAATGCAGTCCTGCAGTATGCATTTCTCCTATGCGTCCCCGGTTAAAGGTGAGGTCTGGTCAGCCTACTCTGCAGGGCTACAATGATTACTACAGTCTTCTAATGACATTGTAATGACCTTCATGCAGGCTTCAGAGTGAATTCTTCCTGTGTGTTCGGTTTTAAAGAAATCACGTGGTAACTAAGGTCCAGTGGTCATACCTGGGAACTTTCGGTTTACCCAGGGTCACATTCTCAGGGTGAGGGATTTCAGTGCTACCTATTATAAATTTCGGCTTCTGTTAATTGCATATTTAGTCTTAAATTTGGTGTCACTTGTACCAGGAAAGCAGAGGGAGTCCTGCTTGTTTTGTGTGTGTTCATGCAGTGATATCTTTAACCCCTTAAAGATCAGCTACGTGGCTGGCACTTAAGGACCATGGACCTTTTTTTTTTTTTTTTTTTTTAATGCAAGCTGGTTCAGAGCTCCCAAAATGGCATGCAACCATGAAAGGATCCATGAAATCCATGGGTCCTTATCACATGTTGGATCCGTGACGTGCCAGGACCATATACAGTCATGTGAAAAAGAAAGTATACCCTCTTTGATTGTATGGTTTTACATATCAGACCATGATAACAATGATCTGTTCCTTAGCAGGTCTAAAAATTAAGTAAATACAACTTCAGATGTATAACAACATCTGACATATTAGACAGTGTCATGATTTATTTAACAAAAATAAAGCCAGCATGGAGAAGCCATGTGTGAAAAACTAAGTACACCTTATGATTCAATAGCTTGTAGAACCACCTATAGGAGCAATAAACTGAAGTAATTGATTTCTGTATGACTTTATCAGTCTCTCACATAGATGTGGTGGAATTTTGGGCCATTCTTCTTTACAACGTTGCTTCAGTTCATTGAGGTTTGTGGGCATTTGATTATGCACAGCTCTCTTAAGGTCCCGCCATTTCAATTGGGTTGAGGTCTGGACTTTGACTGGGCCATTGCAACACCTTGATTCTTTTCTTTTTCAGCCATTCTTTTGTAGAAATGCTGAAGTGCTTGGGATCATTGTCCTGTTGCATGACCCAATTTCTGCCAAGCTTTAGTTGTCTGACAGATTGGCCTCACATTTGACTCTAGAATACTTTGGTATACAGAGGAGTTCATAGTCGACTCAGTGACTGCAAGGTTCCCAGGTCCTGTGGATGCAAAACAAGCCCAAATTATCCCCACTCCACCACTGTGCTTGACAGTTGGTATGAGGTGTTTGTGCTGATATGCTGTGTTTATTTTTCGCCAAACGTGGTGCTCTGCATTATGGCCAGACAGCTCCACCTTGGTCTTGTCCGTCCAAAGGACATTGTTCCAGAAGTCTTGTGGTTTGTTCAGATGCAAGTTTGTAAACCTAAGCCTCACTGCCATGTGCTTTTTAGAGAGAAGAGGCTTTCTCCTTTCAACCATTCCAAACAAACCATACTTGTTCAGTCTTTTTCTAATTGTACTGTCATGAACTTTAACTTTTAACATGCTAACTGAGGACTGTAGAGTCTGAGATGTAACTCTTGGGTTTTTTTGCAATTTCTCTGTGCATTGCACGGCCTGATTTTTGGGGAGAAATTGCTGGGACATCCACTCGTGGGAAGATTGGCAGCTGTCTTGAATGTTTTCCACTTTTGAATAATATTTCTCACTGTAGAATGATGGACTTTAAATTGTTTTGAAATGGCCTTATAACCCTTCTCAGATTGATGGGCAGCAACAATTCCTTCTCTAAGATCATTGCTGATGTCTTTCCTCCTTGGCATTGTGTTAACACACACCTGAATACTCCAGACCAGCAAACTGATAAAACTTCGGCTTTTATAGAGGTGGTCACACTTGCTGTAAGGGTGTACTTAGTTTTTCACACGTGGCTTATCCATTTTCTCTTTATTTCTCTTTAATGACACAATGTAATATATTTTGTGTTGTTGTTCATTTGAGGTTGTATTTACCTAATTTTTAGACCTGCTAAGGAAAAGATGATTGTTATTATGTCCTGATATGTAAAACCATAGAATTCAAAAAGGGTGTACTTTCTTTTTCACACGACTGTACTTGAGGTCTGACTGGAGCACCTTTTTATTACAGCAATCAGTGACATATCACAGAGAATGTACACTATGGGGAATTTAAGGTTAATATTTGTAAGATCTCAGGGTCAGCTCTACATACTAACTATAACCTCCATTCCACTGCTAACAACTCACTGAGTAAACTACACTTTAAGAAGCCAATCGATCTCCTTCCCCTTCAGAGCTTTGAAAGTCTGGAATAACCTGCCTGAAAAAAAATCAGATCTTTTCCCAGTCTAAAATCTTTAAAAATAATTGTTTCTTTATATTTAAAACAATTTGATATAATTTTTAGTATATATGTCTATGTGCCATGTGTATGTAATATATAATGTTTCTTTATTTGTGAAAATACACAACTCTTGCTGTAAATGCTCCATGACATACTTGGAAACGAAGGAAATCTCAATGTATTCTTCCTGGTAAAACATTTTTCTTGGGGAAAAAAATGTTTTTGAAGGTTTCCAGGTATGCCACTGGTCTATAGTACACTTTATTGCAGTACCAACAGAACACCAAGTACAGAAAACTGACATTACGCACATCAATTTAATAAAAACCCATATTGGGAAGCTCTCAGCCAGCTAACATTTTCACAGGCATGTATTGCACATAGGATACGGGGATACAATTTTGTTTTAAAAGAAGAGACAACCCATTCAACAGTTGTGATGCCAGGATCAGGGAACCAGAATCAGCTGTCAGGCAAGTCTGGAAGAAACCAACTGCACCATGGGGGCAGTTACAATTTCCCCAAATTCCTATAGAAATAAATGAGTTTTTGAACCCCTTGAATGCTAAAGATGTCTCCAAAGCATTGCTTTGCAATGCATTAGAGAACTCTCTGGCATTAAAAGGGCTAAAAACTCCTTGTAAACCAATGGAATAAAAGAAAAGCAGGGGGTTCTTGTCGAGTAATGATGTTTGAATAATGGATAACGGGTTCACAATAAATAATGCTACTCCCTTGAATCCTTGGCTGCTAGTATGGTAAGTGGCATAATCAGCCTGTGGAAGATATTATAACTGCCACTACATAAATGACAATGGAACATCATCTCCGATTGGATTAAAGAGGGAAAATACACCAGAATATATGTACACATTCATGATAATCCACAACTTCCTGATGAAAGTAATGTAGGGTAGAGACTTTGGGAGGAATGGGCAGAGACTTGGGAAGGAATGGCAGAGACTTTGGGAGGAATGCAATAAAGATGTGAAATCATGTTTTTACAGTGTACTTTTAATGACAAAATGATTAGCACCAAAACGCTAATGAATTGTGCATTTTTTTCTGAATTAGCGAATGTTTGCGCTCTTTTTAGCAAATGCATTTCAAACAGTAGGCATGGCTAAAATGTGCGCAGTTTTGTCAAAGGATTAGCAATTGCACTTAATTCACCAAAGCAATTGGCACACATTTTCATATGTCTGGCTAACTTTGCTATTAACTTAGAAGCATTCATTAGTTTAGGAATATGTGCTATTCAGCATCAAGGCATTAGTATGTTTTATGCACCAAAACATGAGCAATCTCAAATAGCACATCAATTTACAACTTTAACCCCTTAAAGACCCATGACAGTCCAGGACCGTCATGGGTAAACTTGCGTTAAGGACCAATGACGGTCCTGGCACGCCCCTCGGGGACCTCTAAATCCATATCGCCTAAAAAAAAAAAAAATTCTGTTGTCCTTAACCTTTGGCTGGAGATAGGCTTTTTCTTCTACTCTAACATCCAAGTTTGGAGTATCCCCAGGTCAGGGGTTGAAGATTTCCATAGTTATCTACACACTGGTTTGCTCTTTTTGCTCTTACAGGTTGCTCTGACACAACTGATGTAGCATTCAACAAATGATACTAACTGTAATTCTATGAAAAGTGTCCCCCTTCATGCACTTACTGGTCCTTTTATCCTTTTGAGTGCCAGAGGGGTACGCAACGCTTGCCCCAAAATGTCTCCATTCCTCTGCCTCACTACATCTATCACTTGATAAATTTAAATCTAGTTCATCGCTCTCTGCTATACTACGTCAGTATCCCACTCTGCATCATGTTTTAGAAGTGAATTCATCTTTTCAGATTAATAAGGCGTTTGATTTTAATTTATGCAGAATACTAATGATAATTAGAATATTTTTTTCTATTTTGCTTTCAGAACAGCATTCATTTTCTCTATGATCCTTTGGTAGAATACATAAGTGATTGCATCATTCATACATATATTTATCAAAAGACATTTTGTATAAGTATGGCATGTCAGGACAAATGCCAACATTATATCAGAATGAAGCATAGAAAATTCACCCCAAAAGGATTGGACATAAAACAAATTAAAACTATTCTAAATTTGTTTTACTGTAGAATATGCAGGAGGCTTGAAATGGTCATTATTATCACAGCACTCACACAGTTGCAGTTTTTTACTCTAATTGCCTTGTTTTAATAATGCATGTTAGGCTATTATGGTCAATATTAAATTTAAATTTAAAAGCTGGAGTACATGTAAAACTGTAAATGTTAATGGAAAATTGTAATAAAATGCATTATAAAAAGTAGGATGGCATAACTAGATTTGCTAATTCGTCTATGTCTAGGGTAGAAATTACATGTAGTAACATCCCTAGACAATTAGAGGGAGTGAACATTTTAAAACTCTTGGCTGCTAGAAAGGCCGTCAGTGTATTGATTCACAATGCTTTGGAGATCTCTCTTTCATCAAAAGGGTTAAATCCACACTTGACCCATCTATGTTATTTCGTATGATGCTGCCCCTCCCCCTATCTCCTATCTAGTATTACCCAGTCTCTTATTTACCAAAGAGAAACTGAGGCAGATGGATCTGGAGCAATTCAACTGCACAATAGGGGTCAAGTAAGAAAAATCTAATTGGGGAGATTCACTAAGTGGTGATAAAGTGGTGACGACTCCTCCAGTTTATCACTCCAGTTCTTATGTTATTCAATGGAGCCTATGCACTAAGATTTCTTCAGCTTTGGAGATCTTAGTGAATTGGATCCATAGAATAACATAGGAATTGGAGAAGTGATATCACTGGAGAAGTCATCTCCACTTTATCACCTCTTTATCACTGCTTGAGAATCTTCCCCGACTTCTCCAGTGATATCACTTCTCCAGATCCTATGTTTTTCTATAGAGGCTACGTATTAAGATTTCTCCAACTATAGAATAAAATAGAACTGGAGAACTGGGGGAGGGAGTCACTAAGCGGTGATAAAGAGGTGATAAAGTGGAGATAACGTCTCCAGTTTATCACTTCTCCAGTTCCTATGTTATTCTATGGAGCCTACTCTCCAAAGCCGAAGAAATCTTAGTGAATAGGCTCCATAGAATAACATAGGAACTGGAGAAGTGATAAACTGGAGAAGTCATCACCACTTTATCATCTCTGTATCACAGCTTAGTGACTCTCCCCCATTGCGTATAATAGGGCTTTTAACTGCTTGAAAATTAAAGAGATCTCTAACACATTATGATGTGATGCATAGGAGGCCTCTCTGGCATTCAAGGGGTTAAAAGCCCTGTTTAAATCAAAGTAAGTTAGGGGAATTTGTATTTCTCCCCTAACTTACTTTTCTTTTCTTTTTTGATTTATCAAAATCTTTATTGGTAGCTATGAATACGATACAGCGGTCATGTAAACAATACAGCAAAGAGTACACAGCATTGGTGAATAACCCCTTAGGGACCCTTGACATACCAGGACCGTCACGGTCCTTGAACTACTCAAGGACCGATGACGGTCATGGTACGTCACGTACTTTTTACTTACAGCGCTCTACCGGGAGCGCTGTAAGTAAAAATAGGGCATGAAATAGACCGCTCCAAGATCGGAGCGATCTCTTTCAAGCCCCACAGTGACGCGCCGATACACGTGACAGGTCACGTGTACCGGCGCGTCAACGTGCCCCTATGCGGTCGTTATGGGACGGAAATGTCCCATAACCTCCGGTCCTTAAGGGGTTAAGTAATAGCGGAAAGATTCACTCCATCTCCAAGTTTATCACATTGTTCTAATTTGCGTTCTAAAATGGTACATAAACAGTATATGATACATACAGAATGATATTAAATAGAAAATACATGTGACAAAAGAACTACTGGTTAGGTTGTGCGTAATCCTAAATTATGTATATGGATATTATAGTCCAGACATCACGACTTAACCTACTAGCTGTGCATAAGCATGTGAGGGACAAATGGTCGCAGCATAGAAAATGGTATGCAGACTATGGAGGTGAAAGTGTTGGTGTTCGTAATCTATAGACATTAGATATTGGATGTATCAAAAGGAAGGAGGATAGGAAGGGAGGCAAGGGTAGGATAAAGTGGGAGCAGGGGAAGATTGCTTCAGGTTTTCTTAGTACATTAGGTTCATAGGCCCATATTTATAAATACAAATTTCTAAATTCCCATGCATTGAATAGAAATGTTTAAAACATTGAATGCCAGAGAGATTTCCAATACATAGCAATGCACTGGAAAACCTCGCTAGCATTCAAAGAGTTCTAAAGCCCAATTTAGTTTAATCGTATTTGTCCCCTATGGTGCAGTTAGTTTACACCAGTTTGATTTTATAAATATGGGTCATTGCATTTTTAAAATATTTTGCTGCACGTTTGGACCTCCTCCTTAATAGTTTAGTTAATCTTAAAGAGAACATGAAATGTTCTTTATTTCGTACTAGCCATAATATAACTTTATGCTAATTAGTGTCTGTGCAAGGTCAATCTTACCACAGACTGTGCCATGATTGAATCAAGGCAAAGCTCACACTCTGGTGGCATGTCAGATAGCACAGTGAGGGATAGGTACGGCCTGCACACAGATGCACTTATTATTGTAGGTAGTGATATAAACACAAGCGCACATGAAAAAGCCTTGCAACAAATCGTAATAGGGTTGAAACAAACTCTCCGCCACATCAATCAGATAAGGAATGAGTGCTTTAATAGGTCCAGCTTCCAGTCCCGTGAACATCAAATCTTCCAAAGCAAGGAACACGGGAGCAATCCAGATCAGAATAATCCATGCATAGGCTTTGTTATGTTAAGCCTGCGCACTGATTCTTTTGATTTGGAGTGCTCCCGCATTTCTTGCTTAGGAAGACTGTCCTGGACCATAATTAATTAACATACTTTGCACAGAAACAGAATGTACAACCAAAGGTACATTTCTTAAACTATTTATTTATACAGAAAAAATGGCTAGTATAACATATTGCTGGATTAAAGAAATATACAGAGGGTGCCAATCTTGTATTATCACACAGGTAAAATGATCATACATCATAGTAACTAAAGTCCCCACTTGGTATGGTTGTCAAAAGTGGCATACTCCGTCCTCGAACTAAACAGATGAACAGACATATTAGACCTGTCCCTGCTCAGGTCCTTTCTCGGACAGAAGATATTCTCCACATAACCACCAGAAGTGGATAAAAAGTTTTTTACATGTGCTAGTTGTGTGCAACATACAAATGAACACACAAAACGCCACTCTGTTTCACTCATGCCATTAATGATCGTGACCTGAGCGAAGAAGAGTGCTGTTTTGTGTGTTCATCATGTGGCATACAACTAGAATATGGAATAAACTTTTTATCCAGTTTTGGTGGTTACGAAGAGAATATTTTCAGTCCAAGAGAAAGACCCATCTCTGCTCAGGTTTTAACATCTCTGTCTACCTCTATAGTTAGAGGACGGCTTATGCTTCTTCTAATCACAATACCAAGTGAGTGCACTTTAGTTACTATGAGGTATGATCAATTTGCCTAAGTGATAAGGCATGATTGGTGTCCTCTATTTTTCTTTGATATATGTTTGGTCATCCTTTGGATGTAGATTGAGGAGCAGCCTGACATTTAAATGGAGAGAGTGTATACTGTGGCTTTTTAAAAATCCCTGGACAACACATAAGAGTTTATATCCAGACACTACTTTTGTGAGTAGACATCTATGTGGCGCGATCCGGGAAGCGATCTTAGCTTGAACATTCCTGGGAACATATTACACTATGAACGCCTCTTCTCCTTAATTTATTTTTTTCCTGCATATTGGTTGATTATAGTTCTCAGTAAAAACAACCTTAATTTAGGATGACAGGTTAATTGTAACAGAAGGTAGATGTTCTTTGCGTGCATGTGTTTGCCTCTGTGTGTGTGTGTGTGTGTGTGTGTGTGTGTGTGTGTGTGTATGTGTGTTTGCCTGTGTGTGGATGTGCATGGTTGTATGCTTACAGGGCATCAAATAAGTAATCAATAGCAATAGTCATCCATTTTGCAAAATGTATAACTATAGACTTTTGCAACATACAAATGAAAAAAAAGATATTCCTTACTGCTTTTGCTTAGATAATTCATTTTCTAAAGCAAATTAAGAGCCACTTGTTCCTGAAGGTACTGTTTCCCTTTAAAACGCTCAGAATTATTTAATTCTTAAGATAGCCCAAATAAATGATGTATGAGCCAGGGAAACATTCAGTACCAAGATCATTTATTCAAAATGTGCCCAGATTGCACCAAAAAGCATTCTGGGAAATGGCTATAGGGGGAGTTAAAAAACATACTGTAAGAGCAATATTATATTATAATATTTGGAGAACTTTAATAACATTTACATTTATCCTTCCTTTGAATAACTCTGCAGCTGTATAGTAATGTTAATCTTTATTCTTAAGGGGTCTGTGACGAATATAGAAAATAAGATTAGAAAGTTTCATTCTTACGCCTGTAGTGCAAATTCTAGTAAATCATACAGATTTCATATACAGTGTGCAGCAAATGTCACCATGTTGGTAAACATACACTGGAATACAAAATATCATACAGGCAATTATTTCTTATTCACCACACAGGACTAATCTGCATGGAACCTTAGAGAAAGTTCAGAATCTGACTCATAGATGTAACCAATGAGAAAAGTCATATTATTCATAGATTTCTTTTGAAATGATTGGTAGATTTGCATGCAGAGTTAAAATTTGAACATAAAAATTGAGAAATATTTGGCTTGATCTATCAAAGTGTGGGGCAAGAAATATTTATCCAGTTGATCAGTTTGGGCAACCTTTGGTCCTGCAGCTGTTGAGAACTACAATTCCCATTATCCCCAGCCAGCCAGAGCTGTAATCCCCAAAAGCTGGTGAGACAAAGGTTATCTACCCCTGTAATACACTGTTTGAGGGGACAAAGAAAGCCTTTATTCTTGGGGAACATACAAGCCAAACTACCTCTTGCTGACTCAGCATGCATCAGCTTAGTGCAGAGCATGATGGGATATGCTAATAAAAGCTGGAGTGTCACAGTTAGAGCACCCCTGACTTATATTTGTCACATGGCTTTTATAACTATGAACCACATTCTTTCAGAGGGTGAGCATAGCAGCATATTCAAAATGCTGCTATTTATCTGTGATCATTGGCAGGTACCTTCAGGTGTATAATAATGATCAGCTTATTACCCTTAATTACATATACAAGACAGGAAAATAAGTACAAACTTTGATATAAATGCTGCAATAAATGCTCATGCAGCATATGTGTATGCATAGAACTGCCCTGGAGTTTTATATGGGCTGCTCCAGTGTCAACATAAAGGATAACAATTGTGTATTTACTTGGTACCCCTTCTTTCATGAACTAGCAAGTATAAAATAAGATTCAGCCACTGATAATTTGCAAATGGTGAATGTAAAAGGAAATCTGATTATTTCTGTACACATTTAGTCATTTCAGTGATTAATTCCATTATAAGTTATAAATATGATATTAAATAACAAAACTGTTAGCATGCTATAATATAATATGCTAAACCTGAAGGATATTTTTGGGAGCAGTTAGCTGAAGGATTGATAAAAAATACTTCTGCATTGTATATCATTATAAGGAAACTCATGTGCTGGCGACCAGGGGATGTCAATGGCACGATTTGCGTCATAAAGGGGGTGGGGCTTACTCAGGTGGGGGGGCTTAGGCAGCTATGTTTCATAAAGAAAGAAGAACCAGAAGGGGCGCAATACTTGACAATAGTTATGCAAATCCCAACAATAGGGGCAAATACTCACAATATCTGAAGTACCGGTTGGATCAACTTACAACCGGTAAGACATGTAGGGATATAAATCCGCCCTACTTCGGATAAACTGATCTCTGGAAACAAACAACTGGAAACACTGGATCTCTTCATAAAACTTTAATATTAAAAAAAACAACAAGCCCCAACGCTAGACGCGTTTCGAAGCTCTGCTTCTTCATCAGTAGCGTAATTAGAATAAATTTGGGCTCAACAATTAAAAAACAAATGTCATAAAAATAACATATAAATAGTATGTAAATATACTCATCCATTACACTATCTTGGAATTATTGCACTAGGAGCGCCCCTCTTTGTTTTTTCTTTTTTATGTTTCATAAAGAGGGCAGGAAGAAGGTGAGAAGTGGGCAGAACATGGTGGGAAGCCTCTGTCCCAGGAGACCCGGTAATTCAGTATGGAAACAAAAGACTCTAGGGCAGATCCGGAGAGTTTCCAGGTATTCTCATAACCAAGGGGAATGTACAGCTCAGCCAGTGCAGTGCAGGAAGTGCACTTGTATATCATTTCACTAATGGAGCCCCTGTACTTATGTACTGATACACTAGAACCTAGTGGAGCAAAACTCAACCAGTGCACAGATTCTATGTGAACACTTCCTCAATGACACTCCTATAGCTGGCATAAGGAATAGAGCAACTTTTATAATTATTTCCTCTGTGCCATGTTAGTACATGGCATGGGACAATGTGCATTGTAGCACGACAAGCAGAAATGCCCATAAACTCCCTCCCTGGCACAAAACAGTCAATTTAATGTGCAACTAGCCTTGTGCATAGGGTTAAGGAGACACAGAGTACAAAAACAATTCTTTATGCTTAGTTTATAGCTGAGTTCAGTTTGTATGTTTCCCTTACTTGTGGTGTTTATAGAATGCCAAGGAGGTCCATTTATGACCTGTTTTCTGCCCCAGTCATCAAATGTCATGGGACACAGAGCAGAATAAACTCCAAGTGGTAGATCCTGTTTTTCTGGTTATTATACCTGACAGAAAAAGGTCCTACTTTAGCCAGTTTGATACTAGTGATAGCCTGGTTACTGAGCACAGGTAGTTGAGGAAGGGGTTGTTTGGTTCTACTAAAGTCAGGTATTAGATGGCCTAAAAGGACTGTCCAGCAGGTGAGGCTGATGAAGCTGTCATGGAGGATTTCTCCAATCTGTGTTTTGTATCTTAGGGTAGGTCCACCAACAGTGCTGGAAGCATGAGTCTGTGTAGGTTGAGTCTAATCAATCTTATTTTTGTAGTGTCAAGTAAGTTTGGCATGTGTGAAAGACTTTTTCTCTCAGTCCAATATTCAGGTAACTTTTTCTGATCATCAAAAAGATCTTTGTCCATTACTCCTAATCTAGAGTCTCACCTAGCAGAGTTTCTCATCTCGCCACATAGTCAACTTGAGGGGGCTTTTCCTCACTCAAGTCTTGTGAATGCAAGAGGTCTCCTCCACCTTCAGGTCTCTCTGATCAACCCCATCCCCCCTCCCAGTGATGCAGTTGGCTACCTTCAGGATTTTTCCTCTTTGGCTTGACGAATGAGCCCCACTGAGCCTTATTCATCATACTAAAGTGGAGGAGTTCTGAAGCACAAGTCAAACTAACTTCATAGATTTTTTTGACTGGGTAACTAAAATAATAGACCAAGGGAGAGCAGTAGATATAGCTTATCTAGATTTCAGTAAAGCATTTGACACTGTCCCTCATAAAATACTCATTAATAAATTGCAGTGTTTGGGTCTGTATGTAAAAATAGTTAAATGGATAAAACAATATCTGAGTGACAGGAGACAGATGGTGGTAGTCAATGGAGAATATTTGGACGGAATGAGTGTTACTAGTGTTGCAGATGATACAAAGATCTGCAATAGGGTAGACTTTCCAGGGGGAATAAGCCAAATGACAAATGATTTAGGTAAATTAGAAGAATGGACAAGAGTGTGGCAGATGCAGTTAATTGTTGATAAATGTAAAATAATGCACTTGGGACATAAAAATCCAAAGGAAAAATATACTATTAAGGGTATTGTGCTGTCAGAAAAAACAGAGGAAAGGGATTTGGGAGTAATTATTTCTAATGACTTAAAGGTAGGCAGGCAATGTAATTAAGCAGTGGGGAATGCAAGCAGGGTACTGGGTTGTATAGCTAGGGGCATTAGTAGCAGAAAAAGGGAAGTGGTCATGCCACTCTACAGATCTCTAGTTACACCTCACCTAGAGTATTGTGTACAGTACTGGAGACCCCATCTCCAGAATGATATAGATACTCTAGAGAAAATTCAAAGAAGGGCTACTAAAATGGTGACTGGTTTACAGGAAAAGAAATATCAGGATAAACTAAAGGATCTGAACATGTATAGCTTGGAGGAGAAAGAGAGAGGGGATATGATGAAACATTCAAATACATGAAGAGATTCAACAAAGTGCGGGATGGAAGTATATTTCAAAGGAGTCAAAATGTTAGAACAAGAGGCCATAGTCTAAAACTGGAGGGGCACAGGTTTAGATGTAATGTAAGAAAGTTTTACTTCACAGAGAGGGTAGTAGATAAGTGTAATAGTCTACCAGCAGAAATGACAGAATTTAAGCACGCATGGGATAGGCATAAGACTGTCCTTAACATAAGAAAAGACCAAGGACCAAAAAAGGTTTGAGGTTTTTACTGTAGGAAAATGGGCGGACTAGATGGGCTGAGTGGTTCTTATCTGTCATAATATGTGCAGGGCTTAACAGGAGTGGATGTGATTGGATTGAGATGGGCAGGGTTTGCCTTATTTTACCCTGAAAATAGGAGGAAAATGGACAGGGAGCAGGCAGGATGAGTGCAGGGTTACCAAGGAATTCCCTTAACCAAAGAATCACCCCCTCTCCCACAAAATTGAGTCTTGGGGCGGATCCAGAGAGCGCCCAGGTATGTGAATAAGTACCAATGCACACCGGATAAGAACGAATACATGGTTTTGGTCAAGAGCAAAAGTGGGCAGCAGCGACAGTTCAGCCATTGTTGAACTAAACTCCCAGCCTTCCTGCCTAAGAGAATACTATTAGATGGAAGCAACTAGTATCAGAAGACCTGGGTATGTGCCTCACAAGACACACCCATCTGCACTACCTTATTGACTTCATACTAATAATACAGTTCATTCACAGACTGAGGCTGATGTACTAAGAGAACTGGAACAGTTCTAGGACAACCAGCAGCACCATAGGTGAAAATAGCAATTTTTTTATCCATCGAATGTTAGATTGGTCTCAAATACAACAAAAAGAATTAAAATCAATGGGAATTTTGTACATTTTTATTTGTTCACTATGGAGCAGTTGGTTTGCCCAATATTGCTACAATTCTTCAAGTACATTAGCCTCTGTAAGTGCAGATTAACCTTTCGTCTGCACTCCTCAGCCAGCAGATGACTATATATGTATTGAAAGAGTTAAATGTGTCTTTAGGGCATACGCATGAAGTCTTGAGGAGAAATTGGACAGCAAAACAATGTTACCATATGGACCAGTTAAATATTACATTTGATTTAAATGTGGCTTTAACCCTTTGAGTGCCAGAGTGGGTTCTCAATGCATTGCATACCCATCTGGCATTCAAAGGTTTAACCCCTTGCATGCCAGAGAGATCATGAACACATTGTGTAGCAATGCATTGGAGACCTCTCCAGCATCTAAGAGGTTATTTTATAAATATTGTGCAGTTTTTTTCCCTCCAGAATTGGCTCATCATTGGTCTTTATACATGCCCTATTGTGTCAAGAGTTTCTGTTTTGCTTTTTTTCCAGAAAATGTGAGATTCTGTAATTCATAACACAATGCATGACAAATACACTTCTGGTTACATTTTATTTTAAAAATAAGGACATTTAAAGGCTTTACATTTTATCCTTCTCTGCTCACATCATTTATATTGGAGGCAAGCACTCTGTTCCTTTCTCACAAAGCGTACAAAGGACCCTGTTCAGCTGAGCTTTCAGGGTCTTTCTTCCAGCCTACGCAGAAAGCTTCCTGGCATCAGATTGCCATGGAAAGTTGCTAGTTTGTATTCTGTCATGACTCTCTCCAGTCTGGTGCTTACGCTGCTACAGACACAAACCATTAAGGGAAGGGCTTTCAGAATGTACCAGCATTTTACTCTTAAGCTACAGCCCTTCATTTATTCATTGCAAAATTGTGGGTGTAGTATGATGGATTGATCTATCTTATATGCTAAAAAATGAATCTCCCTTTATGCTGTTAGTGCTTGTAATAATAAAACAATGCAAGAAACATCATTGTACTAGTCTGTATCTTTCCGGCAATGCAGCTCAGTAAAGCTGTGCACCATAAGAATCCATGTACAACAAATAAAACAATAATGCACAACTAATATATATATAATAGATAAATTTATACTATTACTAAATGAATCTATCTATCTATCTGTCTGTCTGTCTGTCTGTCTGTCTGTCTGTCTGTCTATCTATCTATCTATCTATCTATCTATCTATCTATCTATCTATCTATCTATCTGTCTGTCTTAAAGGGATAGTAATGTTTCAAAATAAAAGCAGCTCCAATTACTCTTCATAGTATTTGGTCCATGGAGAGTGTTATTTTAATACTGTCAGAGTTGTAGTTCAAGACAAATTGAATGATAAATGATCCCCCTCCTGCCCCTTTTACTGATGTAACACTGCTGACCTCAGAGCAACAAGACTGTCCGGATAGATCTGAGAGAGGGACAATCTTCAGTGAGTATAAGAAAAAACCTGGAAAACTTGTCAAGGGGGCAGGGTTTTCCTTATTCTTACATTAAGACTGTCCCCTGCTGCTATCCGTCTATTCAAGGGACCAGATTCCACATCTGAGGGGAGGCTTACACTAGGTAAAAGGAGTGGGAGTGGGATATTTTATCATACAATTACTCTTGAACTACAACTCTGACAGTATTGAAATAACACTCTCCATGGCCCAAATACTATCAAGATTAATTGGAGCTGCTTTTTTTGTGAAACATTACTAGCCTTTTAAGCCTGTGCATAGTGTGGATAGTTTACTAAACAATGACACAATCTGTATTGATAAAAATATCTGATTTATACATGATATTTGGGGTTCCCACTGGAGATATTAACGAAGTGTTTTGAATCTAGCACTAATCATCCCCTTTATGGGACCGTTAAGCTTCCACAACTCGAATACACATCTCATGTAATGGGATTGCTAGGGGATTGCAAAAGATGAGAGGAAATAAACCCAGATGGCTTGAACTGTAGTAAAGTACCCTCTGTAAATACAGACTATGCTATTATAAACATTTAAATACATTAAATGTCTCACCAGTGCGTAACAATAGGGGTCGCAGGGGTCTCACGTGCGACCGGGCCTGCCACTCCAGGGGCTCGGCCACCCCCTGCGACCCCCCCTCATCTGGCGCCAGCAGCAAGCAGCTCTAGCAGATGAAGCTCCATCCATCAGCACTGAAGTAGTAATGCAGAGTGCTGGGAGATTACATCATCTCCCAGCACTCTGCATTATTGAAGGACCGCATGGGAGATCCGACTGTGCAAAAGACCTCTCCTACCACTCCAGCCGCTGGACCACCAGGGAGGTAGGAGATGGGCACAGAGGGTGTCAGCGGAGACAATGTGGTGATTGGGGGCAATTGTGGAGGCAACTGTGGCAATGTGGGGGCATTTGTGGAGGCAATGTGGTGAATGGAGGCATTAGTGGCAATGTGTAGGCAATGGTGGGCAATTATGGCTATTGGGGACAATGTGGGTGCAATTGTGGCAATGTGGGGGTAATTGTGGCTATCGGGGGCAATGTGGGGGCAACTGTGGCAATGTGAAGGCAATTGTGGCTAATGGGGGGCAATTGTGGTGATTGGGGGTAATGGGGGGCCCAATGGCCATTTTTCCACCAGGGCCTGGTGGCTTCTAGTTATGCCTCTGTGTCTCACAAGTAGATTGTTTATTTTATAGGTCCCAGTACAGTAATTCTCACACAAAATGACCCTAAATTCTGATTTCAGAGACCCTACCCAACTGTAAGTGTCTTTGTGTTTTATGTATATGCAACAGAGTATCATAATTGTAATACAACATGTTTTCTTGATACACAGTTAAATCATACCCTGAAAAGTAAGCCAACAACACTGATTATGATTCTCATATAGTATGTCAGTGTGACTGATTGTTCTTAATTCGCTCCACTTTGTTAATGTTCATTTTAATTAAGCATTTTTTTCATTTAGATTTGCATGTTGTGTTTGAATAATTTTATATACCATGTAAGTATCTGTATTTTCCTTTTGGAGTGTAATAATTACAAGTATAAAATATTATATTTGTCTACCTGAGAAGCTATTTTATAATTAATTTAGAAGGAATACAATATTTTTTTTTGTGAGGACATTTGTGAACACTCTTATGCAATAATTAAAGCAAATAATTGCCTATCCAGTGGGATACACTAAGTATAATTAGAGCTGTAGTACTCATACCAAGCCTTAAGATCCTGGTTATAGGTATATCTCTAACCAGTCAATCGATCAGTCACTTTGACTGACCCACATTTGATCAATGAAGCATAGAATTAAAGGGTAACTAACATTTAAATATATGTTAAAGTTCTTTATTTTACACGTTAATCACTGGTACTTTTACCTCTGTTAGGAGCAACATTATAAACTTGCAGCCTTCATTTAGAATCAAACCAAAATTGTTCTACCTCTTGTAAGCGCTGAAGTTACCAATTTTAGCTTAATTCCAGCTGGCTTTGGAGGTGGGAAGAGCAGGGACTTGTGGAGAGGTTATCAAACAGACTAAAGGAGAGAAGGTGAGACTAGGGGAGAGAGAGAATGTGGGCTAGAGGAGAGGGGGGAGAAAAAAGGGGGCCTGGTGGGACGAAGGAAAACTGTGTGGAAGATAGGGGAAAAGACTAGATTAGACAGAGGGGAAATAAGACTGAGGATGAGAGAGAGTTGGTGAAAGGCTAGGGGATAGAAAGGGCAAAAAAGAGTGGGGAAGAAAATAAGGTGAAAAAAGACCAAGGGAGAGGGCAAAAGACTGGGGTGGAATGGCTGCTGGTGCCATGAAATGTTTTGTTACTCTGCTGCTTTGCATATAAAGGTGTATTGCCCTTCTGCATGCATGTAATAATGTATTGCCCTGCTTGACTCTTGTAATGGGGTATTGACCTGCTGGACTCATGTAATAGGGTATTGCCTTTCTGGACTCATGTAATGGGGTATTGCCTTCTGGACTCATGTAATAGGGTATTGCCTTGCCGGACTCTTGTAATGGGGTATTGACCTGCTGGACTCATGTAATGGGATATTGCCTTGCTCGTCTCATGTAAAGCATATTTCTTTGCTGGTCTCCTACAATTATATATTCAGTGCTGAGTTTACACAGGCACCTCTATGCATGGCACTCTAAGTACCATTAGCTACTCCCATGGCAACACCCCCACTCATTACATGCCCCTGCACCCAGTCCTGTTTCCTGGCATAGAAAACACCTTGGCCTATAACAAGCAAAGACAAAAAGAGTTTTAACCCCTTGGTTAATAGAGTGATCTTCACATTCATCTGCAATATGTTGGACATTTCTCTAACATCCAAGGGGTGGGTTAAATAGTAGACAGTTTAGGAGTATAAAACTGGTTTGGGAGAATTTGTGTTTAGGGGAATGAGGGTTTTGCAGGATAGAATGTGTGTAAGGGAGAGTGTCTGTGTGGGGAGGTGTATATGTATGTGTTCTAGAAAGAGTGAGAGTATGTGCAGGGCAGGGAGTTTGTGTATTTGTGCAAGCATTGGGGAGAGTATATATATATATATATATATATATATATATATATATATATATATATATATATATATATATATATATATATATATAAAACCAGTTGGGAAGCACTCTCACTAACTGACAATTGCCTGGGTGCCCATGCCATGTGGGAGTCCACACAGTATGTAAAGAAGAAAGCCAGCACTCTCAGGACTTCTCTCAAAAGATGATTTTACTTAGTGTTAAGTGTCAACTAGTGATGATCGAGCACCCCGATGCTCGGGTGTTCGGGTGCTCTGGCCGAGCGCCCCCGGAGGCTCGAGTGCTCGGCCGAGCACCCGAGCCCCATTGAAGTCAATGGGAGGACTCGAGCATTACACCAGGCACCCCCTGCTCTGATGAGGGGAGGGTGCCTGGTTCATAGGAAAAGGTCAGAAAATGATGGAAACACCACAGAAATGGTTCAGGGACAGCATAGGGAGGATGTCTGGATGCATCTTGGACTCCAACGTCGCTGCTGGGAACGATGTTTCGCCCGTAGTACGCCATTTTTACAGACTGACCGTAAAACACACAAAAAGGAAGATAAAAACGATTTTAGGCGAAAAATTGTTACCAAACAGTATTTGCTGTATATTTACTTGAACTATCAGGATCACGTCCACTTCCCCGTCCCTTTTTACCCGCCTTCTTCATATTAAATGGAATATATGCCGGTAATCTGCGGCTAGGCACACGAAACAGAATGTGACGCTAATCTGCGGCTAGGCACACTAAACAATATGTGACGCTAATCTGCGGCTAGGCACACTAAACAATATGTGACGTTAATCTGCGGCTAGGCACACTAAACAATATGTGACGTTAATCTGCAGCTAGGCACACTAAACAATATGTGACGCTAATCTGCGGCTAGGCACACGAAACAGAATGTGACGCTAATCTGCGGCTAGGCACACGAAACAGAATGTGACGCTAATCTGCGGCTAGGCACAGTGAACGGAATATGTGATGTTAATTTGTGAATTGGCACACTAAACAGAATGTGACAATAATCTATGGCTAGGCACACGTTTAAAATGGGCCTTTTTGTCGCTGCGTTGTAAAATCATTGGCCCTGTGCACCTAACAGAATATGTCAGCTTGTCACTGCACTGTGAAATATTTGTCCCTGTGCACCTAGTACAATGTCACCTTAGAACATGTCCCCCCCCACAAAAAAAGGAAATTGTGCCCCCCCAAACAAAATATAAATGCTGCCCCCACACACAACAGTCCTAAAAAGGACTTTTGGGTCTTGAAAGAGTTTCAACAATTTTATTCTCCCTACACTGACTTCCTGTGCATCTAGTATTATATGTCACCTTAAAAATATCCCCCCCCACAAAAAAAAGGAAATTGTGCCCCCCCAAACAAAATATAAATGCTGCCCCCACACACAACAGTCCTAAAAAGGACTTTTGGGTCTTGAAAGAGTTTCAACAATTTTATTCTCCCTACACTGACTTCCTGTGCATCTAGTATTATATATCACCTTAAAAATATCCCCCCCACAAAAAAAAGGAAATTGTGCCCCCCCAAACAAAATATAAATGCTGCCCCCACACAACAGTCCTAAAAAGGACTTTTGGGTCTTGAAAGAGTTTCAACAATTTTATTCTCCCTACACTGACTTCCTGTGCATCTAGTATTATACGTCACCTTAAAAATATCCCCCCCACAAAAAAAAGGAAATTGTGCCCCCCCAAACAAAATATAAATGCTGCCCCCACACACAACAGTCCTAAAAAGGACTTTTGGGTCTTGAAAGAGTTTCAACAATTTTATTCTCCCTACACTGACTTCCTGTGCATCTAGTATTATATGTCACCTTAAAAATATCCCCCCCACAAAAAAAAGGAAATTGTGCCCCCCCAAACAAAATATAAATGCTGCCCCCACACACAACAGTCCTAAAAAGGACTTTTGGGTCTTGAAAGAGTTTCAACAATTTTATTCTCCCTACACTGACTTTCCCTGCCTAAGCGCATCTCTCCCTGGCTAAGAATGAGCCGAACTCGCACGTCGGGTGCTATACAGCACCCGATCACGGGTTCTGGCCAGCCAATCAGTGTAATGCCAGCAGCCAACATGGCTGCTGGCATTACACTGATGTCAGAGCCTCCCCGCACGTTTATTGACTGCGCAGCAGCCGCGAAACGTGCGGGGAGGAGACCCGAACTTGGCGGGCGAGCACATGCGGTACTCGTACGAGTACCGCCATGTGCCGAGCAGAGCGATGCTCGAGCCGAACCGAGCTTCGGCCGAGCATGCTCGCTCATCACTAGTGTCAACGTTTCAATGTGAGTTCTACATTTTCCTAGACACTAAGTAAAATCATCTTTTGAGAGAAGTCCAGTCCTGGCTTTCTTCTTTGCATAGTATATATATATATATATATATATATATATATATATATATATAATGTGTGTAAGGAGTGTGTGTGTGTGTGTGTGTGTGTGTGTGTGTGTGTGTGTGTGTGTAAGTGTATTCTATAAGGGACAGCATATATATATAACTTTGGCTGTTTGGGATACATACAAAATTGAAAAATTTGAATGCATACAAAAATGCCTAAAAGTAGCATTATTTAGAAAACACCTGAGACTACTGGTCTACTAGGTGGCTTATCTTTGTTTTTGTATATTTTGGGGAATTAATACAAGATCCTTTGCCCAAATGTATTCATATTCTTTTTCTTACTGTCCCTCCCTCAGCCATGTCTCCAGGATCATTTTTTGGTGTATTTTGAAAATATTGGTTGGGTCTCATGCAAGTCTTTTATAACAAGTTTGATCACCTGATAGCCTTTTACTTTCCCCATATAATATTCATTGGACATCATTACAATGTCTCTTCCTTTGTCTGATGGTTTTATTATTATTGATTTATTGTCCGTGAGCTCTTTCAGTGCTATTTCCTCTCTGAATTAGATTCTTCATAGCACTTTGTATCCAGATCTTTGGTTACTGAATCCAACAATATCTCAACATTTGGTGGTGTATTCATTGGAGGTATAAATTTGTTACTCTGCAGATGAGAAAAAAGGACTTTTGCTACTGTAATATTCAAAATGCAAAGGGTTAGCAGCTCCAGTGTTAGAAAGGACTGTTATCTTTGTATCAATATTCATAGCACAAATAATGTATAACAAGTAACAAACAGTGTGTAGCTGAAGTCTGGATGCAGTATGAAAACAGGTGTGCCGGTCAAGTGGATTCTACAGATCCATTCAAATACATACAATAATAATGAAGACCGCACTTCAACTTGAATCACATATAGACAGAAGAATTAAAATCATAAAATATACCTTTATTCTTCAAATTCAAAAACAAATCTGTCGCAGACCACTTTACATGTTGGAGGGCAATAAAGTGAGGTTCAGTTAGAGCAGCAGAGTCTCTAGTCCAATCAACATGTTTCGCGTATCTAATGCTCCGAAGTCAGACTGGAGTCCTCTCTGCGCACCTTCCTGGGACCAAGTGGGACTGCTTGGTCCCAGAAAGGTGAGCAGAGAGGACTAGAGGACTAGTATTCTATAAAGCAATCAGAAAAACAACAGAAACTGAAACCTGTATATTGAAATACAGGATTCAAGACTTAATCCCAACCCACATACTTGAATAGTCAATTAATTATGTCTGTTTCACATGACTTAACATGCTACACATGCCATTGAAATAGGGTATATAAGTCAGGTCACAGCAGTCAACCTGTAAGACTGTAGACCCTGAGGAAGCCATGATGGAGCACTACGAAATGGGGTCAATACTTATGGGGTAATAGCACTGACAAACTGGAATTGATACTCCACAGTGCTGACCCTGATTTTTCTAATGAAAAAAAAAACACTGCTTTGAACATAAATATATATCTTAGGGATTTAGGGACTTTACCTAATTAAAACGTGTACTTCAGAGCTTTAGGGTCTCACACTATCTCTTAATTGCTATCTTTATAAATAAGCATAGGTTTGATGGAAAAACAAATCTTACACTTTTGATACTATTTGGGTGATAAAATATTTTGAATGGAAACATTCTCAGTTAAATCAGTCAACCCTAGCAGCTGAATTAACTAAGTCTGGGAGTATTAAAATCACACTGTGTATTAATCTCTAGCAACAGAGACCCCATTTATACTAAAAATGTATTTTGAAACGACAGCAAGTTTCTGCTGTAGAATGTATTTTTTGAAGGTCAATATATACTTTTTAAATAAAGGAAAATAACATTTACATATTATTTCTTGAGGACATGGTGTTCTATACAAAAATCTTCTTTTTGATACATATAGATTAATATAGGGGCTCTGGACTCCATATTAATCCTCTATATTATTTTTTTCTTAAGACATCTCTTGAGGAGGACAGAGAAAGTGGTCCTGGACATTGACCTTTTTCCCAGGCTTCAGCAGTCCTGAGGTATCAAGCTGGGAAGGCTGGTCCCTGGGTCCACTCCCCCTCCCCAAGTATGGAGTACATGTATATGATTAAGTAAAAGCCAATACTCCCCTGTATGTCGAATGTTCAGTGATGTCTGTGATGCTCTGGTCCTCCAGTTCAGACACCTACAGAAATAAGAAAAAATAAAAATAATAAAAAACATCTGCAAATGTTGACACCATTAATAATCCAAAAATATCAACCCCTCCAATCCTGCCTGGTCCATTGTCCAGGCTACTGTCAAAAACTTTATTTTTAATATATTTTACCATGCCCCTGCTGGCTGGCAGATCAGGGTTAAAACTTATGAATGTAATGGAGCATGCCCTGGATTATCCTCACAGAGGACAGAGGCAATGGTCATGTATCACTCATGTATGACCCCTTTTTCAGTGTCCTGTATAACACCACCTACCAGCCATTCTTTTTTTCACAATGACATGGGCAAAAGACCCAGGTAGGACAGGAGGATTGTTTTTTTTGTTTGTTTTATATTTGTAGTGGCTGAAAAGGTGACAGAGACTTTTGTTTTATTGGTTTTGTATTTGTTTAGTTATCTAAATTAGAGGACTAAGGCATCACGGACACAAATGAACCACTGACATCAAGGTATTTGGGAGGGCAGAGAAAGGTATCCCGGAACACCCTTCCTATGGGCTTCCATATTATTTAATAAGGGGACTTTTGATCCCTAATTTAATGAATTGTTAGAGCAGTATGACCATTTGAATGATTTGGAGGTTTTTGGCCATTTTTTCAGTTTCCAGAATTGCATAATAAAGGACGTATACATGCCATAATGGAATGGTAAGAGCCGTAATAAAGCTAAAGAAGTATTTTCTTCCAGCTGGTCGAAAACCAAGTCAGATGGAATGGAATCCAGACCAGAATTAAAAAGCTGACAGCCATGATTCAGTGTTGTTTGGAAACAATCTAGTTTATCTTTGAAGAACATTGTGTTTCAGTGTGCCTATAGATAGTGTGCTAAGGCTCAGTTTTCCACTTGAGGACGATCTCTGGCATTCAGTCTTTATCTGTACTGTAAACACTGTGTCAGTTCATTATAGATTAAGGGTACTTTTCCCTATTGATGTCAAGCTCACCAATAAGTCCTGTACACTACTACAACATTTTTATCTGGGGCATAATGTTAACTAAATATATATGTAAGAGTGTACCTGGTTAGAAAATACATATATATATGTTGGTAGGTTGGAAGATATATGTACTAGAAGTAGGTTAGACCACAGCAGACTGGTTGTTTTCCTGTGTATTGAGGAATTGATTATTTCATCATATGGACCAATAATATCTTGGGACTATTCAAGGTGACTTTTAATAGATCCTGCTGTATAGAACAGGATATTTAAAATGCAGTGTTTTATTTGTATTTATTAGTGTCCTTTTAATTACCCCATGCTGAGACTGATGTATTCAGAAAAAAAATTTAGAGCAATCTAGTAGCACCAAAGGAAACAAATAAAAAAAGATGAGCAAAATGATTCTGAACTACTGCTTCATTCTAAACCTACCCTCAGACAGCACTCAAAGCATGTTGCAGGCTGGGGCACACATCTGACCAGAAGAACCTCTCCAGGCAGATCTGATAGCTCTCTCCCTGTCTTCTTCCCTCCTACTTTCTCCCAAGCTTTCAGGATCCTACTCCTCTGTCCCATTCTTTAAGCTTCATTGTAAGTTTCTCTTTCACAAGTACCAGGACCCATTATTTGTCCCATGTTCCAACCCTTACCTCATGCTCTTATCTTTCTCTCTACCATACCCAGGCCCTTTCTTGTACCCAGCCCATTCTGGTTCCAGCAACCATTTATCCCTCCTGTGCCTCTACCTTTCCTAATTTGCTCCTCCCTTTTACTCCTTCCCTTTAAGTGCTCTCACTTCTGCCCCTTGACCTCTTCATGTTCCAGCCCTTGACCCATTCTTGCTCCTGCTGCCCCCTTTCACTGTCCCTTGTTCCTTCGCCCTGTTTGTCCTTCCCTCTTCTCCCCGTTATTTGTCCTGGATCCTTTAGGACTGACCAAGAATTATTTCCAGGTCATGCAAACTGATCTGTAAAATGAATTGTGGACATTTTCCTCATCTCAGATGCAGACATATCTAGCATTCAAGAGGACAAAAACCCCATTTAAATCAGTGATGTTTTTACTTGTTCTTTATGGTGCAGGTGGTTTTCCCCATTAATTAATGACTAATGGATTTGCAGGCAGCTGTATTACTCTTCTTTAAGTCAATGTTTGATTACTGGAGCAAATCAACTGCACTATAGGGAATAAATAAAACTACTCATTGATTTAAATGGGACTTTTAATCCTTTTAGTGCCTCTCAAAACATTACCCCTTTGAATCTTAGAAAGGCCTCTGCTACATTGAGAATTCCATAAGAATGTATTTGTTCCCTATGATACAATTGGTTTTCATGACATCCAGGATTGATGAAAGATGTTATCTCTTGAACCACTTTTTAATGAAAAGTAACAACACCCTCACTAACACAGCACCACCCTATATTTCATCTCTCATTTCCAAATACACTCCCTCTCGCCATCTTCGCTCTGCACACAACCTTCTGCTCTCCACAGCTCTTATTACGTTCTCCCACTCCTGCCTACAGGACTTCTCACGTGCTCCACCTCAGCTCTGGAATTCCCTCCCCCGCCCAATCAGACTGTCCCCCAGCCTTCAGATCTTCAGATGCTCCCTGAAAACTCACCTCTTCAGGGAAGCCTAACAACTGCCTCCATAAACATTACCACCAAGAATCGCCCCTTGCCTGGACCACTGCACTCAACAGCACTTCTCACTCCTAACCACTGACTGGCAGTTCATGTGGCAGGAGACACTTACACCCAATAGCACTTAGTCCTTCTGTGTCAAACCTTCCTTCCTTTAGACTGTAAGCTCTCACAGGCAGGGCCCTCTGATCCTTCTGTTCTCCACAGTTGATTGTACTATTTAATACCTCTGTATGTCTATTCCTAATTATAAAGTGCTGCGAAATTAGTTGGAGCTATATAAATAAAGAATAATAATAACACAATGGCTGCAGACACCACTGTTCCTTAGCAAGGCTGAGGAAGGACAAGAGATACACCAAGCAATACAGAAGGGGATAGAAGACTCCTCCAAAAAGGACCAGACGTGTTAGAAGCTGGGGATTGATGCTAGGGTATGAAGCTAGGGAATGATGGTTACCTTCGAGGGGATTACGGCAACCTAGCTGTATAAAGTTGCTAGCAGCAAAGCTAGATGGCCCCCTTCAGTGGAGTTCTCCCCCAGAGAGAAAACAACTCCAAAAGGAACAAGATAACAGACAGACTTACTGAGGCTCAACAGACAAAGCTACAGTCAGCAGACAGGGAGGTTCAGAAGCGGCAAGGCAATAGGTCAAATTGGCAGGCTGGAACAGGGTCAGGAAACATGATGGGTCATACACAGCAAGGCAATAGAATCAAATTGGCAGGCTGGATCAGGGTCAGTAAACAGGCTGGGTCATACATAGCAAGGCAACAGGCAGAATCAGCAGGCAGGCTCTAGTTCACAAAACAAGAAGTATGATACGGTCTCAGAACACAACTCCAAACTTAACTCTATGCCTGAACGCTTAGCTAGCGTGAGGAACACTGGTACACTTCCCCTAAATAGGGAAGAACCGGGAGGCAGAGCCAGACAGAGCAGCAGGACCGAAACTGCATCACAGAGGACCTGGGGCCAGACATGACACTGAGCGGCTGAGCAAAAACAGCCGCTGAAAAAATGACACCACGAAGCAAGAGATCAAATCATAGAGGCCATTAGAGATAGTTCTACTTTAATGAGAAAAAGCTCAAACACCAATCCTATAGCATGTGCACAAAAATGATTTTACATCAGTTTTTTCTGTGCCCTTTTAGTAGGAGACTGAGGGCTAGATTCTGTTGCAGGTGCTAAATGTTAACACCCATTTTATCAAACATTTTCCTGTTGAAGTCTATGGGGAAAACCGGAGATAAAAGCAGTGATAAAAATAGGTCCTGTAATAGAATCCAGCCCTGAGTGCCTTTGTCCTTTACCCACAACACTAACTTCTTGCTTAAGTAACACTGACACAGCCATCCCTGAAAATTAACTGTGGCTTGGGATACTCCAGCAGAATCCAAAATATGACATCCGTTCTTTAAAGTCTCTGTTTTCAACAAAATAAAAGAGAAGCATGTATTCTAGTCAGATCTGGGGTTGTGTTTCGGGTGGGATCTCATTGAGGAGGTTCCTATGTGTGAGACTGTTTTTCCCCTGCTCTGATGCTTATTGCACAGACAACATATAGCAACATGCTTAGCTTTTCGATATTTCATGAAAAATGTATCTCTTGGTGAAAAGTGCCATTTTTCCTCCAGTTTCTCTTTTGAGATGAAAACATTCAACATCCCTACTTTTTAACCCTTTTAATGCCAGAGGGATACACAAAGCATTGCTTCATACTGTTGGCACTCAAATGGTTAAAGGGATAGTAATACTTCATTTTAACTTTATTTTATTTTGTAGGCATTAAAAAAACATGAAGAATGATGTAAGTCTTATCTCTGAAACCTTTATGGTTTAAGAGATATTCACAAACAAAGTATCCCCCCCTGTTCAACCAGATCAGAAGGGAGATGCCCAGGTAGACTGCAGAGAGGGACAATCTTCAATTAAGATAAGGGAAAAAGCTGAAAAACTTGTCAAGGGGGGAAGGGCTTTCATTGTTTTCATACAAAGAAAATTGTCCCCTTCTGTTATCTGTCCTGTCATACAACCAGACTCACATCTGAGAAGAGATGGCTTACACTAGGTAAAAGGGGCGGGGAGGGGAACTTTGCTTGTGAATATCTCATAAACCATAAAGGTTTGAGAGATAAGACTTATATCATTCTTCATGTTTTTTTAATGCCTACAAAATAAAATAAAGTTAAAACGAAGTATTACTATCCCTTTAAGAAAGGCACAGAAAAAAAGGAATGTTTATACAATCAATCACCCTTAGAGCAAGAAGCATAAAGAGTTTCCATATCTTATTAGTCTAGCATTGTAAGAAGCATGTATTATGAAGAAATTGTTTGCAATGCATTGTGTATCCCTCTAAAGGAAAACCAACAGAATGTTTGATGTGGCTTTATATATATATAGATAGATATAGATATACAAACAGTGGTAATGGGCACTCCAAAACTTTAGTAATGTGCCTTGGTGCTCTTGCTTAAATATAGACGAAACAGACAAAGAGTGATATCATTGTCTTGAGAAAGACCCACGTCTGGGTCAAAACGTCAACATACAATAAACTTTATTGTATTTTTCTACACAAGTCCTATGAGTGCCTGCTTATGTTATCATCTCCTATATAAAAGAATAAGCCTCATTGCATAATTTATGGTACGTCACACACAGAACATAATTTATGTCTCCTCGGAAAACAAACACACATTGAACAGAATGCCTCATTACATAATTTATGTCTCATTAGGAGACACAACTCCTATTGGGTGATTCAATGGGGACTTTACTGCTCCCATTGGGTGATTCAATGGGGGCATGTTTATCATACAGGTAGTTGGCCCGCCCCCTCCAGCCCGCCCACCACTATCCAACTGACAAAAAAAAAATATAGCTGCCACTCGCTCCTGAAGTAGGGGATATCAATAACTTCTCCTGGTCCACACACACTCTCACTCAGGATCATGACCCCACAAACACACTGTTTCACCTCCCACAGATAATTGTAACCCTCCATACACTCTGTTTCAGTACGAGGGTGTAATGTTTCCATAAAATACAAACTCAGGGATAGACTTAATAGCAACTCTTTTATTTAACTCTTCATCTCTTCAGTCAACCTCACTAACTGTTTTCACTGTCACTCCTCCACTTCCTGCCCTTTCTCCTTAAAGGGACAGAGATGCTTTGCTGTATGTTACAGAGGGCAAGCCTCAAACACCATTATATATTTGTTCTCTCACAGGGGAGGGCTGGCCTGGGGGCAGGGGTGCAATTGCCCCCTGGGCTGGCCATGTGTCTGGGCTGGTGGGCCAGTGCCTCACTCAATCTCCCACCTGCTGCTGTAAAATGGAGCTACACTAGTGATACCACAGAATTAATGAAATTAATCTATATGCAAGTGATACCGCAGAGCTGCAATCCAAACATAGCTGCACTAGTAGCATAATCCATTTCCCTTGCAAGCTCTATGGCATCACTATTCTATCTTTACTTAACCATTTGAGTGCCAGAGGGGTACACAACTCATTGAAAAAACAATGTGTTGTGTACCACTCTGGCACTCAGAGGGTTAAATTGTAAGCACTGTAGTATCACTAATGTAGCCCCATTTCAACAGTAAGCTCTGTGGTATCACTTGCTTTAATTCACAGCCTTAAGGGCAATTTTAAAATTAAGGAAACAGGGGTGGTCTGGGACAAAGGGCTTGGACAATAGTAGATACGGGCCACTTAATTGTATTTGTCCCCTGGGCCGTATGTTGCCAGCCCTCCCCTGTTCCCTCAGCATATTGCTAAGCTGCCTCAACTGAAGAGACACCGTGTGTTATATTGCTATGTTACCATAACTTAAGTAAGGAGGAGTTACAGCTCCCATTGGGTGATTCAATGGGGGAGTGATTTAAATCATGCAGGAAGTTGGCCTGCCCCCACTATCCAGCCCGCCCACCACTATCCAAGTAACTGAAAACACAAAATGGCTGCCACTCGCTTCTACACCACAGACACAAACACATCAGCCAAAAAACACACACACACACTCTCTCACTCACACACACTCTCTCACTCACACTCATACACCCTCTCACTCACACACTCTCACTCAATCACACACACTCACACAATCACTCACATGCAATCAATCACTCACACGCAATCATTCCCTCTCGCACTCACATGCACTCACACTCACACCCCGGGAGCCAGCACAATCCACCTTCCATCATAGTCTCACTCACATTCACTCACACCCTGGGAGCCAGCACGATCCACCTTCTACCATAGTATGTGCAATTACCACATGCATTTCAATTACATGAATGAATGCCACTCACTCACACACACTCACACCCCGGGAGCCAGCACGATCCACCTTCTACCACAGTATGTGCAATTACCACATGCATTTCAACTATATGAATGAATGCCACAGTGGAGGCATAAGTACAAACACAAACTCATTACAATGACACATAAGTCACCCCCTTATGACTCACTTTTTTGTGTGTGTGTCTCTGTGTGTGCCTGTGTGTTCCTCACTGTGTGTGTGTTGCATGTCTGTATCACACTCTATGTGTCTGCATGTTGTGCATTGCATGTATGTGTGTATGACTGTGTTGCTCTTTATGCATCTCAGTGCATGCATGTGCATTTGCGTGTGTGTCTGTGTGTGTGTGTCTTGCATCCATGTGTGTGCATTAATGCCCTATATATCCTGACGGGCAGCGCCGTCCCACATTGCTAGTATATCCTATATAATAATTCGCTAAGTTGTGTGTAACGCACAACATGCGCAGTAGACACTGCTGCGAGTGCGGCAGTCATGCGCACTACAGACTTCCCGCGCCGCGGCTGATAGCTGGGCGCGGGCAGTCTCTACCGCGCGTGACTGCCACGCGACCCGCTGCCAGAGGCACTGTGGCCCGTGTAACGGGCTGTTCAACTAGTATATATATAAAAGAATAAGCCTCATTACATAATTTATGGTACCTCACACACAGAACATAATTTATGTCTCCTCAGAAAACAAACACACATTGAACATAATGCCTCATTACATAATTTATGTCACATTATGTGACACAACTCCCATTGGGTGATTCAATGGGGACATTCCTGCTCCCATTGGGTGATTCAATGGGGGCGTGTTTATCATACAGGGAGTTGGCCCACCCCCTCCAGCCCTCCCACCACTATCCAACTGACAAAAAAAATATAGCTGCCACTCGCTCCTGAAGTAGGGATATCAATAACTTCTCCTGGTCCACTCACACTCTCACTCAGGATCATGACCCCACAAACACACTGTGTCACCTCCCACAGATAACTGTAATTCTCCATACACTGTGTCACGTCCCACAGATAACTGTAACCCTCCATACACTCTGTTTCAGTACAAGGGTGTAACGTTTCCATAAAATACAAACTCAGGGATAAACTTAATAGCAACTCTTTTATTTAACCCTTTCAGTGCCAGAGGGGTATGCAACATATTGCTTTGCAATGCATTGCTTACCCCTCTGTCACTCAAAGGGTTAACTCTTCATCTCTTCAGTCACCTCACTGTCTGTTTTCAACTGTCACTCCTCCACTTCCTGCTTCCTGATTCCCGCCCTTTCTCCTTAAAGGGAGAGAGATGCTTTGTTGTATGTTACAGAGGGTAAGCCTCAAACACCACTTTCTATTTGATCCCTCAGCATATTGCTACACTGCCTCAACTGAAGAGCCACTGTGTGTTATATTGCTATGTTACCTCAGCTTAAGTAAGGAATTACTGTTCCCATTGGGTGATTCAATGAAGGAGTGTTTTAAATCATTCAGGGAGTTGGCCTGCCCCCACTATCCAGCCCGCCCACCACTATCCAAGTGACTGAAAAAACAAAATGTCTGCCATTCACTCCTACACCACAGACTCACACACACACATACACACACACACGGCTCCAGTGTACCTTCATTTCTGGTATACGCAACACAACAATGCTTTTGGCTCCTGGTGCACAATGTGCTTCTGCTGCAGGAAGCCCAGCTGTTTCATGTAGTTCGGAGGCAGGCAGGCCCAGTACCAAATCCTTCATGTTCCCCCTTCATGAAGCACAACACTCCACCCTGCAACAGCCCTGTCATGCGGCACTTCAAGGAGCTCTCTACAAGCAGCAGCTGGATGCGGCTATTACCCGTGGCTGAGGGGCTCGAGACAGACCATGCTGGGGCCACTCTGTAGTACACACTCTTACATACAAGCTTCTTCACCGCCGCTCTCTGCCCGCGGTCACACACCTGCATTGTGTAAGTACCCTGGCACTAAAAATATACATGCCGCATTATAGCTGCTCCAACAACACACACCATCCCTGCTCCAACCACACACACCATCCCTCCTCAATTCCCGCTCTCGGTGCCCGGGCTGCGTCCCTAGTAACGCTCTTGGCCGAGGCCTGGGGCAGGAGGTGCCTTCCTGGCCAGGGAGCCGGGCCGGCGGTTGTCTGGCAGCCTCTGAGTGTGCATGTACAGGGTCCACTTCAGGGACTGTGGACTCCATGACTCTCCCTACATACTGGGACAGCTGGTTAACCCTTCCAGTGCCAGAGAATTTAGCAACACAATGAGCAATGCCTTGCCTACCCCTCTGGCACTTACAGGACCGTAATAATATCTGTGTGTGTGTGTGTGTGTGTGTGTACGCATGTATGTACGTGTGTATGTATGATCAATGTCTGTATATGTCACTGTATCTGTGTGTGTCTATGTATGTGTGCAATATGACTCTTTCTGCTTCACACAGTACACAAGAAAACATCATCAGTCAATACAGCTAAATGAAATGTACAATACAAACAAACACAAAAAATTCTTACAAAATACCTTCAACATGCCACCTACAACATTTCAAACAAAAAATGCTACATAACACATACCCTACTACAATTAGGGTTGCCACCCAGCCGGTATTTTACCGGCAGGCCGGTAAAAAATTGGCTTCTGTCCAATATTAAGTCTATGGAGGGAAGGCCATGGCCGGTATTTTTCTGAAGAAAAGGTGGCAACCCTAACTACAATGACGGGCAACGCCGTCACATATTGCTAGTATATATATATATATTTCCTTAAATAGGTATGGAATATTTGTTTTCTTATAAGATAGAATGCATTAACATATTGGAAGATGAAAAAGCTAGGATGCACCTGTTCTGCTTTCTGTATAAGGAGAATGTAATGTCCTTTCACAGTACAATTGGAGCAGGGTTGGAGAATAAAATAAAATGACTTTTTTCTGGCTCCCTTTCATAACAAGAATAGACTGTGCAAGGTCAGCATACAGGCACTGCCAGGGTTACAATTAGTCTCAAGAAAGTTTGGGAAGCAGATGGCACAAATTATATATATATTTATATAAAGACCTTTTGCAGTTCTATTGGATAGAATACTGTATGTCTAATTTCTAAAATGTGTTATTTTTACAGCCGTCAAGCACAAAGTCTGAGCATACTTCTCTGAGCTGAATCCAAGAATTGACATATTGAAGTGGGTAAAAAAATATATAGCATCATCTGTTCATGTATTTTTTTAAAAAGGTTACATAGCAATTTCACTAGAAAAGCAGAGTATTTTAATATGAGGTGTAAAATATGTGCCATTTTACATAATGCATGCAGCTTGTGTTTATTTATCTGAAATGATCAATAAGCTGACACAGTGTGAAGGCAATTTAAACATGGCTGATATTGTGCTTCACCGAATATCTTTCTAATATAAAATTCACTGGAGAATGACAACATTTTTTTGGACTTCATTTTGTTTCCACTTTTCTCTTATCACTATGCCTGACACTTATTGATGCCCAGCATGTCATCTGCAGACGGATAATATCTGGAAGAATGATGTTAACATTTTAATGTATTGTACACCCCTCAGGTCCTTAACCCTTTAAGGACCCATGGAGAGCCAGGACTGTAATGGGTAAACTTGTGTTAAGGACCCATCACGTGGGTAAACTTGTGTTAAGAACCCATGACGGTCCTGGCACGTCATGGAATTCAGGGGTCCCTGCACGGCTGCACGCCGCTAAGGGACCCCTGAATTCATTTTGCAAAAAAATAAAAAAAATTCTGTGGTCCTCAACTGCCGGTCACATGAGTTAATGCACTGATCTGTCTGTTTTCTACATGTACCATATAATTAATGTAACCCCTTGTATTCTAGAGAGGTCTTCAACTTATTATGGACTTGTCACCTTAACTAAATCCCACCCCCAATATATTTCTTTACGTAGAATATATAAAAACACCCTTTTATCCCTTTGAGTGCCAGAGGGGTACAGAATGCATTGCAATGCAATGCATTCTGTAGCCCTCTGGCACTCAAAGGGTTAATGTTATACAATTATCCCCCCCATCCTTAATAAAAAAAAAAAAGCTTATGCCCACAGCACATCCAGGGCTGGATTCAAATGCAGGAGATAAATGTTACCTCATGTTTCATCAAATATTTTCCTATTGACATCTATAGGGATTCCTGGAGATAAAAGCAGAGACAACATTGGCACCTGCATTTGAGTCCATCCCCCAGAAGGGAGGTCACTGCCATCTTTCTTACATTTGAAAAGATTTGCAGTGAACTCCCTTACTGTCACTGTCAACATTTTCCCATAAGCCTGCCCCTTCTCTTGGGGCAATCTCTCCATGTACACCATGTGGTTCAATCTATCAGTACTGGTTAGATCTAATTCTGCCTCTGCAGTCTAAACTGAAGTCTGAATCTGTCATGCTGCAGAAAACATTGAAGTCAGGGCAAGGACAATTTCTGCTCCTGCAGTCTATTTGCATAGTCTCTGTCTAAATCAAGGAAGGTGGTAGGTGGAGATTCTCATTAAAAGGGGATGTCCAGCTTTGAGATTTCTTGCCTGATGTAGATCTTGTACAGCAGACAATAACCAGAATGAAGTAACAAGGTAAACTTTTCTAATTCTAGCTGTTTTTTTCAGATGGGACTAAGTTTTTGGAAGGTGAAAGAAAGGTCCATGAAGTTTGACCACATGAATTCTTAATTTGGAATTTACACTAAAACTGAATTAAACAATTAAAGGGAACATTCAGAAAGTTAAAGGAGAACAATTATTTGGCAAACCAGCTGCATCTTAGGGGACAATTAAAAGTACCCATTTATTTCAGATGGGCTTCTAACCCCTTAAATGCTACAGATGTTCCCAAAAGCTTTGAGAATCATTGCAGTCTGTTTCTTTCAAAAATCTGCTCTGACATTTAAAATTAAAATGTTAAAATAACAGATTTATGGTAAAACATCCCTTCATAGAATTCTGTTAATTACTGATTAAAAAATCAGCATCAAATAGGGAGGTTGTGTCACACACAGGAACGAACCAATCACTGAGCAGTCTTCTTTGGAAAAACTTGGGACATTTACAGATATATCTACTATCATTAACATGGTAACTATATAAACTGGAGTTATTATGGAGTAAACCAACTGCACCATAGGGGATAAATAAACTGCCTAAATTCCCATTCACTGGAATAGAGCTTTTAAACCCCTTGAATTCAAGAGAGGTCTCTAATGAATTTCAATACATTAGAGACCTCTCTAGCATTTAATGGGTTAAAATCCCAATTAATTTTAATAGTAATTTTTACTTGTTCACTATGGTGCAGTGGGCTTACTCACAGAAACATAGACTTCGAAAGCAGATAACCATTCAGCCCATCTAGGCCCATTTTTCTCCTGTAAAAACCTCCAACTTTATTTGGTCCTGGGTCTTGTTTTATGTGCAGGACAGCCCTATGCCTATCCCATGCATACTTAACCCTTTGAATGCCAGAGGGGTATGCAACACATTGCAGAGCAATGCGTTGTGTACCCCTCTGACACTCAAAGAGTTAAATTCAGTCACTGTAATAACGTCTACCACTTCTGCTGGTAGACTATTCCGCTTATCTACTCCCTTCTCAGCGAAGTAAAACTTTCTTACATAACACCTAAGCCTCTGTTCCTCTAGTTTTCGACTATGACCACTTGTCCTTATAATTCTATTCCTGTGAAATGTACTTTCCACCTGTGCTTTATTGAATCCCTTTATGCATTTGATCATATCCCCTCTTTATTTCAGAATAACTCCAGTTAACTTTTAAAAATCTAGGCCATAGGGCCTTATCCATCAAGCTAAACAGGTGCAATGCAGGGGTAAACCAATTTGACGGTAGAGGACAAATTAAAATTCTTCAACTCCCCACTGACGGTCATTTTAACCCGTTAAATACTAGAGCTATCTCCAGTGCACTGCCCTTTTATATCAAGGACAATTGTTATTTTTACTGCAGCGGTTGGTTTTCTCCAGAAGAGAACCACTCTAACCTACTGAATATGGTGTACATTTCATCTTAATATGGGTCAGATCTGTAATAATATGTATAGGGTCTTATTAAGGCACTAGTTCATGTACACACAAGAAGACATATATCATGACATAAAGAGATGCACTAACACAACACAGTGATAAATCTCTGTGCAAATAGGCATATATAATGAGTAAATAGTAAATACAGAGTAAATAGAGTCCTCCATCTGCTTAAAGGTATAGTAACAATTTATTCTGACTTTCCACATTCTGCAAGTGCATATGTAAAGTCAATTTATATTTTTTCTTCCTACAATATTTTGCTTACATGTCTTTGTCCATTACAGTGATCTCCATGGAACTCTTTTTCTACTGTTTTCTGGTTACTTGGCTATTAAATAGAATAGCAACACAAAGTAACACTATCCCTGCGGCACTGAGTGCTCTATATTTTTTTACATTGTATCTATTCTACATTGTATATTGTATCAATATATATTTTTCCCTGTCCTTGACAGAAATCTCTCTGGAAACAGATCTAGGAAGAGACATAAATGTTAAAATATATGTGAAGATAATACTATGCTTATGTAATAAGCTATCTACTTGCACAATGCCAATAAGTGGGAAGTGTGGGAGGGCGAGTGCCTTATGCCATGGCATGCAGTTTATGGGCTTTTAGTGATAAGCAATGAATTGGAGACCTCTCTAGCCAGGGCCGGACTGGGAATAAAAAACAGCCCTGGAAAAAATTGCTTACCAGCCCCATAGCATTGTGTCATTATACCAGCCCCATAGCACTCTGTCATTATACCAGCCCCATAGCATAGTTTCGTTATACCAGCCCCATAGCACTGCGTCATTATACCAGCCCCATAGCACTGTGTCATTATACCAGCCCCATAGCATAGTTTCGTTATACCAGCCCCATAGCACTCCGTCATTATACCAGCCCCATAGCATAGTTTCATTATACCAGCCCCATAGCACTGCGTTATTATACCAGCCCCATAGCAAGGTGTCATTATACCAGCCCCATAGCATTGTTTCGTTATACCAGCCCCATAGCACTGCGTCATTATACCCATAGCATAATGGCATTTTTTTCTTGTTTATAAAAGGGGAAACAATGCATTTTAAAACACATTTGAATGCCACCACCAGAGCAATAAGGTTATATGCCACCACCACAGCAATACAGTTAGATGTCACCATAAGACAATACAGAGTTATATGCCACCACCCGAGCAGTAAAGAGTTATACCATCTCTTGACTCTTGATTCCCCCTTTTGCCTCTTTCTTCCCCTCTTGATTCCTACCTTTTGCTTCATTCTCCCCCTCTTGACTCTTGAGCCCCCTCCTTTTGCCTTTCTCTCTCTCCCTTTTGATCCCTCTCTCTCCCCTTCTTCACTCTTGATCCCACCCTTTTGCCTCTTTCTCCCCCTCCTGATCCCCCCCCTTTTGCCTCTTGGTCCCTCTATCTTTTTTTCCTCTTGATCCCACCCTTTTGCCTCATGATCCCCCCTCCATTTGCCTCTTTTTCCCCCTCTTGACCCCCTCTGTCTCTTTTACCCACTCTTGATTCCCTCTCTTTTCTCTTTACCCCTCTTGATCTTCCTTTTGCCATTCTCCCCCTCTTGATCCCCAATTTTGCCTCTTTCACCCCCTCTTTGCCTCTTTCTCCCCCCTTTGGCTCTTTCTCCCCATCGTGATCCCCCATTTTGCCTATTTCTCCCCTTTCTCCCCTGCTTGCCTTAATCCATCCTTGACTCTTGTCTTGATCCCCCCTTTTGCCTCTTTCTCCCCCTCTTGCCTCTCTCTCCCCCCTTCCTGACTCCCCCCTTTTGCCTCTTTCTCCCCCTCTTGATCCCCCTCTTTTGCCTTTTTCTCCCCTCTCTTGATGCCCCCTTTGCCTCTTTCTCTCCCTCATTGACTCTTGATCACCCTTTTGCCTCTCTCTCTCCCCATCTTGACTCTTGATCCCAACCTTTTGCCCCTTTCTGCCCCTCCAGATCCCCTCTTCTTTTGCCTCTTGGTCCCCCCTCCTTTTGCCTCCTGATTCTTCTTCCTTTTGCCTTTTTTTTCTCCCTTTTGCCTCTTTTTCTCCCTCTTGACCCCCCTCTGCCTCTTTCACCTGCTCTTGATGCCCCTCTTGGCTCTCTTGATCCCCCTTTTGCCTTTCTCCTCCTCTTACCTCTCTTTACCACTCTTGAACCCCCTTTTGCCTTTCTCCCCCTCTTACCTCTCTTTACCCTAGGTGATCCCCCTTTTGCCTTACTCCCCCCTCTTACCTCTCTTTACCCTGATCCTCCATTTGCCTTTCTCCCACTCTATATCTCCCATTTTGCCTGTTTCCCCCTCTTGCCTGTCGTGTCGTGTCTGCTGACTCTCTGTCTCTGCTCCCGCTAAGACTCAGCTCGCCTCTCTCTGCATACAGTGCGGATGGCCTACCCTTTGTGCAGAGACAGTGCTCTTCTTCACTCTGCATGTCTGATGTCACTGGGCCTAGACCTGGCCTGCCTCCATTCATTCACATGAGACAGCGGTCCTTTCAAATCAACAGCAATGCCAATCCGTGCCCGCAAGATGACAGGACCGCTGCCGCGGATTGGCATTGCTGTTGATTTTAAGCAGCCCTAGGGAAGCCCAGTGCAGGCGGCATACCGGCAATTTTCCTGGTATCCCAGTAGGCCAGTCCAGCCCTGTCTCTAGCATTCAATGGGTTAAATATCTGTATTCAAGTGATTGGTAATTTAGACATTCAATTTGTCCCCTACTGTGCAGTTGGTTTACTCCAGAATAACTGCAGTTTTGATTTTAAAAATAGAGGCCTTTGTGTCCCTAACCTGCTATAGGGGCACAGTAAAAGTGTTCTACTCTTAGATGATGTGCACTGTAGGTATGTATATTGAAATGAACTAAGGTGCCTGTAAATAAGCACATCAATGTGTATCTACTTTTGTCTGCACATACTCAATGCAGTAGTATTCAGAAAGGCTTTACTTTTACCTCTGATAGGTTAATTAATCACTACCCTATTATTACTTCTGAGACACAATTGGATTGTTATATGTATGTATATATATATATATATATATATATATATATATATATATATATATCTTTATGTTACTCTGCAACAATTTTACAGACACTTAGGGGTTATGCGCTAAGGCATGCAACAGAGGTGATAAAGTGGAGATGACTTCTCCAGTGATATCACTTATCCAGTTCCTATGTTATTCTATGAAGCCTAGCCCTAAGATCTCTAAAACTTAAGAAATGTTAGTGAATTGGCTCTACAGAATAACATAGGAACTGGAGAAGTGATGTCAATGGAGAAATCATCTTCACTTTATCTCCTCTTTATCACACCTTAGTGAATAACCCCCTTTACTTTTTACTAGGGTGACCACATTTCCCTTCTGCCATTCCGGGACGTGGTCACCCTATTGCCTTACCTTGAGTCCCTGGTGGTCTAGCGGCGTGTCAAGAGGGAGCTCTGTGCCTCCTCCGGCACAGAGCTGAAGCTCCCGTGCGCTGTGCTCAGTAATGCAGAGCGCTGGGAGATGATGTCATCTCCCAGCGCTCTGTATTACTAGAGCGCTTACCTCCAGGAGATCAGGTAAGCTGCATTGCCGCCCTGGATGTCAGCCTGCAAGCGGCGTCCATGATGTGACACACCGCTTGCAGGCTGACATTCAGGGCGGCTTGGCTTCATTCCGGGACACTTCATTGTCCCGGTTGAAGGGGACCCGGGACGCGGGACATGTCCCTGAAATAAGGGACAGTCCCGGACGTTCCGGGACCCGTGGTCACCCTACTTTTTACCCCACTTTTATATATCTCCCACACTGTTCCTTTACAACAGCTACCTACATCCTGTATACAAGCACAGACATACTTGCAGAGAAAGCATGCATCATGTTATGGGCTGACACAATACATAATTATACTTTCACATATACATGCTAAATTACATACACAAACATACACATGAAAGACAAATATAATTCACCATATGCTCCCACAGGTGGGCCACTAATAAGAGTAGGCCTTGGTCAGCTGCTTCCTTTTATATTTGTTATATAAAGACTGTGATTATTTCTTTGCAATTTGTTTTATTTGTTTGAATTGTGAAAGGAAACATATTTATGTGATAAATTGTATAATATCCATAAGACATCTGGACATATGCGTGGCTGAATCATTACTCATTAAAGAGAACATGTCACCTCATAATTTATGTATTTTAATATTCCTAGGATGGCAGTTCTAAAACTGTGTTCTCTGTGTGGCTCTGTGATTACCAATGGAGATGCGGAAGACTGGAATAACTCAAGTAGTGCAATTGTGTTATCTTGTAATATTCACTATAATGTAGCCCCCTATTAAATATACATAATTACCTGGCAAATGCTACCTAAAACATTTTAGCCTAATCCTTTAGTTTTATGTCATATGTACATCCAAGGGGTTGAGGTTTTGATTGTTATGGTTCCTTGGGAAATTCTCTTCACACTAAATCGTTCCGCCGTAGCAAAACATTTCAAAACAACTGTTCTAAGAAATAGTAAGTCATGCCTGAATGTAGTTAATGAGATATACTTTCTACAAAATAATGAGACCTGATGTTAGCTAGTTACATTTTGTCATCATTTGCTGACTTAAACGGCACTGCACATGTTACTTTATCTGTTGGTCATTACTTTACTGCTGAGAACAAAGGAAAGTGCAGGATTTAAAGTGAAGGATTTCCTAAAATTAGAATAAGCATAGAATTCTGCATACACAAAGCCATTGAAGATGCATTTTCAAAGTATTGCAACTAATACTATATAATAATTCGCTAAAACGTATGTAACAACGCAGTCATGCACAGTAGAGACTGCTGCATGTGCTGCAGTCATGTGCAGTAGAGACTGTCCGCGCCAAGGCTGATACAGAGCTGGACGCTCCAGCTCTGTATCAGCCGCGGCGTGGGCATTCTGTACTGCGCATGACTGCCCCACGACCGGCTGGCAGTGGCACTGTGGCCCGTGTAATGGGCTCTTCAACTACTCTGTTAAAAAATGAAGCGCAACACGCGGTTTAAATTGCTATTTTATTAAATAGACCTGCAGGAATAGTCCACTTTTGGTGTTCCAGCTGCTGTTACACTACAAATCCCCTTATCCTCAGTCATCCATGGTTGTAGTTCAACAACAGTTAGACAAGGGCCCATGTGCAGAATCAAACACTTCTAATCCTTTGAGTGCCAGGTAGGTATATGCATTGTGTTGCAATGTGTTGGACACCTCTATGGCACTCAGAGGTTCAATTATTGGGATGATGAAGCTTTCTATGCTAGATATGTATTGCATCTACCTAATGCCTATACACAAAACATTTAAGTGAAAACAGTGTCTGCTTTGCTTTATTAGAGTGGAGAGGGCATGTAGGAGAGGACTTTTGGATTCAGGAATGTCATTCCTCTGTACCACTTAATGCCACTTACTTACAGGGCACAAGTGAAATCAGAGCAAAACGCTTCCTGTTCCCTGCACCTACTATAGGTGTAGCATCAAGGCATTGTTCATACACACTATAGCTGTGTGGCGGCGGAGCTTTGTGCACTGGTAAATACTCTAGCCTTAATTCATAAGCAAAGGTATAAGTCCTGAATTTGCACGCCTCTAATTTATCTCAGCAGGGACTGGATACTATTGCAGGTGATAAAAGTTAACATCCTTTTTATCAAACATTTTCCTATTGAAGTCTATGGGAAAAACTGGAGATAAAAGCAGTGATAAAATTAGCACCTGTAATAGAATCTAGCCCCAGATGGGTTGTGCTAGCGGAATCACATACTTATTCTAGTATAGCTTCTAACTGACAGGATGTCACAGCCGTAGATAAACAGGAAACATGGGTATGCATTAACCCTCTGGGTGCCACAGATGTATCTAACACATTGCATTGCAATGTGTTGGATACATCTCTGGCACTCAGAGGGTTAAAGGGGAACTACCACCCCGCAATAACTTAAGCTTCACTGATTGCTCATCTGGCGACTAGCTGCTTAGTAGCGCTAGTCGCCAGAAATATTACCGCACGGTGCAAAAGGGACTGACAGCGCAGGCGCACGGACGTCACTGTGAAGAGACGTCCGTGCTTCCTGCTCCTGTCACCATCGGTAAAACGCCGATATCTGCTGAACCGGGTAATATTTCTGGCGACTAGCGCTACTAAGCAGCTAGTCGCCAGATGAGCAATCAGTGAAGCTTAAGTTATTGCGGGGTGATAGTTCCCCTTTAAGTTGTCATGTAGATTAGTTTTACAGAAATGCCTGTTGGGTAATAACGTAAAAAGCTAAAAACTAGGGGTAGTTAAGCTAATTCATATTGAATACTGTTAACACATAGATCCATGGACATGATGAAATCCATTAGAGCCCTATAGAATGAAGTTGTGTTTACTAATGTAGAACAAGTTAGTTTTTACACTATTATAGTTCATTGGAATAAATAGCTCACTGCAGAGATCCTTGTATATGAGAGGTCAATACAAGGATCTCTGCAGTGAGCTACTTATTCCAAGGCCTGATCAGGTGACCAGGGGACACCCCTTGAAATTAGAGGAAAGGAGGTTTAAACTTCAGCAGAGGAAGTGTTTTTTTACGGTAGGGTCTGTTAAATTGTGGAATTCATTGCCCAGGGAGGTATATATGGCAGATACAATGAATACATTTAAGAGAAGATTAGATACATTTCTTTCAAAAGGGAACATACAGAGTTATACTGTTTATCAATAGGCTGATCAGGAAGGTCTGATAAAGACTAATTTAATTGGTAGCAGGAAAGCTAGAAAATTCTCAGTTCTGAGGTATGAGACGAAGGTTGAACTTGATGGACTTGTGTCTTTTTTCAACCTAATTTACTATGTTACTATTTAGGCATAGCTAGTACATATATAATGAATTGGAGGCCAGGACTGGATTGATTTAGAGAAATGCAATGCTAGTAAGCCATCTGTATTTTAACTCTTTGAGTAACAGAGAGGTTTCCAGTGCATTGCAACACCTCTATGACACTCAAAGAGTTAAAGCCTGTGTCTGCCTCCCTGCTGTGATCAGAGAAAAGGCAGGTTTTGAAGGAGTGAAGCTGCCATGTAGATTAAATGCTATACTATTCTGCACTTAACCCTTTGTTTGCCAGAGGGATACAATACACACAAAGGGTTAATGAGCAAGAAGTGTGTGTGTTCTGGATACAGTGCATCACAAGACACGGCATGTCTCTCCGGTTGAGTAGCCTATGGACAACAACAGCAATAATCAGCTTAACCAGAAGTCATTTTTGTGGCCTTGTGGAGAGGGAGAAAACCAGAATACAGAATGTAAGCTTCTAAGGTGGCAGTATGCCTTAAAGTAACCATTTTTCACTCTTGTATCATCATATTCACACCTAGGAGGATAGAGACATCTCTTGGTGATATCCAGGGTGTCCAACAGCAAATAAATCCAGTTTCTAGTCCAGAAGTCATCACCGGTATTCAAAAGAAAACATCAGCATGGTGACTATTTTCTTCATTATATACCATGAGATTCCTGCAGTTCCCAGAAATAAAAGTTCTATAAAGTTGAAAAGGTGTTTTATTAAGTATGAGACAAGAGAGAGACTGAAGCAAAAGCTGAAAGCTCTGCAGAGATGGCTCAGTGTGTGAGTAAGGTATAGTGTTTAACCTTTATTCTAGCTGATAGAGGATGATGTAGTATTCTATTATCCACTCTGACAAATGATTTATTGGGATAGTTCCTTTTCCAGCAAACTGCTTTAAACCATTATTTCCTCAGAAATATAAAGGGTTTTTTTTCTAAGCTACAGTAAGCATGGTGGGTAAACATTTTTCATGAAAAATCATATCACAGCTGCTGAATTGTTTAGTGCATAAATTGCAGTTTGCATATATATTCAAGGAGATGAAAAATGTCTAATATGAATTAAATACTTTTTTTAGCATTAGGTTAACCAAATAAGATCTGGAGAGTGCTGTCCATCAATGTTACCCTTGCCCTTTCACTTGACAGAGTGTAGATTATGAATCAGTTCAATGTTCTCACTGAAGATGTTACATCTCATCCCTTTCAAGCACACAGGCATGCACACACACACAAACTCTCACACACACACTCTTATTTAAACACATACTTTCACACATACACACTTTTGCATACACGTGCATATACACCAGTGTTTCTCAACCGGGGTGCCGCGGCACTTTGGTGTGCCGCAGACAGCCTCTAGGGGTGCCGCGGACTTTATAGCATTAATTACACAGCGCTATTGTAGATGTAATTAGGGTGCCACAGAATTACATTTAAATTTGTTGGACTCCATACTTTTGTATGCACGGTGCGTCCATCAAGGCACTGTGTAGCATAGGAACAGGCAAAGAAGACAGCCCATTGCTGGAGGCGCGTCCTGATTGGGCTGTTGGGTGGAGGCGGAACCAGTGGCGTACTAAGGGGGGTGGTCCACCCCGGGTGGCACTCATTAAGGGGGTGCCGCTCAGACTGAGTGTGGCGCTGGCGTCCCGATTTTGTCCTTTAACTTCCAAAGCAGCAGGTGAGGGACATCAATGGTGTGGAGGTGAACCATGGACAACAATTGTGCAGGTGGGCAATGGAGACGTAGAGGTGGAGAGTGGGGGCCAATGTGGATGTGGGCTAATACGAGGTGGACTGTGGGGTCCAATATGGAGGTGGACTGTGGCAAATGTGGACAATGGGGGCCAAATGGCCAATGTGGTTTGTGGGGGCCAATGTGGATTGTGGGCAATGGGTGGCCAATGTGGAGGTGGGCAATGTGGAGGAGGCGGACAATGTTATGTGGGCAGTGTGGGATGGAGGTGGGCAGTGTGAAAAAGGTGGTCAGTGTGAAAGAGGTGGACAATGAGGTGGACAGTGTGAAAGAGGTGGACATTGAGGTGGGCAGTGTGGAAGAGGTGGACAGTGAGGTGGGCAGTGTGGAAGAGGTGGACAGTGTGAGGTGGGCAGTGTGGAAGAGGTGGACAGTGTGAGGTGGGCAGTGTGGAAGAGGTGGACAATGTGAGGTGGGCAGTGTGGGAAGAGGTGGGCAGTGTGGAAGAGGTGGACAATGTTAGGCGGACAGTGTGAGGTGGGCAGTGTGGGAAGAGGTGGACAATGTGAGGTGGGCAGTGTGGGAAGAGGTGGACAGTGTGAGGTGGGCAGTGTGGAAGAGGAGGACAATGTGAGGTGGACAATGTGTGGAGGAGGTGGACAGTGTGTGGAGGAGGTGGACAGTGTGTGGTGGAGTTGGGCAGTGTCATGTGCACAGTGTGTGGTGTAAACTCAAATGGGCAATTAACAATATTAACTGTGCCCCACAGATGAGCCCATTCAGCGCACAAATTTATTCTCCCACCATACCATTTTCTGAAGGGCCAGAGGGGTACATTTTGACACCAGAGTGGCTCATCTGATGGCCCTGTGTACACCTCTGGGGTATCTGTTACACATGGAGTCAGTGGCTTACCAATGTGCCACTCATGGACATCAGTGTGGCACAGTCTGTTCCATATAGTGCCCTTAATCATGAACCACATGGACTTATGAAGTGTAGTATTTAAAACAATAAAAAAGTAACCATGAACTGTATTACTGCTCCAGCTCTCTCTCACTTGCTCTGATACTAAGAAAACTGGAGAAATTCTAATCTAGGGCAAACCTACTGCACCATTGGTGGCAAATACAAATTCCCAAAATTGCAGTTGATATAAACTGGGCTTTTAACCCCTTGAATGCTAAGATGTCTTAGAGACCTGTTTAGTATTCAAGTGTTAAAAAGCCCAATTTAAATCAATAGGAGTTTTTTGTTATATTTATCCCCAATGTATAACTCATTTTTGCTGTGCTCCATTATGTTATTCTGAATTTGGGAGGTAAAAGTAACTACTCTTATACTTACCTTCTTCATTACACACTGTTATACGACTTTTGAGAAGTTAGGGGTGCCCCGGGAATTCCGGACAGTGTGTAGGGGTGCCTTGAATGTAAAAAGGTTGAGAACCACTGTTCTATGGGTTCATGACATTCCAGCAGGTTAAATTTAAGATTGATTCCTGCAAAATTCATATCCCCCTCCATGACTTGACTTCCATAACAGATTTGTAGATGTTAAGAGGAATATACACATCTTTCGGTGCTACTTATATTATGTGCTTATTTGCTAGCATAAAAATCTAGCTCCTGCACTTTGGTGGTATGTGCAGTCACTTTAAAGTATGGCAATACATACTCTCTGCCATCATTAAGTTGTTAATGCAAGCAAGCCCTGAACTGTTGTCCTGTGCCATGCACAAGAAAAAACAAGATTTTTACCTGATCTCATCTGTGCCTTGTTAGTACATGGCAGGAAACAAGGAGTAGAGGAAAGGAGTGTGCCAAAGCATCCAAATGCTACCGCACTACCCTTCCCTTGGCAAGTGGCACAAAGAGGAGAATTTCTGGCATATTCTGGTGTAGACAGTTTAAAGGGATAGTAAAGTCTAGTAATAATAAACGCTTTTATTGTAGATATTAAAATAATAAACTAAACAATGTTAGTCCTATCTCTCTAAACTTTATGGTTTGAGAGATATACAAAGATAAAGTTCCTCCCTCCCTCCCCTTTCTGCGACATGACCTGTAAAGCTGTCAGCCCGAGATTCTGGTCGCACGACCAGATGAGGCTCTTCAGCAGAGACAAAATTGTGTGATCATGACACAAATACTTCACTGGAACGGTCTACAAAGTCTGCCTTCAAACCAGGGACACTTTGTAGACCATTGCAATTAAGTATTTTTGTCACGATCACGCTATTTTGACTTTGCTGAAGAGCCGCTGTCTGGTCCTTGGACCAGGCTATCATGCAACAGACTTTAGAAGTCACATCACAGAAGGGGGAGATAGGGGGGAATGTTATCTTCGTATATCTCTCAAACCATAATGGTTTAAGAGATAGGACTAACATTGTTTAGTTTATAATATCTACAATATTAGCATTTGTTATTACTAGATTTTACTATCCCTTTAATAAATAAGCACAGCACCAGTAAATCTACTCCAGTGCCTATATTAAACCCTTAACCACAGCCCAATCTGAGGATGGACGGCCCTAGAGGACCACAGCACTTTATTTTTGATGGAGGCATTCTGGGATGGCAGCTCACCGTGAAGCTGTGCTGCAATCCCAGAATTCCATGACGTGCCATGACCGTCATTGGTCCTTAACGTCCGGACCGGCGTGATGGTCCTGGCACGTTACCAGGCATTAAATGGTTAAGGCAAAATTGTATGAGTGTATCCCTTGTTATCTTTTGAAGCAACACACCGAGACAAAATTCATTGTGGTCATTAGAATTTTCAGTCCATAGTAAGGGAAAGGTTGTTATTAGCATGTGTTAATGTTTATTTATTAACAACCACATAAAAAAATCATACAACAGGGCTGCAGAGAATCGACTGTATTCTTAGAACAAGGTAAAACAAATTATAACCATCCAGCTGCTTTTGAACTACAAGCACCATGTTCTCAGACAGAAGACAACTTAGCATTGTGGGAGTTTATAGTCCAACAAATGCTGACAAATGCCAACCTCTGCTGTACAGCTGCAATGGTTACTATGCGGCACTGAAATGTTCAATAATTTGCTGTAATATTCAAACCTATCTTATATATGTGTATATATAACACAAGCATTTTGCATTGTTGATGTAAAGATGTTCCCTTCCAGGATTCAATATGTACAGCATGCCCTGATCTGTCGGCATCTTGAAATATCTATGCAATACAAGAGGTAGAAAGCCGTGTTATTGATGTATATTTGCTTGCTTTCTTGGGCCTATTGATTTTCATAGATACTACCCTTGGGGGAAAGATTAGACCATTCTGTTGGCAACAGTCATTTACTTGCTTTTTTCTGCATTTGTACTTTATTAGATCAGCATTAAGATAATGTTTCCAAACAAATAACAGTTTAGTTGAACTATACTTATTTTCAGTATGGGAGTTAACAGGAAAAATTGGTTGGAGCCAAATCTTTTTAAAACACAATATGTGTCACATGAATTCCCTCCTCTTCAGGGACAAATGAATTAATCATTTATAAATAATATGTTGCATTATTGGCTTAGAACACCTTGGGGCTGATGTTTGAAATGGGATACAGTATCTGCAAATTTTAAAGAAAGCAATGCTCTCTCTCCTATGCACCTGTATGTGTGCATTAGTATATACAGATGAGAAATCCTCCAGACCACCAAAGACTGGAATACATCTAATTTATTATGTGCATTGGATTCCTCTGTGTTCAACTCTTACATTGACTATGCCTGAGCAAAGAAAGAAATGCCATGAGATACCCATATACTCCCACAATATTCAACCCTTTGTAAACTCAGTATAAAGTGGCTAATTTGACACAGAAATGTGGCCATTGGTTCAAATGGATTTTAAGGCCCTTTGTACTATGCTACTTTTGTACATGCCATCCTGTCCTTGTGTTTTAAAACTGTTTCTCAAGCCGATACTTCAGTTATGTACCCTGCAGAGAGGTGGAGGTTTGCCTACTTGCATACTGTAATGGAAGCTGGGAAGGGACCGCGTCGCCTTCCGCCGTCGTTCCTGGGTCTCTCCTTCTCAACGCCAGATAAGCGCTATCCGATGCACCAGTTGAAGTATGGACAGTCACTGGAAACAGCCGCAGGATCGCTGGAAGCAGGGAAGCAGGGAAGAGTCCACGTCGCCGCCTGACAGCATATGAAGCTGGCAGCAGGCGGTCGACGATTCAGGATACTTGGCGCAGATGGGTATCAGAGTGGACACTTTAGACCATAAGCAATACAAGACTCCAGGACTCCTTGTTCACTCCAAAACATAATTCACTTTATTGTCACAAACCACAGATATTTATATACAGTACAGTACATTGGATCACATGGGGAAACCTGATACAATAGGGAACATGATTAAATCATAACACATCAGACAAAAGGCCAGCAGCAGATGGTAAGGGCTGACACAATGGGAGCATTCACAGAGGTAATCAACTCACAACATATAATACAAAGGGCTGGCAACAGAGTTTCAGGTTATACAATAGGTGACTCACAGACTGAGGGGTGTGAATGGATTAACACACACAGCAGGGGGTCTCAGGACAGTTCTCACTCCAAGGACTTGAGTGGCTAGAATATACATTCCCTTAACAATGGCCAGGGGTTGAATAATTAAGCAAAAGGCTTGGGAGTCTGTAATACATATTGAAATAATTAACCCCTCACTGCCTATTCCCTTGGAGTAAACCCTCAAACATACCACATACTATAACTAAAACGTTCGCCATACATTAAACATAGTATGTGATCCAAAGTCTATGAATTTAAGTCTTTCTCTTAGGGAATAGCTGGCCAGTTTGTACGCCAAGGCACAGCACAGAGTCCAAACAGTAATAAATGTCCATAGTCTTTGGATAAATAGTTTGAGGTCCGGACAAGGGGCTCAAGTAACGGGTAGGATCCGTTACATTTCTCCCCCTTTTTTGTACCAAGCCAGCGGTTGCGGTAGTAAATGCTGGCTTGGGACTCTTGGAGAGCCTTGCTGCTGTGAGCCGCTTGTCTGGACAGTTCGTTAGTCCAGAGGCCTTGGTCCTAGGTCAGTCACAAGTGTGGAGCCCCTTGTCCTGGGCCAGGGAAATAACAAGAATGCCCCTTGTCCTGGGCCAGGGAAACAACAAGCAAGCCCCTTGTCCTGGGCCAGGAGAAAATGGGAGCCCCTTGTCCGGGCCAGGAAAGAATAGCTGCGCCCCTTGTCCTGGGCCAGGTATACAATGTTGGGCCTTAGTTCTGGGCCAAGGAAACTGGTGCCTCCTGATCCTGGCTAGCATCAAGTTGGGAGGCTTCTCCTGGGCCATGCTCCAGGCAGTGCTGGGGTCCACAGAGACTCTAGGCTTTCCATAGCCTGGAAATCAAGTAGTGGGGAGAGGGGCACATCTCCCCCTTTTTGTGGGGCCAGTCCCCCAGAGGGACAGGAAAGGATGTCATTCCCACTCTCCTGGGCTGCGGCAGCATCCAGAGCGCTGAGAACTTGTTTGGTCAGGGCAGGGGTATCCAAAGGGCCGGTGAGGAGCACACTCCCACTCACCAACCCACGGCAACCAGACTCTGGGCACAGCGCAAAACCAGGGCAAGACCCAACTTCTTTAGGGAGGACAGTGGTCCCACTCCCTTTGGCTGGGTCAACAGTTGGCCTGGTGGGGAACGAATTCCCACCCACCAGGCCGAGGTCACAGAATTCAAGGGGCACAAAAGTTGGGCTGGGGATGAGGCCTGTTGTCCCACTCATCCCAGCCAGAGTTTCACAGGGCCTGGTGCGCTCACTCCCACGCACCAAGCCAGGGGTTACAAGGGTGCTGATGGGGAACGAATTCCCACCCATCAGTTCACAGTTCAAATCCACAGGAGGGTCAGCGGCACTGCTCTCTTCTAGTCCGCTGGGTTCCTCCTCCTGTAGGCCATCACACACAAGGCCCTTCTCTGCCTTGAGGGAGACCGCAGTCCCATCCCCCAAGGCGGCATTATCCGTGACCCTGGGGAGCACACACTGCTCTGCTCCCAGGGCATTCTCCAACAAACCAGGGGGCAACATCTTGGGGCTGCTGGTGAGCCTTTCTACACTCACCACAGCAGGAGGTTCACAGGGACTGATGGGCTCTCTCCTACCCATCAGTTGGGGCACAACATTGCTGCTGGTGGGGATCTGCATCTCCTTCACCACAGCAGGGATATCCCAGGCCCTGGTGAGCTCGCTCCTACTCACCAGGCCAGGGGTCGCAGGGGGGCTGGTGGGGCACTCCATTCCACCCACCAGTTCACACAACATATCCTCAGAAGGGCCAGCAGCACTGCTTTCTCCCAGCGCGCTGGGGTCCTCCTCTTGTAGGCCATCACTCACAAGCCCTTTTTCTGCCTTGAGGGAGACCGCAGTCCCATCCCTCAAGGCGGCATCATCCATGGCCCTGGGGTGCACACACTGCTCCTCTCCCAGGGCATTCTCCAATAGAACAGGGGGCATATTTCTGGGGCTGCTGGTGAGCTCTTCTCCCCTCACCACAGCAGGGGGTTCACAGGGACTGATGGGCTCTCACCCACCCATCAGTTGGGGCATACAATTGCTGCTGGTGGGGACCTGCGTCTCATCCACCGCAGCTGGGAAATCAGGGAAAGGGGCAACATGCCTATCAGGGGAGACGTCTGTACCATCCCCTGATGCAGAGGCATCTTCTTGGCTGAGGAGGAACACATTCCCACTCCTCAGATCAGGAAAAGTATAATCCAAGGGAAAAGGGGTATCAGGGAGGACCGTTGTCCCATTCCCGGATGTAGGGGTAACAAAAGGGGCACTGGTGAGGAACGCATTCCCACTCACCAGTGTGGAGTGAACAGGGGAAACTCCATCCAGGTCCTCAGCTTCACTGAGGCCCTCCTCAGATGAGTGACCCCCCCAGTCTTCTTCTTCCTCTAGGGCCTCCCAAATTTCTTGCACTAATTTGGCATACATGTATTCCACCTCACACTCCCAACTGACTGTGTCACTCAAGTCCTCTTGCAAGCTCATGGGGACGTACCACCCTAGCATATCTTCTCGTTTGGCCAAAAGCTCCCAGAAACGGTCGTTTTCTGGACTGCCAAAGTTCGAATCCCACAGATAAGCATCCCATACCAGCCCTTGGATCTTACATCGCAAGCGGGCCGGGGAGAAGGTTACTGGGAGCACGGGGCCATACTCTTGTTCAATGTGATTTACCAGCATCCAGTAGGCATCTTGCATCTGTAGCTCCTCTGTGATGCAACCACCCAGTTCTGGAATAAAGTCATTTACAATATCGCCCAGCCAGAAACTCCACTGAGACCGGATTAATTCGAAGCGATCCTCATATGACCCAAAAGCATCCTCCATATCTCACTCGATGCAACCAATGAATGAAGGAGAAATCCCACCGCTATGCCACCAATGTAACGGAAGCTGGGAAGGGACCGCGTCGCCTTCCGCCGTTGTTCCTGGGTCTCTCCTTCTCAATGCCAGATAAGCGCCATCGGATGCACCAATTGAAGTATGGACAGTCACTGGAAACAGCCGCAGGATCGCTGGAAGCAGGGAAGAGTCCACGTCGCCGCCTGACAGCATATGAAGCTGGCAGCAGGCGGTCGACGATTCAGGATACTTGGCGCAGATGGGTATCAGAGTGGACACTTTAGACCATAAGCAATACAAGACTTCAGGACTCCTTGTTCACTCCAAAACATAACTCACTTTATTGTCACAAACCACAGATATTTATATACAGTACAGTACATTGGATCACATGGGGAAACCTGATAAAATAGGGAACATGATTAAATCATAACACATCATACAAAAGGCCAGCAGCAGATGGTAAGGGCTGACACAATGGGAGCATTCACAGGCTGGCAACAGAGTTTCAGGTTATACAATAGGTGACTCACAGACTGAGGGGTGTGAATGGATTAACACACACAGCAGGGGGTCTCAGGACAGTTCTCACTCCAAGGACTTGAGTGGCTAGAATATACATTCCCTTAACAATGGCCAGGGGTTGAATAATTAAGCAAAAGGCTTGGGAGTCTGCAATACATATTGAAATAATTAACCCCTCACTGCCTATTCCCTTGGAGTAAACCCTCAAACATACCACATACAATAACTAAAACGTTCGCCATACATTAAACATAGTATGTGATCCAAAGTCTATGAATTTAAGTCTTTCTCTTAGGGAATAGCTGGCCAGTTTGTACGCCAAGGCACAGCACAGAGTCCAAACAGTAATAAATGTCCATAGTCTTTGGATAAATAGTTTGAGGTCCGGACAAGGGGCTCAAGTAACGGGTAGGATCCGTTACACATACCTATGGGCATTATATATATATATATATATATATATATATATATATATATATATATATATATGTTATAGTTCATGTTTTGCTTAAAAACACTATACAACAATTGCACATTAAAATTTAAATGAAGTGGTTGGGAGAGCTCTTCAGACAAGAAGACACATTTTGGAAGAGCTCACATTCTAGGGCAACATTATGGAGGCTGATGTAATGAGAAGAAATGGAACATTTATGGAGCAAAACATCAGCAATTCGTTTTGTGAATCAATCTGGCAAACCCATAGAAAGATCGATTGGAACTAATAACTTATAGATAGTGGGAGGGAGTGAAAGGGACAAGGGAAATGTGGAAAGTGAACAATAAGGAGGTGTGGGAGTACAGGAGGGTGTGAGAGATAGAGTGGGAGTGCTGTCATGGGGTAAAACTTGACTACTTGGAGAGGCAAGTTGCTTGAGATCAATGCCGGAGAGCGACGTTTGGGATCAGTGTCAGTCACAATAATTCCCTTGCAGTTAAAGATGCTGGCTGTGAAGCCAGATGTCCGACCCCAGTTAAGCCAGGGTCAAGATTGGGATGAGAATTATTGTGGACCAGGGAGTTAGTCCAGGTGACTAGCGTTGATAACCTCAGAGGGAGAATAGTAGCTGAATCCCTGGAGCAGCAGGACTGGTAACTGTGATAGCATAGGCTGCTAGTGTGGCAACAGTAGCTACAGTAGTTACCAGCAACTGAACTTTAAGGGAGGAAGTGGCGATAAGAACCGCTAATACAATAGGCAACTAGTGATGAAGACACCACCAAAATAGCATCAGGACTGCTAAAGGGAAGAGGTGAAATGGGCAGCAAATAGCAGGGGAGCAGCTGGTAAGTAGGAAGCGGTGATTTGAACTACTGTAATGAATCGGAGCAACAAGCAGTAATAACTCATAATAGCCATGGGACAGCTGAACAAAAGCAGTGGTATGAACTACTCAAAGCAGCGGAGCTGCTGATAAGTAGGAAGCAGTGATAAGAAACGCTAATAGCACCTGGTTGCTGGCACATAGGAATCTGTGATATGAGCCACAATAAAAGCGGGGCTGCAGGCAATAGGAAGTGGTGATATGAACTGCACTAATAATGAGTCTGGGCCACAAGCTGCAATAAACAGCACTAGAAGTAGGTCAGCCAAAGATGAGCTGTGGTATGAACTGTTACTAGCAGCTGTGCTGCTGACAATAGGAAGAAGTGAAATGAACTGCAATAGCAGCAGGGCTGCAGGCGATAGGAAGCGGCGATATGAACAGCACTAATGAGTCTGTGCAACAAGCGATTATAACCTGCAACAGTAATAAGTTAGCCAGGGATGAGCAGTGGTAAGAACCACCACTTGCAGTGGAGCTTCTGGTAATAAGGAGCAGTGATATGAACTGCAATAGCAGTGGAAGTCAAAAACAGAGAGTGGTGTAATAGAAGCCAAGGCATCTAAGCTGGATAAGCCGCAGATAGTAAATGACAGTAGATAGTAAATTACAGCTTGAATGGAAAGCAGAGTAAATAGAAATTGCCCAAGACCTCAAAAGTGTAGAAGCCACTGATCGTAACTAACAAAATAAAGAGTGAAGAATGTCCACTAGCAGTAGAGTAAGGTGGAGTAAACTGCAAAAATTAAACTAGCCTCAGCACCAAATGAGCAGAGAGAGAACCTCTAGTAGCAGAGCAGCTTCAGAAAAGGAGAACAACAAGCCTCTAAGATGGCCACGGCTAAAACACATTATAAGGGGATAAGGGAGAAAGAAGAGTCATCAGGCCATGGTTGAAACATAGTAAGGAAATCCGAATCTGAGAACATTACCAGGTGATGAGGCAACAAACGGGGTCAGACAAGCCAAGATCAGCAATAAAGACAGGCACAAACAAAACTAACAACTCCAACATGGGAAATGCATAAAATAATTGGGCAAGGAGATTGAATATCCAATCCATCCTTCTTCTCAGGGTCTGACCTGTCTCACCCACAAATAGACCTGTTTGGAGACATTTCACACACACAAGGAGATAAATAATTTTAGATGAGCCACAGGAGAATTTGCCTTCAATATTGTGGTTTCTGTGGTAGATATGTGTCACAGGTCCCACATATCATGTCAACTGCTGTTTGTAGGAGAGCCACTATGGTGGGCGTACTCAACTATTCCACCCTCACTGCATAAAAAAGACCTTAGGTCGTAGGTATGACACAAACAGGAGCAATTGTGGGACAAAGCAAGTTCATCATAGGGGAAAAATAAAATGCCCACAAATTCACTTTGATTTAAAATGGGTATTAAAGCAATTAATGCTAGTAAGATTTTGAGAACATTGGAGACCTAACATTCGAGAAGATAAAAACTTCACTTAACTCCTTGATTGCCTTAGCACTCAAAGTGTTAAATCAATTGGCATTTTTTTTATCTCTACATTGCAGTTGCTTTGTTCAAGGAGTACTGCAGTGCTTCTTACTACATCATTTAAATGAATATCCAAAAAGGTAAAAATAATGTATCATACAGAGCAAATAACTCCCATAAATTCATATACAAAATGTATTCCTTTGAGCGCTAGAGGGCTACGAAACGCAATGCAAAGCAATGAGTTGCGTACTCCTCTGGCACTCAAAAGGTTAACCCCTTGGTTGCGAATGAGGTCTCCAATGCATTGCTTGTATCCAAGGAGTTTATTTTATAAATATCTCACCATTATTCCCTAGTGAAGGTGATGTAGAAAATTAGGATTCAGCAAATGAGTTCCACCTATATAGACTTGCTAAACAGATGCCTGGGCCTACACAGGCACAGTTGCATTTAGTACATATCTGCTCACAGTTACTCCAGTGCGCACATTTAAAAAAACTTCTTTACCCTTTGAGTTACAGAATGGTGCATTGTATACCTTTCTGGCATTCAAAGGGTTAATGCTACCCCTATAGTAGATGTAAGGGAAAAGGAAGAATTTCCACACATAGCCTGCAGTCTGGGGAGATGAGGAACTGCATTCCCAGAAAACACACACACACTGGTGCACTCAGCACAAAGCAATCATTTTGTAGACAGCCACAGGCCCATTCAGTGCACAAAACCAATCATATATATATATCTTTTTTTCAGAATACCATTACAAAACACATAAAAGACCTAGATTGCTTTGAAGGGGTTAAAATCCCCATTTCAATTATTTGCTCTAGAACTGCCCCACCTTAGCATGATGAATAAGGTCCAGTCGTGCAATTCTGGTGCAAACCAACTGTACCATAGGGAAAGAATAAAAGGTCACGGAATCCCCACTGATTTATATATCCATTTTACCCTGGAATCCTAGGGAGGCCTCCAGAGACTCTAGCATCCAAGAGTAGGGTGACCAGACCTTACCTTTAAACAGGGACACATGGGAAATAGGCATATTTCAGGACTGCAGTGCAGTGACATAATCAAACTTCCTTTTTAGGAAACTATTACTCCACATTTTTCAGAAGACCAGGTTTATAAATCTCTCCCATAGTGTCTAAAGGCATTTTTCAAAATACAATATATCAAACTTAAGTCATTTCCTACACAAAGCATCCAGCATGTGCTGAAAGGAAAAGATAACCCTACTGAATCCATGAAATAAATGCTAAGCCTCAATGCTTTATCTGGGCATTTGTTAATGAGTAATAGACTGTCTAATTTTGTATTTTATATGCTAATTTGCTCTTCTATGTTGGTTGCAAACTAGAACAAGCCAGCAAAATTCATACGGACCAAGTGGATGAACTGTGAACAGATTGAATCTTTTTATGAATCTGTTAGGCAGAAATGTCTATTTGTATTTCATCCCTGAAATATTTTGCTAAATTGTATTGCTTAGTTCATTTTTTCCCTCCAATAGATAGTCATTAAAGAAAAAAATGGCACTGATAATAAGTACTGAATGCTATACACTGGAAAAATTGTCTTATCCCAACAGATATGTATGTGGGTCTATATATGTCTGTGAGTGTGTGTGAGTGTGTGTTGTGAGTGTGTGCATGTGTGTGATTATGTGTATATACATATATTCTAGCAAAAAAAAGCAGCATGGTGTCAACAGTATGCGAAGTGTGGGAGTAAGGGAGAGGTATACACTGTCATATCTCGCAACTGTTCCTCTTTATGAGGGGCAGTCCCTCTTTCCCACCCTCTTTTTAGGAGATCAGACTGTGTGGTGTATATATAAGTGTATCACATTCCTCCAAAGAAATTAAACTCTTATCAATGTTTGTTTAAAGTCTGTATATGTGTTTAAAAATAGGTCTTTATAAATAAAGTACATAGGTTTTGCTCTAAATCATTTATTCAGTTACACTAAGTGGTGTCAATAGGTCATGAAATAGCCGAAAAAGTCTTGGTTCCCTGCCAACCAGCAATGCCCCCAGCATCATGATCTAAAAATGTGTACCTCTTTGGCCATTTGAAATGTTGAGAGGTATGCAGTCTGAATCCCCAGCCTTATTTATGTCATCCTCTATACGGAGACCATGCAAACTCTGCATTAAAAATCTCACCTGAATGAAAAGGACGACATCAGAATGTCACCAAATCAAAAGGGCCTACATATGGCACATATTAGGGTACAACAACAGCAGCACTGCAAAAGATCAAACTGCTGCCAAAGCAGATGGCAGGTTAATCAACTATTCAAAGCAAAAGTACAATTTAGCTACAGTCACATTTCATGGATAACCAATAGCACTTTGAATGCTAGAGGTGTCCACAACATATAACAGTGCTTTTCTGACCACTCTGGCACTCAAAGGGCTAAGGCCTTTTTGATGTGGGTGACAGACGGCACTCAAAGGGTTAAAACCCATTTGATATGGGCTGGAACTCAAAGGGTTAAGTCCCTTTTGATGCAGGTGATTTAGCACTCAAAGGGTTAAGGCCCTTATGATGTGGGCGATGGGCTGGCACTCAAAGGGTTAAGGCCCTTTTGATGAGGGCAATGGTCTGGCACTCAAAGAGTTAAGGCCATTTTGATGCAGGCGACGTAGCACTCAAAGGGTTAAGGCCCTTTTGATGAGGGCAACGGGCTTGGTGAAACTTAAGCTAGCAACATCAGAATGTCGCCCTTTTTATGCCCCCCCACCCTCTCCATCCCTCACACATCTCCCCTTTGTTACCTTCCACCCTACCCATCCCTCCAACATCTTCCCTTTGTTACCTCTTGTGATGTCTGATGGATGTGGAGGGTTGGTGAGCAGCCAGGTCGGAGATCAGGAGAGCATTAGGTGGAAGCAGTGTGCCCAGCATATATATGTGGCAGCCGGGAATGTGTGCAGCATATGAGCACCTTCCCTGTCAAAGAGACCAGCCTGCACCTCCTCAATGCCTACATTTGGAAAGCATAATCCTTTCCATGGGCCAAAATTCAGTTCCTGTTAGGAAATATTATTCAGATTGCTATAGCCATGGACATGGCAAACTGGGATGCCTCATAATTAAGGGCACATAATCAGAATGGGAATAGTATGCTAGGAGATCAAGCCACTGTTTCCCAGATAACTTCACTGGGACCAGCAACAACACCAGATTCAAACCCTTCCTGCAGATGTTTCACCATGTTCATCCATGCATGTTTAAAATTGCCAATTCAAAGTTAACATCTGTTTTAACTGTTCCAAGAGTAGACACCTAAACATGTAGGGGAAATAGGTCAAAGAGAAGAGTTATGAGGTGTACACGATGCTCTACAACAAACTTTGTGGACACCTTTCCAACACCGGCTATGGATGAGCCCCTGGAAGAATGTAATTGGTCGGCCCACCTGATCATTTATAAGTTTGACGCCATTGATGACACCATGAAGGTACGCATACAAATTAATGACAGGTAGTGCAACCACAAGTGACCGCTAAGGCACAGGCTGTATAGTAGTGCAACCGGAGGCAACAGTGGGGCACAGGCTGTATAGTAGCGCAACCGGAGGCAACGGATAGGTGCAGGCTGACAGGTAGTGCAACCACAAGTGACCGCTAAGGCACAGGCTGTATAGTAGTGCAAACGGAGGCAGCAGTGAGGAACAGGCTGTATAGTAGTGCAACCAGAGTCAACGGATAGGTGAAGTCTGACAGGTAGTGCAACCACAGCAACCAATAAGGCACAGCTGATATAGGCAACCGGCAACCGTAAAGCAATGGCTATAGGACACAAGACCGGAGGCAACAGAGACACTAGTGGTGAAGCTAATGCTAGGCAAGTAGCCAATGCAGAGATGGTACCCTAGAGAGTGGAGGTAAGCCAAGGCCTGGATAGTACACGGAGAGCAGAGTCAGCCACAGCCTGGATCGGTACACAAAGCGTGGTAGTCAGCCAAAGCCTGGATCGGTACACAGAGAGCGGTAGTCAGCCAAAGCCTGGATCGGTACACAGAGAGTGATAGTCAGCCAAAGCTTAGATCGGTACACAGAGAGCAGTAGTCAGCCAAAGCCTGGAGCAGTACACAGAGAGCGGTAGTCAGCCAAAGCCTGGATCGGTACACAGCGAGCAGTAGTAATGGAATCGGTCACGATCGTAGTCAGGCAAGCCGGGTCATAAACAAATCGGGCAGTGAAGACAGGAGCAAGGTCAGACGAAACTGGATCATACACGGAACAGGAACACAGCAACAAACAACTGGTCAGGAACACCACGAAAGGGCACTGGTATAGTGACAGGAGGGCGAATATAAAGGCAAGCCCTGGGAGGGGTTGAAAACCCAGAACCAATAAGAAGCAGCCAAGGCAAACCCGGAAGTAAGAATGCCACTCAGGCAGAATCACGGGCACTGTGATAGGTCCCCACAAATGTCACCCAACTCCATTCATATATGAGTCTTCTCAATATAGATCATAGATTTTACCTAACTTAGCTCATCTTTTACATCATCTGCAGCAGAAATCAAACCCCCCTGTAGATGAATGCTGGCCTGTCAACAGACTTTTCAGCAGACAAAGGTATTGATTCTACAATCCTAGTGCATTATGAACTACAAAAATATTAGCCTGTAACGCACATAATGCCAGGAGGCTGGGAACAGCCAGTATCTTTTGCCTCCCATTCCTTGAGTTCAGAGGAAAGGAATTATTTCCAAATTGATAAAGAGGCATTAGCCATTATCTGGGCACTGCAAAAATATACCTTATACCTATATGGCCTGCATTTCACATTATATACAAATCATAAACTCCTCCTGTCAATTTTAGGAATCCCTCAATGGAACAATGTACCTCATTTTAGTGGATGGTCATTCTAAGTGACCAATACAAGTCACAACCGTGAAAGCTACCATTCACACTCTGAGTAAGGTTTTTGCTACTTTTGGTCTCCCCCCTCCACAGACATATTGCATTGCACACCACTCAAAGTGACCCCTCAAAGGGATAATCCTTTGAGGGGGCCCCAGAGCAAGTTGGGTTTTTTTTACAAACTCTTTCAGTCCTAGAGAGGTATTCAATGCATTTCTGTGCAATACATACCTCTTTGCTACTCAAATGGTTAAACCTTACCTATGTGGATACCCCTCTGCCACTCAAAGGCATAAACTGCACAGGCAATGCAATACCACTATTGCTAGTGTGTGTGAGTGCATGTGTGTGCCCAGGTTAAATGGAGTCTAAGTATTGATTAATAAATGCACCTGCTTTCACCAATAAAACGTTTCTGTGAGTTTCCACCACCCAGGCATTAGTACATATATAGTTCTTAGACAGATATATCCTTACAAAAGCTCATTATATTTATGTACATTGAATAATACTTGAATCCTATGAGACACTTATCTAACATCTTAAATAATTTGCTGCAGGGGAGACTTTGAAAAAGCATATCTGGCCCTGTGGCACTGAATATTTAAATATGTGACTCTTATTCATGTGATTAAGGTAATGCTGAACATAGCAATATTACATGAATAAGGATCAAGTGTCTAATTCTATGAGTTGAAAATCATATTTTTCAGTTTTATGCTGATAATTATAACTGCTGTAAATCGGTATTAAGAAGAGTGAATTTCCCTATTCCTTTTTTCCCAATATAGAAATAGGACCTATTCATATATGCAGACTAAGACTGCACTAAGGCATTAACTGGGGCCCCTACTAATCTATTTCAGAGAAAAACAGCCATTATGGGATATAGTAGGGAGTGACTGACCATGCCATTATGACTTGACACCACACTTTATCACTCATTATTGTATGTTTGAGGAAGTGATGACTCCACAAATTATATTTAGGGGGCGCACAAGGTTCCACAAGCAAAAGTAAGGGAGTCACCTATAATGGGCGATGGTAAAGTCTTATACCTAAATTAATGAAACAGGTGTGTGTGTGTGCGTGTCTGTGTGTATGTATGTATGTATGTATATGTGTGTTTGTCTGCATGTATGTATATGTGCAGGACCATTGCTAAGGCAGTGCGGAGAGTAAAGCTACAATGGGTGACCGGCAGCAGGAGATACCCTCCCCTGAAAATTTTCATAGTGAATATCTCTTCTCCCTCCTTGCTAATAATACAAAAATGTGCGGGTTGTGCAAGAAGTAAGAGATAACCTTTCCAAAATGGTACCCCCCCCCCTTGCACCTTGCACTGGTCACTTTAATCAATAACTACCTAGAGCACATAAACACACCACCGCCAAGTAATACAGGGTAAAATAAAATAGATGTAATATGGAAGTCATAGGGCAGTGGGGCTAGTATCTCCACTGTGGCATATATCCTAGTTTCCATTGCTGTAGGAGTTAACATGATTAGTTTATATATTTATTTTAACTCCTACATTTCTGGAAGGACATAACTACTTGCTTACCATGCCTATTAGATTGCAGATTCCTTAACCCTTTGAGTGCCAGAGATGTAGGCAATGCATTGCTTTGTATACCGTTCTGGCACTCAAAAGTTTAACTTACAGCAAAGGAGGAGTTAATATTTTAGGCAATGTATCCATGTTAACTCTACAGTTCTGCATAAGGCAGACTTCTTAGCATATGGCACTTCTTGGGTTAACATGGCTTTAACCATATTAACTGCTACATTACTGAAAGTTAAGGAATCTGTCACCTAATGGGCACTGTAAGAACTTTCCATAGTTACAACAGTTAACATGGACCCCCCCCCAAAAAAAAAACTCTTCACTTCAGCACTGCATGGGGTTAATATAGTTACTATTCAATGATTTCTGTAATAAAGAACAATTTAACAGAAGTAATTAGTAATGCTTAATGGCAAGCACACATATATATGAAATTCAGTAATTCTCCAGATATAGATATCATCTTGGACACTGTGTACATGTACTAATTTAGGCTACCAGCCTGGCCCCACAAATAGAAATGGCACCAATACTGACTGATTCCCTTCTACAATCTTCAGTTTGGTTGATCCTCCCTCCTCCCCATCTGGAAGAAAATTGAAAAGGGTTTCGGGGCTATCTGACACTTTGAAGATTTGGGGGACTATAAGCACTGTTTGCAATTGTTTTTTTTGGTTGTTGCCATTTGCCACCACTGAGCTGAAGTGGTACATTCTGCCACTAATGGGTTAAGGAGGAGTGCTTTCAGTGATTTTAAAGAACAGTGTTGGTTAGGGAGTAAAAACAAAAAAAAACCCAGAAAAACAAAAGAGGGACAGCACAACACTCTTCTAAGTGCAACAGAGTTTATAATTTATAATAGAGATATTGTCCCTCCAAGGTGGGTACTCATAGATAAAGAGGCTACTTCTGCCTCTAGGATGTAGGTTTTGACTGGATCAGACTCAAAGAATTGGTCAGTCGCCAAACCGTCTTCTCTCCTCCCTCCTCTTAATGCCACTTTCCTCTCCTCCAATCTTTCATTCAGGATCTCATTCCAGAACCATATCTTATTAAGGAGTTGTATGAATGGTAAATTGACCAAGGGAAGTAAGTGGGGTAACTGTCTTATATTAAAAAGCACTTGTTTATTAATATTATAATCGTATGTTTGAATATTACATAAATGGTGACAATATGAATCAGGGCCCAATGCGTTTTGTGATCTATCACTTCTTTAGGGGAATCTGTGAGTACCCATCTTAGAGGAGAAGGGGACGATATCTCTATTAAGAAAATTATAACATCTGTTACAATTAAAAGAGTGTTGCACTGTCCCTCTTGTGTTTTTCTGTTTGTGCTTGTATGTGGAGGGCGTGTCCAACAGCCTACAGGAACTCTGAACACTCTGAGGAAAAGTGAGGAGGAAAAGCATTCACAATCCAAGTGATAGAACATACTAATATTTACCCTAACACACATTGTGGGACTCTGTTTTATACCAGTGTCACATTATATCGTATATCCATTTAGGTTTTGTATACATCCATAAATATTTTTTTATTTTATGTTCAATATGTTATTTGCAATTTCTTCACAACCCCATGGGTTCTACACCAGTATATCTGTGCTATATATTTTTACATTTACAAATTGTAATACAATTGTATTATACTATTCCTAGTTGAAAAGCCCATTTACACGGGCCACAGTTCCACCGCTGCAGTTATGTGCAGTAGAGACTGTCTGCACCGTGGCTAATACGGAGCGGGGTGCTCCGAATTCAGACCGGAGTCCTCTCTGCGCACCTTCCTGGGACCACTTGTTCCCAGGCATGTGCGCAGAGAGGACTCTGGTGTGAATTTGTATAAGCCGAGGCACAGGCAGTCTCCACTGCACATGACTATAGCGCTCGCAGCCGTCTCTACTGAGCATGACTGCTTCTGACAAACTTCTTTAGCAAATTATTATATAGTAAAATATTTATAGTACAAACTCATTATGAGATAGATGATCGCTGGAATTTGTGTTGAAGTTGGTTAGGGAGAATGAAACTTAATGAGACTGTGTTGATGTGTTTATATATATATTTATAGTAGAAATGACGAGGCCAGCACCCATGGGACTTTATAATAGCAAAAAAGTACATTTTATTGGTCAGTGTTTCAGTCCACACAGGAACCTTTCTCAAGAAAGTCTTGCCACCCTCATCATTTCTACTATCTCATTTCTTGGGATTATGCACCTGGGCTCCATACCTTACAGAGTGAGTGCTTTCACCTACAGCCATTCTAAATAATCCCATTATTTATGTATATTTATGTATGTTTGTATATAATGTCTCACAATTTGTGTAAATATGTAACCCTTTACTGAAAACTCTCCAGGACATACTTGAAAACGAGAGAAATCTCAGTGTATTCTTCCTGGTAAAACATTTTCTAAATAAATAAAATAAAATATTTACCTATCTATCTATCTATCTATCTATCTATCTATCTATCTATCTATCTATCTATTTATCTAGATATAAGACACAACAGCACCAGGACATAATCATGACAACTGGAGCTAACTCCTGGGTGCATATTTTGAATAATTCAACAATCCTTGGAGAGATCAGCACTTTCAGGTCTTTTCAAGGATGCAACAAGATGCAATGTTATTACAGTCAATGTTTCTATGATAAAGATCCATGTGAGGAATGGATCGAAAAGTTGACTGTAATAAAGTTACATTTTGTTGCGTCCAAGAAAATACCAGAGACTGACGATTTCTCCAAGGATTGAGATATATATATATATATATATATATATATATATATATATAGATATAGATATTGAATGGGAGGTAATTGGGTGCATGTAAGTGGTTTACCCTAATTCCTAGCACACACTTCTTTACACTGTAGTTCATGTACTGTTCTAAAGTGATAATACGCTGGCCTTGTGCAACAGTACAATGCATTCTAGGGGAAAGGTGAGAGAAATCTCCCTATGAGGTAAGTCTCTCCAATTCCTATATTATTCTAGGAAGCCACTTCTTCAGCAGAGAGAACAAGCGCCACAGAGTAATATAGTAATATGCAATGTAATAATAAGCAAAGATGTGCCCTTCTTCTGAACATATTGTGCCATTGTCATGTGATACTCTGCTAGTCTCATGTAATGGTGTATTTCTTTCCTGTTGTTGTTATTATTATTATTATTATTACCATTATTATTAACAGACTTTATTTATAAAGTACCATTAGGGAAAACACACACAGAGATGTTAAACAGTACAGACAGAACATAGAAAACACATGTAGAGTGGGCCCTGCTAGTGAAATCTCACAGTATAGAGGAAGGTAGTGTTGGACACAGAGGGTGTAAGTGCTACAGTGTATAAGTGTCTCTTACTACGTGGTTGAAGATAGAAGTGTTTTAAATTACAGTGGTCCAGATATGTAGCGGGTCAGTTTTGGAGGAAAAAGACTCTGTGTGAGAAATGATTTTCTAATGGGTTGTGGGTGAAAGAGTCATGTTGAAAGGGAAAAAGAGTGAGTGACAGGCTGTTGATCTGGCCTTGCTCATAACTATTATGAGGACATATAAAAGAAATCCCTGAAGAGTTGAGTTTTCAGGGAGCATCTGATGATCTAAGGGCTGGCAGGGAGTCTGGAGGACTGGGGAGGGAATTCCAGTGATCAGGTGCAACTCTATAGAACTCCTTGGAGGTTATGAGAGATTAAGAAAGAAGAAAATGCTGTGCAGAGCAAAGATGGCAAATGTAAGTGTATCTGGAAATGAGAGGATATGTAGGAGGGTGCGGTGTTAGTAAGGGCTCTGCAAGTTATCAACAGTATTTTGAATTTAAACCTAGAGTATAAGAGAAGCCAGTGTATGCATTGACAGAGGAGACTTATTAGAGAAGCAATGTGTGAGGTAGATTATAATATATAATATATTATAATATATATAATATATAATCTTCATTATAGACTAGTAGGGACAGGTGGGTGAGAGAAAGACCAATTAGGAGTGTGATGCAGCTGTTGAGACAGGACATAATGTTAGAATTTTGATAGTCTCTTTGATGAGAAAAGGTCATATTCTAGAGATGTTACATAGATGGTGGGACATGAGTTTGAAATTGATAATGTGAGGAATGAAAGATGATTTGATTGTGGTATTGTTAATAGTAAGGGAAACTCAACGCAAAGCCGGTTGGAGATGGAGGGACTAGTGTTCTCTCTGTTTTGGTTATGGAGCGTTTTAGATGCTGGTAGGACATTCAGGAAGACACAGAGGAGAGACAATTAGATACAAGGGACAGGAGAGAGATGGGAAGAGGTCTGAGAAGGAAAGAAATATTTAGGTGTTATGAGCATAAAGATGATGGAGGGTGTGAGAGAAAGTGAGGTGCAGTAGTTGAGGGAATATACATCAGGTCTGCTTTGGTAAATGGCAGCCTGTTTTTTCCTAGTTAAAATGTCCCAGGGAAAGATGTTGGTTTTGCGAAAACATTATTATTGGTAATTTGAAAACCACGGTAAGGGTCTCTGGGGCAGGGTATCTGGAGAATAGGATGGGCCAATGAGCACTAATTGCTGCTTAAATCCAGGCCAGAGCCTGTATTCTGCCCAGGAGCTCCACAGGTTTGGACTACTGATAAACTCACCTGTGGCTGATCAATTAGCAGGCAGTGTGTTAAAAGCAGGGATCAGCCTGCTGTGTTTTGAGAAGCCACATTTACAAAAGCCAGCTAGGAAAGTTGATGAACTGAGTGTTTCTTCACCAAGTTTGTTTTGTTGAAGTTTTGAACTATTGGTAACTGGGAAAGCCACCCAATCGTAGACAGTTGTTTTGTGTCTAGTAAGTGCTCAAGCAAGAGCAAGGATTTATTTTGTTCTTTATTTTTGTTTGCTGAGATATTCAAGAAAATAAAACAGCACTTCGAAGCAGAGTTGGAGTTTGTCCTGTGTTGCAGCTTACTCTAGAAGACTGTGGTTATTTAAACAGTCCAGACATATAACCCTTTAACATAACAAAAAGGACATTTTTCCTCAAGGGGAACAGGTCTAAGCTGACTGGATAGAAGTGGGGGTGGAAGTGATACAGTTTCAGGTCAGAGGAGTTGTGTTGGTCGGTCTAGAAGAGATTTAAATATAAAGAAGAGGCATTTGGGGTTAGAAGAGTGCAGTAGCTTGTTCGGGACAAGAGAGAGCGGAAACAGGGTGAAGGAGAGGTTGCAGGGATGTAGAGAATTGCTGTAGATCAAGGGCATGTAGTTTTCTCCACAAGCTCTTAATCATAGATTTGGAGATGAATATTTAGAGTATGATGAGGCTGCTAATTAGTAGTAGTAATAGTCAGGAACATTAGAGAAGTCAGAGATGGAGGTTTGTGAACATCAGATCAAGGGAGTGGCCATTAGAGATGGGCAAAAAGTTTTACCTGAAACTGAAATCGGTGAATAATGGCACTTTCCGCTTGGCAAATAATTTCCCGTGTAAAGTGCAGTTTTTCTGCTTTTTTTCGCCTAGCTTACTCCATTGAAATCAATGGGAATACTGAATTTACACACAACACATAACAAATATTATTTTATTTCCCAAAGGCATAGTATAAATGGGCCATGAGGATGTCTTTGTGGGTGGGGTGTGGGGAAAGAATCAGTTGAGCAGGGAATGTTCTTTGGGGGGGTTGTTTACTGGGATTGGGGGGCAGTTAATAAAAAAATAAATCCTAAATACAATAAAAAAAAAAAATCCATAAGACAAGGTATAAAAGGGGTCTGAGGAGGGACCCTGTGTTGGTGAATGAATGAATCAGTTGAACAGGGAATTTGTTTTAAAAAAATAAATAAAATAAAAATTTGTATGTTAAGTGATAGAGACAAGCTAGTGTGCCACAGACCACCGCCAACACAGTGGGAATGGGGTCAACAAGTGATGTGGGACTAGGACAGGTTCCACTTGCCAGCACCAGCAATAATTCTGGTCCTAGTTGCAGTGCTTGTTCTGAGACAGTAGCAGCAACAGCAGCAACATCATCCTCTGCCCCAGCCAGTGAAGGGGAATGTGGAGGAGAAGAAGAAAGAGGCCATTCTTCTCCACCTTTTCCCTTCCCCCTGAAGTCCTGGGGATGGGACAATTTTTCTCTTTGGGTAGGCACAGTGCAGTCATCACCAATGGCACTGTGCACAATTTATGACAAGTCAGTGAGAAGGGGAAAGGAGGGAACATACCTTGGCACAATATCACGGTCCCTGTGTTTTCCTGTCAATCTTGGCTGAATTACCTGTGCATTGGAGGAAGCTGATTGGCCCGCCCAGGATGTTCCTTTATATGCTGGAGTTTGGGCACTTGTCAGTTGCCCTTTCGTGGTGTTCCTGTTCCTGCGCCTCGTTGCTGAATTCCAGTGTCTCCTGTGTACCGACCCGGCTTGTCTGACTCCTCTCCTCATCCTGCTCCGTGATTGACCCGGTTCTGGCTGACGACCCTGCTCTGTGATTGACCCGGTTCTGGCTGACGACCCTGCTTCGTGATTGACCTGGTTCTGGCTGACGACCCTGCTCCGTGATTGACCCGGTTCTGGCTGACGACCCTGCTCCGTGATTGACCTGGTTCTGGCTGACGACCCTGCTCCATGATTGACCCTGTTCTTCGGCTGTTGTTCCTGCTGCAGTATTGATCCGGTTCCGGTTGTCGCTCCGGTCCTGTCTGCGGTTCCGGTGTTCCAGTATTGCTCCGGTCGCTCCGGCGACATTCTGAACTGTTTAAGTGACTCGCTGTTCCTCTCACTATCGTCTGCTGTAGCCTGAGGTTGCTTTGCCATCCGCTCTTTGCTAAGCTGTTCTCTCCTGTACAGAACCACTTAACCCGTGCAGTGCCTGTAGTCTCCAGTCTCGTGCCTCCTTTATCGCTTGCCAAGCATACGGTTACCCGTTTGAGCCGCTACTCTGAGTACCTCTATTACAACCATATTATCTCCCACAGAACACTGTCTGTCCGGTGTTCGGTGTGCACCGTGACCGCGCCGGCTGGCGCTGGTAGTCTGTTCGCTCTTGCTGTGAGAATTGAGTACGGCACCGGAAGGGTGTCCTGGCTCCGGCTTACATACACTCGGAGGGTACGCTATCCACTGCACTTCCCAGTTCTTCGGCTCTTTGTAGCTTGTGCAGTAACCGTCAGTATTGGCACCCAAGGTGTGTCAGGGCACAATCCATTTGGCACACGCAGGGTTAATACTATTTTCAGTTAAGGGCGATTTTGGTTCTGGTTACTTCAGCTCTGGCTGTAGCATTCCTCTTAAGCCCATGGAGGTGGTATTGGCTCAGCTCTGGGCACTTGTGTGCATTCCTATTCCAACTTGAGAGTGAATTCAGTGCAGACACTTTACTCCTTTTCAGCTATTCAGAGACTGTGTTTAAGAGACTGCTATATATCCTGGGTGTTGGCCAACCTAGTCTCTCCTATTGCACCTGTTAACCCTTTGGGGTTATTCCCCATCTATACATAGCACATATTCCTACCACAGTATTGCATTCAGTTTGTCTGTGATTGCCATTACTGCTATTCCTGTGCTGGCCCCTAGGGGCATTGTTTTACATTCCTGATTCAATAAAACTGTGTTTTTACTTCATACCCTGGTCTGAGTGTCAGAAAACCGTTACACACAACCGCCCTGATAACACATATGGAACACGACACCATGATATTTATGTCACACATGTTAAAGCCACCCCCCCAACTCTCCCGAAAGGCAACATGAGGCTAGGCAAAGATCAAAGAAAAGGAAGAGTAGAGAAGGCCAGGCAGAGACTTTAAAGGGATAGTAATGTTTCATAATAAAAGCAGCTCCAATTAATTTTCATAGCATTTGGGCCATAGAGAGTGTTATTTCAATACTGTCAGAGCTGTAATTCAAGAGTAATTGAATGATAAAGTATCCCCCTCCTGCCCCTTTTACTGATGTAAATGCTCAGCTTAGAGCAGCAGGGTGGTGTCCAGGTGGACTGCAAAGAGGGACAATCTTCAATTAAGATAAGGGAAAACCCTGAAAAACCTGTCAAGGGGTGCAGGGTTTTCATTCTTCTCACAGTAAGAAGATTGTTCCTTGCTGTGATCTGTCTGGTCAAGTGACCACACTCCACATCTGAGGGGAGGTGGCTTATACTGTGTAAAAGGGGCAGGAGAGAGACACTTCATCATTCAATTAGTCTTGAACTACAACTCTGACAGTATTGAAATAACACTCTCTTTTGCTCAAATACTGTGAAGATTAATTGGAGCTGATGTTTTTGTGAAACATTACTATCCCTTTAAGTTCCATGACAAGTGAAACAACTAGCTCACCATCACCTTCTAGGGTAACTGCATCTTCTGCCAATCCACCTCATTCATCATTACCTCCCCCACCAAATGACAGCCACTCTATAGATGTTAGAATGTGGCAGTTCGTGTCCACCCATTGTATGCTGTGCGGTGCACTGAGCACACATGGCAGTGAGGTGAAGGAGAATTGCAAGCAGGGCATCAAGCGGGGTCTGAACAAGGGGTATAGTGACAGCAGCAGTACTTCTGGTTCTGGTGTCATGGTTTTTGGATACAGTTGTACCCCCAGATGTTATTTACTAGACACACTGTGCACATTGCAGTTGCTGATGAGAGGCACAGTTCCTGCTTTCAATGGAAAAAAATTATAGTCTAATAACAATACACCCATAATTTTAGAGTAGGGGAGGGTGGAGAAAAATTACTGGCCAACTGCTTCATTTCTCCACATAGACTAGGGGCTACTTATTGTGCTGCTACTCCCTCAGATGCATCACGGGGCAAGTGGATCCTTCATCACCCATCTCTGGTGTTACTGCTATTGTTGATCCCATTCCCTTTCAGCTGTCTAATCATCCTGTTCCTGAAACAACTCAGTGCAGCAGCAGCAAGAACAGCAGTTGCAAATTCCACAATTATGGACTCTGGAGGACATTTGACAATGGCCAGTGGCCACTGGCCAACATGGCCTGCTGGACTAAGCCAGTAGGACATTTTTTTTCTCAGGGCTTGTGCTTTAAAAAAAAATACAAAAAACAAAAAAGTTAAGTCATACAAATCAATATTTCTTCACGGTTTGTGCCACTAATCAGTCTAAGTCCTACAAATAAATGTTTCCTCAGGGCTTGGGCCTCTAACAACAAATCTAACAAATCATCCTCTACAAATTCTCTATCAAGTCAAGCATCAGTCCACCCCAGTGGCAGCTTATGTCAGGGGTTTCTTGTCTCTATCACTTTACATACAAATTTCTTATTTATTTATTTATTTATTTTATTAACTGTCCCCGCAATACCAGTCAAGAACCCTCCTAAAACAAATTCCCTGTTCAAATGCTTCCAGACTCCACCCACCAACACAGGCACTCTCCTCAGACCCTTTCATACCATGTCTTTTGGGTGGGGGGTTTATTGTATTTAGGATTTATTTTTTATTAACTGCCCCCAATTTCAGTAAACAACACCCCCCCCAAAAAACATTCCATGTTCAACTGATTCTTTCTCCACACCAACACAGGCACCCTCATGTTCCTTTTATAATATGCCTTTGGGAAACAAAATAATATTTGTTATGTGTTGTGTGTAAATTCAATGTACACATTGATTTCAATGGAATGAGCTAGGATAAAAAATAACGGAAAAACAGAAAAACTGCACTTTTCGCGGAAAATTATTTGCCAAGTGGGAAGTGCCATTATTCATCTATTTCAGTTTGAGGCAAAAATTTTCGCCCATCCCTATACGGAACCCTCCTGTCTGTTACCACATCTCAGGGTGTGGGAGAAGTGTAAACCTCCATGTAAAAGTACAGTATCTAAGGCAGTATCTTTTGAGGTAAGCCAGGTTTCAGTTATGGCAAGGAGGTTTAGAGAGAGCATTTGATGAACAGATTGTGAACAGCAGTGTATTTCATACAGAACAGGCATTCCAGCAAGTGAAACATGAAGGAAGGGGAGGAGTGTAGGTGGCATGGTACTTGTATGAGGTTGTAGAAGTTCAGTGTGTGTGGGGAGGATTGGAGTACAAGAGGGAATGAAAGATGGGCCTGGGTTAAATGAGATGTGTACTACAGCAAGCAGGAGGAGAAGATTTATAGACAGAAGGTGGGAAAGACATTTGAAGCAGCTGGACATTATTGCAGGGGTAGAACAAGATGGTGGAGACAGGGAATGGAGAAATGAGAAAATGCCATGGGAGCAGAGAAATGGTGAGGGAATACGAGAGGGTGCAGAGTATATGGTAATACAGTTAATGTGGGTACAGGATGAGAAGTGTTTTGTGACTTTAATGCATGGAACACAGTAAAAATTGTGCAACAAGTAACTTGTGCATCAACACAGCACTGGTGAGTCAGTTAATCAAGGTACATTCCAAAACAGTTACAGGCACACCAAGTGCAGGTGAGAGAGGGTGGATACCATGGGCAGATTGTCCTATCTGGGGATTGGGCATCCCCTGGTGGGGGAGATCAGAGGATCTCATCTCACCGTCCCACGATATTTTGAAGGAGAGATCTGTGTTGCCACCAGCACAGGCATTCTCTGTGACAGCCTTCTCATTCCTTGTAACCCAGTGGTAAAGTTATTAAAAGCAATGGAATCCAGGACCAGAACCAAACTGAGCAACTTAGGCCAGGATTCATCAAGGTGCGAATGGCTTAATACGCAAGAAAATCAGAGGATTTCTTTGCGCATTAACCATTTGCGTTCAGTGGTTCAATAAGGCTCACCCACGTGAACGCACAGAGCTTACAATCTACAATCTTTGACCAACTTGGCACCACAGAGCATACAGTTAGCCATACGACCCATAGAGGGTAATTATTTTAGTTTGTTAGTTCTGTGGTGCCATGTGGCTCATAAGTATTAAGCTCTGTAGTGCCATGTTAGTGACCCAGGTGGGTGACACCACAAAACTTGTAGTTCACTGGACTTGACCCACAGTGTTGAGTGTTATGCATTGTAGACTGAAAGATCTGCGGTGTTATGTGGGTCATTAGTGGTAGACTGTAAGCTATGTGGTGCCATTTAGCTTGTACGTCACATGGACTGACTGACAGTGGGTCATTTCTCTTGGATTGTAAACTCTGTGAGGTCATGTAGGTCAAATATTTTAAACTTTAAGCTTAGCAGTATGATGTGGGACAAGTATTGTAGATTGTAGGCTCCAGTGTCACGAGTCATACATTTTAGATTGCAAGCTCTGTGGATTAACAAAGGTGAACCTCATGGCACCACAGAGCTTGCACATTACAGAAAGTGATCAACAGTGGATGATTCTCTTTATGAGATGTTTTGGGTTTAGTGGAAGGACTGCTCATGTGTGCAGCAGCTTTTTTTACAAATGGAGAAAAGTGAATAGCATGAGTTTAAATTAATCTAAATGAAACTGGAGTAGTTCTGGTGCAAATCAACTCTACCATATAATACAAAGAAAAATTAGCACAAATGTAAATGGGGTTTTTAACCCTTTGCATGATAGAGAGGTCTCAAGTGCACTGTGAAGCAATGGTTGGAGACCTCTCTATCATTCAGTGGGTTAAAAGACCCATCAAATAGATGAGATTTTGGGGAATTATTATTCATCCCCTTTACTACAGAGCTGATTTGCTTCAGAAATGCTGCATTTCACTCTGATATTTTCAAACATTCCACTGTCCACTGGTAGTCATTTAAAACACACATAAACTGTCTGACACCCCAGCCTTGTTCTAATGTCTCCTTTTATCCATGGTAATCAAAGAATCACATATACTGCCTGCTTCCCCAGCCATTCTACACAGTCCACTGAAAGTCACAGGTCCATACATACCCATTCTCAGACCCCAGCTTTGTTCCACTGTCCACTGGTAGTCCCAAACCCACAGGTGCATTATGTGGCACTCTGCCCTTCTTCTGCTGTTCCACTGGTATTTACAGAACAGATATGCACTGTCTGTCAACCCAGCCTTATTCTATGTCCACTGGTAGCCACAGTACCATAAATACACTGTCTTCTTGCCCAGGCATGATCCACTTTTCATTGTAAGTCCTGGAACCACAGTCTGACACTATCTGACACCCAAGCCTTTCTTCACTACCCAATGGTAGTCGCAGAACCTCTCATATACTTTCTGCTTCCACAGCATTGTTCCACTGTCCATTTGTAGTCACATAACTACACATACATTTTCTGACACTCCCCCTGTGTTCCACTGCCCACTGGTTGTTATATAACCACTTACACAGAGTCTGACATCTTCCACTGCCCGTCATTACTTACATTATTGGATATGATTGTTTCATGTACTAATATAAAGTTACTAGTTGAAGAGCCCGTTAAACGGGCCACAGTGCCACTGCCTCCCGGTTGCGGCGCAGTCATGCTCAGTAGAGACTGCCCGCTCCGCGGCTGATACAGAGCTGGACGCTCCAAAGGAGCGTCCAGCTCTGTATCAGCTGCGGCGCGGGGAGTCTCTACTGCGCATTACTGCAGCACGTGCAGCAGTGTCTACTGTGCATGACGCGGCATTACACACGTTTTAGCGAATTATTATATAGGATGTTGGTTTGTTAGAAAGGCTCTGCTGCTCTCTAATATATTTATGATATTTAAAAGGGTATGAACCTTATTTATTTTTAGGAGATAATGTCCATTTAAGTTCTATTGTGACAAGCTAAAGATTAATTCAGCAATCACTTGATTCATGACTGTTTCACCTGAAGAAGGGTTGTCCTGAGAACTGCTGCTTATCCATGCACTGTACACTGCAAACACACAGTTTGTGGTTTGCTTCAGGAAAAGATATGTCTCCTATTCATTAATGAATGTAGGTGTAAGCAGTAGTCTGAATACATGGGAATAGTAACAGTATTTTCCCTTGGAATCAACCTGCTTGTGACAAGAACTCTATGGGGGAGATGCACTGAGATGTGAAAAAGTAGTGATAATCAGGCAATAACTTTCCCATTGTAATAAACTCTCTTCTGCCTATGTTATTCTATGGGGCAAATGCACTAAGATTTCTCCAACTTGAGAGATTTTAGTGCATAGGCTCCCTAGAATAATATAGAGACTGGAGAGTTTATCACACTGGAGAAGTGATATCATCTGTATCCACTCTTAGTCTTTATCACACCTTAGTGCATGTGGAGAGACACCTGAGAAGGCACAGTATGTATTTAGCTGGGTTTGGTGTCAACACATAAGCCCTAGGGTCATATTCAAGAAGTCAGACAATTTGTCGGATAACTCTCTAGCACTGAAGGGGTTAAAGTACCCTTTTAACCCCATTGAATGCTAGAAATGTCTCTAATGCATGTCGACCAAGGGTTTAAATTAAGGGAATTTGTATTTGTCCCTTTATGGTGCACTTGGTTTGCTCCAGAATTGCTCTTCCTGAATACTGTCCCCAGTGGCTCATTCGTTTGAAAAGCTCTTTCAACTAAAACATAGACAGGGATGTTTTACAGTATGGGTAGTGAGTATATGAAATTATTTCCCTTGAGAGGCCATGTTTCTAGATACAGTAGATACTTTTCAGAATATATGTTGTCACTGCTTACTGGGTATCTCTCCCATCAGTGGACAGCAGTATTAGGTCATCACCAGTGTCGCCTCTGGCACTAGTGATAAAGGCCAGCAGCAGTGTAGCCTATACCAGAAGCATGACACGTTATTAATGCAGAGCTTTGAGGGTCATGGGGTGGATAAGGGGGAGATATAAATGTACTTAACAGGGAGTAAACACTATAACATTCAGATAACGAAAAAAGGCAAGTAGTTGGTAATATAATTCTTTACAGTAAGGTGTATTAAACTGTTCAATTCTTTGCCTAAGGATTTGGCAATGGTAGATACAATGGATACATTTAAGAGAAGAGTAGATACACCTTGCTGGTTCATCGTGCTGGTAAAGGAATCTGTGAAATAATTCCACTAATATATTTACAACAGAAAAAATGAATAGCATGGCTGATGATTCTTACAATAATGATAACAGGCATGAACCAGCCAATGAATTACATGTTGATGTGCTTTACGTGGGATCTCAAATAGTCTTCATTAAAATAAATCAGGAATACATTGCTACATTGCCTGACTCCTGCCTTAAATATAACATTTTGGAATTTCTGCCAAGGTGTGAGAAGCAGCTCCCTGAAGAATCAGATTCTGTGAAAGTATGTAAAGACATTCTTATAGATCAAGTAGAAGATTGCATTGTGGAGGATGAGAGGGAAAAATATAGGGATACAACTACTAGAAAGCATAGTGAAAATGAAGTAAGCAAAGGGATTACCCTCAGCATCAGCAAAAATACCACAACATTTAGTAGAACACTCAGTCATTACAAATAGAGATTAATGTGTCTCAGGGGTGCTAGGCTAACCAGTAGAGGTGGTACTGGTATATCTCTGTCCCAAAATATGGGTTAGTAACTGATGCACATAAACGCCATCTATCTCTAAGGAGTATCCCCACTACACACAAGATGGTTACAGCATACTTGCAGTATAATTATATTCTAGGCCAATTATGTTCAAGACCCACTTGACTACTGGCACTTGTGCAAACTGCTGTGAAAAGCCATATTAGAGCACCAGCATGTGTGTCACCTATCCAACAGCAGTGCAAGTAGGCTTACATTTTATAACATGCAAGAGATGGATAGAATAAAAATAATACCTTTATTGGCTAACTAAGTGAAAAAAGGTATCATTTTTATTTTACCGGTCTCCTGCATTTTCAATGGCTAACACGGTACCACGCTTTACCCATTTTAGAAAATGAATCAGTATCTGATACTGTATGAGTATGTAGCAGAAGTAGAGAAACCCCACAAAACAGAGAAGCATATGGCACATGTAGCACTGAGGAGGAGGAGAACGGATTTGCACAGCTGGGACCAGTGATTATTGTTGAATGACTGACAAATAATACAATTTTATAATGTAATCATACATATTTCATGTAATTTATCAAACACACCATTCATCAAATAATTAACCCCATCCACCACATTTTAATAAACTTTTCAGTATTTTAATGTTCACTTTGCTGAATGATGTTTATTAAAATTGTATAAAATCAATGTGTATGTTGTTTATTAATATAATTTTAACATTACATTAATAATAGTGTGTTTTTATTTTTATTTTTGTTTTTTTTTGTTTGCATTTGGGTTGGAATGCACTCACTGTAGCAAAATGGAAATGACCTGGGAGCACATCAATAGAGATAAACGATACATACAGTTCATGGAGAGAGACGACACTCACAGGGTCTTTTTTAAAGTTCAAATAAAGTCACATATTTATGGAATCGATGTTTCAGCTACCAATGCAGCCTTTCTCAAGAAAAGTCCTCCCCCCTGAGAAAGGCTGCATTGGTAGCTGAAACGTCAATTCCTATAAATATGTGTCTTCATTTGAACTTCAAAAAAGACCCTGTGAGTGTCGTCTCTCTCCATGAATTGTGATCATTTACAAATTTATCAAAAAAGTCTTTAGCACTACAACAAATCCAAAAAGTAACCCAAATATAAAAGAGGAACAGGACCTCATTAAAAAGAGTCTCTAGTCATGTCAATAATGAATAATGAATAAATGGATGGTAGTTGTTATGAGTGATGAATGTGAAATGTTTAGTAGTATAGAAGTCAAATGATGTGGGAGGATGGTAGAATAAATAAAACCATCAGATTGTGCCTGGTCCAAATCTTTCCTTGATGCATCTCAAGGCCTTGTCTACCAAAAATCGATAAATGCCACATGGTGAAAAGAGCACCAAAACAGAAACAGAAAAATGTAGAAAAATGTAAGAATCTAAGTGTAATATTTAATGGACCAACAAAAAGAATAACTGCACACACATGTCCGTGTCTGCATCCTCCTTCTGCTGGAACCAGTAATCCAATAACTCCTTCAGATATAAAAGACCAATATTGTAACTCCTGCCATGGTGAAATATAATGAAAGTCTAATTTACAAATAAAACAGGACATATGTATGTAGTCCTTCATATGTATTAAAATGTTGGGATTGCAAACAAATGAAAAGCACATGCAAGTGCAACGTCATCAGCTACAGTGTCAAGAAGCTACCAGGAGCTATGGAGCAGAAACTCATGGGGGTCATGAGAGGGACTGGAACTGAAGAAAGTGCTAGAGCTGAGAACCCAACTTGTATCATGGAGTTCCGACACTTCCTCATGGGAGCAGACGGGAAACAGTGTCTCATGTGGACCACATAAACACACACACATAGGTGCCACATGACCCACCAGATAAACAATTAGCAATCAATTTTTGATTTTGATTTTATGGCTTTTAAATAATTTATACATAAGGCAGCTGAAATTGCCACTGTATCACGGTTCCCCAGAGATAGTCAGGAGTCAGTACGGTATAGGAAATGCAATAAGGTAGCAAACAGAGGAAAATAGCAGGTACAAGCAAAGGGTCACAGCCAGCAAGTGCTCCAACCAGAAATAGTAAACTGCCGTGGAGGACCACTCTACTAGAGACTAGGCTGAAGCCACTGGTAGTCTCTGCTAGAGCCAGGAGCTGGAACAGGAACCGGAACTCGAAGTCTTGATCCGTGGTAGCGAGAAAATCTGACTCACGCCTGCAGTTAGAATGGAGCATATTTCTGACTCACTCCTGCAGTCAGTATAAAGAAGCGATACTTGACTCACTCCTGCAGTCAGTCTGAAAGCTAGTCTGCCAGAGCCCCGGGTCCACACCAGATAGGGTGTCTGCCAGGTACAGGGGAAAACAAAAAAAAAAGAATGGTCATACAGAGCCACAGGTCAGCACCAGAGAGGGTAATCAGACAAGCCAGGTCATACACAGTTCAGGTAATCAACCAGAGCCACAGGTCTGCACCAGATTGGTTGTCCACTATAAGGATAAGACAAAGGAATATTCAGACAGAGCCACAGGTCAGCACCAGATTGGATGGAAGACAAGCCAGGTCATACACAGAGCCCAAGGTAATAGAATTGCTTCGAAACAACAACGCAAGGGCACCTGAGTCAGAACTCAGTTACCCTTTTGTACCTAACTACAGGAAGTGGAGGAGTTACTCAGGAAATGACATAAATGAGCCCTGCGTCATTCAGACGCTTCACAACTGCAGATGACGCATCTGGAAGCCTAGAGACATTTTCCGCATTGCTGCATCACAACCGCGAGCTCCTATTCATATATGATGCATCTCAGTGATGCGTCCAGACTCCGCGTCACTCCTGCGACATTACCATCCCGCTAGAGGCCATGGGCACTTCCTAACTCCACCAACAGCATTCAGACCAGGTCCCTGGAAAGACGCCTGGAACGTCATGGAAGCATTAAAGCAGAGGATGGTACTTCACCGTCCCCAACAGCTGGTACACGAAAATAGATAAACTGTGACACACTGCCATAGAAAGCAAAGGCAATAATTATCAGTTTTTCAAGGACATTTTTTGTGGATTTTCTGTTTGTGAGATTTTCTGTAGAAAAGAAAACCTGTTTTTTCAGTATAGAAAATGGAACTTTCTGCCCATCACTAAGGAAAAGGGCAGACGCCTAATTAATCCTTCTAGGGTCAGAGGGCAATGCATTGACTAATCCACTTAAGGACCACATTGATGACGTTCAGCGCGTCGACACATGTGACTGATCATGTGTGCCGACGAGCTGAACAGGAGTCTGATAGTGACCACTCCGGTCTTAGAGCAGTCAATTTCAGTACCTGCTAGTGCTCACTGTGCTCCCATAGGAGTACTGTGAGCACAAAATAATGTACCAGGACTGTCACCAGTCCTTTAGGCAAAGACACAGGGGATGGTCCTGACATGTCAATGGTACTTAAAGGAATAGTAAACTTTTTTTTATGAAAGCATACATGCTATAGGACTTTTCCTACTGAGTAAAACAAGGGGACTCCCACAGCTGTCAGTTGTTTTGTTCAAACATTATAACAGTTCAAATAACCAGGAAGTGAATTTACTCTGTTTACTTCCTGATTGTTCTAACTGACAGGCAATGACTAATCAGTTTCTAGCACATTCTATGGAGAACTGTAGGTTGCTGACTTTCCTCTCCATTAGAATGTAACAGAATAACTAATTAGAATTTGACCACTAGAGGGCACTGCTAATGTAAAAAAACACAGGTTTAAACAGTAATAACTCTGGAAATATGCATCTCTCAGCAGTAGGAGTACCCGTATTTTACTCAACATGAGACGCCATACAAAATATATTTTTTCATAAAAAAAGTTTAGTGCTCCTTTAAAGTGTTAAAGGCGTAAAGGGATAGTAATGTCAGAAAAAAGTGTTAACTATATGGTAGATACATTTAAAAGACATTACTGTTATTATTATTGTGATGTCGGCATTGCTGAAGAGCCGCATCTGGTCAAGAGACCAGAATCTGCTTCTGACAGCTTTACAGCTCATCAAGCAGAAAGGGGAGGGACCAGAGGACTTTATTTTCCTATATCTCTCAAACTATAACAATTTGAGAGATACGAATAAGTGCAAGTAATCTCTTTTAATTGTATCTACCATATATTTAATATTTTTTTCTGACATTACTATCCCTTTAACATTCCATGTTCTGTGAGCACTCTGAGGTCTTCCATTACATAATACCCAGGAAGGCTTATAGCGGTTATCTCTTGAGTAATGGATCAAAGGGGCAGTAGGTGCCATTATAATTTTCTGGCCATAGAACTGTAAGTGGGGGCTAATTTTATGAGGTGTTAGTTCTCCTTTAACTGAACACACATTCCAAAACTCACATGCCTAAAACATCACTGTGCAAGTTAATGTAAGTAATGAACCTCTCATGTGAAATGATGTAGTGTCACAACTCATTTGCATCCCACTTAAAGTGTAATTAAGATTCACTGACAGTGTTGCTCATCGTTGAAAGAACAAGGATAGCTTCTAAATGAAACCAGAATCCCTTTAGTTAACAGTGTGCAAGGAAATCTTTGCAATTCCACTTGCTAAAAATCCTTTCTCAAGTGACATTTAATCAATTTCTTTCTTTCTTTTAAATCTTGATATATAATTGTAGCTTTGTTATGTTGTAAGCTCTGCATGCGGTGAAATGTTATATTGTAAAGCTTTCTCAGAAATAGGACATAATAAGAGTTACTGTAAGGTAATGTAAGCATTAGAACAATTTGTTCTCTTGCTGTAGTGGCCAGATCAAGAATTCCCAAAGCCTTATATTTTGTGCACTTTCTAGACGCATTTGTTTTGGAGAATACTTTTCATTCAAATATGCTTTTTTACTTAGCATTGTTCTTTTAATTTGAAGTGTTGTTAACACCTTCTGATAATAAACCCACATTTAAATGTAAGAGATAGGAAGGGTTACTATTCTTTATCCACATTGCACTATAAGGAATTAAATATCCCTTCACCAGGCAGGTGTGATCAAGTGTTTGCCATCTCAGCCTGACCAGCTTTCATTTTCACTCACACTGAGACATTTGTCTCTTTGTGAGTAGGTTTATATGTGCACTGCCTGAGTATTAGTATGTCCTGAGGGTGCATTAAAACTACTTACACAGAAAATGTGTAAGTGATCCATCCATGTGAGCGTTTGGCTTATCTGCTGAGAAAAACAAGGGTACTTCTACTGCTTGTAGATACTCTATTCCAGCGTTAGTAGGGCCATTATAAGAACCTTTGAAGCACTTGGAGAAATTTCTCATGAAAGGCTCCAATTATATAAAAATATAGACCGTTCTTCAATTCATAGGTAGCCTTCTTTAGATACATTGGTATTTATGGTAAAAGCAATAACATTGTTTAGTTGTGTACCCTGGATGTCTTCATTCCTTCATATCTAACCACATAATTAAATTGGTTCTTTGTTGAGTACAAAGGGACTATTGGAACCTCAAAATGGGTACCCCCAAAACAAGAATCCTCTAACAATTTTCAGGTCCCCTAATGTTAGTGTCAGAGGGAACTCCCTGTTCACATTCACTGAGACTGATGAACTAAAAAAAGTAGATACATTCTGTAGCAAACCAACTGCTCTATAAAGGACAAAAACAATTCCCATTGTTTTAAGTGACTTGAGACACCTGTAGCATTCAAGGGGTTAACTCAATAGTACTTTTTAATTTTCCTCTATGGTGCAGTTGGTTTGCTACAGAATTTCTTGATTTCTTCTCACTTAACCAAAGCACTGTGTTGCATATCCCTCTGGCACTCAAAGGGTTAAACAATATGCAGGAAGTTGCGGCATGTTGATTTATATATCATCAGGAGATTCTAGACACAGACACTGGTGGTTATGGGAGAAGGTATGGTATGTTCCCTTTAGCCCATCATAGTTAGAAATGTCTTGTATTTGTGGACCTTGCTAAGATACCAACATGAACAATTAGAAAACACCAAGGAAATGCCTAGAGTTTATAGGAAACATGCAGACTTTATGTAGAAATGTGCACTACATCAGAGGCTATTTAGGTGATGATGGGAGTAGTAGTCTCTAACAGATGGAGGTGCACCAGTTGACTACCCTTGTCCTAGGGTCTGGTTCCCCTTTCTAGCTCCTAATTATGATTCTGTAAGTCAGATAATGCATGATATAAAAACTACAGGAAAAAACACTGAACAAACTATTGTTTCATCTAGTTCTTTAAACCATACATAACATTGCAGCTGATTTGCAGTCTGTTGTTTTGTTTGTATTAAATCAGAATCATTTGACATTGCAGCCCTGAAAGAGTATTTATTTCCTCGTGAGTATGAAAGCTCTAAACAAACCCAGATTAATACTGTAATGTAGTTCAGTAGAGTTCCATTAGATTACAATAAAAGTGAAGGCAAGTTTTTTCACAGCTTTCTAAAGTGATATGTCAAATGATTCCAGTTCCCAAATGTGCAGCAAAACTTTGGTAAGCACTGTACGTTTCTGCTTCCAGTTATCTTTTAAGTTACACATCTTGCCTATGACATGTTTCCCCGTCTACAACTTCCCTTAGGATTCTAATGTCAGATAACTCGCAAGTCTTTAAGTGTGAACCGAACATCAGAGCAAAAGTAGGCTAAATCATCCCACTGTGCTCCATAGTATGGCTGATGTACTAATACGAACTGAACCCACTGTACTAAATCATCTGCACCATAGGGGTCCAACGACAATTTCCATTGATTTAAATGTGGATTTTAACCCTTTGAATGTTACAGTGGTCTCCAACGCATTGCAAAGCAGACCGCTGGAGACCACTCTAGCATTAACCCCATAAGGGCATTTTTTTTCTTATTGGAACTGATTTAGGGATCCCTGAAATCCATGATGTTCCAGGCCGTCACTGGTCCTTTAGGGAAGTTTTCTCATGACAGTCCTGGCACGTCATGGGCCCTTAAGGGGTTAAAGGAGTTGAAAGCTCCATTTACTAATAACATATGTGGTGGCCTGGGGTTGTTAGGTGTTGCTGGCCCTTTAAGGTGTCACGTGGTTGGCAGTTCACTATGGCCGAGGGATGTAATGGGCCCAATCCCAGGTGGCATCCACATATGTGTGTGTCCCGATTACCCGCCCCCACGTAGGTACCTGTAGCAATGAGTACTCCAGACGCCCAGTCTCGGGGGTAACCGTTGCTCTTTATTGGCAGGACACAGGAAATCCAGATCACAGTAGTGGTAAATGATGAAGCTGGTGGTGAGTGGTCTTCTGAAGCAGGTGAATGGAGTTTTACAGAGGCCTTGAATAACTGAGTAGTAATAAATGCACTTGCTTGACTTGAATACCTGCATCCCATGACTGGAGTCCCTATTAGACAGGGTACATGCTTGTAGAGAATGCGTAGGGAACTTTGGCGCTGCTGGCGGGATGACCCTCAATTTCCAAGACAGCTTGCTATGGGCTATTTTATATAATCGTATTGTCCCACAGACTGTAGAGAGAAGGCACGTATATAATCCCTGCTAACTTGGGTGAACAGGTGATAAACAGGCTGGAAGATATGCTGAATACTTGCTTTAGGCTTTCTTAGTAAAGGATAAGGCCTGTGACTGACTGACTGGACTGACACTGAAGTGTGTCTGCTCTCTTCACACACCGAAGTGTGACTTCCCAAAACTACAGGGTTACAGACCCTCTATCCAGAGGGCTGCTCCTGGAATTCCTCCTCCAGAGCAATCAAGGGGGCTTGAGTGGCTCTAGGAGGTCACATGATTCATTAGACTCACTCCCACAGCTTAACCATGTGGATGATGATGATGAGATGTACAGTAATACACAGGGAAAATGTTAACATTAGTGTGAATGAAACAAGTAATTAGCTTTCTGACCAAAAGATGGTGCTATGCTAGACAATACACATACACATGGAAATAAAATGGAGAATGTGATACTACCACATTAGGCTTAGGGCCTATACCTTCACATGTGCTCAGGGAATACACAAAAGACTAGGTAAGAGAATACATATATGAAAGATCATGGGTTTAAGGTATGTAAGTGACCAAACATATAGTGACAGACTTCCAGATGCTGACTGGATTAGTCCAGTTCACTACAAACACCCTCACTAAAAATAAGCCGTCCTCGGCGTCTATATGAGGAGGAAACTTAGAAATGCACATGTATATGTGGGGTAGCACCTGAAATACAATGACAATGAAAAAGTGAAATGACATGGAAAATATACCATAAAGAGCAATGCAATAACACATGAAAATAACAATGAAAATGTGCAAAACAATAGAACAGTAGATATTGTGCAATTTAGGTAGAGTCTCTTTCGGCAATAAGGCATTGTCCATGGAAAGGCTCTGGGAAAAGGCACTTTTGAGTAAAGGAACAGTCCTTAGTAGTCCATAGGCTGTATAAATATGCAAGTAAACCAGGAACAATGTGCATGGTAGTTACCAGGTACTAGAGGCTTAAACTGTTGCAAACTGGCTAACTAGCTAACTAAATAAAGTCAGACATATATGTATACAGGCAAAGCAGTATATACACATGGAAAGGATATAGTTCTTTAATCCCTGTAACGGGCAGGTGGGGTTCCTTTGGTACTTCGCTCTGAACGCCTCAGCACTTGAGTTTCTTCAGAATCCGGAACGTGGTAATGAGGTAGTTCTTCTGATGCTGGTATAGGAGTAGCAATTGAAGCAGGAACTTGAGCTGGAACTTGTACAGGAACTTGAACAGGAACTGGTACCCATTGATAACAGCCTGGAATTATGAATGGAGAGTTCTGAATTGATTCTTCCACAGAGGACTGTCTTGGTGGTGTCTCAGTTACAGGAGCTGGTGTGTAGACTGGCATGACTGGTTGTGAAGGAGAAGACATAACCATAAGGTCTTCCTTAGTACAGAGTTTCATGCGATTCCTGTGAACTGTTTGAGGAGCCATTCCGGGCTTCTTGACCTCATAGACATCTGAATCAGGGTATGGGATACCTGTAACAGTGTAGGGTTCTTGTTCCCAGAGTGAATCGAGTTTGTCAGAGCGGTGGTATTTACGTAACCATACTTTATCTCCCACATGCAGTGGCGTAGCATTGGCTCTCTGGTTATAACACTCTTCTTGCCTACGATGAGCTTCGTTCATTCTGTGATCAACTACCTCTCTAGCTTCATGGATGCGACGTTGATGTTCAGAAACCCAGTCGGTCTTTGGCAAGGGATTAATCACATCAGGAACTTGAATTCCTAAAGCTCGATCCTTAGGCAGCTGACCTTGGCGACCAAACATAAGATAGTATGGCGAGTAGCCTGTCGAACAATGAGTGGTGTTGTTGTAAATCTCCACTAGTTCATCCAGTAGTTGTGGCCATTCTGCCTGTTTGGTTACTGATGCCGTTCTCAGCATGTTAATAAACACTTGATTTATCTTCTCACAAAGTCCATTCCCTTGTGGATGGTAAGCTGTTGTACGTAGCTTCTTACACTCATGGAATTGGCAGAGCTCTTGGAAGAGTTGTGACTCAACGGCAGGTCCACGATCTGTTAGGACTGCTTCAGGGCAACCATAATGTCTCACGTACTCACGATAAAATACAGCAGCTGTAGTACGAGCAGTAATATCCTTCACTGGAACGACTACGACCCACTTAGAGTAGTGGTCCACCATTGTGAGAGCATAGGTATATCCTGAACGAGTAGGTGCCAATTTCACATGATCCAGAGCAACTAGCTCATTTGGTCTGTGAGAGTTGATTGGATGCAATGGCGCTCTAGCCTCTTTCTTTCCGGCTTTAGTCAGGTTGCAAGCTGGGCATTCGCTGCACCAATTTTCAATATCTGCTCGCATTCCGATCCAGTAGAAGCGCTGGCGTATGGTAGCTTCAGTTTTATGTACGCCAAAATGTCCTGATTGGTCATGGTAAGCGTCAAGCACAATTTTTGCATCTCTTCTGGGGATGAGAATTTGGTGTATTCTCTCTCCTGAAACAGGATCCAAGGTATTACGTATGATGAGGCCTTTTTGAATGAAGAGCCTTTTCCGCTGTCTCCATAGGCGTTTGAGTTCAGTATCTGGATACTGTCTTCTGAGTCTGACAGGTGTTCTTCCAGAAGTTAAGAAATCATAGATCTCACCTAAAACTCGAGATTCGTTCTGGAGAGTTTGCCATCTAGGTGGATCTTGAATTGGGTCAGGTTTTTGTTGAAGACCTTTATCAGTCTGTGTAGCAGCGATGACATTCTGCGTAGCAAACCTTTGATAGAAGGGAGGCATCTCAACATCTTCCCACATGTCTTCTTCATCAGGAGGTTCTTCTCCTATGGGCAAACGGGATAATACATCCGCATTGATGTTGGTTTTACCGCTGCGGTACTTGATGTCAAAGCAGTAATTTGCCAATCTGGAAGCCCATCTCTGTTCAAGTGCACCTAGCCGTGCAGTATTAAGGTGAGCAAGAGGATTGTTGTCCGTGTAAACGGTGAATGGTGTGGCTGCGAGGTAATCTTTGAACTTCTCGGTAACGGCCCACACAAGAGCTAGCAGCTCTAACTTGAACGAACTGTAATTGTTATCGTTCTTCTCGGCACCTCTCAAACTTCGGCTGGCATAAGCGATGACTCTCTCTTTGTTGTCTTGGACTTGTGACAATACAGCTCCTAAGCCTTGATAGCTGGCATCCGTGTAGAGACGGAAAGGATGGCTGTAGTCAGGATACGCTAGAATTGGAGGAGAAGTCAACAGGTCTTTCAATTTCTGGAATGCAGTCTCTTGTCTCTCAGACCAATCAATTGGAAATCTTCTGTTATAGTTTTCTCTAGGACAACCACGTAGAAGTTCTGTCAGTGGTTCTGCTACCTTGGCAAAGTTAGGTATAAAACGGCGGTAGTAGCCTGCAAATCCTAGGAAACTTCTGACTTCCTTCACAGTTCTTGGGGTGTCCCAATTTTTCACGGCAGAAATCTTTTCTGGATCAGGCTGGATTCCTTCAGCACTGACGACATGACCCAAGTAACTGACCCTTGGCTTCAGAAGGTAACATTTTGATGGCTTGATCTTCAGACCATGCTCAATGAGCACTTGGAACACTTCTGCAAGATGGTTTAAGTGATCTTCATATGTACGAGAGTACACAATGACATCGTCAAGATACAACAGGATGCTCTGGAAATTAATGTGGCCAAGACATCTTTCCATTAGTCTCTGGAATGTTGCGGGGGCGTTGCACAACCCGAACGGCATGCCATTGAACTCGTAGAGTCCCATTGGAGTAGTGAAAGCTGTCTTCTCTCTATCTTCAGGAGCCATGGGTACTTGCCAGTAACCGCTGGTTAGGTCGAGAGTTGAGAAGTATGCAGCTGAGCCAAGAGCAGTGATGGATTCTTCAATCCTTGGAAGAGGATAGGCATCTTTGTGGGTGACATTGTTCAGTTTTCTGTAGTCAACGCAGAATCTGATGTTACCATCCTTCTTCTTCACTAAGACGATGGGTGCAGCCCAAGGACTTTGGCTTTCTTGAATGACTTTGGTGTCTTTCATCTCCTTAATCAGCTTCTTTACTTGCTGGTAGTTTGCAGGAGGTATGGGACGGTGTCTTTCCTTGATAGGAGGATGATCACCTGTGTTGATCTTGTGTTGGATCAAATTAGTCTTCCCAAAGTCTAGAGCGTGCTTGCTGAAAGCTTCACTGTGTCGCTTAGCAACTTTAACGACACCATTTATGTCTTCAATAGGTGTGTTGGCATCTCCAACATTGAGTTCATTGTACCAGAAGGTAGTTGGTTTGTGGTTACCTTTGGGAGTGGCTTTAACTGACTTTTGGTGAGCAAGCGTCTCTTCATCCAGGATGTCTTCTGGATCCAGGTGGTACAGTTGAGCAACTGAATTGAATTTGTACAAGTCTACAGGTGCATCACTCAGGTTGACTAGTCGTACTGGTACTCTACCGTTTGAGACGGTGACAATACTTCTGGCAGCTTTTACCAGTGGCTGTCCTTCAATCTGGATGGGATCAAGAAAAGCTTCATAATCTGAATTATCTATACCTGGACGAGCTCGACACCAAACTAGTGTTTCGCTGTTCGGACTTAAGGTAACTGGTCTTACATCCTGGATACGGACTCGGCAAATTTCACCTTTATGGTTTGAGAACTTCTGCTGGGCACAGAGCACTTTAATGGTCCGCTGAACAGCTTGTCTGTAATGGGAAGAAGCAGAAGGGAGAGAGGCATGCAAGGCAGCTAGCAATTCAGTAAATACATGGCGGATAACATTCATGCCTAGCACTACTGCTGTTGTCTCTCCCTGAGCCTCAGTAACAATTACACCTTGACCTGGTAACTGACGATCACCAATACGGATGGTGGGTTCCCAGTAGCCTAGCTGGGAAATAGGTTGACCATTACTTGCTATTAAACGTAACTTGGCTTTACCCACAGGATTAAGTATGTCAGAGTCCCAATACTTTTCAAAGGCTTGTCGCTCAATGGTGGTGACTTGTGAACCAGTGTCCACTAACGCTTCTAATGGTACACCATCAATACAAATAGTTATGTACGGGCACTTCGAGATGAACTTGGAAATCCATTGCGATTGTCCCTCTGGGCCCTTGGATTCACTACCCGAGGGGCGGCCCTTGGCCTCGGGAGTGGCCCGTTTAACTGGTAGCATTGGTATTTGTAATGCCCAGGACTTTCACAGTAAGTACAATAAGGAGGTTCATGTCGTGGAGACCTTTCAGGAGGGGGCCTATCAGGTCTTGGCCGGTTAGAACGGGGTTCTGGAGACAATGTCCTGGATAAAGATGACTCACGGGATGAGGGCTGACCCTTTAACTCTTTTAAAGCTTGACACAGAGAGTCAACAACCTGGGCAAGTACATCAGTAGTAGTAGGGGTAGTAACAGGGGTAGATTGGACAGTCTGAGTAGCCTGCATAGGCAGAACAGGAGGCAGTGGGGATGCAGTAGAAATTCCACCAGCCAGGTCTGGAGAATAAGTGGCAGAAGTATAACAAGGTGAGTCAGTTCCCACTACACGCAGGGCCAAAGTTTTAAAGTCTAGAAAGGACATGTTTGGGTTCTGAGCTGCTAGCATGCGGAGTTGGCTCTGTATTAGTCTGGAATCAACACCTTCTATAAATCTATCAGTGATCATGCTCTCAGCAGCAACAGGGTCGAGGGTGTCTACTTGGCACAAAGATCTGTATGCAGACTGCAGAGCTAAGGCATATTCTCTCAGGTTTTCCCCAGGTCTCTGACGTCTGTCATAAAATTTAAGACGAACCTCAGTTGGTGATTGGACTTCAAATTCTTTCCTGAGACGAGTGAGAATCTGGTCAACGCTGGTCTTTTCTGTAGATGGCCAGGAACGGACTTCCTCTGCAGCCGGACCATCAAGTTGACCTAGGAGAAGCTGAACCTGCTGATTGGGAGAAAGTGACACAAGTTCAAGGGTACGCAATATCTTTTCTTTAAATGCACCAAGGGTATGAGGATCCCCTCGGTAACTTGGGAGATAAGAGGTTCCTATGAAGAAAGGCATTCCTGTTGCTATAACAGGGGCTGGAACTGGTGCAGCAGCTGTAACTGGAGGTGCAGGGACACTGGCAGATGATGATGCAGAACTGCTAGTGCCAGCCTGGTCACTTTGAGAAGAGGTAGACATTTTTCACAAAAATGAGTGTACTGTCTCTTTAAGAAAAATATGGCTGCTGTTGCTTTAAGAAAAATTATTTATGCAAAAACACAGTCTCTGAATATACAACTTTCTTTCCTTTATGTAACACTGGTGAAAAGGAAGAGCTGCACTTATCTGTATAGCTGGGATGACAGATGCTGTGCTCACTGCAGCAATGAGTAGGAAATGCAGACACAAACAGGCTGAAGAAAATAACTGGGGCAGCACACTGAATGATAGGAGAACAGGAGAGATGAGCAATGCAGCAGTGGTGATAGTGCTGAGGGTCTGGTACTCTGTGCAAGATGGCAGTGCCTAGCAACTCTATCAGGTGCAGCTAAGAAATCCTTCCCCTCTAGCACCAGGACAATACAGAATCGTTCCACTTTGCAGAGATGAAGAGAGGAGGAGCTGAACACACTGCAGGTGGGCGGAGCTACAGTGCCCAGAAGTTGGAGGGACACAGTTAACCTCTTGTATGCTCTTCTGGTAGCAGCATAATGTACAATGGCAGTAGATGATCACACACTAACACAGCAGCACAATCCTTTGCTCCACACAAGTGTAGGTAACTCTTGCAGTCCACAATAGAAGATGCTTGCAATTCACACCACACAGATTCAAAGCGATAGTCTCTCATTCAAGGGGACAGCACCCTCACTTTATCAGAAGTACTATTAATGACTTTATGGGACTTGTAGTTCCACAGCAATACAAGGAAAGTCTCTTTATACGGCACATAGATTCATCCTGTTCGTGACGCCAAAACTTATGTGGTGGCCTGGGGTTGTTAGGTGTTGCTGGCCCTTTAAGGTGTCACGTGGTTGGCAGTTCACTATGGCCGAGGGATGTAATGGGCCCAATCCCAGGTGGCATCCACATATGTGTGTGTCCCGATTACCCGCCCCCACGTAGGTACCTGTAGCAATGAGTACTCCAGACGCCCAGTCTCGGGGGTAACCGTTGCTCTTTATTGGCAGGACACAGGAAATCCAGATCACAGTAGTGGTAAATGATGAAGCTGGTGGTGAGTGGTCTTCTGAAGCAGGTGAATGGAGTTTTACAGAGGCCTTGAATAACTGAGTAGTAATAAATGCACTTGCTTGACTTGAATACCTGCATCCCATGACTGGAGTCCCTATTAGACAGGGTACATGCTTGTAGAGAATGCGTAGGGAACTTTGGCGCTGCTGGCGGGATGACCCTCAATTTCCAAGACAGCTTGCTATGGGCTATTTTATATAATCGTATTGTCCCACAGACTGTAGAGAGAAGGCACGTATATAATCCCTGCTAACTTGGGTGAACAGGTGATAAACAGGCTGGAAGATATGCTGAATACTTGCTTTAGGCTTTCTTAGTAAAGGATAAGGCCTGTGACTGACTGACTGGACTGACACTGAAGTGTGTCTGCTCTCTTCACACACCGAAGTGTGACTTCCCAAAACTACAGGGTTACAGACCCTCTATCCAGAGGGCTGCTCCTGGAATTCCTCCTCCAGAGCAATCAAGGGGGCTTGAGTGGCTCTAGGAGGTCACATGATTCATTAGACTCACTCCCACAGCTTAACCATGTGGATGATGATGATGAGATGTACAGTAATACACAGGGAAAATGTTAACATTAGTGTGAATGAAACAAGTAATTAGCTTTCTGACCAAAAGATGGTGCTATGCTAGACAATACACATACACATGGAAATAAAATGGAGAATGTGATACTACCACATTAGGCTTAGGGCCTATACCTTCACATGTGCTCAGGGAATACACAAAAGACTAGGTAAGAGAATACATATATGAAAGATCATGGGTTTAAGGTATGTAAGTGACCAAACATATAGTGACAGACTTCCAGATGCTGACTGGATTAGTCCAGGTCACTACACATACATGGTAACATAGTTGATGAGGATGAAAAAAAAGACATGTGTCCATCAAGTCCAGCCCATGACAAACCACCCCTGTTGATCTAGAGGAAGGTAAAATAACCCCCCATTGAAGCCATTTCTAATGAAGCCCCAAGTGGATAAAAAAAATCCTTACTGAATGCAAATGGCAGTCAGATAGTTCCCTGGATCAACAACCTATATGCTTTGAAACCAACTGTCATAATTTTCAATATTGTTCTGTGATAGATGGGTATCAATTATCTGCAAGCACAGCATCCGAAGTCAAAGAATTCCATAGCTTTACCGCCCGTCGAAAGCACCTTTCCTCTATTCTTAATGGATGAGCTCTCGTTCTTAGCACAGATTTGTGAGTAAATAATTAATTAGATAGTTCTTTGTATTGACCTTGAATGTATTTGTAAATGGTAATCATACCACCTCTTAGACGTCTCTTCTCTAATGTAAACAAACCCAGTTTGGTTAGTCTCTCTTTAGAACTCAGATCCTCCAATCCCTTTATCAGTTTTGTTCCACGTCTCTGCACCTTTTCTAGTTCAACAAAGTTTTTTCTAAGAACTGGCACCCAAAATTGTACTCCATATTCTAGATGAGGCCTTATAACTCAGATTTTCCAATCCCTTTATCAATTAGTTGCATGTCTCTGCAGTTTTTCCAGTTCAATAATGTATTTTTTAAGAACTGGTACCCAAACCATATTCAAGATGAGGCCTTACCAAGGATTTATATAAAGGTAGAGTTATATTAACATCCCCTGCATCTACACCTCTTTTTATGCAGGATAATACCCTATTTGCCCTTGCAGCACTCAGTGACTGCACACTGCTCATCTATCGGTACTGCTAAATCTTTCTCTAATGAGGATTCCCCAGGTTGTTTCCCATTTAGTGTATATGTAGTATGTTTGTTTCTACAGCCCAAAAGCATAACCTTACATTTATCTATATTAAATGTTACCTGTCACTTTTCTGTCCATTCACCGAGTTTATTAAAATCCTTCTGCAGAGAGAAAAAACATCCAGCTCTGTATGTATTTCCTTACACAGCTTAGTGTCATCAACAAAGGTTGATACACTACTTTCAATTACCAGTTGTAGATCATTAATAAACCAATTAAAAAGCACTGGGCCCAGGACTGAAACCTGTGTCACCCCAGTTACAACTTTAGACCAACTGGAAAATGTGCCATTTACAACAACTCTCTGCCATCTATCATTTAACCAGTTGTCAACCCATGGATAGATATAATTTCCCAAACAGAAGCCTTTTAATTTATGCAGTAACCTGTTGTAAGGCACCGTATCAAAGGCTTTTGCAAAATCCAAGTATACCAACAACAATTCCTTTGTCCAAATTACTACTTACACTTTCGTAAAATGCAAGTTATTTAGTCTGACATGATCTATTCTTCATAAAACCATGCTGGCTCTTACTAATAATATTGTTAATTATGAATACTGTCATTTAGTAACCCTTCTAATATCTTACCCACTATTTAAGTCAAGCTCATAGGTCTGTAATTTCCTGGTTTGGATCTTGACTCCTTTTTGAGCAATCACAGGGGACTATGCAAGGCGAAAGTGAATCAATAAATATTAATTATAATGGTCTCACTATTACTGCACTACGTTCCTTAAGTACCCTTGGGTGTATACCATCAGGTTCAGGGGCTTTATTCACAATAACATTTTCCAGTCTCTTTTGGACTTTGTCCTCAGTAAGCTATGCACATGATGGAGGAAATTCTGTGGATTTGTCTGTTTGCCCATGCCCTGTCATTCTTGCCTCCTTTGTATATACAGAAGAAAATAATTTGTTTAAGGTGTTAGCCATAGCTTTATCCTCTCTAATCAATTTACCTGTCTCAGCCTTAAGATGACCAATACCAACCTTAATCTTTATGTTATTAACATACTTATAGAATTGTTTAGGATTTTTCTTGCTCTCTTTTGCAATACTTTTTTAAATGATGCATCTGACCTGTCTGACTTAAACACCTTAAAAGCCTGCTTCTTATTTCTCATATCCCTGCAAACCTCATTATTAATATGGGAACTTTTATAAAAATGTACCTAGGTATGCTCAAGAACTCTTATGTATACTCTTTAAATAGACATTCTGGTTAGACGCTAGAGCACTTGGTGATGGAGAACTGGAGTGTTTTCTGTAGATGGAGTAATGTAGGGGAGTGGGGTGGTGACAGGGACTCGGGGAAGGAGAAGGGACAAATGACACTCTGCAGACATATAAAACTGCACTGCTCTGTGGAATTTGGCTTAGGCTTTTAGGCATGGGGTTCCACTACTCCCTGCTGCACTCCCTCCTATCATTGACATTGTTCTTCTCCCCCTCTAAGTATGTTGAGGGGTGCTGAGGGATGATGAGGGGGTTTGTTGTGGATATGGTTGCTGGTTTTGTGTTGATGTTTAAGTTTATGAAAAAGACAGTTGCTGTCTGATGCCCCAAAGACACCCTCTGGCCTTATTCTTTATATAATCTACCCTGAAGAGGCGGGGATTAACGCACCCACTGGGATTTTTATAAACAGCTACTTAATATGGGTCTGGACTGGGTGTCAGAATGATGACTGGTATACAATTTACTGTTTTCCCTTAGAGAGTAGGGTTTACCTCTTTGCTTTGTCTTGTCACTGAATCATTGTGCTGTATGGACCATGCTGTGTTTCTCTACATTGTGCTCATGATGTAACGAACAATGGCTGTCTAATAAAATTGTTATGTTTAAAAAAAAAGCCACATTTAAACAGGTAAGAATTTGGGGACTTATATATATGTCACCTATAGTACAGTTGGCGTGCTCCAGATTCATCCTAATTATTCTTAATCGTAGTTTTCAACCTCCCTGTTTTGTAGAATATCTGCAAATTTATGAAGGTAGGTTTGCATGAGTTAAAGGGGTTCAATAACAGTAAGTGGCTCTTTATTTTTTTAGGATTGACTTACCTTGGTAGGAGTCTTTTATACGTCTATTTCATTATTTTTGCATTATATCTGCAGTTTCCTATATATGACTACTGAATACTGTCTTTAGTTCACACCTTGTCAAAATCACAACTCAAAACTGGCTTCAGTAGACTAGGTAATACTTCCTGTTAGATCAATTAAGAGCCACTCATTTCTAGGTTATAGTTCCCCTTTAATATGCAAAGACGTACTTTGAGATCAGCCATAAGCACACACATATATGTGTAGATAGGGGAGCAGAAAGAATAATATTTTGGCTATGTTACCTGTGAAATGTAAACAAAAAGAAAAGTGCACACTCAAATTGTATACATCAATATTAAAAGTGAAATGGGAGCTTTAGTATAACGTTTATGGACAAATGCATGTGAAATTTGTTCACCAGTGTCAAGACACTTGAAACTGTATAAATCCGACACACCTTCACATCTTAAAGAGGCAGTGACTCCCAGAAAAAAATTGAGATAAGTACAACCACATTTTAAAGGAAGAATATTTGTGCTTTTATGTTTTACATACATCTTATTCACGTTAAAGTATTAACATGTATTCAAATATGTTATTAAGCTTCATGTTTTAGTATGGACATCCCATTACCTCTACTGATGATGTCATCTGGTGTCTATTATCTCTTGCATCTGCTTGAAACTTCCTTTCTGAGACTCATCTTTGCTTCTTCGCAGGTTTAAAGGAAGAAATATAAAGAAGCATTAGATATCTAAACCTATTCATTTCTCCTTAAAGGAACATTAACACTCAAACATAATCTGGGGTTATACACATATTAAAACCCTGTACTTCATGTTAGCCTCTGTAAAAATGATCTTTCTTTCCTCAGATCTAAAATCTACTCTAATGTATGCTCTGCGGGGGCTCCCATTTCTGCTTTTACCGTGGCTCCCGTTACCATCATAGGTTGTCTAAGAAGTGATTGTTCAGTATTATCTTTAAATGTACTGAGATTAGGTTAACAACCTTTCTGAATAGAAGAACAGTAGGTGCTTATCTCAATACATTTACTATATCACCACTGCACAAACAATAAAACCAAAATGTGCCCACATACTAAAATATGCATCTGTTGGATTAGATTTTATATAGCTAACATAACTAAATTTTACATATGTTAGCTACAAGTGCATTATATTTTTACATTTTAGTGTCCCTTTAAGTACCATAAAAGGTTGAATCCTCAGTAAACATGGTGGCGTAATTGGACTACAACAAATAAAGCCAACACCCAAGCATACTGTATAATCCATTGCATGGGGTCTATAAAGTACCAGAAACATACAAATATAATAGCAGCAATGTTTTCAGAAACCATTGATGCCTGCATGAATGGAATCTGAATTAAAATATAAGCATTTATTGGTGTCATCTAAAAGTAAAAAAGATATACAACAAATTAAGAAATCATATGCATGGATATTCTTTCAATCTCAAAGCAATTATCTTGAAGATTCCATACAACTACTTTCTGTCCAAAAAACATAATTTTATGATAACAAGTATAACCTTAACCTGTAGCTATAGCATTTACAAAAAGTGTCATGCAGCAAAAATATGTTCAGCATTGACCATGAGTATCCATGACTGTAGAGTACCATTCTAGACATGAACACCTTAGTGAGATGTTGCTGTCAGTGGTCTTCCACCCAATAAGAGCATACCCATTCACGCCTCACTCCTGAACAAGCATTCTCAGTCTTGCTGCAGGCGTTGCCCAAAACAGTTACAATAGTGCTAACTAGAATATCACTAATTACCATTTGATATCCTGAAAAAAAAATAAATAAACTGGAAGAAACAGTAAACAAAATATTATACACAGCGAATCATTGCACATTTGTCCTCATCTATGCAGTATGAGGTTAAATATCTCCAGTCTGTTGTGTGAAATATGAGCTAAATTGATGGAAAAGAGAAAAGGTAGTTATGTTGTTCAATGAAATCAGATGGAGATTGAAATTGATGATAAATTAGCAATTTAGCATGGATGAAAGCAGTGGTAATATAATCCGTTCAAATCAATACTCCACTCTTACACTCTAGCTAGTTGAATGATTCGCTCAACATGAATGAAGGGAATATGCAGGATGATGTGATGATTGTTATACCATGCAAAACATCATGCTGGGGTTATTTAATCATAGACAAGAATCAAACTCACTATGAAGTCCTCATATGTTCAGTGTTTTCCAGCCTTTCTCCCACAATGCCATAATGGAGATGCACTGTCAGTTTCCTGTGTTGCTGTAGATTAGCCCCATTTTGTAAACCCTGTGAGTAAATCCTCCCCCATCCATGTCAAATGATCAAGCGTTCCATGTAACAAGTATAGAGCTCCATAGAAACAGGGAAGATCCGCATACATGCAACCCATGCACTGAATCATTGCACACGGCGGCATTGTCAAGGGGAGTAACCGGTAGCATTAATTCCATAGCTTTAAAGGTCATCCACCAATAACAACTCTTGAATTCAAAACTATTTGGGTCAGTAGGAGTTTCTAACACACTTCAGCAATTATTTTATTTAAAAGTGTACTGCACTCTACCAGAACTATCGGTCTTGTTGTCTGAGAAACTCTGTTGGCCAGTCTTGATGTGAACATTGGTATCTGCTATTATAGAATAAAAAAATACACAAACAAAATAAAAAAGTAAAATAGCCAAACCTACATTAATATTGTCCCTTCCAAAGGCTCAACATGTAACTGGCACCCTATTAATTTCCATCTATTGATAAGTATAATCCCTTTCTATGTGCCATAAATAATTTAATACTATTATTCTATAAACATGATTCCATCTATATGGTGGAAAGCAATGTTTAAAAAATCCCATAATCATTGATTATGCATGATTAAAACAGGCACAGATCTAAAGCTCACACCTACTCTTGAAAAAGTTTGTCTAACAATTCCACATTTAGTCCAAAGTGACATGAATGACTCCACCTGGATTCCATATGAATTAATTCTTGTTTAGACTGACACCCTTAGTGTTGCCATGGAGCCCATCTGGCCTTTGAAAACAAAAACCCATTATGTGTGAGGTTGAAGTTTCACCCTAGTGCCATGGCCAATTAACCAACATACCTGGCACCACATTCACATACAAACATTTAGGGTGAAATGGGCAAAAAGTTGCCATAATGAAAAAATTAAAGAAAAAACAACAACTTACAGAACTAACTCACCTTAGTGCATAACTATATATGTGTATATCTGTATATTACTTTTTAAATATTTATTCATGAAGTGCCATTGATAAAATTGGGGTTACTGAAGTGTGCAGCAAGGAATGAGAGGGTTCTCCAGTACCCCAAACATCAGGTCAGAGCCCAAAGTGCAAACAAAGAACAGACAGAAAACACCTGCACTCCTCCAGTCTAAATCTGAATAGTGTGCCCTGTGTTAGGCATATATTATAATACTGTGAATAAATCTGAGGCATTAGTGCCTACATTTTTGGCCCAAAAACAAGGTTTAAGCTTACCAACCGCGCCAAGGTTCCTCAAGTGTGGCAAATTATCTGTCATGTGGGATTCTTGAATACAAAGCCTCTGTGTCCAAACATACCAGTAGGGTATCTGTACCCAACTGAATACTGTCAAGAGGCCTTAATAAATAATTAGTGTTCTGGATAAATTAACTTGAAATATGTACGGTTGTTAATGTACAATAACATATGTGAACATATTTTACATCAGTTAAACCAGCTCAGAGACAATACGTGGTGAGTGTTGTGCAGGGCCTGAGTCTTAGCTGGAGGAAGACTTGTTCAGGGGTGAGTTGTGAACTAGCATGCTCCTATTAGGTGGTGGAGTGCACTGCATGATACTGCTTGGTAATGAAATTGCTACAGTGATAGATTACCCTCATTGTATTAGGACCAATGTTTTTTTGGGGGGCCAGCAAGTGTTTGAATGGAATCTTCAAGGCAATTATATTGAGATTGCAGGTGTATCTCTACATATATTGTTTTGCTTTATATATATATATATATTGCTTGTCTTTTTTACTTTTAGATTACACCAATAAATAATTATATTTTTTATTTAGCTTTCATCCATTTGGTTATAAGTAACAATCTTGGAAAAGCATTGATAAAGTTATATTTGCATATTTTGATGCCCTTGTACAACTCATGCAGATCCATTTTTGGGGTGTTGGTAGGAGGAGTAAGGGATCAGCTAAATTGACAGGACTCAGATAATTTCAGAGAAGATATTGAAAACATTTTAACCCTTTGAATGCCAGGGAGCATGCAACACATTGCTTTGCAATGTGTTGTGCACCCCTCTGGCACTCAAAGGGTTAAGGCTTGTGGGGTCACTTAGGAGTGTCAGGGATAAGCTCCCCAATGCTGTACTCAGTAATAAAATGATTTGTTTTACCTATAGGAAGCATTGCCTCTTTATGTGAGGAAACCTTTAGAGTAATGCAAATAAAAGCAGGAACACTGGACCATGTGCACAAAAAGTACATTTACATAAATTCTGGGGCAATCCAACTGCAACAAAAGCAACATTAACCCCTTGAGTGTCAGAGAGGTATGAAACACATTGCAGAGCAATGCGTTGCGTACCTCTCTGGCATTCAAAGGGTCAAAATTCCTATTGGTTTAAATGGGGTTTGCCTAGTTAATGCTAGAGACCAATGTAAAGCAATGCATTAGAGATCTATCTAATTTTCAAATGGTTAAAAGACCCATTTAAATCAATGGGAATTTTTTTCTATTTCCTATGGTGCAATTGTGTAAACAAGAACTATTAGCTGCAATCAGACCTTGTTCAGAATCAGAGAAGATATGTTTTTGTATTTTCTCTGGTTGCTAATGGTTTGTATTTCCTCGGGAAATTGATTGTTATCTTATAATTAAATGTACTGTTTTCTGTTTTTCTTTATAAAGTTTGGAGGAATTGCTGTAATGATGGGTCTGCAAACAAAATTAGTTTAACATTTTGGGAACAAGAGCCCTCTGATACATTTAAAGGAAACCTAACACTCTTTCATGGTAAGAGTCTCCCAATGAGGAGATGGGAGCGGGAAGAAGACCAGGTGCAAGATTCAGAGGGCAGTGAGAGTTGAAAAACATTAACTCCAGAAAGGTTCCAGGCAATCTCGTGGCCAGGATTAGGGCAGGCAGTAAAGGTTCAGAATCAATGGTACAAGCCAAAGGGTCCGATCTAGAGCAATCAATCAGCAGGAGCTCTAAGATACTCAAAGGCACAATTATAACTGTTCACTGAAGAGATGGAACACAGTAGATATATAGACCAATATGAGCATTGTCATCACATGACATCAGATGTGACTATGCAAAGATAACCCATCACAAGACAGAGAAACACACATGTGCATTGAGGGCTCACTACACTCTTTAATATGAATAAACTCTCACTTACTATCTCCAAATTTTGATAATCTGTTCAAAAAATCTTAACGCTTTGAGTGCCAGAGGGTGTCCAATGCACTGCTTAAAGGGATAGTAATGTTTCAAAATAACAGCAGTTCCAATTAATCTTCATAGTATTTGGGCCATGGCGAGTGTTATTTCAGTACTGTCAGAGTTGTAGTTCAAGAGTAATTGAATGATAAAGTATCCCCCTCCTGCCCCTTTTACCTAGTGTAATCCACCTCTCCTCAGATGTGTAATCTGGTTGTAAGACCAGACAGCTCACAGCAAGGGACAATCTTCTTACAGTGAGAACAATGAAAACCCTGACCCCATTGACAGGTTTTTCAGGTTTTTCCCTTATACTAATTGAAGATTGTCCTTCTCTGTAAGCCATCTGGACAACACCCCTCTGTTCTGAGGTGAGCAGTGTTACACTAGGTAAAAGGGGCGGGAGGGGCTACTTTATAATTCAATTACTCTTGAACTACAACTCTGACAGAATTGAAATAACACTCTCCATGGCTCAAATACTATGAAGATTAATTGGAGCTGCTTTTATTTTGAAACATTACTATCCCTTTTAACTATACGATGGACCCCGCAGCACTAAAAGGGTTAAAAATGGCAACTATGAATATGTTCTGCATGGAATTGCACTCCAAACGAAATCTTACAATAGTGCTGGATATTCTGACCACAGTGGCAGACATAATTCCTTGTAGCAGAACTTCAAGACCCCAAACTCCTCCCACTGAATTATTCCCAGGGAGGAAGCCTTCAGTAGGAGAGGTTTGGATCCCTGGAATCAATCATGTCTGTTTCCATGGAGATGATATCAAGTACAAATTAAAGATTCATTTTGAAGAACCAATCCATACACAATTGATGCATACAGTAGCTGACATTAAGATTTTGTGCAAAGGTTAAAGAGACAGTAATGTCTATATTAAAGTTTATCTCTGAGTCTTCTATACGTTTTTTATAACATATATCACTATGTTTAATTACTTACATGTTTGTAGTTCAAAAGGTATTAATAGCTTAAAGGATCCCCTTCCTGCCCCTTCTGGATGCTTCACACTGCCTCTCTTTCTGGTCCGGACGGATTCAGCGAGGGACAATCTTCAGTAAGCAAAAGGAAAATCCTGCCCTCCTTGTCAAGGGCAGCAGGGTTTTCTTTATACTTACAGACTGAAGATTGTCCCTCGCTGCATCTGATCAGTCCCACGACTGGATTGCAGCTCTAAGGGGAGGTAGCTAGAAGGGTCAGGAGGGGAATCCTTTCAGTGTTAAATGGTTAGTAATGTCCTACATGAATAAAAAGTAATACTGTAGATAATCCAAAAAGAAATCAATTGATGCAAGTCCTATTTCTCAAACCTTTATGGTTTGAGAGATATAATGTTTTAAAGTTCCCCCTCCCTCCACTTTCCCTGACATCAGCTGTAAGCTGACAGTAAGAGATCCTGGACCCAGGGCCAGCAGGCAGCTCTTCAGCAGAGCCGAAATAGTGACATTTAAAAAGAAATACTTAATTGGAACGGTCTACAAAGTGTGCCTGAAAATCAGGTACACTTTGTAGTCCGTTCCAAAGAAGTATTTATTTTTAGATTGCGCTATTTCAGCTCTACTGAAGAGCCACCTCGAGTCGGCCAACACAAATCTCCTGCTGTCAGCTTTACAGCTAACATCAGTGAGAGGAGAACTTTAAAACGGTATATATCTCTCAAACCATAAAGGTTTGAGAGATAGGAATTGCATCAATCAATTTCTTTTTGAATTATCTACCATATTACTTTTTATTTATGGAATACATTACTATCCATTTAATATCTTTTGAACTACAAACATGCAAGTAATTAATGTTATAACAACCATTTAGAACACTTGGAGATAAACTTTAATATACACTTTACTATACCTTTAAGATAAGGGGGTTTATTATTCCTTTAAATGTGTTGGGAACCTTTCTGAAAATCTACGTGTTAAAATAAAAGTCTTCCTGTGCTCAATCTCAATTCTATAAGTAACATAATTATACAATATAATGTCCTGAGCACAATGAGATCCCCTGGAGTATAACCATTTATGTTTCCTGATGACATCACATAATCTCTTCAGCAGTAAAACAGATAGGAGAAACATTTTGCCTTAGGCACCATGTGTTTTGAGTTCTGCTTTCCTAAGACAGTTCAATTCCCTGTGCAAGTTCTCACTGTCCTTTACCCCAATGCATATTAGATTATATATAGAAAACTTAATTCAAACAAGAATTCATGGCATTTACATCCCTCACCTCTAAAACATGCACTCAGTGAACTGGAAATGTATATTTTTAAATTGAATGAGGAAAAGAGATTCATTCATCTCAACATTGACAGCATCATCCCCTCCGCCTCTCTGCAGTCCACACACTCTGCTGATACATAATTCTGTTATTCAAAGGTTATGCACTGATACATTTGGATACAGTGATCAATTAGCTGTTTTGCCAGCTGTCATACAACATGGTCCAATACTAACAAATTGGAACATACCTGGCGCCTATTTGAGGCCATATTCAATTATATAAAGAAGTGCAATTCTGGACCACAATGAGTGCAACATAGGGTACAAATAAAAAAAATTCCCAAATTCCCATTGATTTAAAGAGGAACTATCACACCAAATAAAGTCCCCCCCAATAATTATTATATAGCGATAAGCTTAGAAATAATACTATTACCCATCATAAGTACAGCGTTATTAAGAAATTCTACTTCTACTGAGA